>CM023481.1:189567469-190167469 GCA_013339685.2 Hyalomma asiaticum
AGATTAGTCTGCGCTAATGTGTTGGTATTATGCGAGCGAACACGGTGCGTGTCGTGGCATGCGTACTGTAGTGTTGCGGAACGTTTTTTTTTTTTAGATGTCCCTTTAAAAAACGACGAGTGCAATGGCATCTTGTCGGTAATGCCATTTACGTTATCGCGCACCCATAGATAGATAGATAGATAGATAGATAGATAGATAGATAGATAGATAGATAGATAGATAGATAGATAGATAGATAGATAGATAGATAGATAGATAGATAGATAGATAGATAGATAGATTCAAGGTACCTATGGTTAGTGAAGAAATGTTTCACATATAAATCAATGTTCCTAATCTTGACATAGCGTTCTTGGTATTTGCTCTTCGTCGTGTCCGTATAGCAGTCGTGTGATTACACTGGCACCACAACACTAATGAACGTAAATGTCCTATAAAACATGTAAGATTACATCTCCCATCCCAGGCTTCTCGATTCATTAGATGTCGAGGAATCACCATGATGACTCCATTTATCAGCTTGATCACCAAACCAAACCTGCTACCTTTTTTTTATTTTACTCTCGTAAAAAGCAACGTCCGTAAGTAAAACAGAATAACTGCGGAAATCTGAAACCGGCAAAGGAGGGCCGTTGATGTAGTAAGTGTATGCCTCGTCCGTTTTCGTAACAAAGTGCGCGCGTATATAACCCCACACGTGCATACCTCAAGGCCACATAAGTTACTTTAATTACTCGTAACCGTGACACGAAAAAGAGAGAGAGAGAGCTTGAAATTAAAAGAGGGGGGGTCAGCAGGCGCGAAGCAGCGCCGTTTCCCGCGGTCTCTGCCATTTCGGAACGAGGACAACCTGCGGCGACAGCAGGGCGTGCTGCTGCTGCTGCAGCGCGCGGTATTTGCGAGCGCCATACACACGCCTCTGTCCGGTCGGGCGCGAAATCCGGCGCGGCATTAACCGGCTTGCCACTTTTCTCAGAATGTTGCTCGGCTTAGTCGCCACCACCGCCGGCCTTATCAGCTGGTTGTCGTGCGCTCGATCGCTTCGTGACGTGTGCCGCCTGGTCTCGGAGTCGAGAGGAGAAGACCAGGCGCCTATGCCCCGAGCCGAGAACGTCATTTGAGACGAACGTCCAGCCCAGTCCAGCAAAGGACGCCATTCGGCCGTCACTAGCGGATCCGCGACACTGACAGGCTCGACGTGCTCGCTGTCCCTCGTCCTTTGCCTCAGGCCAGCATCGGCGCCTGCGCCTTCAGCCTCTGATGCCACTCACTGCGTTGTGCATGCTTTCACTTTTCTTTTTATCCGTGCTCTTCAGCTTGCTTGTACTCCATGGCATCTACATCGCTGCTTTTCTCTTATTCGTCGGCTGCTAGTCGATAATTGGCTGGGCCCCCTAAATATGGCCAGTGGGACACACCCTACGCAAGCAGTTATAGCTTCACAGCGGGAGATTAGAGAGGGGGAGGGTAGTAATCGTTGAACATGGTGTTCAACCGTTTCCACCCAATTGATTTTGTTAGTTGCTAAATGTTCTTGTGCTGTTCTCGCCCTTATAAGCACAAGGTTTTTGTGCACTGTTTGTGCACAAGCAGTTCGGCGTTCTCATACGCCGAACAGCTTGTGACATGTAACAGGAGGGTGGGAGTAACCCTGCATTTTTTTTTGTCCTCTGCGATGCATTTATTTCGTTTCTGGGCAGTCGAGTTTAGCTAAAGCTAAAATGCACGAAGTTATGATCCCACCATGTCAGTTATGCAGCGCGAATCGCTTCATAAGAAAGACGACTATGGCCTGGCAGCGTATAGACAGTAATTTCCTCCTGCACGTTTATATATATATATATATATATATATATATATATATATATATATATATATATATATATAGAGAGAGAGAGAGAGAGAGAGAGAGAGAAATAAACTCGAGATGACCGTAAGGGCCATATGTGGATGACTGTCAACGTTAATGCGATTAATATTGCGTATAGCCAAATACCAGATTGTCAGCAACCACTGAGAGACGTCATGCATCCGGCCACCTCTCTCAGGCTTTTTATTATTATTATTATTACTGAAATGCTGAATAGGAGAGGTTGGTACCTTTAGTACGGCGCCGGCTACTCCTTCTCGCTTACCAATCGCAACAAAAGTTCAATAAAGAAATAAAAAAGAAAAGGAAGAAAGAAGATTTTCACAAGACATACACACTAGAAACACTAAAAGACCGACCAAGACGGACTTCCAAAATTTCATGAGAACACGCTTCTCGTGGGTTAAACAAGAGAGAGACGCGCCGTTTGTTGTAGTTCACGACTGAAATTTAACCATATCAAGCGGACCGACACAGTTGAACGTCAACATACCCCGCTTTAGGTGCGGATGGAATTGAACACGAGACACCAACGTGCCAAGCACGCACGCTATACAACTGGCCCACGGCGCCTCTTCGCGCGCTTAAAATTTTGTAAATGCCTATCGCAATCTCAGTTGTGATGATGGTGCTTGTGTGCCTTTCGCCCACTGACTTTGTTCCTACTCATAAGACTTGGCTGAGTGCCGAATAGTCCGGCACAGGCTAATTTCTCGCTGATTGCTTCGTATGACATCGATTCCCACAACGTGTGAGATCCGCCGAATTTTTTTGTTGTTTATCACGTTCATAAGGAGCGGTTAACGTAAACCACCACCACGTGCGAACAGCCTACCATAGGCGAGAGGTAGCGTGCTTGGTTGTCACAGCGGGGGCCCGGGTTTGATTTCTACAGCGGGGTATGTTGCCGTGAATTGCTACAGCACGTTTGTCTATGTCTGTGAGCTTCTCATGTCTACATTTTATCTACGCGATAGTGTAAACTTATTCTATTTAATCCGCGCGAAGTGTCTGATCAAATTTCCTATGTCTATGTTTGTTGGTCCTTGAATGGCGTGGGTTGCAATGTAATCATTCAGCCACCTGTGGCGCATACTCGATTTCCCGGGTGAATATGTGCCACATGTGATCATGCACTGTTAATCGTGACGTGTGGAGAAGTATATGTCATATCTATTTTGCCAAGATAAATCATTCATGTTTTCCATACGTTCATTACCTACCGTAGCAATTTTGGTGGGTACTTTCATGAGGTATCTTGCATTTTTCTCGAAACGTGCAGGTTCTTTTATATTGAAGTGTCTGAGGCGTCGCCTCAAGACACTTAAAGAAGGACGAGGCTGCCGTCTGCACACCACATTTAATATACGCACTACAAACACAACACAAGCACACACCGAAAGAGACATCACATGCATTCACGATTGAAAGGCTAGGCAATGTTACGTAGCACGGCTGAAGTTAAATGAAGTCCTAAAGATCTGTAATTATACCCGATCGCAGAACGAAGAGATGGCACGAGCGCTTGTCTCACCAAGGGCAGTGTTGGTAGGCAGGCCCTGTCATGGAGCATGGCAACTGCTGAGGAACACCGCAACAGTCGGCGCAACACCGATAACACCGCAACGAGGGCCGATGGGCTCGAGCAGCCTCTCCAGGCTGCAGGGAAGAAGACGGTTCGCCGGCGTCGAAGGTGCGTCTTGGACGGACAGCCACGCCTGAGATCGCGCCCGAAGATCCACAGCTCAGGCCTGTCCACGGGCACGGGAACGTCTTGCAGCAGCACGTTGAAAAGACTCGGCCTCGATCATCTGGTATCTCGCAGGTCACGCATGCCTCAGGTGGGCACCCTGGCTCGGATCCCGGACCCCGACAGCCGACTATAGCGTCGCCAGTATTCTCCGTTGTTTCTCCGCTGCACTCCCCCATCTCGCCAGTTCGCTTGGCTCTTTTTGTTCCTCGTGTGCATCGTGGGCCTTGATTATTGGTGTTATTGTCCCCTCGTGTCGCCTCCTGATTGTTCCGAGCTATATTCGTGGTCTTCTCGGATCGGTCCTTCTTTTTTTCATTATTTGATTATTTCTAGCACTCGTGCCAACGTCGTCTTCGTCTTCCTCTGCTACTTTTTATGGTGCGCATTTTCAAATACACGCACTTGACTCATCACAATACCAAGTGAACGAGACAACCAGGTGAGCCCAGATAGATAGATAGATAGATAGATAGATAGATAGATAGATAGATAGATAGATAGATAGATAGATAGATAGATAGATAGATAGATAGATAGATAGATAGATAGATAGATAGATAGTCAATGTTGCCGAAGTTCGCCCAGAAATGCTTCGCGTTCACAAGGAGAACGAAGATGGTAACAATGATAACAAAGATGATACAATGTAACACGCTAAAGTTAACAAAGATTGGTAAGAAAGATGACAGTGTAGCACGCACCACAGTGTAAAACTGTATATTGCAAGATTGGTCCGAACAGCTTATGGCGAGGAAGTTAATTTTGAGCCTATAGTTCATGCGGGCAGTGATAATGTCGGAGATATGACACCGAATGCGGCGACTTTTCTCCGATTCAAACTCCTGTAACAGCCAACGAAATTAATGTAATGTTCGGTGTTCGTTATACTAGCTTTTCATATTAGACCTTTGTATTGAACAAGGTATACTGCTGTCCTATATTAAGCAACATCATCCGTAATGAGAAGGAAAGCGAACATGGCCTTGCCGGGCTACGTACAGTCGGCACACAGTTGGTGCTCAAGCTATTGATGCAGTGCAAGGAGGGATGCAAGGAGTGGTGACAATGCAGCACAAGGAGTGTATGCCTGCGCATCAGAGAGGCTTGCAAAAGCAGTTGAACAAGAAGCAGTTCTAACAGCAGGCCCGACTCGCGCGCGTTTTACTTTCTGCAAACCAAAGCGCGCGCGCCGCGCGAATCCTTTCTCTTGGCCGCGCGCTTCCGCGTCAGTCGCGCGCCGCGGCGTGGCTGCCAGCCAATGGAGAGAACGCCGGCACGCTTACGACGCGTGACGTCGGCTGGCGTCACCGTTTCGTCAGGTCTTTTCCCGCACCAATGGCCGGCGTGGAGAGAATTCGACCGCGTAAAGCGGTCGTCGTCCGGCGCGGTCGGCTGCAGTTCTCCAGTAGACTACGCGAAGTCGGTCGGTGAGGGACCACCACGTTCTGCTGCGGGGAAGCGGACTTACGTGTTTTGTTTTGCGGCGGCGTGGCCGGCTGCTGCTGCCGTCGTCGATTTGCTGCCTTGCTACGTGTGACAGTGCGAACAGCGGTGCGCAACCGGGGTGACTCCTGCGTGAGTGACGGGCCGCTGTCACCCACAGTTTTCAGTCTCCCTGAATCTGCCGGTTTTAGTCGCGGTGAGCTTAAAGGGGTAAGTGAGGCGCCGGAGCAATGCTCTCGCCCGTGATGCAGGGACGAAACTGAAGCGCCGGCGATATACCCGCTTCTCTCACCCGCTCGGCGGCGTCTGCTTTTCTGGAGCAAGCGCGATAGGTGGCCTCACAGTTGAGCGAAAGATAAAGCAAGGAGAGCGTAGCAGACGACAGTGCTTTTAGTTTCGACTTTACTGAAGAACTTGTCTTGAGCTGCTGAATTCTGGGCAATATATTTCTCGCGGGCTGTTCCACTTTCCGATTCGTGGCAGTAGCAGGAAGAGACGCACGCCCGTTATTTTTGTTGCTTTTCATTGATCGCGCTCCGCTTTCTTCTTGTGCCCGTCCAGCGAGTAAAGCGATCTTCGCTTAACGGGGTCCGAGCAGCGTAGGAAAGCCCTGTACGAAGCAGGCGACGTCATCGTTCCGCTTCCGTTTTTTCCAGCTGGAAGCAGCCGGACTCTGTGAGGTGTCGTTCCCGCGTCAAGCAGCCGTTGTTTGACGCGGCTTCGCCACCGTGCGCGGTGAAGACGATGCCGGCTGCTTTCCGCTGCCGGTGCGGCACGCTGCTGCGCCTATAATACTGTCCCGACGTTTTCCTCGACGATGACAGTTCCCTCTGCGATCTCGTAATTTACAGGCGCGTGCTTAAAGAACACAAACAGAAAGAGGGAGGAAAAGAAGAAGCGAGACAGTGTCGCGATGCTGCTGTGGCGACAACGCACCCTGTGGACGTCGATCGCGGTGCTTGCCGCGCTCTCGTGGACATGCGGCGCCGACGAGGCGCGCGCGCCCGTGGTGGACAGTGCGTCGCGCGGACACCACGAGGCCGTGCCACCGGACCCGGACGACCACACGGCGAGCACGGACGACGTTATCGTGTCACCCATCCACCACCACGGTGTCGGCGGCGGTCACGCCATCTCCGCCGGACACCACAGCAGCGGTGCGCGCGACGGGACTCCCAAACGATTCCAGGTGGCCAAAGTGGACTTTCACCACGTCGCCACACCGTTCATAATATCGGTGTGGATAATCATTGCAGGATTCGCCAAAATAGGTGAGTGCGCGCCTCCTCCTGTACATTGTGTTCTGGTAACGCGAGATCAGTGCGTGTCCTACACTCCTTTTGAGAATTAGGACACGTACGCGCGCCCACACAAGAACTGTGCGCTCGTTGGCTGGGCACTATATGTGTGTGTGCGTCCAGCATGCAGAGGAGAACTCCTGTTTGGCAAGTACCTCTGTCTGCTGATCTTGCATCGTTGTGCGCGTGTGATTGTATCATCGTGGCACATTCGAAAATCTATGTACCGGTGCTTCGGTTCTGTCGTCCATCTCCCTATACCTTATATATCTGTGCAGTTTGCGAACTGAGACTGTTTCGTTCAAGAGAGCTTCGTGCTTGAGTTCATCACCTCCGTCACAATTAAGATTTCCTGCTGCACGCCAGACAGGGCTTGTCCGCCACTTTCAGCAAGTAGCGAGAACGTTAAGGTAATTACCGAGGTAACCTGCGGCTAACGAGCAATTGACTGCTAGTCTATCTGTCATCGTACCGCTGCTTGCCGAAAATCAGAAGCGCCAGTCTTCAAGTATATCTCTCATTCTGTTCGAACTACTTGCTGTGGTTTATTTATTTATTTATTTATTTATTTATTTATTTATTTATTTATTTATTTATTTATTTATTTATTTTGTGAAGAAGCATTGGAACGTCGTAGTGGGCCGTCCTCTCCAGCACCTTGCAGTGGGGTTCGCTCTTCAGCGCTCCGCTGAGGAAGTATAGTCAGGTATTTCCTGCGTAGTACCGCAGGGGCCATACAATTTCAGGCGCAAAGTGCTTTAGGGCATGTTGCTTGCACATCTTAAAGAAGCAATAACAGCAGAGAAAGAAGCAGCACCGTACCGACCTACTTTATAACTAGAGGCTCCGAGCACTGATTACTACCATGATATTGTGCCTCATTCGAATAAGCTCTGGAATAAAAACGGACAAATATGAAGAACCAGGACACAGCATGAAAACTGGCGTCTCTATATGTATGGCTTTGTGTTCTGTGATAGCGCTGATTCTCATGGTGGCATTGTGATGTTACGACTGGAACTGTTCACAGTTGAACCTTTACGACTTGCGCACGTAAAGGTTCAATTGTGAACCTTTGCCTGGGCTTAGTCCAACAGCTTATACTGTCCTGATTTTTTTTCTTTTCTTTTTTTATTTGCCTCTGTCTCTTACCGGGACTCATTTCCAGTGATTTGTTACGTGTTCATATGTGTGCGCAACGTTCCCCCCAAGACTGTCATCTGAGAGCCGAGTTCGAGAGTTGGCTAAATAATTATGCAGCCGGTTTCGCCGCGCTGTCCGTGAAAGCGGCTGCTATACAATACGCAGCCTACTAAACAAAGAGTCCCTTTCATTTCCTTTCTTGTACATTTCCTTATTTTTGCGTCGCTGTTTTATGGATCCGACACAACTGGAATTCAAATGAACGCCAACGCACTCGGCACGAACACTGCTGAAAGCAGCGAAGGCACGGCTTCAAATTAAATCACGACAGTCTGTAGGAGAGTGCAGAGAAAGCCGCCGCGTGAACAGTTCATTATTCAGAAGGGTCGTATAAGAGAAGGGGAACTCAGTAATTTTGGGGCAGGGTCCTCACCATCATCGTTTTGTTGTTTTATTGCTCACTGTTTCCCCCGTGACGAGCATTGCATACCGAAGTGACAGTTAGGGGCCACATGTTAGTCTCGATTTGGGTCAAGAGCATCCCCGAGCACCGCAGCTCTCTTCATATAAGCTGGGGTAGAATTCACAAAACGTCTCTTTCGTAAGCGCATGTTTGTGACTGGCTGACCGGCTTCTCTAATGATATGTCCGGCATCAGGATTGGCTGAAATTATGTCTTACGACTGTTTTCTTGCGTAAGATGTTATTATCAATACGTGCCTTGATAGGTATACGTATTCAGTGAGATGTGGCTAAAGTGGCGATGCCATTTGGTCGTGAGCTCTCTTTGCCGGTTGCCGACTGCTGTCGCTCGTATGTCCAGCATCGGAATCGGCTGAAATTTCCTCTTACGAACATTTTTGATGCGCTAGCTTTGTTTGTTTGTTTGTTTGTTTGTTTGTTTGTTTGTTTGTTTGTTTGTTTGTTTGTTTGTTTGTTTGTTTGTTTGTTTGTTTAATAAGGGCCCAACTGCTCTTTCGCAGCGATCGGCTGCCTGTGGCTAATGCATGTTCATCATCAGGATCTCAGTTCACAAGGCATTTCATTCGTAATTACATTTTGTCATTGGCCGAGTAGTTTCACTAATGATGTGTACAGCACAAGGAATGGCTTAAGTTGTATTTTACACAAAATTCTGGCGTAAGATGTTTTGTTAATACAGGTCCGGTGTCTCAATTTTCGAAACTTTCAGTTCGTACGTATTTCCTGCCGTTTTTAGGCTGCCTTCGCTAACGACCTCTAGAACATGGAGAATGGCTACACTATTCTAAAACAGTTCTATTGTGAGAGTCTTTCTTGAACACGGAGCCCATGCTCTGTGCGCTCGCAAGCTCCGCCCATCAACACACGGAGTGGTCTGTTTAGCTGTCATCGTTAACAACTTTGGTATTGTGTCTTCTTTGCCGCTCCCGGACGAAAGTATTATCGTAGTACTGGGCTGGAAAACAGTAGTTAACCCCTTCCCCGCACACACACACACACACACACACACACACACACACACACACACACACACACACACACACACACACACACACACACACACACACACACACAGACTAAGCCTCAACAAATTGCTTGCGTGAGTGCGATCCGGTCTTGTCACGTTGATGTGATCATCATTTCATTGTCTGTACTCCGCACGCGCTTGTGTTATGGCGATCACGGAGCGGGCAAGCAAATAAGGCGCCCCTCTGCATAACGAAACGGCGGGGTCTCTTTGCCCGCGTGCAGCTTTCTATTCTAGGGGGCGCGTTGCAGTGTCAGTGGGCCTGCGTGGGCGGCGCGGAATAAAGGCGAATGGGGGGGGGGGGGGGGTGGAGGGGGAGGGGTTGCTGTGGCCGCTCGCGCGCACTGTGAGCGCCGAAAGGAAAGCCGCGCCGCATATCATCACTCTCCCGCCGGGCACGCGAAAAGGTCCCGAAAATAACGAGGGTAGGGGGGGGGGGGGGGGTGCTCTCTCCGCAAGAATCGCTCCTCTCGGACCGCGCAGATAACGGTCGCGTGCGTGCGCGGGGCGCACCTCTGCACGAGTTCCCCCTTGCAGGGAAGGAAAGCACGCGACAGACAAGGTACTGCGATTTGGCCGCTGCTGCCGTTAATGGAGCGAGCGAATGCAACCGGCGGAAAATTGTTTATTACTTTATTTTAACGTTTACTATTAATCCTCTTTGACTTGTTCGCACGGAGCACCTCGACAAAGAAGGAAACAAGGAAGGAATATTCTGGAAACTGTAGACCATTGGAATTTCCCGACGCTACGCCTACAAGCTCTCTTTTTTTTCTTTTTCTTCAATTTTCTCGCTACTCTCTCTTCAAGCGAATTTAATGCCGTTTACAAGCCCAGTATGAATGCGTACGTCTCTGCTGGCTTTGCTGTGGAGTAATAACGAGCGCACATGTCTTGTCGATTGCTTATGTTTTGGGAGCATGTTGCGATATGACAAGGGAAGAAAGACTGCTGGCCTCGTCTTTGATTCCCCTGTCATTGCCCAGACGGCCTGGCTTTTCGATGGCAGCCTATCTTCTTCTCGAAGCATACGGTTCCCTCATGTTGGCTATATGTATACACACACGCTATCCGTGAATGCGTTGAGCCGTGCCGGAATTAACTTGCTTTGGCTTCGATAACGAGCCAAATACGCAGGGAACACTGCTATACATCCTCATTAATACGGTCTTCACTGGAACCGGGAAACAACAGAGTGTATCATCATAACATCGTGTCAACCGTGTATACAAAATACATTGCTCCTAAGGGTTGCTGGCTGGAAAAAAAAATGTATTATTCCTGAAAACTCATTAAGTCCTAAGTCCAATCTAGCCTCGTTGACTGTCCGTAGTGACTAGAGCGAGTCTTCGATACCCCCGTAAACGACTGCGCAGATTGTGAGGATTGCACATGTGAGTAAGGTGCATCCCTGGCATGCTTTGAGAGAAGCAGCACGTGGAACGTCCGTGCTACACCACATTCGAGGCTGCACCTGTGCCAGTCCTCGGCCTCTTCATCTTCCTTCTTGTGTTGGAATGTCATTGCTATTATTCATCCCTACACCGGCAGAATGAAGCAATTCCTGCAAACTTCCTAAATTGAACAGGATAAGGGTGGCCCCGTGCATCAGCTCTGAGCACATTTTTTCTGTGTGCCCTTGTCCTATTGCCGCGCTGCGACAAAGCACAAGACGATTGCGGGAATCGAAATAGCGACCGTGAGTTCAGCACTGGAATATCATAGTAAGCGAGCCACCACGGTGCGCATGGCACGAGGGCCGGAGAAAAAAGATGCACAGGAACCGGAAACACCTCCCTTCCCTGAAATCACTCCTAGGCTACAACGTAGATGTTTTGGGGGGTTGTGGCATATTTGTGTCGAAATATGCTTCGCTTTATTTTGCCTTGTGTTCCTGCGAGGTCGCCTAACTCTGTTGGGTTGCCAACTTCAACTTGTAAACGACTTGGCGTACACCTTAAAATAAGACTTTCTGCAGAAAACAAAATTACAGGGCATCATAATGTCGCCGATGTATTTGGTGTTCGTGAGCGCCTAGCTATAGCGTTTCGATACACGGCACTTATTTTCGCAGTTAAAGGCGCCTGAGGTCGCGGCATGCTCGGAAAATCTGATTGCAAGACTTTACTAACTTTATAATAACCATCTGATTGAAAAAGCGTTGATTTACCTTTGTTTCATTTTGATTTAGTCATAGAGAGTGTCCAGAGCTGGCTTTAGCCTGGACCGTGTCCTGGGCCCTCGCGACCAGCGTTAGCTTATCCTCGAGTTCGTAGCTGGCCAAGGATTTCTCTGAAAGCTCGACGATTTCGTAAAGGTTTGCAGATTTTAACGGGAGGATCACTTACTTATTGCAATGCTAAGCGTCCTTCTCGTAGAGTGGGAGAAACCTTGGCTCAGGACCCCATTTGGACTGGAGAGCGAGAGAATTGAACTACACTGGCCAAAATACGAGTATACGGTTTACATTGTTCCACAGCAACTAGTTTATGATAGGACAGAAAAGAAACGCGACCGCGCTCGTACCAACGGCGCAGTATGCAGAGCGGTACAAGAATCGAGTCATCACGATGACACTATTTTAGTGGACAACGCGCTCCGTACATGGAGCTGGAAAGACATCGTCTGCCGTTCCGGTGTCGATATCACGACGTCATGCATGCATCGACCGGCCGGTCATTGCTGCAGCATGAATAGCGCTAACTAGTGGCATCGCGTACTAGCATCGATGTTTCCTCTTTTGACTCGGCTGTGCTGCGCAGCAACCGTTACCCATTTTACGCGTCGTTGCACTTCGTCAGGGTGAGTGTCTTCTTGCAGCTCAACGTTGAGACGGCACAGTTTTCCACCTGTGTGACTAGCCGAACATCTCCAGGTCTTCATTGCGCGTTATACGGGCTTTTCTCCGACACTGAAGTTTTGTCGCCCCGTGACTCCGGCCCTGATAAAGCAAGTGTATAGCTCGCAGGTGTGATATCGGGTGACGGGCGTTCTGAGTGAGCAGGTGACATCTCCGCCATCCCTTGGCAACTGGCCGCGGTCGGCAGACCTGGGGCCCACCTGACTGGCGCCACTGTGGTCACAACTTTTTATTGGTTTAGGGCATGTTTGGCCGGTGCTTACGCAACAGATCATTTAGCTCTTCCGAAGGGGAAGGCTCCGTCTATTTCTCTCTGTTCTCTCCCTCGCCGCGGCGATTTCTCTGTCGGCGTACTCTGGAGAAGGCGCGAGCTGCTTTTATTTTCTTCGCTGATAACGGGGAGCGAGAATGCCGGCCAGTCCCGTTAAGGCTCTCCTTCGGGGCCTCATCTCGCGGTGCCGTCGCGGGTACATTGCTCTGGCGACAATTGCGGTCGCGCGATAAGCCGTGATTAAGGCGTGCTCGCAGACCCTCTCCTCCCTCAATAGAGAAAAGCCGGACCCTATATTGCAGTGCTTTTTTACCTTGAAAGATGCGCGGCGGCTCGCTACCGCTTCCTCGTCAAGTCGCGACCCAAGGGGGAGAAGGAGAGTGTATTTTTCCTATATACATCTTCCCTGCTCGCTGTTGTTGCTGCTGCTGCTGCTGCTGCTGCTGCTGCCTCGGTGTAAGCCGGTGCGCAGCTTGGGAAAAAAACCGCGGCATCCCCACGTGATGCGACATGTGCACGCCACGGCCCCGCGCGCAGTGGCATCTTTCGCCATGGGCCGTCGACTGATTGGTTGGCACACTCGCGAGGTATGCCGCCGTTGCAGAAGAAGCCACCTTTTTTTACTGTCCCCGGTTGTCGAAGGATAAAACTTTCTTCTTTTAATTCAAAAACGTTGTTTTCGCTCGCGTTCATAGTTGATACAGGCATTCCTGTGAGGCAGTGCTTTATTTTGTGGGAAGGAAGTTCGATCCATCGGGACTTTCCTTGGCCTGCTCCGGCTATACTACAGAATTATATATGCTCACGACCAAAGATGCGTCCGATATAGCTGTAATGACGGTTATCCTGGCATAATTGGCAGCTCCTATGCTGGTCCCGAGCTTCTGATTCACTACAGTGGCATGATGCTGGATAACAGAAGGAAACCAGTGGTATTCTTTCTCTCTCTCTCTCTTTCTTTTGCCGTTTCACAAACGCGGAAAAGAAAAAAAAACACACCAGCCCAAATACTGTGGCATTATCATATATGCGTGTTGCGTGAAATTAAAATTATGAGCCCATTTCTGCACTTTGACCATTCGCGTACCAACAGTATACCACTACGAGACGCTGGCTTCGTCCGTTTATCTCATTTATACGTTCATGAAATCACTGCGGGAATGTCGTTACATTGTTCTATCAGGACAAAAGAAGTGAGAATAAGTTATGTAATGTTACGTTATGGCGGTTTAGAGTACCCGATAGACTCCCTGAAGTGGGCGACAGGCGACGTAACGGAATGATGAGAGGTACAAGAAAAAAAGAAATCAAGCGCTCCCGCTAAGACAACAGAAATAACAGTGTGCGATGTTTCTAACTCTCCATGGATGTTCCACTCACAGAAAGCGGGTAGGTCAGTTGAGCGTGAGTAACGTGGGTAGAGCCCGCTATGAGCATTTATACAGACATTCCTTTCGGAATAAAGCTGTATAATGATGAAATTTCACATGTGGTAAGTCAGACAATATAGAGTGGTCCGGTCGAGGTTGACCGTACGCGTCTAGAGTGAGACGCTATTACTACGGGGTTTAATCCGGCTGCAGTTTAGCTTTGGCTTTATTATATGAGCCGCCTAGCCGTATAATTATCTGATTGATTTCTAGGGTTTTACGTCCCAAAACTAGCTGTGATTATGAGAGACGCCGTAGTAGAGGGCTCCGGAAATTCTGACCACCTGGAGTTCCTTACGTGCGCTGACATCGCACGGTACACGGGCCTGTAGCATGTCGCGCATAATGATCTCCATATAGTGGTATGTCCCGTCCCAAAAATTTTGAAGAAGAAAAACATAAGCGATCAAAGAAAGCAATTTTGTATATACGACATGCTTGGCCGCCTTCCAGCAACGTCGACAGGGTCGAACATATCATACAGCACACGATTAGCTCCAACACTCGTGGCGCGCAGAGTTCCAGAGAGGCGTTGCCTCCAAATTGACAGCTTAAAAAAAAAAAAAGAAATCGCTGTAATGATTAGAGTTTTTCTCCTTCATGTGGCGGGGCTGTTGACATTGTCGCTTCTCGCGAAAGCCATTCAGCTCGTCTGTTTACGAGCCTTGTCGTGTGTCATTCGTGCTTGTACTGTGCAGACGATGGGCGGCGATCGTCGGAAATTAAAAGTTGCGTACTCGGAGGAATGAAGCTGTTACGATGCGCGGGTTTTGTGTCTGCGAGGCTATAGCAATGACGGCCGCCTTGAAGTTTCATTTACATGCTACCACGTTCTTCAAAGGCCGCTGCTGCAAGGCGCACGAGCACCACCCTCGTCATAGGACATTTAAATTTAGCCGCGGTGATCGAACCCGGTGCATCGCAGCGCGGTGCCCCCGTCGCCGCAGTGGTGCCGCCAGTTTTTCAGGCCTCGGATTGAGCGTCGCGAATATTTTCTCTCCGGTACGAGTCTGCATGCGCACGCTGCTAAAGATGGCGCGTCTTATCTCGGAGCGACAGAAAAATAAAAAGCGAACTAACGAACGCACCCGGCCTTGGCCACGGCATTTCTCGCTTAAGCGCGTTGAGGAAACGCGAAAGTTAGCAAAATACAAAGAGTGGCGGTGCTCCCGTGAAAAGATCCATCGCTAGCGAAGTGCATAACATAGTTTTTATTTTTGTTTTAGTTTCTTTCACCGTCATAGTTTGTTTCATTTCTTGCTCAAGTTTCTTTCTCTCACCGACCTTGCCCGTATTTGCATATATATATATATATATATATATATATATATATATATATATATATATATATATATATATATATATATATATATATATATATGTTGTATTGGTGAAGATGAACTCGAGAAACATTGGACACGACAAGAGATGGGGGCCGCAAGTGATTTGTCTGCTCGTAAATTCAGTACGATTCCCTTTTAGCAATCAGAGAAATCGGCATAAGCGGCTTTTTTGTTTTCAGCGGTCCATCGAAGTGTGAACACAGGTGGCAGAAGTTGCGCATGTGGTCAGACTCCCCGCTTTTCTCACGCGCAGAGCTTGTGCCGCTGGGCGATTGTGGAAGGTATGCAGCATTAGGTGACTTTCGCTTTCTACGTCATTAGCGCCCGCCGCTCAGACGAGACTTCCCTTTTCTGAGCGGTGGCGCGAACACCAAAGCACAAAAGAGGGGAGGGGAGTTCGGTGGTTATTTCGGGTGTTTTGTGCCACTGGCGAGGTCTTTCAAGAACTTCGTGCAAAACGCTGGAGAAATAAACATCATCAATATATATAGCTATTATTATTATTATTATTATTATTATTATTATTATTATTATTATTATTATTATTATTATTATTATTATTATTATTATTATTATTATTATTATTCGGCGTCTGATTTGCTGTTGGATTCCGCCAGCCGAAGCAAGCAAACTGCGTCCACCCTATCTTAAGACTGATATGTGCCCCGCAATACTACGGCCTATTACGACAGACTTTTAGTAGGACACCTGTCTGATGCAAAGATCCTAAAAATTTTCCGGTACGTTGATGATTATCTCGTTTTATTTGACTCAGCCCTGACAGTCAGTAAGGTGGTTGGCCTATTTAACCGTTATCTGGACAATCTGGTGATCACGTGTGCAATTCCTGTTGCAAACGCAATCCAGTTCTTGGACTTCAGATTGTTTTTATCGGTTGACCACATATGTTGGGAATATCATCCTCGTGACAAGAAAATGTTGCTTCCATATCACTCATCACATTCCAAACTTGTCAAGCGGGCCATTGTTAACTTATGCCTAAACAATGCACTTCGCAAATCATGTCATCACAAAATGCCGTTTAGCTTCAACAAACAGACAGAGCACCTTTCGCAAGCCGGATACCCTAATCATGTACTTGTCTCAGTAGCAGAAAGTGTCTTCAACAAGTTAAATAAAGAACATGCAACGTGCGTAGCTATTTGTAATAACAAGAAAAAGGATTTTGTGCCATATATACATTATGTATCGCATGCACTGAAGAAAGTTGGACGCAAGGCTAATATTGATATCATATTTTCTGCCCCGGAAAAATTGCTCAGCATATGCAAAGCTACAGATCCGTTTGCCAAGAAACAGGTATGCTGTAAAAAGAATCATCAGTCCCATTTTGTGTCATGTACAAGGAAGGTTGTCTATCGGTTTCCGTTTTCTTGTGGTAAGGTTTACATCGGACAGACTGGAAGGTGCTTGAACGAGAGATTAAAAGAGCATAAGCAAAAAGTAGGTCGCTATCGAGATGGACATGTCTCTATTCATTGCAACGATTGTGGTTGTCAGCCTCTTCTTTATGATTGTGTGGTTGTGTACAGAAGTGCTGATAAAGACCTGGGGCCGAATTCACAAAACTTCTCTTTCGTAAGTGCTTTTTCCATTGGTCGGGAAGCGTCTCTAATGATATGTCCAGCAGCGGCATTGGCTGAAATTTTCTCTTAAGAGCTTTTTTGTCGTAAGTTGTTTTCGTGAATACGGGCCCAGAGAAATTGTCGAAGCTAACCTGATATCAAAAGTAGGTGATAGTTGCGTTAGTAGCCCTTCTGTTGCTTTGACGGAAAGTGAATTGGATTTTCTAGATGCTGCTCGGTTCCATGTGTGATGACGGGGGATTTTTTGTGTGCGTGTTCATAAATATCGTGCTTTCCGGCAATAAACCATGAGTTGAAAGTGAGCGCTCGTGTCGTTGTCTTCATTGTCCGTGTGTTCAAGCGCTATGTTTCCTTCAAATAGCAAGGAGATTGCTGTAGATTCGTTGTGCCCCTAGTTTCTATTTAGGCACGTCGTCATTCCATGTCCTGATTGTGAAGTTCAGCCTCACAATTTCAAGAACTCAGCATTTAAGTGTTGTTTTACGTGCACAAACCGCGATATGATTATGAAGCGCGACGTACTGGTAGACTCTGGGTAATTTCTGACACATACACCCCCCCCCCCCACACACACACACACATTCGATCGTCTGATACAAGAACAAACATGTTGCTTCACCTGGGAAAATTTGGCAGAACCCCCAATAATGCAATATAGCCACATTGGGGCAAAATTAATCGCGCAGCATCAACTCCCACAGCGCCTAGGGCCTTGTATAGTTACGTTATTGTTGAGGAACGGCTATATATGTTATCATCTTACTTTTTCATTTTTTTTATCCGAACATATTCTCGCGTTTGTATCGACCGTGCTTTTAGCGTTCTCCGCTTGCACGTGTCCCCTTTCTTCCAATTATTCTTTTTCTACGTCGTCGCGTTAACTGCGCTGCGAGTGGACATGCACGTTGCCATATAAGCTTGCGACAGCGCACGTGAAATATCAGGTTCACGCATGTAGTTGCGTTAGGCCTTCTTGCTTTTACCCCGGTCGCTCTCGAAACCTCCTTCCTCTCCGTCTCTCCAGTCCTTCCTTCGTGCCGTATCAAGTAAACGAAGCGCGCACGATTCGCCTGCCAGACGTGCTGCCTCTTGTGCGCTTGCCTCGCCGAAGTGTATGTACACGGGGATACCGCAGGTCGGCCTGGACTGGATGTCTCTTCTCGTTCCGTGCCTTGTCGGTATCCTATATACGGCGTGTCTATTGCATCTTTTCGCGCGATCGCTGCGTCCCGTTCTGCGCGGCCATGGTCTTCTACACTATCCTGCCATGTTTTTCGTTGCTCTGTTTGTTGGTCTCTCTGCGCTCTTATTCGTTCCTCGGATGGGCGATGTTTGTGCTCTCGCAGTCCTGTCCCGGGTGCTGTTCGGCCACCATACGCGCGGTACTTCTCCTCGCTCCGGCCAACTATCATAAAGTGGCGATCTCCGGCGGGCAAACAGTGCAGCTTTTCTGGCAGCGACCTGAGACGATCCGATGTACCGGTGCAGCTCCGCTTTCTTCAATCTCTCGCGAGTGCCCCCGCACGAGTCTCGGATCGCCTTATAGACACCGGCGCAAGCAGGCATGTATAAAAGGAACGGAGGAAAAGAAATAATGCGTTATCTGTGCTGCGACGACGAGAGAGGAACGGGGGCTTGAACAGGAAGGCTCGCCTTGACATCCTCCAGTAGCACCTCGCCCCTTTTTTTTTTCTGCCTGACGAGAAAAAAAAAAGGAAGAAAGAAAGAAGAAGAAGAAGAAGAAGAAGAAGTTACTCGGAATTATATCTGAAGTCTGTTCACATTTCCTTCGCCCTGAATCTCCGCACACACATTCACTTACGAGACAAAAAAAGGCTGTGGGGTTTCTTTGTCGATCTTTTTTTTTCGGCTAGCGCTGATCCTTCTTTGTCTAAAAGACTAACCACTTAAGAGTCGCTGCTTTTCTTCTCTCTTTCTCTCTCTCTCTCTCTTTTCTTTCGTTTAGCATTGTAGCTATGCTCTATACTGAGTATGCAAGGCGCAGTGGCTGCACCGCTATACAGCATTGTCCTTCTGGAGATGAGGCTGCTGCTCGCTTTCAAAGAGTGCGAGGTGACCGCATTTGCTTGGGACTTAAAGAGCAAAGACAGCCGTGTATTGATGTTCTAGAAAGTGATAGGGAGCTCACATCTATCCTGGAGCTCTCTGCGTGTCATTGTATCCGTCCTAGTTTGGGGACGTCGGCTTTAAAGTGGTTAGAAACCGGTTAGCTATCAGTCATCGCCTTAGTTTACAAAATGCAATACCCGATTTCTGAATATTCTTTTGGCGGAACGTGCCCTGCTTGCGGGCTGTTTGCTGTGAGCACTGATTAACAAGACGCCGTGAGAAAGCATACTTGTTTGTAAGAAAGGTTTTTGGCCGTTTCTATTGGTAGGATACTACGTCGACATTTACATTACCATCCGTTTGCGCGTACGAACTTATGTTTCAATAAAAAGGGGAGCCTCACATAGCAGTGCCGATACTCGGCAAAAGTCTCCAACACCAGAGTTATTCGTATACGAGAAAATTTCCGCCAGTTTTGATGCTGAACGTATTGGCGGAGGTAGCATAGCGGTGACAAAGCACATTCACGAATGAAAATCTGTGTTAAGTCACAGCTACCTTCGTTTTCATAGTAGACTCATACCAACGTTTACTTGTACCTATATACTGAAGGTGTCCATAACTTAAATTAAAACATTATTTGTTGGAGGCAACGTGTGTAGGCAGATTTTTTTTTTTCTATCTTTATCGCACACATGGTAGAACTTCGCCATATTCTGATCGTGACTGCCATGGAGGAAATATAAAATTATTTTCGAAAGTATTCTTTGACCCGAGTGGCACGGATGCGTTTTGAAGGCGACGGTTCACTTTTGCCCCTAAGCCTCCTCAACAGTGCACGATATTCCTAGACCTGTTAATATAAAAGGCCTTCCTGGAATGTGCCCTAAGCGTCGCCACAATTATCTTAAAGCTTCAACTCAGCGCTCCCCAACTTGAGTTTTATCTCTCCAAATACATTTCAGTCAATGAAGTCAATAACTCTACACCAAAGTAAGATATGACAATTCTGTAAGATGCGTCCGTTGTAGCGTCTAAAGTGTACAAGCTTGTAATATGAATTTAAAGCTTAGCTTGAATCATTTAGAACATGTGCAAGAATTTTCCAAAAGTTCTATTAGCATATGACTAATATACATTCGACAGGGGATTCTAAAAGGCCTATGTGTTTCTTCTGGTTTAAATGTGTTGTCAAGTGCACATTAAAGACGCGGAACATCTTTTTATTGTGTAGTTGCAAAGATGTATAGTTGATAGCTTTGTTATTGAAATTTTGTAATTTTTTTTCGATGGAGGCGAAAGCTTGAGGTTCATGTACTGTGCGATGCTGTTGTTATGTGGGGTTTAACGTCCCAAAACCAGCTCTGATTATGAGAGACGCCGTAGTGGAGGGCTCCGGAAATTTTGACCACCTGGGGTTCTTTAACGTGCACTGACATCGCACAGCACACGGGCCTCAACATTTCGCCTCCATCGAAAGGCAGCCGCCGCGGCCGGGATTCGATCCCGCGACCCTCAGATCAGCAGCCGAGTACCGTAGCCACTAGACCACCGTGGCGGGGCGTACTGTGCGATGTCAGTGCACGTTAAAGAACCCCAGGTGGTCGAAATTTCCGGAGCCCTCCACTACGGCGTCTCTCATAATCAGATCGTGGTTTTGGGACGTTAAACCCCACTAATCAATCAATCAAATTTTGTAATTTTCAGTTGTGTTCATTTTAGAAATCCCGCCTTAGATTTTCTTTTTGATGGAACAATGCTCATCTCATTAGGTACAGTGGTTGCCGAGAAGAAATATCTCTTCAAATCCCCGAAGTAAACATTCCTCTTAAGATTGTGTCAACAAGCCCCGTTCGAACGTGAGTCGGAGGTGCTGAGAAAGGAACGTAATGTAGCTGAATGCTAGCGCCAAATAGAAGATTCCGCGTTTGTCTTGACTTCTGCGCATGTCTTTCTCGTGTTATAACGCAAAACGCTGCTACCGTCATTCCACTTACACGTTTGTTCGTTATGGAAAGTTACTATTCTTGTATGCTTCAAGGCAGCTTTCTACAGTCTTCTATACAGTTTATACTACAAAGACAATATCATTTCTCTTACACCTCTTGCTTTTGGGAATGCTGCGAAATATTGTGGAACCTTTTTCTTCTCAATCAATACCCTTTCACTCAATGTTGGCAGGGCGTTTACCCAGTGCTCGCATACACAAAGTGCTTTCAACGGGACGATCGAACGCATGCGCTAGCTATATAGGGTGAAAATCAGACCGCAGTGACAACTCTGCCTTCTGCGAGACCTCAATCGGAGATCGAGGTTGTGCAATCGTTTTCTGTGACACATTTAAAGGTTCAATCTGCTCAGTGCTTCCGTAGCGATGTTATCAGCAACCGCTGGTTTTAGATCTTTGAAATGGCGTACGGTGCGTGTGTGCTCGATCCTCTCAGTGCTGATCTCGCTTTGTCGCTTACGGCCGGTTCGACCAGAGATTCGCGGTGAGGAAGGGGGTGATATCGCAATTGTGCTTGCTTCTAGAGCAAGCCATTAGCTTTATTACAATGTTATCCTTGTTGTTCTTGCTTTGTTGCGATTTTTGTCTTACAGTGATCCTATGCGCGGTGCAGCAAAAAAAAAAAAAAAGAGCAATCATGCAGGCAAAGCGTCCGCATTCTGGCCCCTGAATAACGCTCTAAATTTTAGCGTTTTCTTGTTGGACTGTGATAGCATAATGAATCACGCACCTAATTACGACAGCTTGGGAAAACCGTCAGGTCTAAACACTCCTAATTTTACTGGTTAGGCTGAACTTACTGAACAAAATACGAGACTTATTATATGGGCGTTTTCTTGCGCGTTGTCCTAATCTGGCTCACGAAGAGCGCCACGAGGCAATCGATAAGTCCTATGAACAGCAGCGCCATTGGGGAAACTCACCGTGCGGCGTTTTCGATGTCCTCACGAAAGAAGGGATCGATGACATATGCGAGAAGCTGATTTTGGCCGTTATTGATTAACACACTTTGCGTAATCAGGGGTCATGAGCGTGCGCCGCTGGAGGGCGATCAATAAGTTCAGCTTACTTGACGACAACTTCTGTTGACCTTTCTAGGTAAACCAGGAGGGCTTCTGCTGACGTTATGTTCTTATATCCATGCACTGCAGCTCAGGTAACTCAGTGCAGGTGAGGTGTACTCACACCTCACGACTGAATTACAGATGCCGCCGAATAATCACCACAGTAATTTCACGTTTCCAGCTTACCTGTACACACATACCCGAGCCAAAGTTTTCAATATTCCCCGCAGGCTTAAAAAAAAGAAAAACAGGAAATGTGGTGTAATGCCTCTGAGGTGGCCAGTGGTTCTCTTCTAAAACCACAACTTCGAGGAAAACTGCGTTAAAAGTTGTTCTCCGTGAGCGGGTATTTTTGTCGGTGCTGTTCGGCTCAAGCGCTCATCCGCCATTAGCGCAGGGCGTGTAATTCAACGTTGGTGTAATTGGAGAACGCGGCCGCCTATATATGACAAAAAGCTCTTGAAATCGAAAAGATCTTCCTCTACAGCGCACCCCCCCCCCCCCCTTTTTTTTTTTTTCTAGGTTTCTCTACTGAAGAAGTGTGGTAACAATTTTGGACAGTGTCTTTGAAATCTCCCTGCAACTAAATATAGCCGTATATGTTCCCGAAACTGCGAGCTGTGTAAGCTGAAATTCCGATGCAATGGCAAGCGCACGACATCCACGTAAACCAATCCAAAACAAAATAGTGCATTGAGCTAAAGTGCGTGAGGTCCGTCCGAAACAGCTTACTCGGAAATGCTGGCATCGCCGCATGGTTCGTCGAGCCTTGTGGTTGGCTTTCCCTCTGAAACAATGTGCGCATGGAGGAAGCACCATTAAATGCGGTAACGAAGAAATGTGTGCGTAACGGCCCTTGATTTCTTCGGTCAGGCATCACTAACAAACACTAAAAAGCCAAATCAGATTATGTTTTATTAGTTTGTTAGACAAATAATTAATTAGTTAATTAGTTTGTTTGTTAGATTTTTTTCTTTGTGCTTACTATCCGGCTTTTTTTTTTTCGTTTTACTTAGGCTTTGCTACCGCGATGAACGACAGCACGCATGGAAGGCGTACTTAGGGTGAAGGGGTGGCTCTAGATGTCGTGCTAGCTGCGAAAGTTAGACATAGGTAACCTAGAAATCTGCCGCGTCGCAGTCTACCGCGCATGCGCCTTTTAAATGAGCTATTTGGCGGTATACGTGAACGATACTAAAGCTGCACTGCACATTTCACGAGTCTCATTCTGTTCCCCACTTCCAAGAACTAACTGTCCGGCTTGCACTGAATGGCACAGTACTCCGATGTAAGGCCTCGCTTACACTCATGGGTCTGTCGAGATGCCCTTGCAAGTTGTGAAATCGGTTCGTTCTTCTCAGGAACCCCATTTTTTTTTTTCGTGTACAACCGCCATGAACGCGTGTAGTACCTACTTCGCCATAGTAGCTCCCTCTAGTTGTCTTTTGTAGGACAAATGCAAGGTCCCGTCTTCCTCTGGTGTATAGTTTCTTCGCATGCTGAGTCGGCTAACGTATACGTGTGTGGTCGTACGTGGGGCGGGCAACAAATTGAGCCGCTTCTCCAGCCCGGGCAACAATACGTCTGGTGGGATATGTGTACATTGATGATTTGTGGGGTTTAACGTCCCAAAACCAGCTGTGATTATGAGAGACGCCGTAGTGGAGGTCTCCGGAAATTTCGACCACCTGGGGTTCTTTAACGTGCACTGACATCGCACAGCACACGGGCCTCAACATTTCGCCTCCATCGAAATGCAGCCGCCGCGGCCGGGATTCGATCCCGCGACCCTCGGATCTGCAGCCGAGTACCTTAGCCACTAGACCACCGTGGCGGGGCGGGATATGTGTACAGCCGCCTAAAATTGGTTGTTGCCTAGCGTTGTGCGTTCGTGACCCGGCACCCCTTTATGCGGACGTAACATGTCCATTTTCACGTCACTCAATGCACTGGCTATATACTATACCGGCGCGCCTCTCCGATGGATGTCATTTCCACTTCTGTTTTCCTTGTCTATACGCGTTGCTGCGTGACTACCCACGGCCCGTTGCGCGCTGTGTTTTGGGGTTTTCCTATATATAAGTATCGTCCTTTTTTTTTTTTTTTTTCGCGTACCGCTGTCCGTCGTCTTTGTGCACGTACTACGTACGTGAAGTATACGTGCTTTGGCACAGCAAGCTTTCCTCGCACTTTCGGGAATTCAATCCATGTTCGCTTCACTCGACGGCGCACTTCCTTTGTCATTCTGAAGTTCTTAGAAGAGGAAATGTGGCTATACACGTATCCGGCAGGTGATTTTTCGCACTCAGCAAGAGCGTCGCTGGCTTCCTGTCTTTCGCTGTCTTGATAACGTTTTGTTGGTAAAGAAGAGAACAACATTGAAGTACCTTTCTTCTCTTGTTTTTCGGTATACGTGTTAGTGATACAGAAAGCGAAGCCCGTTACAGAATAATTAATTATTGCGTGATTCAAAGCGACGATGTTCACCATATATTCGCGAACAGACACGTAACACGTCGCTCGCGCATTAGGAATCGTCTCGAGCACGCAAATAACGATATGAGCTCACCTTTCAACTTAGCTTTCTAGAGTGTTGTGCTCTGCGTTATTATTATTATTATTATTATTATTATTATTATTATTATTATTATTATTATTATTATTATTATTATTATTATTATTATTATTATTATTCCCCGCTGAATCTCATCCTCTGCTCAGTAAATATCGTGCAACCGTCAGCGATGCGCTAAGTTAAATCGCTTTAAATATCCTCAACGTAAATAAATAAATAAATAAATAAATAAATAATGACATTTCCCCATAGGGGTCCTGTCCATCCACGAAACAGGCGATCGAATTGGTGAAACAAGGCGTCACCTCAGAGGGAAGGCGAGAGATTCATATATTCGGCGGATATATTTGCTTCAAATTGCCGCGCGCTGTGCTGCGGCACGCTATTTAGCTTGCCGATTGTCGTAATTTATTTTTGTAACACTTTCCTGGCGGCATTAGCAGCCATAGGAAGGAAGCAAAGGGGTATAAGGACATCCCGCGGAGCATGCGCTGTTTTGTGCGGCCTCGATGTAGATGCATGCCTTGTCCGAATTGCGCACGCGTTGCTCGCCGCACGTGATGTCTGTCCCTTCCGTCCGCCCTGGAGAGAAGAACAGCCCGGCGTTCGTTCTTTGCCAATTCTGGCGCGGATGGGCGTCCTTCCGCGGTTCTCCTTTCCCTCGTTGATCGGGGTATGCAGATCCGCCGCTTAGAAGCAAACAACGACAAAGAAATGAGGCTCCCATTCTCTCGGCGGCCGCACGCACGCACTGACGGAAGCGCTTCATAGTCGCCGTTCCTTCGCGCTGTCTGGCGGGCGCGCTAACTTTGGTTCGCTGCCAAGCAGGTGCCGGCGGTCAGAACTTCCCGGTGCACAGTCACGGCCTTCGAGGAAACGACGGACACTGCGTCGAAGCAGCCGCGCCTCTTCGCGTGCTGCGCTCAGGGTGGAAGAGGTGGCGGGGCATCGCTGCAATGTATCGTAACGACGAGGACCGCATGCACGGAATATAGGTGCCCTACCTGATTAAGCGCTCCCTGACGGGTTCACTCGGGTCGGGCACGCCACTTCCTTCCTGCGTGCCTCGGTTCCGCCGTCGTAAACCGCTTCCAGTGCGAAGGACGAACGTAACACATGACATGACTGTCTGCGTGTCAAAAGTATGCGCCTCTCTCGCCCGCGCAGGAGAATCCGCGCGCGTTCGCCACGCTAAATCACTGGAATACCGAGCTGTTCTTCGGGAGAGAGCTGGACGGCCGCATTGGCGGTGGGATGCTCTATCGAAAACTTCGGAGGGCTTGGGGAGGAGTCAGGCAGTTGCACCCACGTCTTACTCGGAGACGTGATTACGGGTGTGTGAAAATAAGACAGCGTGCTCGGCGAAATCTGGCTGTGCGGATGACGACGAGGAAGGTGTAAACCGCGTCTGTTAGGGCGTGTGGTTGATCGATTTTGTATCCCCTTTTGTTATGCCGTTTCTGCCTCACTACAGCTGTTTACGCGCTAGCCCCAAGACAGTCATCCGGGATACGCACTTGTGCCGTGGTGATGTCTTCTGCGCGCCAGAAATATTGTTTATTTTCGAACAGTGTAAAACGCTTTACACGTTAGTAATCTGGAAAGTGCTGACAACTGGCAGCAACAGAATGTGCGCGTGCTTCCATAAATAACCTAGTGTCTTTCCAGCTTTTATCTTGCCTCGAGAGCGCAGAACTCGGTCCGCATTGATTTAATTTTCCTTACATCATAGCCTTGGCATGTCTGTAAGGCGGAGTCGTCCCATTTCCTAGCCGGCGTGGAAAATATTGTTACGTGCAACGGCAAAATTACAATTAGCTTATGTGTTGTCTCACTGCTGCAATCATTCGCTCATTCAGGATGAACAATTCAGCTAAAAAATGTTATATCAGCTTCTGACGCTTATTCTTCTTTATGAAACTGCGATTCATGCACGTGTTTTCAATACCTAAATATCTGTGAAAGGATGCCGATCAAATAATATTTCGTTCGAATCACTTTTTCTCACTGGGACCAACGATGTCGAAATAAAAAACAAATATGAGAGCGTATTTTAGGGATCGCGCTCTTGTACTATTTTTTTGCTTATTAATTTGCCTCTGCTTGATCTATTATTCATTTAGTTAACATTAGGTCGCGCACTCGTTTCTGCATAAGCGGAGTCTTCGAAAGCGTCATAATTGCATAATACGCATCAGCGGTTTCCTCTAGGCTCATAAAGGAGCGCTTGCTGGGTGGGATCACTTTTTGCTCTTATTGCTATGTGCTGATCACTTCTGCTGGCGTTGAGCGTGATGTCGACTGCGAGCGTGCTTGTGCGGAGGTCCGACAACGCAAAGTTGACGACTTTAGCTTCGGCCTCGTCTCAAGGTTGCTACAGGAGTTGTACATTCTCTTTTATTTTAAGCAGCGCGAGCAAAAAAAGAAAAAAAAAAACTATTCAGATCCTTTAACGAAATAGTTTGCAAGTTAACTATATTGTCGCTGCGAGGAGCTCGCTAATTACGGCGTCGTTTCGTCGTGCTTTCCACTCGCGGTGAATACGTTCCCCGCTTGCCAAACGCTTTTGTCCCTTGTGTCTCTGTCTCATTTCTTTGTTTTACGGCATCCGAGCATCGGAGCGATCATTAGGTCCCACTTAGGCTGGCAAAAAATTAGTGAAAAACGGCGCTGTTTGCTCTTGCATCAAACACGTGCCCACTCGGGACGTCGTCAAGGGGGTGCTCAGAACTGCTTTCGCGTAATGCGAAGGAACCCTAATTAAGCGACATAAGCACATAGTCCCCCTCTTGAACTTGGGACGTCATTCTTTGCAGGCGTCCCGAGTGCAGCAGCTGGGTTTGCTTAAGAGAGAGAGAGGAAAAAGAAAAAAAGGCGCTGCCTAAGTGCCTGTTTGTATCGCAGGCTAGTAGTGGCGTGGGTAGAATAATAATGCATGCAAATAATCCAGTCAGGTAGGCGGCATTGCAAAAGCGGCTGTGGGATGGAATGGGATGGCCGCAGATTCTCACGCGTCGACTGTTCGCGGTGGCCCTTCCTCTGCAGTCCTTTGTGTGCGTTGCGAGATTCAACGAAATGCGCAAAGACAAAATGCGTCACCGGTAACGCAATTTGCGCTATATGTGGCTTGCTGCTGCTGGCTCCTCAACTAGCGGGCACGAGGGGCTCCCGTCAGCGAGAAATAAGCTGCTTTCGCGAAAAAGTGCTGGCACTACTGGTACCTTGTGTTGCGCGCATGCTGCTATGGTTTATTATTTGTGTCGCCTTTTAAATGACGACCACCATTTTTCATGCCACCAAATTGAGTACAACGTGCAAATGGAAGTCAGCGCATGCAACCTCGGAGGTTTAACTCATCTGCGCCTCGTTGACATGAGGTGCAGGATTCTACAATATCGAATAAGAAGGCGCTCATACAGATGGAGCCATGCGAACGCCAACTGCAGAATTTAAATAATCTGCCTAAATATAGCCAAACTTACTACACTTTACCTTTCTCGTTTTGTGTTTTTCTTCATTTTTATCTGTTAAAAGAGAGATGACTGAACTATGTCAAGCGTACTACCTAATTCAGCAGTTGGAGGCAATCCAAAACCGAGCTGCTCGTTTTATAACTTCAAAATATGATTCTAGACTGAGCGTCACTGACATCAAAACTTCGATTGGTCTAACCCCTCTGGCATCCCGTCGCAAAATAGCAAGTCTCTGCCTTTTTCATAAGCTCTATTATAACTTTCCTCAACTACGCGAGAGCCGCCTAATCGTACCACCCATGAGATCATCACGACGTCTGTTTAACTGTTACAGTGTTCAACGCATTCATGGTTCAACTAACGCTTTCAACAAATCATTTCTACCGACTGCCATATCAGATTGGAATGTACTTCCTGACGATATTGTTAGTAAAAGAAGTTATGTTAAATTTAAAGATTTATTGTTACAGCGCTACTGTCAGCAGGCCGAATAGCAGCCCTGTTTTTCTAATTTTCATGTTTTCTTCTTCTTGTTTTTTCTTGTGTTTTGCTTTGTTTTTCCAAGCAGTATTTATGTGTCGGCTCCATGTGACCCGGAGTTATTTATTGTTCTCCCCCCCCCCCTTATGTAATGCCCCATGAGGGGCCCTTAAGGGTAAATAAATTATGATGATGATGATGATGATGTGTTTTCCCAGAATTTCTGTTGGATGACCAAAATGCTAATGTGGACGCGGTCGTAACCCACCCTGCTGAAAGTTTTCTCTCCTTTTTCTTTTGTCTTTTTTTATCCAATCAGTGAGGACGTCTTATATGGCCTCTTATCAAATCAGAATGCGCGAGATATCAAATTTGACAGTGACTGAAACTCGACAGCGACTAAATGTACCATCGGTTGCAATACGGTGCCTTCACATCTAGTGAAACCATCATATCTTTCAGCAACTGCACATCAGTTTAATTTCCTTGGTCCTTTGCATCTCTTGACTTCTTTAGGCGAGCGGATCTGTTATGCTCCTGGTATTCATCTAGTTTCATGCCCCTCACTGATTCCGGGCGAAAGAGGTATTACACAGTAATAATGGCTATTGGCCTCGAGATCAACATATAGATGGCAGCACCGTCACCGCGTGACTGTGGACGCGTTCGCCAGCGCGCATCGAAATGTACACAGCAGCGCTCTGTTGTGAGCGGTTTGAAGCAGTTGTTAGCTAAATGAAAGCATTAATTGCAGTCTAACGGTAATACATGCGTCCTTCAAGCTCGCGTCAGTGCAGCAAGCACGCAAGATGTTTTTATTGCACGTGAAGGAAGCGTGATATGCCATTCAACGGGGCACCGACATCTCCCAGCCTCACAGTTTGACTTCCTTCCTTGGAGGTTCCCTCCATCCATTTTTGTTTCAGCATACTAAAGTTCTCTTCTGTCTATAATGTTGGCATCGCTGTTACGCGACTGAACGAATTCAGTATTGTGTTCTCGTTTATTATTCACTATTGGCTACAACAACAAAATAGGACTGTTACTGTGAATTGAGTTGAAGTGGCAGCTTGTGTCATCGTATCACTTACAGCCGTATCACTTACATGCATACTTGCGTTGAAATCTCTTGAATGTAATGTTCCATGAAACGCAAGGCAGTTAACTGGCTTAGTCAGTCAAGCTACGTGACTGTATATGCCGCTTGAGTACTATCATGATATTTGGCACAAGCCTATGTTGAGTAAACGTTTTAATACTCAAACGCATGGCTTTCTTCGCATGATTACTTGCGTGACCGTCACAGTGAATGTTTATTTTTTCATGCACATAATAAAATGTGTTCTTCAAGCAAAAAACATCTGCTATTTTCCGTCGTGCTCGCAATCACATATCGCGAGACGATATCGCTGCAGCACTTCATTTACACGTTGATGTTTCCCGTTTAACTTATTCAGAAGGACGCTAAGTGCACTTTGCCATATACTCGAAATGCACGGCAGCAGCCAAACTGATATAACTGGGCCGAGCCGGAGGTGCAACGATGACATAGCACGCTCACGAAAAGCCAAATAATACTAAAACTAATACTTTTATGCTTGGATAAGAATACACGAAAGCATTCAACACTGCACCGGCTCAGAGAACAAACATATTGGAGGATATGTGTGGCGCGCGCGCATGTAAAAGCGCAGCGGCTAGCAGACGACGCAAAGGAGATATCCACACTTGGGAGCTTCGTCCACTCGCCGCTAGGCACTCAGTGTGTTCGATCTCGAGGCCAATAGCTGTACATGCCGAAACCACGATATGGTTATTCGGCACGCCGTAATGGGGGACTCTGGATTCATTTCGGACGCCTGGGGTTGTTCAGTGCGCACCTAAATCGAAACGCATGGGTGCTCTTGCATTTGGCCCCCAGCGAAATGTGGCAGCACTGGCTGAACATCGAACCCGCGTCCTTACGTTGTAATCTACAAAGGCAGGTCCTAGAAATTCGGAGTCACAATGCACGGCCAAGTTTCCAAGTCAAGCTTCGAACAGACTGTTGTTGTTGTTGTTGTTGTTGTTGTTGTTGTTGTTGTTGTTGTTGTTGTTGTTGTTGTTGTTGTTGTTTTTGTTGTTGTTGTTGTTGTTGTTGTTGTTGTTGTTGTTGTTGTTGTTGTTGTTGTTGTTGTTGTTGTTGTTGTTGTTGTTGTTGTTGTTGTTGTTGTTGTTGTTGTTGTTGTTGTTGTTGTTGTCTCGCGCGGTTATATGCAATGGATGCTGACCCGGTCCTCACTGCGAGATAGGAATTATCTCGTGCAGAGCTAAAGCGCAGAGCGAACGAGACGGACACTTACCCCAAAGAGAAAAAAAAAAGCAATTCTCGATTGACAGTTTACTCAGCATATGCGGGGGAAAAAAAATGACCTACAGTTGGCAATTTAGTCGGTTATTTCAAATGCGCAAACGGTCAGCCGTGATTTGTAACGGCCGCGCTAGAAGGCGGAAACAATAAGTGCTCAGTCCCAATTGTGGACCATAATGAAACTTCACCTTTCCATGGCCTTTCCGCTGCAGTTTTGTCATGTAACAAAAGTAGCCAACATTGGCAGAAGCGGAAGTGATCCCACGGGTCAGCGCTTCTTTTTTTCTTTTTTTCACGCAGCTTGCCTTTTAGGGTGCGGTCATCACGGCTGGTCTCTCTCCCAACAGCCATCACCTTCTTATTTTCCGGTAACTAGGAAACCGAGGCGCTAATAAGAGTTCGCAGAGAAAATACGCGCCCCCGAAGACACGTTCCCATAATCAGGTTTCAACCAATTATTTTCCACACTGTTTTATTTTAATTCATGGTTCAGCACCTTTCGAGGCGGCAGCTTATTTCTCACAGAGGAATGACACACGGGGCGCCGGAAGGTAATATATATAATTAATGGCTCTCAGGCGAGCTCTATTTCCAAAGAAAAATGCGCGGATATGAGGGACAGAGAAGTTTCGCGCCACGGGTCACTTTCTGGCCTCTCGACAATTCTTTTTTTTTTTCTTCTGGCAATTGACGACAAAATAAACACTTTGGAACGAAAGCAAAATACATTTTAATGTTTTTTTATAACATCTGCGAGCGGGGGTGATGTTGTGATTTTGCTGCTCAAGATGCGCGCATGGACATTTATTGTCGGTCACGTGGGAGGCATTTTGCCGCGTAACATCGGTTCCCTTGAGCCTTCGTGCTCGATTCATAAACTACAGGTGCGCATTTGCGCGTACAGAGCTGGTCCTCCCCGTTGCACTGTTAACGTTTGTCCCATTCGGTTGTGTAATTAGCGAGCAGCTGCTTTTATTCACACAGCGCGGTCTTTCCTCGTTCTATATTCTCCTGCCAGCCAAGTTCATTTGCAACTAAAGACCGCTGCGATGCATGCGCGAGCATTCAGGGCCGAACACTCGTTCATATAGGCACAGCCGGCAGTAACGGTTGTGCGCGTCCCGTTCTAACCTCGACACATACCGTTACGAAGACGCTCATATGCACTGCGCCGTGTTATACATAGGCGAGAGGAAAGCGTGACAGCCATTGTTCTTGGCTAATCGTGCGTGCATGAACCACAGTGCTGTGAATCCGCTGCAGTGTAGCAGTTACACAGACGGATATATGCCGAACATCAAACGCGTTAATCACGCTCGTATGATTCGGAACGCTGACTCCGCGCATACGCGCATGCGGAACGAAGCAGCAGCCGTGGCTGAGGGTTTCGTACGCCCTTCTTGGTAAATATAGGAGCGAATTTCAGTTTAATGAAATGTGTTGTGCCGTACTTCCCAACGTACTTCTCCATAATTGTCCACATTATAACTTATAGGCTCTGCAATGGTACACCAGCCGTTCATCGACAACTGGCTAGACATTTCTTGCCATTGCCTCAATGAGCGCGAAATATGTTATTGTTAAAAACAAAACAAAGCAAGTTCGTGCTTATACCGTCTGTATTTTTTTTTTCAACAAGTATGAGAAGTGACCAGAGCATGTGCCACCGACGCGCTCGAAAATGTCTTCGTTTCTCGCCAAGTGCTGACTGTTTCTTAACTGTAAATGTTGCTTAGCGAATGGGCTTAGTGCTCTTTCCAAAGCGCGCACCTCCAAAGCAACATCCCCCAAATGCAATTGTTAGCGTATATGCTATATAATGGAACAACTTGATATTTCCATCTTCTAGCAATATATTCGTATGTCGCTTAATGCTCCTCTACGACATATATTAACTCGACTATAGTCGCAGCACTTCCGTGCTATATATATATATATATCTCATGTATAGCACTGTGCGGAGGTTGAACTCAATAACGGCTGTCGTAGACATCTTCTGCGCAACAACCGAGGTCGCTTACGCATCATAGATGCTCCGTGTATATAAGCCCTATTATTTTTCTTCGACGCAGCTCACATGCGCTACTTCAAGAAGTTGTGGAGAAAGGAAAACAAAAAAAGAAACTAGAGCTTCCAAAAACGCGACGCGGCACATCTTTTAAGTCGGGTTTCCGAGAGCTGATTTAAATACCAGTCTTGCGACATATATAGGGCACCAGCGGTAATTAAGAAACATCAGACAGGGAATCTGCCCTGAATAATGTGAGGAGTAAGGCCACCCAGGTCACTTTACAAATTCTAGCACGTTCGAAATTTTTGGCCTCGTAGTATACAGCTGATGTAATTTTCGCTTCAACAAGTTTGAAACCCGTTTTTGTGAGTGTTTGACCGGTTAAACTCTTTACTTTACTAGACGTCAAAGTATTTTTTCCTTTCAGTACTAATAATGAAATAAAAATGGCGCACCGGCTTCTTCGCACTACATTTACACCTCGGTAATGCTTGTTTATCTACAACATTTTTTTTTTGTAACCACTGTTGTTGAGAAGATATGGTAGAGCCATGAATACTATGCATTGAATGGAAAAGCATATGCATCGTCATCTTCAATCGACATTAAGAAGTCGCATAAATAGGACCCTGAGTTGTGTAGCCATCACTGTCTTTGTGGAAGTCCGCCATTACGAGCCATATCAACATTCCATCTAATGCTGCAATTTTGCAAACATTGTCTCAGACACTAACAACATCTGTCTGTCGGTCTAGTTGATCCGTGATCAATAATCTGCGGCGTGCAACAGCATGGATGCCGGGACACGAGCATTTACAAAAAGAAAAAAAGAAAGAACAAAAACACTCTGACTTTCAGCGGAACTTTTTATTCGAAGACAGTTCCGTTGTGCAACCGTGATAAGGCTCCCTCATCGACCTTTCTAATGCTTAGAAGTGGCCCTAAATTTTTCCCCTAAACAAACGCGCACCGAAGCTTCCATTGTTCTTTCTCGATACTTTAATTACACGTGTGCTCGCACATCGACATCAACATCAGCGTATACGCTAGTGAAATGAAGGTGCACAACCACACAGGTTCCAATGAAGGGAAAATATTATTCAACATAGTAGTTCTCTGCGACCTAGTCGTGTTTCTTTAATCTAGCGTTCACACATCTATGTACCGAAGAACTATCCGACCGATATCTCTTTTCAAAGGACAATATAGAGAACCTGTTCCACGTCTTCACCGAACTTCGCCGTGGAAATTGGCCGCCGCCTTTGTTCCAACACGAATCCGTAGCGCAGAAGCGGCGCAGGGTGCAAATTAGAATTAGTTCATGCGAACACGCGCGGAGTGTAGATTGTTTACTCACTCCGCCATTGTCTTGCGGAAAGGAAAAAGTCAGGCATGTCTGGTATGTCTTGTTAATTAACTTAATTTCCGAAGTTTTAAGAAAGAAAACCGCAATAAATGACAATGAAAACGTTAGATGATAATGGATCACAGCTACAATACCGGCAAAGCTGCTATGCTCATTAATCATGTGCATAGTGGAGGCCTGCTTGCGATTATTCGCCTTCATTTCGTGAACGTGAATCGTTGTTTTAATACTCCAGCAAGTTGACGAAAAACCTTTTGCATTGTATAAGAGCACAGTTTGTATAGCCATAAGAAAAAAAAGCGAAGTTACTACTATTCTTATTTCGCGCAGCAGTTATTATGGACGATAAGAAAGCCTCACCGTCATTCTAGAAGAGACTGATCCCACGATAAACCATCCTGTTCAACATTAGCGCTGTTTCTTTCTCAAGCGCGTGCTTCCTCTTGTAGTTCCGTTGTTGCGCGAGTTGGAAGTTCTCGGCCAGAAACTTTTTTTTTTTTTCACATACTGCGCGAATGTTTCTAGTATATAGCGCTGATTCGTTGATTTGCGGGGTTTAACGTCCCAAGACCACAATCTGATTATGAGAGACGCCGTAGTGGAGGTCTCTGGAAATTTCGACCAGCTGGGGTTCTTTGACGTGCACCGACATCGCACAGTACACGGGCCTCACCATTTCGCCCCCATCGAAATTCACCCGCCGCGGCCGGGATTCGATCCCGCGACCCTCGGATCAGCAACCGCGGGTACCATAGCCACTAGACCACCGTGGCGAGGCTGTATAGCGCTGAAGAACGAATAATGGAAATCTGGCGTCTATAATAACACTAACGAAAACTTGCTCTAGGCCGGAAGGAAAAGAAGCCGCACCGCATGAAGACATCCACGACAGGTACTTGATTATTTATAGCGTATACAGCCCGTTGAATAATTGAACGGACCGTTGCGAGAGACGGAAGACCCTATAGGTACTGCTAACGTGATTGCCCCCTTGACTGATGGAAAGCGCCGCGTACACTCGGGGATGTTCGGCTTGCGTCCATGTACACACAAGACCCAGCGTGCAGAAGAAAGCGCCGAACAAGGCTGTTGTAAAACAGTGCATGCCGCGATCTTGGGCTCTTTGCCTGTTGTAGGCGGCCTCGTGCGAACGCCAAGAGGAATAACTCTCCGCATATGGTGTGCTGCTGTCTTGATCTTGAGTAGCCGAGTTGTACGGAGAGGTTTATTTATTTATTTATTTATTTATTTATTTATTTATTTATTTATTTACAGTTTCTTACAGGCTCCTCGTAGGGGCCTTCCGGGGGGGGGGGGGGGGTACATGTTTCCCGCCATGTGTATACCTTATACCGGACTTGTTGACATATATATATATATATATGTGTGTGTGTGTGTGTGTGTGTGTGTGTGTGTGTGTGTGTGTGTGTGTGTGTGTGTGTGTGTGTGTGTGTGCGCTAAAGGCAACTCTATAAACCATGTTTGTATACACCTCCGTAGTTCACCTTGTGTGTAGAGGAACGCTGACTGCAGCTTGGCTGACACCCTCGATTTTGGGGATGCCATAACCCGCAGTGGCGTGATTTCCCGTCGAACCTTTCCGTTTTGGGGCTTGCGCTTGGTTCCTATAGTGACGGCGCCCTTCGTGTCCAGTTTCAAGGTTGCACCGCTACACACCCCAGCCGCGCTTTCGCGGCGGAACTTTCGCCGTCGCGTGACTGTGCAGTTAATGCGCGGCACGGTCTTGCCGCAATGACACGGACGACGCGTGGACCAGGGCTCGTGTGTGTCGTGCGCTTGCGTGACATCCATCCTTCATTTTCCAGCGTCCCGGCGACGCGCAGGCAGCCCGCTGATGCCTCCGGTCGTTAGCCCCTTGTCGTGCGCGTCTTTTGTGCTTTGGCTGCTCTAGTGTGCTAGAATGTCGACTCGTTGTCGAGTTGCACCTTTGTTAGGCCACCAGGGAGTTCCTCCAGAAAGGATCTGCACCGCGCACAATTCAGATGCAGGGGGAAATACTCGGTTGACTGCATAATAGTGGAGCTCTTGGGTGTTATGAGGAACGTGTGATAGGAAATCAGTTGATCAGTAGTATGCCAAGCAATCCGTATCACGCATTTCCAGCGCTTGGGGGTAAATAGGAACAAAACAACGCGAGAAGAAAAACGGAACAACAGGTGGAGCTCCAGATACGTAATACGAAGAAATGTGAAAACAACACTTAATGCACGAGACCAAATAAAGAAACGCGTAAGTTTATATTGTTTTGAATGTACTTACGCAGAGGGGATGCCGTGACCGAGCTCGTTTTCACACTTTGCGACTAAGGCAGTGGGATCTAAATTTGTTGCTGAACTCGCGATAGACATTCGGTCCTTCGAGAACTGCATGACGTAATCAGGTGTCGCTCGCGTCGGAGGTGCGTCCGTTTTTGATTGACCCGACCGATTTTCCTGTCGCGCGTCCTATCACGTGGAATGAAGCCATTTCGGGCGGGAGAGCAAAGAGCGTGATTCGAGTGGGCCGCCGCCGATCCCCCGTTCGCCACATTAGCCACGGCCGGCGAACCGTGGCAGTTCGTGTCCCGCAGCCATTACCAGGAAGTGCCGCTCCGCGCGTATTGTTGATACCTCGCAGAGTCACGGCTGCTGCCGCGATGCCGGTGGCTTACTCGAGGAAACACGCCAAAGGCATTTTGTCGTTTTTCCGCTGAGGAGCGCGCGCGGTGCACATAACGCTCCCGCCAGTCAGCTGCACGCAGGAACAAGGTTACCGCCACGTCGGTGTTTGTTACGCGAGCACGCGTCAGTCATCGGTCGCACGATCTCTCCACGCGTGGCCAGCCATGACAGGCGCGCCCGTTCGCCCGTTGATGTCTCCGGACGGCTGTGATCGGGACGCGTCGGCGGGCTCCTATTCTGGGATGCCGGACGGCGGCGTCGCTAGGCGACGCGCGATGTGGAGGAGCCAGTCCACGGACTCGCCTTGAACCGGCGTCCGACTATAGCAACGTTCGGGTGGCGTATGCGACACGAAGTACAAGTGGCCGATGCCAGGAGGTTTGCAGTTTGTAGAGAACAAAGGAATTCACGAAATGCCACAGTTTCCACAAGGAGGCTCAGTTCTCTTCTCCTGATAAACCTTAACCAAACGCTGGCTTCAGCGACGTTCCTTGTACGGTGAATTTCCTTTGGAAGCAAATCTATATCTCGTTTTGGGGACTACTGCAGCAGCGTCGCTGTGTCGGCCTTACTTATTTCATTGCATCAGCTTTTGACGGCGCTGATTCTCGCTACTTTTAATATGAAAGTATTTTATGCCGGGGTGCACCACGACCTCATACGTCACTACCGTAACGGATATTACGCACTGAAGTAAACATGCAAGAAGAATAAAAAAAAAACGCTCAGAACTGAGCTCCGGGAATCGAACTCACAGCTCCCCGCGCCGCGATGAAAGGTGCGTGGTGCGCTGCCAATGTGGCGCAAATAAATATGACTGATACCTTTCTCGCGCGGCATTTACTATAGATTGTGCCCAGTAATTAGGTAAACTACTTCAGTTACCACAAATGGTTGTTGCTCGATGTTATGGAGACTATGTGTGAACGTGGGTTCATCCACGTCAAACGGTGCCGTACCAGCGAAACACCGATAGCAATGGGCAAGTTCACCTCGATGTAACAATAAACATTCAACTGCTTACGCGAAGAGGAATTTCACTTTCGTGTTATACCGATTCCTTTGACAGAGGAATCAGCCACATTTTTTTGTACACGCATAGCTGTTCCAAGCGAACGATTCTCACTGCTTCGACATTTCCCGAACCACAGCGGACGTCCCGCATGTCCCGGTAAAGTAGATTCTGCTGTATCTGCAATGCCTACTGTTGTGCGTCCATTTCTTTCTGGGAAGGTTCTTCCTCACGCACGCGAACGCTCACACTGACGCACTCCACCGTCAAACTGGGAGTCACGCGGTCACATATTGAGCCTTCCAGGCATGGCGACCACATAGTGGCTGTGGTGATCGTCCAATGAAGGCCTTTCATTCGCTCCCAAAAAAGGGGACGTGCGGTCCGGAGCTGGATGGCTCCAGGTAGCCAGCTTCCGTTTTTTTTTTTTTTTTTTTTCTGTGGCTTCCGTGCCTATAGCACTCTTGTTGAAGAGAAGCACAAGGCCGTGCTTTTATAAGACAGTTTGCGTTACCTCTTTCTTCTTCTTCATTTCTGTCTTTTTTTCCCCTTCAGTCTTCCTCGCTGCGCGTTACTTTTGCTGCCTCATAAAATTTACTTTGATCATTTCTGTCTAATGCATGTTATGTAAGCGATTTCACAGAAGCGGCTCCATACTTTTGCGCTAAATATACCGCAGTGATCTGTTTGCTGAACTTCTTTTTCTGCCTGAATATCCGCTAAATCTCTGCCATTAACGGACGACCGTTTAGGATATCCGTTTAGAGAACGGCATGAAAGTAATCCCATAACGGAAAGCATGCAGCGGCAACACTAAAACCTTTTTATCCTCTCTACGTGAGAACGCCCACAGGGGAAAAGCGGCCGGCCACGGCAGTTTCGAAGCCTTTAGATGTATATCTATAAATGCGAAATTTTCTTCCCTTTGTCCCACCCCAAGTCACGTGTCCTTGTTTGACCTGATATATATATATATATATATATATATATATATATATATATATATATATATATATATATATATATATATATATATATAGTTTGGAAAGATTTCCCTGAGCCCGAATAAATATTTTCAAAAGAAGAGGTTCACACGATTAACAAGAACAATATAACTTTACTGACGTTGCGGCCGGCGGACCGGCCGCAACGCCAGTAAGGTTATATTGTTTTTGTTAATCGTGTGAATCTCTTCTGAAAAAGAAATATATATATATATATATATAGTGTGGGTGGGTGTGTACTGAGATTGTCGCAGGAAAATGAGGAATTTGTAAGAGTGCTCTATAGTGAATGCTTTCGCTGTACCGGCGGAGTTTGCCTCCTATAATATACTGCAGTGCGCATTCATAACAGCGCCTCGTTGAGCTCTCAAAACTTATCACACATTGTTGTTGCCGCCGAAGGTCTCGATTAGCGTTAGAGACAACAAAAATCGAATGTATTTGTCTTCCGTAGTCTCTTTCTTATTGTTCTAAGGGAATTTCACAGTTGCATGACGTCTTTGACTGCAGCAATGCCAGTACAGCAGACACTGCGCTTCCGTTCGAATTCTTGTATTTTGTTCGCTGCCCACTACAACATCCAGCACCAAAACACCATCCAGTAAAAGAAAAAGAAGGAAGTTCGTGCGTGGACCGCTATTTTGAGTATACGCACAGTAGGGAGACATCAGCTGCCGATGTTAGCGAGCGAATATCAAATTAGCGGCCGTCTCTGAATGCGACCGCGGGGGTACCCCGCAGCCAAGGCACACACTCGCGTCTTCAGTCCCATTGTCCGCGGGCGCACCCCCGCTAACGGCGAAGGCAGGAACGTTTTCAGAGCGCGGCGTGCATGCATGCGGTTTGCGTTCTGTTCCGCCATCTGCTGGCGGACTGGGCACCGTCGCAGCCTCAAGCAGCAATAAAGTGCGCAGCCGTGGTACGGACGTGCGACAATTACGGCGCGTATGCTATGTTTGTGCGTGGGGGAAGGGGTCGCAGAAGAAGAGAAAGCCAGGAAACGCCCGGCTTTCCTTGGGAAAGGTTGCCCCGCGTCATAGGTGCGCATGTAGGTGGATGTGACTTCTCGGGAATTCCAAAGCAAATATATGTGCGCGCGTAGCCCAAACAGGGGACGGAGATTGTTACGTGTAGACGCTTTCACTCTTTTACGCGTTCCTTTTGGACTGTGTTTTCAGCAATTTAAGGCCACCGTATAAGTATGCCATTACTAGCGGCGAACCTCAACAAAACCGTCAGTTTCGAAATATGGATCACTTAAGCGCACCCTCCTCTCCCCAAAATGCTATACGATTTCACATGTGACCTTTGTTTGAACAGCGCAGCCTATAACCATGTGCTGCATCTCTTTCTCTGAATCTATTCGTTTCTTACCACGCGTCACTCGCAATGGCCGATCCGGAGCTGCGCCTTGACCAGTTGCTAAAAGCGAAAAAACGCAGAAGGCAAAAACGATAATTATGAAATGCGGCTCCTCTGAAAATCTTTTGTCGTTCCTTTGATCACTCGGTCGCTCTGTTTTGTCAAACGTTTACATGTTTCAGATAGGGACCTTTTTTGATATAGACATAGGATTCTCTGACAATCCGCGTGGCGTTGCCGACATGTTCTCGCTTTGTGTTAGTGTCGCATCCTCACTGCGCTTCCAAGGCATCACAATAGAAATACTTCATTAGAAATAACATCGCGCCTCATTACGATGCCTATACTTCCTACACATTTAAAAGTATCGCATAAGATTGCCAACTCATCCAGACAAAGGCAGTCAAGGTTATACGGTACGTTGGCCATACATAATGTAACCATTTCAGGCTGGAGAGCTGTCGATCACATAGACAACCAACCATTAAAACAGCGGTGATTTTTCGTTTTACTTTTTTTTAATTAGTTGACATGAGAATGATGTGGTAGCCTCTTATCGTCATTTGTTTCCTGCGAAAGTTACGAATTACGTAGAGATCAGGGCTCGTGTTCACGAAAACACCCCGCACTAGAAATGCCTGGACGAGAAAATTTTGGCCAATGTTGTTGCTGCAGGTACCGTCAGCAAATGAATCCGGCCTATTTGTGAATCCGTTCCCTGGTCAGATTTGGCGTTGGCTGCGAGCGGTCAGTTCGACAGCAACCATGATGTCTTTTGACGCGCAGTTTATATCGGCGTACATCAGAGCTTTATTAAATGCTTCGGTTAAGGGCGGGTGGCGAATGCCGGGAAGCAGTGTTCATTCATGACAAGCGCCGTGCCATTCGACACGCTGTTTGCAGACACCATGAGCATGGAAGCTCTTCTTGCAAAACTGCCTAACAGTAAACATGCATGTCAACCTCTGCTGATTTCTAACTGCATGCTTACAAATAAGCATGGAGTTGTGTTATGGAACAGTTTAATTCGGCTGCCGCGGATGGCCCCAGCGCAGCGTTCTGCGATACGTGTTATAATGTAGGTATTTATGTAGCTGCGGTGACAGTAGTTACCATGAGATAAATGTCTCATAAAGGTGTTAATTCAAAACAGGTACGAAAGGCTGGCCAAGGACATAAACTCAACTCCAGGCGTAGGAGAGGAGGCGAGTTATGATACAGACCATGCACGGAGGCCATCCGGATGATATTAAACGAGACGAACTGCCGAGGACAGCGCTTTCTTTAGATGCTGGCCGTTCCGGGCAACAACAACAACAACAACAACAACAACAACAACAACAACAACAACAACAACAACAACAACAACAACAACAACAACAACAATAATAATAATAATAATAATAATAATAATAATAATAATAATAATAATAATAATAATAATAATAATAATCAATCAATCAATCAATCAATCAATCAAGTGTTTATTTAACGTGCCCAGGAACAACCGTAAGGTCTTTGTACTGGCGCACGGAGAAAAAAAAATACAAGAAACAATACAATAAGGAGACTCTACAGAAAAATCTAATAAAAAACAAGATAGGCCAAAATTCATAATAATATAACAGGAATAAAAAAAACGCTATAAAATTGCCCATACACAACTATGCGCAGGCAAAACAAAAAAAAAAAAATATCAACAGTGTACGACACTATGTTAGTGCAGTGCAAAGCTCGGAGCAGAACAGCGATTGGGAGCTGTGAAAAACATCGAGCTCTAAAAAGTAAGCATTGTAGAGACGTTGTATCCTGTCAACGGTCGAATGTTCACAGAGGCAGGCGGTTACTTGAAAAGGTCTATTCTCTCTGGTCAGCTTACGTGGAATTCGGAAATTAAGACATTTGAGCAGTACAGGGCAGAATATGATACCATGCACAAGCTTGAAGAGAAATAACAGATCAGCGCGTTTTCTCCGGCAGTGTAGTGATGGCAGTGATAGTGATCCAACGGTGCCAATGCAAGAATCAGGGCCATTTCTAGCGAACCTATGGTTATAGATGTTCAGGAACTTTTTCTGGACTCGCTCAATGGCGTTGCTGCTGGAATTAGAAATGCCATTCCAGATCACAGATGCATACTCAAGTTGAGGAAGACATATCGCAGTGTACAATTTGTGGAAGGACATAGGAGAACGGAATTCTCTAGACATTGGTGTTTTACCTCCCAAATTTTTGGTGTTTTACCTCCCAATTGGTGTTTTACCTCCCAAAACCACGATTTGATTATGTGGGACGCCGTAGCGGAGGGCTTCGGAAATTTCGACTCCCAGGGGATCTTCAACTTGCGCTGACAACGCGTCCGGCCTCTATAGCATTTCGCTCCATTGAAATGCGAACGCCGCGGCCGGGATTCGATCCCGCGACCTTCCAGAGTAATTAAGCGTCATCTAAAGGGTCACATTTAAAAGGGAGACGTAACGCTTTGCTTCAACAATGTACACGTATATTGTTTGCTTATGCCTGTTTCTGCGTTAATATTTCGCCATCGTGGTTCCAACGGGGGCGGTGGTGGATATGCCGCCCACCGCTCTGGTTCACCGCCCACCTCTTTCAATATAGACCGCTCACTGCTTCGACTGATCCATCTGAAATTTGAAATTTATTAGAGACGCTACCCACTATAGCCATGGTGGTAACCGTGGCTATAGCGGGTAGCGCCATGGCTACATCTGTGGTGGTATAACTGCGGCTTCTCTTTCCTATATGTGAATCTCGTAGTCAATGTTCGCGCGTTGCGGGCGGTACTTGCGCATAAAAGCTGCCAAAGCACTGCACGACCAGAAATGCACATCACTTTTTAATATTGTTTAGGAGCGCGGTGCCACGCCATCGCTGATATCGCAAGACAATGATGAAAATTTGGAATTCTAAACCGGCATAACACCTACCCTGCCTACTCCCCCAACACCCCCCCCCCCCCAACCTCCCCCTACTACTTGCAAAATGTCCATCCCTCAAAAATTTCAGAATAGAACCCTGATTTCAGTATTTTTAAATTCCAGAACAATTAAATTTGTCCACATAGAGCGCTTTCTTGAACTTCCGGTTCCAGCTGTATAAACACCAGTAGGCTATAGACGGAGATACAGATATCCTGTACGATAACCTATCGAATGGCTATTCGCGCTGACAATAACCTCAGCGTACTCAGTGATTGTGAAAGGATCCCAGAACTTTCCAGCAAGTGCCTTCACTTCTTCATTTATTTCTCTCGCTCTCTCTGTTGAGTGTCTTAATTATGTGTCAAACCTTTCCGTGGACACCTGCATTACGTGCGAACGGCAATTCCGAGTTTCCCGGTCTGTTTTCGTTTCGCATGGTAGCAGTTTGCCGTAATGCGTCACTTATTTCCGGCCTATCACAAATATTTGGTCCCCGCGCGGTGCAACTTCATATCTTTATTCTGCAGCGGAAAAAAAACCATGAAATTTCAACTAAACAGGCTCCGCTTAGGTCATACGAAGCACTCGATACAGACATTTTGATTTCTTTTATAAGGCGGAACAAATCTGCTCCGTTTCCGGAGAGGAGAGCTCGCTACGTTCGTGGCACTGCATGCATCAGTGGGTTCATCGCCACTTGTAGATGCATTGAAGAAAAATAATAATAATAAAAGCGAACTGGCACCTAGCCCTTCGGGCGTGCGAATTCTTTTCCGCAAGCTCTCGTCGAAGATAAATGATCAACAGCGCAGTTCGAAGACCAACATGAAAAAGGAAACGACAACCATAACACGGGTTACGTAATCTGGACTTCATCTTTACAAATATAGAAGGCAGACTTCGTTCAACAGCAGCAAGTCGCGAAAGGGTTGCCCTCGTTCTGGGTTCTTTCTCTTCTGCGGCTTTTACACGCCCTCGTAGTTATTCTCAGCCTTATTCCCTCTAGCGCCCGGTGCCAGCACCACGGGCACTTTTGCAACGAGTAAAGTTCGCCGGGCTCCCTTTATACGCCAAACTCAATGGCCTTTCAATCGTTTCGCGCCATTTCGTTCGGACCACTTGTTTTGCACCTATTTTCCGCGCGGTTTCCTTTATCGGCTCCAATGCCTCGGCATCCCCTCCCCTCCTTTCCCAGTCACGCGGCGCGGGAGGCTGGAGCACGTGCACATGCCCCGCGGTGGCGCTGGCTATTTCGAGAGCCGATGGCGATCGCGCTAGGCTTACGTAATTGCGGGGCAGCAGGCGAGTGGAACGACGGGCTTTACCCGCTCCGTTCTTCCCCCGCAAAGTTTGCGACCTACGACAACGTCGACCCGTGCGAACGTGGACCCGAAGGTATATACCGATTGAGCACGTACGTTTGGGGGTGCCCCTTTTGTCGCTTCCGCGATGCACAGATTCTTTTAGGACAACAAAGGTTCTCGTTCCTAATCTAGCTCTCCTCTAACTCCTATTCAATACAAACTCTCCTCTTCAGTGTGCACCTCCTCTGAAACGTCGCTAAGGCGCTGCGGGCGGCCATCGCACGTCGGGATTGCCGTTTCCGCCTTCGGGAATCCCCTGTCGGCCGTTTACGTTAACGAATATGCGAGCTATTCCGCACGCCTCTCTGGCAACCTCTCAGGCCTGATCGGGATGTCCGGGAGACAAAAGACAAAGGACAAGCTTGGTCGCGACTCGTGCAATCTATTCCTCGAGCGCGCATGCTTGCGCACAGATGCTGCGTGCGCTAATGGCCGTGGCTCTTGCGGCAAGTATAATTGTGGTGGTCGTATATATGGAGATCTGTCTTGCGCACACGCGTTCTATAGCCGTATACATTGCGTTTGCCGGTTGCGTCAGGAGTAGTTAAGCACACAGTGCGCTCAGCCAGTCGTCAGATCGCTTAACGTCGTGTTATTGCGAGGGCTATATTTGTTTTGTCTTTACTTGTGCTAGCGATTCAGAAAACAGTTTTCAAAGATGCATCCTTGTAATTCTCGTGACGACCTAATGTGGAACGTTCCAGCATTCGTTAGTAGATCTTAAGGAGGGACGTAGATTTAAGGTGGCGCAAGCCCTGGGCTGCCACTTGGCAGACATTACTTTGGAACTACTATAGACTTAAATTTCGCAATTTTTATATGCGCCTTAGCCTGAGGAGTTAAAGGATAAGTAATCAATATTATAAATGGTTGCAACAGGTAAAACTGCGCGTTTCTTTCAACCCGTTTGAAAGAAAAGTACAGGAGCGCATAATGCAACGCGCGTTGATTACAATTCCATCGGCGAGAGTGGACGCCAATTTTGTCACCGTTGACGCGCGTCATGTCGACTCCGTGGGTCGCGACAATCGGCCGCGCCGGTGCCCCATTGTCTCGTCGCGTGCGATGCGCCGGTGCGCGGCTTTCGCTGCGGGCGGCGATCAGGCGGAGGGCATCGGCTCCTCTATTTCGGTCGGCAGCACTCGCCGGCCGGAGAGAGTGTTTACAAACCGGACCGAGGGCTGCTGCAGAGTAATGACTGGCGAGCAGGAAGCGAGTAAGGAAATGCACTTCCGAAACGCTCCAGGAAGGAAGTGGCGGTAACCTCTGAGGGCCTCGGCGAGGAGGACAGAGGTTGAGTGCGCACGGGCCGAGAAGGAGCGCCGTCGGTTTGAGCGCACTCACCGAGAGCGAAAGGTCCTCGTCACCGTGCTGCGTTCCTTTTTCTTCTCGTTGTTTTATTCAATCTTTCTCCGGACTTCACGGTCTCGGAGAGCTGGCCAGCCCGCTGCCGCGCGAAGCACCATCGTCTTCGTCGCCGTTTAACAAAACATTGTGCTTCTCGCTCTTGCAAACGAGCCGTATTCTTTCGCGAATGGAGTGTGCGGTGCACGCCGGTGGGTGCTCGGCGCAGTGAACGTTCTCGCTAAGAGAGCGAGGTCCATTGTGTGGTTGTACCTCTATTTGCTCAGCACTCTTCTACCGCCAACTTCTTCGTTTCTTTGGCCGGTCCTTTCACTGCCTTGAATTAGCTGTTTACACGGCCGTTCTACGCACTTTTCTTTTTTTTTTTTTCAGTCTTCATTCCTCCACAGGTATGTGTACCCAATTTGAACAAAATGTCAAATCTCACGACATGTTGGCATAATACGCTTCAACACCGTGCGAGTATATAATCAAGAACTTGTTACATGTCAGCCTTGGTACAGCTGCAGCTTCGTAGCCGTGTCGCCAGCTTGACTGCGGCGTCTTGCTTGACCAGTACACGTTGTCGGAGCGTTTCTCTGCACCACGTCTATTTATTATGCATACAGGGCACCCGCTTTGGCAATAGCGTGCTTTCGTTATGTATACGAGATGGAAAAAGGCGTAGCCGCACTGAGAGTAACCAGCTGCGGTAGATCAGCGATAACGCGAGTTCCATATGCGGTATTTTGCGCTCAGCTGTGGCACGTTCCCGAGTGCGCGAACGTGTCGCAGCTGGGCTGTAGGATAAGCTCGCGTTGGAGGTTATCCCACAGCTCAGCGTACCAGCATTTCAGCCTATACTAGCTTAGCGTTCCCTATTGCCACCGTATAGGAACCATTCCGTGTGTCCCACCATGCATTGATGAGCACAGTTGAAGACTCCATAAAGGGATCGACACCAGCACGTCTTTCCACTGAACGGCACTGGGGTTCAAGCGAGAAAAGGGAGTGGTATATTATAGGGTGACGCTTTGACACTGTAAGTGATTTGATTGATTTCTTGGGTTTAACGTCCCAAAACCAGCTCTGATTATGAGAGACGCCGTATAGTGGAGGACTCCAGAAATTTCGACCACCTGGGGTTCTTTAACGTGCACAGACATAGCACAGCACACGGGCCTCAACATTTCGCCTCCATTGAAATGCAGCCGCCGCGGCCAGGCCTTCAGATCAGCAGCCGAGTGCCATAACCACTAGGCCACCGTGGAGGGGCTTTGACAATTTAAGTAATGAGGAGTCTTCAACGGGGACCTCTCTGTGGAAGACCTCTTCCCCTAAGTGCGACTTCGCGGAAGCTTTCATTTGCCAACTTCAGTACTATTGCTTTTTTGAGGCGTATACAGCGACACGTGTGGGCGCGGTCCTGTGCTTTCAAGGATTTACTCGACTCCGAAGGTGGTGTAAAACGTTAGCGCGTGCGCTTGATATCTATAACTGTCGTATAAAGCAAAGCTCTAAACAAGCGCTGCAGTGCCACATATCGAGGGCATAATGATGAACTTTCCGGGACATCTGGTAGCAAGCTCCGAAGGGCCGGCTAGTAGTGCCGCTATAAAGACAGCAGCGAAAGCGGCGTGGAGTGTACGAGCACAAGTTCATGTAGAACGCATTTGTACTGCGATGGAAACAATGGAAAGAAGCACACACAGAATTCAGTAACTGATGAGAAAACCATCTCACCGCTCCGTGAAAGATGCGTGAAAATGGCCAATTGTAAAGTCGCGCGGCGTGAAATAACACCCATCGGTACAATTTCGGGAATGATGCCGTTAGTCTTTGTTTGTTTGTTTGTTTGTTTGTTTGTTTGTTTGTTTGTTTCCTTTGTTCACGCTCTGAATACCCGCACGAAACACTTCAAGAGCGTAATATTGAGGTCGACTTTGCAAGTGTTGGGCAATTTTGGGAGCAATATGCAAATGGATGTGTAGCAGGGGGAGTGCTGAGGAAAGTTTCGTTTTTTCTTTTTATTTCAAATGCTCGTAACCCATTAGCCTGTAAAGGACGGTTCTTCGGTGTTGACCACAGAAGCACTCTTCTAACCCCTCACAAATAAAAATATCAGTATAAGAAAAATTCCTGTTACACACAGAGCTTTAAATCCGCATGGCGCCTTACACTGTTCTATATATTTTGATGATGATTGGCACCCATGTAATTAGAAACCTTCGCACATTATTAAGAAGGAAAAAAAAACGTTGAATGTTATTTTATGTATTTCATTGTCAAATAAGGACAGGCACTGCCTGTATTTCAATATTCTGCTATATTCAGGGAAAAATGCCCAGCTGTTTAGTATATATCTTCGGCAGCGATAAAAACTATCCATTTTATTTAGCACGAGCTGGTATTGAATTTATTTGTCTCAAGTTCCACACATTAGCGTCCTACGGCACTGTAGGGTCAGCCGTACCACGTATGTAGACATCAAGCACTAGGTATAGTCGAATACCTTGGCGGGCCTATGTGTATATTAACCCGAGGCACTTCCACACTTTCCTTGTAATCATCGTCATAAGGACACCCAGAAAAAAAAATCCTATGAGTTCTTAGCTATCGCTCAAGAGGCATAAAGGAGAAATTCTTATTTATTCTTATTTATTCTTATTCTTATTGTTCTTATTATTCAAACCCCAAGTTCAGGCAGACCTTGGGGTTCGAATGCTGAAAGCCCTGGGTTCGAATCAAGTACCTATTTCACTATCACGTTCAATCACTCGTGGCTCCTATCCGTAGATCCCTGGCCAGGGAATGCGAGTATGTGTGACACGTTATTGTATTAATCGCTAATTGGGATGTAAATGGTATGCATCTGAAGTTGTTGGTGTCTTGACCTGTCGTTCATGTAAGTCATACATTCGTACCTTTCCATGTTAGTTTTGACATGAAATAAGTGAAACGCGAGCTTAGATGTTTTAGTACCACTGCCGCTGAGACAACGCCGGCTGAACGGTCACTCTCTGCAGCGCATGAGCCCGAGTTAGGCTATATAGCCTTAAATAATAATAATAATAATAATAATAATAATAATAATAATAATAATAATAATAATAATAATAATAATAATAATAATAATAATAAACACGACGCGGTGCCCTATTTCACAGATGGGTATTCCACAGCCTGTGCGTATGGCGGCTGAGAAAGCTTGAGCACCTATCCCAAGTCGGGGGGATGGGGGCAATCCTCACAGCGATGAGGCACATCAACTCCAAGTCTACACAATCTTTTCCTTGTGTCTTGTATCAGAAAAAGATTTCTTAAATTTTTATACGAACGAAAGAGTTAAATTATTATACGCTGCAACATGAAAACTAGAACCGATAAAAGTAACGTGGTGCCACGTAACGCTGTCGTGTTCCGTCCTTTTTGCGCTGCGCAGATCTCGCTATTCTTAAAAGCAGTTCGTGTGTGCACTAATGCTGCCAAAAAAAAAAAAAACTATATTAAATCTTTGCAGATGCACGCCTGAGAAGAGAGAGAAATGAATGGAGGGCGGCATAAGCTTAACGAGGTCGGTTTGTCTCCCTGCGCAGGACAATGAATATATGCAATGAGTGGGAAAGGAGAGAGAACAGCATGGGGGCGTGACCATCGATCCGAGTCGTGCATCAAAATTATACAGGCTCTGTCACCGAAGTTCACTTCAGTGATGCAGCCATGCATGTCTCCTGTTCTGGAAGTTGCGGTGCATTTGGCAGCTGGCCAATAATCTTTGTCACCCGGAAGAAGGCAGAGCACATGGTGCTCTTATAGAAGAATGTTTAGAGTGAAACATTGTCTTAGCTGCAGCTTCAGGGGTGGAAGGTCTCAATGCCGCACTGCGGACAAAGTGTCAACGGGACGCTGTACGGTTTGATTTGCAGCACCTAAAGTCCCTCGACGTGCAACCACATATCCAGCTGCGCAAAAGCATCCTTGCATTCCGCTCAACGAAGTTGGATTGTGGTTGTCACAGCCGGACTGAGTCATCGTTACAAGGGCAAGGCACCGTGACAGGCTGTGAATGTCTTGTCATGATCACCATCACCAGTATCATCGGTCTGTCTATGCCCAATGTAGCACGGGTCCCTCCCGTATTTCTCCAGTCAGCTCAGTCCTGTGCTATATATAGCTGCCGCCACGTTATCACTGCAAACTTGCGAATCTCATCTGGCCACCACGCTTGGCTGCCCCCTTCATACACGCGTACACAACGCGACTACCACGCGACCACATATATATAGGCATACACATGCTACCGTAACGAGACAAGATATATATAAATCTTGGTCACCGGCCCACTCGTCGGCTTTACCCTTTATCCCGATGCGAACTCTCTCCTCGATCTTGCCACGTGTCGACGTTTCGCATGAAGTAAAAAACAGGTGTCTGGTCCTGGCGAACGACCTGCCGCGACCGTGTCGTTCTTCTGTTTTCGAAGACATGATGCGGGCGCGTATGGGGCGCGTGCCTGGTGTTTCTGTCGCCGCCAAGGACGTGGGATGAGCCGGTGTAAACGACACGGTATGTGCGCCACGAGCGCTGTCGAAGCATGTCCGACTCGATGTTTTTCCGCTTTGTTCGTTGCATTCTCTGATATCCCCCCCCCCCCCCCCTTTTTTTTTTCTTGTTCAGTCCGTCCGCGTTCCGCCGCCGACTAATTGAGAAAGCTGATCGTGTTCACTGAGCGTGCGCTGTGGCGCAATGGCGGCTTTAACTGAGACGTCACGGGTGCTACAAGAGAAAAAAAACAACAAACAAACAAAAAACAAAGGCACTACCCAATCACGACTCATTGCCGGTTGTTTTATTCTATATTCTACGGCTTACTGCTGCATGATTGGTAGGTACACTTTGTAGAAGTGCGATATCGCGCACTAAAGTAATATAAGTGTAATATACTCTGGCGGCGGCTACCCCACGTTGCAGCTCGGTGCCCACGTACCATCAAAAAAAGAAAAAGAAAAGAAAAATAGGATCACGCTGACACCATTGACTTTAAGGAATTCACTCTGTTTTCCCTGCTTATTTCAATGTGTGTGTGTGTGTGTGTGTGTGTGTGTGTGTGTGTGTGTGTGTGTGTGTGTGTGTGTGTGTGTGTGTGTGTGTGTGTGTGTGTGTGTGTGTGTGTGTGTGTGTGTGTGTGTGTGTGTGTGTGTGTGATGCATCGGTGCCTGCACACGATAAGCACTGCCGACCGAAGCAACGGCTTATTGCCTCTGTGCACTGGGGATTACGTATGCACAAAAGCAGGCTATGTTTGTAAGCTGTAGCATTATTCTTTATCTTTCCTAGGAAAGGTTTCAGAAATATTTTCTCGCACTGCATAGCTGCGAGCTTCCGAGCTATAGGTGCGTGCACAAAATTACTAACAAAAGAAGTGCCTCAAGTTAGCATTCTTTTCGTCTCGTTTGTTCAGGCTTCGCGTTCATAGTTCTTGTGTTTCGTGCGCCTGACTTCCGTGAATCAGAAGCATCGCAGCCACACAGTCGAAGGCCATGCAAATGCCTTCGCGCTTCGGGCTTTGTCTATACGCTTGAGATGAGCTCGCGAATGCACGCCTTGGAGTGCGCTAACAGCATCCGAGACGACGTAGGCCATGCAGTGTGGTTGGAGCGTTCGATGCATGACTTAACTACAACGCTTGTAGCAAGTGTGAAAGAAACAAGAAAAAGAAAGCACGAGAGAACACAAGATAAAGGAATCGAATCTATCGGACCGCGTGCGAGCACGCGCGAGAAAATGAAGAAGAAGAAAAAAAGATAGGGCGATGAATAAATAAAACATCTACGATAGTAAGGGAAAGAAAAAAAAAAGGAGCTGACATTCGGAGCCGTCTGTCCGCCTGTAAATAAAAATTAAAGCCAGCCCATCGATAGCTTGGCGTGTCGTAGACAGTTCCTCGACAAGCATTCGGCATGGCTCCGCCGATACAGATGCTATACGCCTTTTTAATCGACGTTTTAAGAGAGCTAGATCGCTTCACCTTTTCAGGCAGAATCCCACGCCGGAGATACAGCCGGGCGTTGCTGTATAGTTGACTCTATATACAGAATCTGTTGAGGAGCGCACATTTTATTTCATTTATTTAAGCTCAACGCTTCGCGTTATACAAGCAAGTGTATCGGGTTTTGCTAAGTTTCGTATTCAAGTTTTCGCCGTCTCAAGTTCGTAAACGCCCAAATGTAGCAAGTTTCTTTTTTGTTTCCTTTAATTTGTTTTTCCTATTTCGTATACATGCGTGCAAGGAGTATATAGCAAAACCTTCGGGACGTTTAGATTCACTGCAGTGATAAAACTGCCCATACAGGCTGCGATAGCGACCGGTGTTGAGATCCGAATGGCATTAGGAAAAGTACCACAGATCGCTGACACTTGCGCCGAAAGCAACTCGACTGAGCTCCAGGCGGCTTCATCGATGAGAGAGGGGGGGGGGGCTCCGTGCGGATGTTTGTTTTCTTGCGGCATGGTTTTCGTTAAAAAAAGATAGAAAGAAAGAAAAGAAACCGGCTCTATTCAGAATGTCCTCAAGTACGCTGTTTACGTGATGCCTGGAAGCCGGCTAATTTTTCCAAGCCCAGGGAGCTTAATGGGATTATTGCACAGTTTCTCATTCATGCGGGACCTCTACAACCCTCATCACTGTTTAGATCATTGAAACAAAGGGGAGCTTACGGGAAGAAAACACCCCTGAAACACAAAGTACAAGGACAGAAATCAAAAGTATAAACAGGATGCTATGGGAGCTTCGAACTCGTAAAACATTTTAAAAGAACAAATAAAGACTGCCAGGAAGAGATCCAGGCTAAATAGTGCGCGCTGCAGCAAGCGGCAAGTGGAAGTCGCTTGGGGAGGGGCGTTTCTTCTCGCCATGTAATGTGAAAAATGCCGCAACCGAGCGTTTTTTTTTTTTTTTTTTTCAGTATGTCTATACTCCGCATAGCAGATACGGTCGCTATATGGGAATCGAACGTGGCGAGGTCCTTATGGAGGATCGTGTTCTCACAAAATCACTGACAGCTAGCGGCTGTTATCGCTCATATGAGCGCGATTTAAGCTAACCGGCGTTCCCCCTCAGCTCCGACGAAAAAAAAAAAAAAAACACTCGCATGATTACATACACCCTCAGCAAAATTCGTTATGTTTACTTCATGCGTGCCGCCAGCAGTATACCGGACATACGACGTTATGTTTTCGCTGGGTCGTATACTTTGGCTTCCCGGTGTGAATTGCACGGATATACTGTGCCTTTCATTTTTCTCAGTTCCTTTCCTTGACGGCCGCAGGCGTAGGAAAAAAACCGGGAGACGAAAACGTAGCCTGTGCAAAGCACTGCGTCTCCTTGAAATGCGCTCGCCAGGCCTCCGAGGTCGTGGGCAGGGCAGCCGCCGTCCGTGCCACGTTTCTGTTTAGTTCAGTTTCGTTAATATGCTGGGCACACGCGCTGGCTTTAAAGCAGGATGACTGTCACCTTCCAAGCGCACTAGTGCAGACACAATTTGATATGCACTTGTGCTGCGCCGTTTCCACTACGTTTGTTGTTGCTTTCCGTCACACTAGTTCAAGGTGATGGCTTAGCAATCGACTACATCGCATCTGTTTAGAAGCCCAGCAGCCACTGCGAGCAGCACCTGCGGGACCAGACGGTATATGACCTTTGTTTCCTTCGTCTTCTTTTACCTCTGAACGCTGGTGTCGCCTAGTTTCATCTTCGAAGAAAACAAACTGGGACGTATTAAGCTTCCGAACGGGAGCTGAGCATATATTTATAACAACTCTCATCGGCCGCACCGGGGGGCTCTTGTGAAAGAACGATAAAGCCCCGTGGAAGGGGGCCCACGTTGCTTTCTATTCCTCGCCTCAAATAAATCAGTTTGTTGCGAAACGCTTCGTTACGAAAGCGGAAATTTGAGTCAAGCATCTCTTTTTGCTGGAGGATGACTGAGCAGAGAAAATCCGAAAATACTTATTTAATATGTCCGCCTGGCTTTTAACTCCTTCGTTTACATTGTATTTTCGCAGCCTTCATTATTTTTTTTTTCAATCCAATCCAATCCCTACGGCTGAAGGCCGCGCCGATCAAACTGTCACATCTGCATCACGCTGTGCGCTGCATGACGCACGTCATGCGTCAAATATTATGTAATGCCACGTGCCGCTGGCGGACAGACATATTTGAGAGACTTGCTTTAATTCTCCGACGACAGTCGTTACGTGTGCGCATGGAGCACGTGTACGATGCCACGGAGGCCTCTTAAAGGAGGCCCCATGTGCATCGTATATACAGTGGCGGTATACGTAGCAGAATTATACGTAACACTGGCTGGCGGCTTCAGCGTGTAGTGAGGCGCACGCTGTTTTGGGCGTTATTTTCTCCGAACCGCTCGAAACTAGGTCTCTTCCTCCTGGCTGCGTTTGGATGCTCCAGACATTGCACTTAGTGTTGCTTTGTTCGGCCAACTAGCAGCTCCCGCTCCAGTGTAGGTCAATCTCTCGGCGTTTCTTTCGTGCGCTGCGCGAAGGGGATAGAGCTATGCTCGTGGCCTGTGCTGTACGATTCATAATGGCAGCCTTGACATCGCGGACCGCATGAACTGGAGCTCGCGTTATATACATAAAAGCGCACGGTGCTTTATATAAGGCGACTGCGTGGATGATCCTCGGCAAAGGAAACAGAAATAGTAAGCACAGATGCGGACGAGGAAAGCAGCGACGCCGCATCCGCATTTGCACGGTGGTCGGTCGAGTGTCTCGTGGGAAGACGTCTCGGAAGCTGGCCGCATGAAAGGCCGGCTTTCAACCGGGGAAGACACGGAATGTATTGCAGTCGCCCGTTATGTAGGGGGCTGTAATAATATTTCGTTATTGGCAACATTTCGCTGTTCTGACAGCCCGATTCAACGCGACACTGACTCACAGATATAGGCACCTCCGACACCTGCGCACTGGCCGTCTCCAACCGCTGCCTTTCGCATGCTCCAAACGGAATTAGGTTTCGCACGCGCGCAGAGAGAAGTGCACTAAACCTCTTCGCGTCGCGCCCCTTTCAGTTCGTAAATCAGCGCTTCGCGAAGAGCTTGCCGACGTGAAATTTTGTTTCGCCTCTTGCTATGTAAAGCAAGAAACAGGAAAAGTTAATTAAGGGAGAACCGCTGATTTCGCGTTAGCGACCGCGCTCGTGTGACAGCCCGATTATGTTGCCAGAAGAGAGGAGAGGGTCTGAACAGAGGCGTCGGCCCGTTCTGTCCTTCTGGCGCTAAGGACAGCGTGTCCGGTCAGGCTGTGGTGGAAAGGACAAGTGCGACGCCCGTTTCTTGTTACCAACGGCTCGGAAACCTACGCAGTGTTGCCAAGCGCGCGTCTAGGGGCGAAAAGTAACGGCCGACTGCCGTAGGAAACGAGTTGTGTCATACCACACGAGTCGTGTGTGTGTATTTGTGTGCGTTTGTGGCAGGGGCGAGGGGTAGTCAAGAACGGAAACGAACGCTATAGTATATATGCGCGCGACAAACACAAAATGAATCAAACCAGGCCCTTGTAGTGGTCCGGCGGAGTGGTTGCTATGTTCGGGTGCAGTGTAGCTATAATATACTTCGCTGACTGGCTCGCCCCGTAACTTGCGTAATGGCTGGGCTGGGGACGGAGCCAAGGGCACACGCGGTTCCGATCAGTCTGTGTACTGCAGCAGCAGCAGCGCCTCGCTTTTTGTTAGTGTTTACTTCGTACGCACGCTTCGACTCGTGCCTCAGCCTTGGCGATATCCGCGCGGCCGAAAGTGAGCAACCGTGCAGCAACCGCGTAGCGACCGCTGCTCAAGGCGAGTACACCTTCGCGACTGCAACGCATTACTCGCAGGGATCACGCATTACACTTTAAAAAAGCAAAGAAGAACGAAAAAAAAAAAACGCGTCGACGCCCCTCGTTCAATGACCACAAGACGACGAAAAAGAAATGATTCATGGCCCTAAAGCAGCGGCCGCCTCCAATACATTCTCGAATACCGTTTCGTGTACAGGTGTACTGTCATATATGTAAACCAGTATGGCGTGACTGTGGCGTTATAAAATGGAGTGGGTCAGTCTTCTTTTCTTTCTTTTTCTATAAGCCAGTTTATGTAGTGTTGTTTGGTATATAAGACCCAGGTTACAAGCTCAACAACATCCAAGATAGGTATACTGCAGTGAACATACGGGCACACTGTCGACTGAAGATATGCACGACATGGCAACCACGTGTACAGTCCGTGATGTGACCGCTGTTACCACGCGCCCACTGGCCGCAAGACTTCGATAAAATTACTTTTTGACCGTTAGTGGTGTGGTGTAATTATAACGCGCCACAGCAACTGCGCGATGCGATTAGCGTTTCCATCGGTGCCAAGACGTTTCCAGTTTTGACTGTTTTCATCGCAAAAACGTGTGCCCCTTTTCACGCTTGCTAGTGAATTTCTCCTCCGGAAGAGGCGGCATGAAACAGCACACATGTGGTCACAGCATAAGACAATACTCCCAGGAGCTTAAATGCCTCTAAATATGGCTGGTTTGAAGGAAATGCGGTTTTAGTGAGAATAAACAAGAGCCTCCCCTTAGATGGGAATGCGAGTGGCCTTGGCCACTTACAACGTTACCTGTGTGCTGCGCGATGTCAGTGCACGTTAACCAGTTGGTCGAGATTTCTGAAGCCTTCCACTACGGCGCCTCTCATAATGAAATCATGGTTTTGGGATGTTAAACCCCAGTAATCAGTCAACTTACAACGTAGCGCTATGTCACAAAACTCCGCAACCCCGTAGCAATGCACGTGCGGCATAAATCTAGGTTGCAATTAATACCGAGCGCCATATCGCGAAACTACTTCATGCGTGTATGCCTAAACGTTCTAGAAACAGAGGGGGGCATCGCAGATAGCATCGGCACATTCTTAAGGCGAGAAAGAATTCGAAAGCGAAATGCGGCGACAGCGTAACTCTGCGCGATATCTGTATTCGTTTGCTTTCACGCTTGTCAGTATGGTGCGTGACTTCTAGCGTGCCTCCGAACGCCCTTCTCCGGCCACGACGTATTCTCGAGTGCGGCCGACTCGTAAAGAGCGAGCGCGGGTGTACTTTGCATGGACGCTTGACGTTGTCGTCTCTGCCATTCGATTACCACACGCTGGGAGGCAGACGCGGTGAGCTATAAATAAGCCAAGGTTGCTCATTTGGCTCTGGCTGCGTCTGCAGGGGTGTGCAACGCTGATTATTTTTGAAAGAACAGAAAAAGAAAACGGTGGGCGAGGCGGACGTCCAGGGCGCATGGCATCTCTGGCTAAGGACGCCACCCGCCAAGAACGACAAGCAAGTCGCTTGCTGTTTTCAATGAAGTTTATTACCACTACTATACTAACACACCGAAAGCAAACGACGTCGTGTCACCGCGTTGGACGCGTGAAGGAGACTTGGCATGGACGCGGCAGACTGCCCTGTTCTATGTAGTGCATGGGATATGTGCCCACGGTATCTCCTCTGCGTGACAGTTTCCAACAAAATCTACCAGTAAGTGTTCGGCAGTACTATCACAGGGAATCATTAAAGAGAACCTCTTCTGGCAAGAAAAAGAAAAGAAAGACATGTATAAAGTTTTGAAGTTGCCCAGCGCATGTGAGATTGTATATCTGTCACCGTATATGGTCCACGAGGAACGCATTTATAGAGGACATTGCTCTTGAATAGGGGGCATTGTACAATGCTTTCGATGCAAGTGTTCAATAGTGGCTGGACGATTTTTAAAGGTAGTACAGAGAGTTTTCCTGACAAGTGTCATAATGCTAACGGTTATCATATCTTGAAGTCGGCCTCATGTCCAGCAGTTCTCGTACCTCCTATACTCGCCAAATAAAGTTGTTGAGAGGGCTTGCAGCGACACTGTCAACGAGTCTCGCAGGGTCGCATGGGATTCGCTGGCGGCCATCGCGAGGTCGCTATGGGGGTCATAGCGGAGGCGGACGAGCAGCGTGCTGCGCGAAATGAGTCGTGCGTGTCGATATGGGGCCTGCACGCACTGATCCCGTACGTGCACCACGCAGGAACGCGCGGTCTCGGTTGCGCAAGAGGCTAGGAGCCGCCGCCTTCCGTGTTGTCTGTCCTCGCCTTCTGGACGCCTGTCGTCGTGGCGCGGATCGGCAAGTGGTGCGCTGCCGCTCCATCACATCAAACACGCCACGTGTTACACTTCCGCCTCAGAATGTGACTCTATGGCTCGCACACGAACAACACGCACAGAGACAGCGCGGTGCTCGTTAGCGCTAACTATAAGTTTCATTACGTCGACCATAATGCAGTTTCGCACAACGCCGATGTGAACGTCGTACACTTCCGCCATTGGAAAGCACACAGCGCGCGCAGTTATAGTCGTACTATGATTGGTGAGGCTCTAAATTGATAGCCTCAGCAGGAAGGACATATTAGAGTGCATATAGCGCTCAGGGGGTATATACTTAATAGGGCAACCGCGTCTATAGATTAATGCTCGCCTCCGTTTTCATTAAATGATGGACCCCCGCAGGCTTAATTATATTCAAACAACCTTCCGCACTCAACGTACACATAACCACAGCAGTCATTTGTCGTGCAGAGTGAAACTTTCGTGCAGCCGACGCACGCGTCGTGGTGCGTGCTCTCTTTGGAATACAATCGAATGTTTGAGACCTGCGAACATCACTCCCTCAGTTGTGCCGATAGGTCATCCCTTTTTTCGCGGTCATGAAGGTCGTCTTTACCTGCTGAGCTCAACTTGCCTTTCCCTCTCGTTGCCAATTTCGTCATATGCATTAATCGAGAAACATTTGGTAAACTTCTGCCGCGATTCGCCCCGTGATCGAGCTATATAGGTGGTAGCACCTGCATGGCGTTAGTGGATATAGGCGGTCGGCGGAACGCATTCAAATATGCACAGCGGCGCTCCACTGTGAGTGGTTTGAACCGATTATCAGCTAAATAAACACGCTTATTGAAACCAAATGGTCCTTCAGCACGTTAGTACCCGAAGCTCGCACAACGTTTTTATTAGCTGTGAAAGAAGCGTGTAATCTATCACTCAACGAGGCACAGTTGCGCTACTCAGCTTGGCAGTCTGACTTGCTTGCTTGATTTTTTTTTTTTTTTGCATGCGCTTATGTTGTGTTCTATCTATTACGTTTGAATTGCTGTTGCGTTTTTTAAGTAATTCAGTGTTGACCTTCTTTCTCACTCTTCTACTGGCTGAAAAGAACACTGATATGCCTTTGAGAATATTCGAAAATTTCTCATAACGAATCGAGGGGCTTTTTATTTGATTTGGTACTCGAATCGAATAGCGCACGTTCGAAATGCCGAATATTTTTCGAATCGTTTACGAACAGTAGGCACCGACGAGAAAACGTGAAAGGAGGCAGACGTCGGAATTGCTAGGGTTGTTTTTTAAATGATTGAGCTACCGCGAAGCACGTAGCCCAACATTGTACGGGACTGTGGAGGCTATATTGAACCCCAGATCTAGACATTTTGCCTTTCATCAATCTACTATCATCATCATGATATTAGTAGTCTAGTTCGTCGAGATCTTGACGATACGTCGCAACCCTGCTCTCGCGCATGGACGAAGGAAGGAAGGCAACTATGTATAAGAGAAGGCGTCACGTGACAATCTTGAAGCCTAGTCATGAAAAATTTAGAGGAGTGAATCATGGCGAATAGGTCTCAGTGACGCTATATGCATGCGGTGAATTAATGTGCGCTCAAGCACACTCTATGGTTATTTAATCTCTCAAAGGCCCTAGTCATTGCGACACGCAAACGTACCTGACTTTACATAACTGCATTTTTTGTCGGTTAAATCTGATCGTAACGTTCCTCTGTCAGTGTTTCTGCACCTAAGCACACATACAAGCATATACAAGCAAATAAGAACACGTAGAAGGATTTAACGCACCACGACCACATTGATGGAACAAGTAAGCTGGAGAACAGACGACGCAAGGAGCTGTCCATATTTCGGAGCTTTGTCCGCTCAACGCTGGATGCCGACTCTGTTTTATGTATACAGATAAGACAACGGGTAAAACTGTATGACAGCGTCATGAGCCCTAATTTTCCAACGCTCTCCGTGTTTGGGGAGGTTGCGGTATGTTGCATACATGATAATATACCAACAAGTATTGTTTCGTAATGTCTCCAGAAAAGCGAGGAGAAGGGTGTGTGCAAACGCCTTTGTGTGTGTGTGTGTGTGTGTGTGTGTGTGTGTGTGTGTGTGTGTGTGTGTGTGTGTGTGTGTGTGTGTGTGTGTGTGTGTGTGTGTGACAAAATGGTGCAAATTGAGAAAATTGAGCTTTATCGTGGCTAATGGCCCGAAAAATTACATTAATTTTATATTCCAAGTACCACACCATATTCCAGAATGCGCGCTTTGATTTACAAGCTGCATGCTCAAAATTCAGTCTCCATGCACAGACGTAGACAACCTTATGGTTGTTCCTGTCCCACGTGCAAACACAGCGCCGAGTATTTTACACGGCTTCTTCCTCGTTGATTTTTTTTTTTCGTTTTTCGCCATCTGTCTGCGATTTGCCTCTTTCTCTCTCCCTCCCTTGAGTCCTTCTCATTTAGTCACGCTCGCTTTCCTTTATTGAGCGTTGAGCTGCGGCTTTCGGCGTGTCCAGCAATGCGGAAAGAAGCGAGTCCGTTAGCGCAACGCGCATGCTATACACGCGGCGCGACACATATTACCGGTCGCGGGACGCTAACGATCCGGCCGCCAACAATTAAGAGCTAACCGGGCTAGACTTGTGCTTTGAGACGCGGAAACGAGTCACGCGGGTTAACCTTGTTTGTCTACGTGGCGTACCAGAGACTGTGCTTCACCCCCTTGCTCCCCCCTCCCCCCTCCCCCTTTATTTTTATTTTTCATAGACGCCATCCCTTCCCTCTTCCGGGCAACGTTCGAACAAAATGACAGAAACGCCGACAGCCTTTGTGGTCACCTTATCTCTTCAAGTGCATGCACGGGTGCTTAGACAGACCCGAGAACGCGAAAAGGTTGCAGCAGTCGTGTTTCCATTACGTATTTCTTGACTGTCGACACGCGAGTGAACACAAACCGCTGACAAAGGGGCCCAAATTCGCTCGGAAAACTGTATGCTTTCAAATCTATAGCTATGCGTGCGGCTGGTTCCTCAAAACGACGACCACTAGTGCCGGTGCAGGACACGGTCGACAAAAGCAACGCCGCCCAGTTCATTACTTTATATGGTACTATAGAGTGTGTTTTATTCTGCCACGATTTGTTTTCCCAGTACTGTGCATCGTAGTAATGGGAAACCGTGAGACATCGGATCCGTGAGGTGTGGTTGTCGCGGCACTCCCTAAAACAAACAAGTTGCCGTTGTTTGGACGAACCGGTCGTTCCGCTCTTTCACCGATATTCCGCCTCGACGCTCGTCGCCGCAGCGCCCGCGGTGAACGGGTCACGGTTTCACGCACTGCATCTCGGTGATCCGCACGCGACATGCGTGAGGCATGCCGGTGGGCTGCATTCCGCTTCCACGCCAGAAGAAGTATGTGACCCGGCGACCCCACCGGTCACGTGGCAGCGACCAGCTGAGAAGGTGTCGAGGTGTCACCGCACGCGGCACCCCCGTCGAGATCCCGCCGCCACGCTCCCGCGCATCGTGCTGCTGGCCTGATATACCGGAAACAGTGGCGGACAGGCGGCAACGACGCGCGTCGGACGCAATACCCTGTGCAGAATAATTAGGGTTCCGAGAATCCATCAGGCCTCTTCTCTTCCTTCCATCATAGACCGCCGTGCTGACGGTTTCTGAGCAATTTACGAGATTCCGTGCACTGGGAGGCGTACTGAAAGTCTATACTGTCGGCGTCTGTGTAAAACTTGTAGAAGTTCGAACATATGCAAAAATCACATTTTTGTGACAGCCATAGTACCACAAAAGTACCGTTCATGTTACGGCAATAAATCAGATACCAATTGTAAATGGTTAGCAAACTGAACTTCAGTAATGAACATGCGACCATATTTTGCTTCCATGTTCAAGATGTTTACATACGCCGGCCTTCCCGGCAGAATGTGACCTCCTTCAACGCCAAAGAGTGAATGTGTGGCGCGGGCGCTGTTTTTGCGCGGGCTAGTTCATTGAAGTGACCCATACACAGCGCGCTGAACTTATTCCCCTAATTACAACGCTTGTAACGTACAATGAGCTTGCCCATTCCGCATGCATGCACGCTTTGTTGGCGTCGAACACACAGGAAGAGCGGCAGCCCGCGTGTCTCTCTGAATGCGGTGCTCGGGGCTGCAGCCACTTGGTGAAATTCTCGTCGCGGACAGCAAAAACCAACCATCTCTTCAGCTGCTCTATTGGGTTCCTCATTTTCTTTTTCTCTTGACTTTCTGTCATTCATTCTTTCACGCCTCGTCGTGGCGCAGCAGGAAGACGGCGCTTCAGCGTCGCCTTCGCACTGTACCATTGTGACCAAACTCCAACAAAGGCAGCGACGGACACGGCGCGAATCGGTCTCCGTGACTGGGCAGGCGCCGTGAACCAAGAAGAAACAAAGAGAAAAACGGACGCGAAACGCATCAGCGCGTTTACTGACCAACCAGCTTTTTTTGGCTACCTGGGAGCCGTTTTGTGCGTTTTGCTATTCTGGTGCGGCGGCGGCGTCTCCCACTTTGCCGTGTCGGCTACTTTGCTCGCGTGCGTCGTGGCCGGTGTGACTTGTTCCTCGAGCGCGGCGCGACATTGCAGTGCGGAGAGCCCGCGGTTATATTGCTGAAAGGGGGCCGTGCATGCGCTCGACAAAAGGAAAGCGCACGCGCCACAAACGAGTTTTTTCTGAGCGTGCAGCGCTGAAAGCAAACTAGGCAAATAATGGAGGCGCCGTCTCACAGTGACCGCTCGAATTATTATATTGACTTTTCTTCCCATCGCATCGGAGAAGCGGCCCATCTTCTTTTTCTTGCTTGGCTGCAGCCCTCGACGCCAACACACCGGGGCCGAGAGCTCAGTGCAGCTGGATAACGACATACTGGGCGCATTGAGAATAAAGCAAAAGAAGCGAAAACAAGCATGAAGGTTTTGTTCTAGCCGCCGCTCAGCTCGCTTTGCTTACTCCGATAAGTGAAACGGGGTAGAACAGATGAGCATCGCAGAGAGAAGGGAGAGGAAAGTCAATAAAGGAGGCCCATGGCCAGACTATAGACACACACACGACAGCTTCAGAAAGTGACAGCAGTATCTAAATAAAGTTTTCGACGAAGCGCGTAGCAGGAATTTATCCAAATATCGATTCTGGGGTGGTGTTACCAGGTCGCGTACAGTGGGGAAATGGACACGAGGTTATTGGTTGTGGACTGGTCTAGCCGGAACATTTGTGGGAAGAGGGGAGAGTTATAATTCCCTGGCGCGTAGATTGTGTTGCGCAGCTCATGACATTCGAGGCCGATGCGATTGTACGCAAACGTACAGTAATCATCCTACTATCTTCGGGCACTCTCCTCGACGCATACACATGTGATACGAATCCATGTGCGCAGTGCATTCTACGCCGTGGATGCTTGTCTTTCCTAACTTAGAAGCGGACACTTCGCCCGCCTGTGTTCTTATTCGATGTTCACGACACGATCCAGTTTGATCTAATAATACGTGCTCATTTCATTAATACATATGATTTTTGATCAAATATTGTCATGCACGCCCCAAAAAGCTCTTGCGAACGTGTACCAAGTAATACACGAGCTACGAAAGCTTCTTGCACTATTTGTTTTATTTATTAATTTTTTTTTTCGTAGTGAGACTGGTGGTTGGTTTACGTGGTTTTTACCGGAGAAGGTAGCTTGAAAATCTGGGCCGGCAATGGCATGTCTTCTACTATAGTCTATTCTCGACCTGTTTCTGGATAGTGACTCGCACAGGCTGAAGTATAAAGCCGTATTATGCTGGTGCAATGATCTGACAGGTGCTGCTGATGTTATTTGTCTCCGAGTTGTATATAAAGGGTTATTCGTCGAATGCTGACTTTTTCAGCTAGTAGTCGCTTAATTAGCCTTAATGGCCGATAGCTCTGGCCCTGCAACAATAAATAAATAAATAAATAAATAAATAAATAAATAAATAAATAAATAAACCACAAAACTGAATCATTTCGTAAGAGATACAGCCCGATGACATCATCAGGAATTCAAATACAATAATCGGTGCGAATGGCGACCGCCGCCCCACTGGACACCCACGGACGCCAGAGGACATCAAGTTGGTGCATCTGGTACGCGATGAAATGGAGGAAATTTATTTTTACGCATTGCGGCCATATTTGCCCAGGAAACTGTCGCCAAACGCTCATCAAACGCTGGTGCAAAAAGTGCCGGACCGATCATCGCACTTGAAATGCTGAGCACTCCATGTATAGCTGCCTATACGAGGGCCTTGACAATATATATACCGACAATTTGAATACTGCCTTCCGCCGATAAAGGTCGTGCGAGAGGAAAGTCGAGTTGGTATGGTAATTATCTTTATTGTGCAGATAATAGCTACTGCGTATCGAACGTGCTTATTTTGTGCGTATGGAACCATAGTAGCGTTTCCATGGAAACGTTAAACATCGTCGTACATAAAGGCGAACGACACATCGGCAGAGATCGAAGCTTGCCCCTATCGATTCCCGAGTTCCATGCTCAACCAATCTTTAGATCCAGCATAAAACAAAATGATCCCGATACCAGTCGACGCAGCTTGCTCTGTGCGCACGCCTCTTTCTAGATGCCGTAGCGTCCATTAGCGACGTGACGTGCTGTGACAAATGAAGCTTGACGAAGAGAAGGCACGTCAAGTGACCCCATGTCAGGCAGTGCGTATCTGAGTCTGAAATATGCTGGAAATAGGCAAATTAATTATGAACATATCGAACACCTCGTGAAGGTCGTCAGAAATTATAGAAACGCACTCGCAAATTGGCATCGGAAGAGAGCACTCTGACAAGGAGCGTACTAAGCTTCAGATGACTGTGCCCTGTATATGTGTCACATCAGAATGCAAACAGGCCGACATCTTTTTTTTTTTTTTTGTTATATACTGCGGCTGGCGGCTGAGAGCTACATGGACCGAAAGTGTCCGTTATGTCGTAGGTTTCATCTCCTGGATTTCGCACAAATCCGGCACGACAGTGCGTAAGAATTAATGCAAATGACCTCGTGATATTTCGGTTAAAAGGAGATCATTTTATCTCACCCCGCGCTCAGAGGTTGCTTTGCGCAAACACATATGTATAACAGAATGATGATCAATAAACTATAATGATGGCAATGTCATCTTGGAGATGTTCGTGCCCGTGTACAGCGTTCACCGAGGAGCTGTGCTGGCGTTCTGCTGCTGAACGCCAGGTCGTGGGTACAACTCCCAGCCACATTCACATGTGAACTCAAGCCAAGAATGCTCGTGCGTCATGCTGTGATTGCCCGTTAAATAACCAGGGGCAGTTCAAATTAATCCGAAGCTATATATGGTCAGCCCCGGGGTGTTCATCCCAGTAATTTTATCTCCTCCTTTTGAATTCTCTGAATAAATATGTTGTTTTTTTTATATCGTGGTGTTGCTTTGAAGCATGCGTTGAGGTCCTTGCAGCTTTTGCGTTCATCGTTCAATTTTCCGCAAATACCGACCTAAATTTTGAACTGAGCGTCCCAAGTGCGCTACTTTTCAACATATTCATTCTAATATAGGAGGGACAAAGAATACGATCAATTGATCTTTCATTGGGTATGGCTGAACGCGGCGCCATTTGAGCCAAAACGTTCATTCTACCTGCTAAAGTCTAAATAATTCGCAAGCATGGACTGTTTCCAGTTTATCCGAGATGGGTATATGGACGATTGCTGCCAATGGATTCCCGAAGCGCCCCATGTGCTCCCCAAGCCTTGACATCTGATCCGTTAAAAATGCTTCGCAATGCGGCGTCCACCCTCCCGGTGACTGAAACACACCATAAAAATTTACTAATTCTCGAAGTGTGGCAGGACTAACAACCACCTCGCGGACGACTTCCTGGAAGCGTCGCCTATAGTCATCCACCACCTCAAGAACAGCGCGCGCGCTGATTGCCGTTCTCCGCCTGCCAACCTTGATCTCTTTCACCCTCGACGAGAGCAGTCGAGCGCTTTTGCTTGTTGTGGACTTCCACTGAAGTACGATCGACGAGCATAAAGGCGGCGCAATCCCGTCCCTCCGGACACGCCAACTGGCCGAGTGGCGCGACGCACTTTCGAGCTATATACTCTCCCCTCTATTCAACGTTACAGGCGCGCGCGCGCGTCGTGCCTGCGTCGCCGGTATCGGCGAACGATCGGTCTGGCGGGAGTGGCACGCCGCCACTAGCGTTGCGCAGTCACGGTTATGCACTGGCCTATTCTGCGCTCCCCGCCAAGTCGTTTATTTTCGTTGGTGCAAGCGCTAACGTCTGCGCCTCCCTTGAGTGATGTGGGCCAGCCGCAGATAGACGGTCCTTAATTAAACTTCACTCCATGGTTAGGAGTGGCGTAGGGAGCGCACCGTCGCAGGTTTTGTTCTTCTTGTGCGCCCTGAAATGGTTTTTCTAACCAAATGTTGACTACCCCCCCCCCCCCCCTACTTCTTTTCGTTTTTCTTTTTTTTTCTCTTTATTTATTTCCTGCTCGGTAGACGTTGCGAACTTTAGCTGAGCTCGTATTCGCATAATACGTTCTTGGCAGAAAAGGCTTTGCTCCACTTGCGGCTCAGATTTCGTGTGCCGAGCTTCGAGAGACAGCGATTTGTGGGGCGCATTCGTAAGCATCAGTTTGTTTTCTGCGTCCACTCACACAGAAGTATGTGTGACGTCAGGTGTTTGGCACGCGCTAAAATTCCTTAGCATAATTGCCTATGGTGGTTTCGCGTGTCACATCTGTAGAAAGGTCAGAGGAGTGGCGCTGAGGTTCCTGAGGGCAACTATAGTCTACATAGGCGACCGCCTGCGACAGACCTTGCGTTATGTTGGCCACCGCAGCGTACTCCTATCTTGCCTTTCTATCCTGGTAGTCTCCGCCTATTTCTCTTACCGTATACATAAAATGGCCAACACGTACAGTCCGGTTTAACATCTGCACATTTCATTTACCCTTTTTTCTCGCAACTTCTCATGCCGAGAAACGTTTATAACTGCGGCACTTCATCATTTCTCACGTCGAGGTCAAAAATAAAATTAAGTTCACGCGTACGTTGTGTGTTTGTCGAGTAACATAGTGGCATTCGAGTGACTATACGTCCTCACTCTACGACGTACTACGTTCTCTAGCTCGTGCACTGCCGATGCACTATAGCAACAATACCGCTTCAGGTGGATATAATAATTAACAAATGCAGTCCACGGTGCCGTACAGTTGGTCAGCGTTCAGCGTATTTCCACGGAATTTGAAGCAGCCAATTGCCAATTGGCATTCTGCCATGCCACGGTCTCTCGTCTCGTTTTATCCTGCATGCAGCGCTGCAGCGCGAGCGCGGTACACGCCACGGGGCAGAAATTCCTACCTTGGACTGCACATATTCGAGAGATCTCCGTGCAACGATGCGCAGGGGTCTATAGAAAGTTCAAGAGCGAACGAGTAAAAAAAAAAAAAAAATAGGAGTGGGCGCTGTGCGCGTAGTGCGTCAACGTCTCGGAAAGTATACGCTGCGTAAAAACAGCTTGCTCGCGCGTATGCCGACTGCGAGCGTACGTACTGCTGCGTGAATAATGTTGTCCTCGACTGCCACCCATGCAAGGGAGCAGTAATTACGCGACTGCTTCTTCTTCAGTGCGTGCCGGGACATATTAGAAGCGTGCAGAGCCTTGGAGGTAGGGAGAGTTAAAAGAGAAAGAAATACAATGTGGCGGCCGCTGACAGTCGGCGCGCATAATGCGCCGGGCCCATGCGCGGGGACTCTGTTTCGGCGCTCACGTAATCGGTCCCTGATGATGACCACGCATCCTTGCTAGCAATCATCCCCGACGCGTTTTCGACGGCCAGGGACGTCGTGGTGCATAGAGAGAGTCGGCAGGAACAACAGCACAAGGCACGAGGGAAGTGGCAGTATATACACGTAGTACCACACATGCAAAGCCACATGAGCGTTCCTCGTCAACGGCGCTGGCTGATTCCCCTGAAGCACGCAGCGTATTACGCGCGCGTTCCTCCGAAGTTAGGCAGAGAGACAACCAAACGGCCGTCAGGTCGAGGGAGCCGCCGTAAAGCGCCGTGCTATACCCGGAATGTTGGCCGTGTACCTCTGCATGAGAGAAACAAAAAAAAAAAAAAAGTGTCGGGCCTTTGCGTGCGTGGGAAGCCTTAATGGCTCGGGAAGGGCGGATTCTGGCACACAACATCCGAGGCTGAAGTAAACTGCTTGCGGTGCGGGGCCGCGGATGGCAACCTTTGTGTGAGCGTATAAATTTTATTTGATTAGTTATTGCGCTATTCGTGGTGTCCACCTCGACCTCTCGGGTCACACCGGAATGAAAATGACGCTATAACTTTCACCGTGTTTCGTCTTGGGGTTGTTTTCTTATTGTTATTACCTGTCGTCAGCTTATGTCGTAAAGCCATTGGCTGCATCGTGACGGCTCTATGACTCTTCACTGGTTGCATATCGTGTTTTCCACTGTCGTGTTCTTCTTTGTTCGCTCTGGACGTTGCAGGATGTTTATATACGTATTCGCCCTGCGAGGAAGCTCGATGCAGTTCTGAAATATTCGCAAAATGAGAAGACATTTCAAAGGCTTGTTTCATTGATTTCCGGGGTTTTACGTCCCAGAACCGCAATATAATTACGAGAAATGCCGTAGGGGAGGGCTCCGGAAATTTCGACCGCCTGGGGTTCTTTAACGTGCACTGATATAGCACAGCACACGGGCCTCAACATTTCGCCTCTGTGGAAATGCAACCGCCGCGGCCGCGATTCAATTTCACAACTTTTGGATCAGCAGCAGAGTGCCATAACCAGTAGAGCAACCGTGGCAGGGCTTTCAAAGACTTACTCGTCTTAATAATGCGCATACAGGCGACGTCACGACGCAAGCTGTGAAATAGCCGTTTCTTCTGAGCTGCTCAAAACATTGGGTGGAACAACAAACGCGGGCGTGCACTCGCCTCGTCGGAGGAATGCACCTTGCTTTCCTCACTATAGCATGCAGCCCTCGCTTTAAAATAGCGCGTGCCACGAGCATTGTGCAAATGCGTTTTAAGGAAAATGCTGATGGCGCTGTCCAGCTTAACCTTCTGAAGCAACATAAGAGCGATGAGTGGCTTTAGATGTCTTCTGATAACCGTTTACCACCTAATGTTGCCCAAGGTATGTCCAAAATATGAGCGTGCTATCGTTTTGGCTCCCATCGGAACGCGGCCGCGTGGTCATGAATCGTCCTCGAAACATTGTGCGCAGACGCAAAGTCTCAGCCACTGAGCCATCACCCGGGGGTTAGAGAAAATGCGTGTGTGCACCGAAATAAATTCTTGGCACCATAACCATGTGTTGCCTTCGATGGCATGGGATAACATAAAAAGGAACATTCATTTTTGCAGTCACCATAATGGTCATCTTCCCGCTCACCTTCTCGCTAATTTAGGTATTTAAAAAACGTCACCAAGTTAAAGCAATGTCTTCACAAGCAACCCAATGCGTGTGCGCAAGTTGACGTCCCTATAGATTTTCGCCACTTGAATGTGAACCTTACATCTGGCAGAAACGTGAAGAGGGAGTGAAAGCGTCCACTCTCTCTCTCCCTCTTTCGCATTGCTATTGTTTACTACTACTACTACTACTACTACTACTACTACTACTACTACTACTACTACTACTACTACTACTACTACTACTACTACTTTGTCGAGAAGTAGAATCTAGAATGGAACAGACGGAAGTCATGCTGCTTTAAAACTTTCCATTTGCAGCCCATGAGCGGTTAACCTTACTTTGCCTTATCAAGCAGATAGCAAGCTCATCAAGGTTTAATTACTTCCATAGAGAATGGAGGAAACTTCGAAAACCTCCAACAGGGGCTTCTACTAGACAGACAAACAAAAATATTAACGAGTACGTGTAATACTAGCTTAAAACACGCCTACGCACGGTGACGGGTTAGCATGCGCCTCGGTATGGTATACCCGAGCACTGCCGCTCCCACGAGTTCGACCAATTCGGTGAACATTAAACCAGACGCGTGGGAGTAAATCCCTATACGACATCCCACTGAATACGGCTAGTTCTGGCTCCGTTTTAGTTTTCGTTCTTCTGCTTGATTTTTTTTTTTTTTGATCGAAGGCTTTGAAGGGAAGCGCGTGAGTCCTTTGCGCAAGCATTCTCCTTCCTCTCCATTATAAGGCCGGCCCAAGTTTGCTCACCCTGGCAGCCATATGCGTTGATGCGCAGCGCGGAGGCTTCCGTGCACTTGAACTTATCGTCTCACTGCACTGCCTGGGCTTCGCGTCTGCGAGGCCAGCTGCTTTCTGCGCCAGTTTTCCCGTCGGTGCGTCGCTATCCCCCAGCATGCTGGATGAATCCCCGTTTCGAGGCGCCGCCTCATTCTCGATGAGCTCGCATCCCTTTGCCACCCACCCGTCGACCTGCCGCGGCCGGACATTCCGAACCATGTTCACTGCCTTATCTTTCTGCGTTTCTTTTTTCTTTCGGCGGTGAACAAACTTTGCGCCAACACAACATAATAGAGACCACGCCCTAATTATGCAGTACACTAAAGCGGCGCTCTCTTCTTTCGTTACTCTCTGTTAGTGCTTTTCGTTCTTTTCCTCCCTTTGAGTTATATACGGCCTTCCCGTAAGTGGCATAACCGCACTGTCGTTCTTTGGACAGCGAGGAGTATCGGAGTGTCTCAGGCTACTTACTGTCAGAACGGGGGAATGCCTCGAAGGCGTGCGCCACTTTCGTGTATGTATGTATGTATGTATGTATGTATGTATGTATGTATGTATGTATGTATGTATGTATGTATGTATGTATGTATGTATGTATGTATGTATGTATTGGTGCCAGCAGACAGTTTCAATAAAACTGGCTATGTCAAGGGACACTCGTTTCATTAGCATTGCGTATCACTCGACGGTTTTGCGAAGGTTCTTTGGCATAAACTTCAGCCGAGCACGCAGTGCAGCGCTGCGTTTTCTTTCACGCAGAGCATAAGGAGAATGAAGATACTCCGAAGATTCTGTGGCATGATTTATTTCAGAAAATTACACCTTACACAGTGCTCTGCTATTTGTTTTCCGTAAGAAAAATATCGTCGATAAGTGTATGTGTGCTATGTCTGTTGCTTACCTACAGAAGTTCCAGGTCACACAGCCAAACCGGTGAGGGGAAGGCGCGTGCTATACAGCCCTCTCTCTGTTATGACTCAGTATCCTTCGCTCAAATAATAAATGAGTTTACTGCTGACTAAATCGACTGGCACGCGCTCACTACATGCTTTTCGTTTTATTAAATGTACTTTAAGGAAAGGTTGGCACCCATGTGTGGTGCCGGCAACTTCCTGTTATCTTCATAAAGTGAATCATCGGGAAGCAGCACAAACAGTTTGTATACTTCCAAAACATTTCCATGAAGACTTCTCAACATTATCGATATTCGCGAATCCTACATTTTAGGCGCCGTTATTTGTAAACGCGTAATTGGGTCGGCGACCGATATTTATCTCGTACGCCCCCATGTGATGTGCGCACAGAAGAGATGCTCACCGAGTAAATGCAGTTGCTTTGAGAAGCGTGCAAATGGAGAAACGTCCTTAATACATACCAATTGAGTGCGTTCAGCGGGGCTTCACGTGGGTTCGCGAAGACCCAAATGAACCTTCCAACGCAGTTTTCTAACAGCGCCAGTCATCGTCTTGTCGAACGTCGTCGGAGTAATGAAAACCGATTTCTCTTTCCGCAGCATAGCAACCCACACTACTCCATTCACTTCGAGCGCTCGTATTTCATGCGCCCGTACTTCCTAGACAGACGGATTGACGTACCAATAGCAAGGGTTGGCGACCCGCGAGATCGGGGCGTTACAAAAAAACAGAACAGGAAAAACAAAGAAAAGAAAAATAAAGAAACAACGAGAGAGAGAGAGAGAGCGCTGTAGTGCATGTGTGCCACCTTTATGATGGACTCGCATGCCGAAGTAGAGATGAAAATGCGACTGTCTGTGGTGAATCTGTGAAGCGTGACGACTCGCCGCACTCTAGCCGAATGAACGCAGAGGAGGCCGGATCGAACTGCATTGCTCTGTGGCGAGCTGCTTTCCAGCCGTGTACTACGTAGGCGCACAACTTCGCTCTATAGAGGCAGGCACGACGGTGGCTGTCCAGTCCCTGAGGAAGGAGGAGGTAGCAAAAGAAGAGAGAGAGAGGGAGGTGTCGTCGCGCGTTCGTTTAGTTTTCCTGGCGCCTTGGCGTCTCATCGCTGGCCTGGATTACTGTGTGAGTGCAGCGTGCCTGAGTGCTATTTCGCCCTTGTAGCTCGCTGCTAAAGAGGAAATTAGTTTTCATTTGGCGCACAATTGTTTGGGACTGGTGGCCATCACGGAAACAACTGTGCAGATGCACATGACGTTTCAGCAGTGGAAAGTCTTGTGCACTGCATACGGTGCATCATTATCGTAAGCGTTTTCATCGCACGCCGTCACATTGGAATGTTAAGCCCAGATTCTCCTTTTCCCACTCATCGCGACAATACCGACGCTGCAGCGCGTGCACGTCTTAGTATGGAAACGGCTGCGTCCCTTATCAGGTAAAGCGTGCACTCTTATACAAAAGTTAACGGTCGAGAGTATCCGATTGGTCGCAGGTTGGTTGTTGCAAGTTTTCGTTGAAGTCAATAGCGTGTCTGAAAACGCGAATGGGAAACCTCGCGTATATAGGTGGGCATGCATTCGGAACTTCATCGAACACTTTATTGCATAATATGTGAGGCTGTATAAGTAATGGTACTTGAAGGAACTTACAGATGCCGTTTGCACGGGGCATTTCTGTATGTTTGATCAAAGAAAATTATGGCAAGAGTACTAATGAAACCGTGAGCCATTTCACGAAGTGTTGCGTTATTTTTCATTTTCCGTCATTATTTTGCATCGTTCGAAAGGCTTTGCTTATAGTTACTTCGCAATTACAATTAAGCAGCGCCAGCCTATACCAAAAAACAATGTTGTAAACATGGGCTTAACTTCGGGATGCGTGTGTGGTAAGTTGACGAGAAAAAAAGTTTTTTTTTTCTAGTGGCATCCCCGCGCCATTGACTATAAATGAAGCGCTTGAACCAAGCACGAAGCCACCAACTCGTGCCTAAATGCCCCAGAAGACACGCACACGTGAAGCTGTTGTGCTCCCTTCGTTGTCGGGTTTTCGCTAGCTTGCGCTTTGTTGAACCTTGTATGGTGTACGTCTACAGATCTTCACCCGGTGTGAGGGCGCGACGAGATAGCTCAAATTTGCCACGTACAACCTATTAAAAACGTGGCTGTATCAAATTTTGCACTGACTTGCAAAAGCATCATCTCTTCCTTTTTTCTATTTTTTTTCCTTATCCCCTCTTTTTTTTTTTTTCTCGCAAGCGCATATATTGGCTGCTGTGATGAGCGCCACTAATTCTTGAGGGTGCTCCACTGTTATTGTTATCCGTATTATGCTGGAAATTGTGAGGTAAACTGTAGAATAAAGAGCTGGTTGGCTTGGTTACACTTCAATAATGACAATTTCTGAGGGTTCATGCGCAAAAGCATGATATGATTATGAGGCTAAGCTACATCGGAGCAGGGCTACGGAAACATCGACCACCCGCTGATCTTTAACGTGCACCTAAGTCGAAGTACACGGGCTTCTCATATTTCGCTCCCATCGAAATGCGACAGCCGCTGCCAGGATCGAATCCGCATCTTTCGGGTAAGCAGCCAAGCACCGTAACCGCTGCGCCAACGCGGCAGCCCACGGTTACACAGCTGAAATTTCTGCTTTTGCACAGTTTCCAAGCAAAGCTAACGATACATGTACGAACAATGTATACTTAACAAAAGGTGCTTGAGAAACACAGGGTCGTCCACTCTTAGGGTGAACACGGCGCAGCGTGGCTGCCTTCTTTAGAACGCCAGCGCTCGCGATGGGACTGCGCGTCGACGCTAATCTAGAGCAGGCGTAGAGGGGCTTGGATCACTCTGTGCGCCTGCACATTATTAGCTTCGATGCGTGCCCACGTCGCAAGCACTGGCGTTCCAAAAAGGGAGCCACGTTGCGTCGTGTTCACCCTAAGAGTGGACGACCCTGTACGTTTAGATCAGAAGGGGGGGAGGGGGGCGGGATTGTAGACCCAGACTGAAGCGAAGACAAAGAAAAGGATGTGTTCGCAACCTGGTCGTGCCGGACTGGGCTGAGAAGTTCAACCCGATGTGGACTAGCTCAACAATATGCAGAGGCAAGACTCTTACTCACAAGATGACACATAAGAAAGTTTAGCTCTCTCTCTCTCAAAACCCTTGGTCGCGAATGTTTTAACATCGTTCTGACGTCGACTGTTCCGTGTAGCCAAAATGGATTGCTGGGCCAGCCTCTTTTGTGAATTTCGAAATACTATAACCGCAAGGACACCTTACGTGTCTTCACGTGATTACGCGTGCTAATGTGGAAATTTGAGCGAGGACTAGTTGTTACAGCTTTATTCGGTCATCAGCCGCATTAGCGTAGACCTTCACCTTTTCGCAAGAACGACCGGGCATGCTTTTATCTCGTGCATTTTTCCGTTTGATCTCGCGCAAACAGAAAAATTTGTTGACCAATGCAGTACAGAACAAAAGTCTCTCCTACTTCCTTACCATATTCTTCTATCGAAGTTTTCTGTACTCGTTGCCGTGCCTCCACTCTCACTTGTGCTGTCGCAGACACACAGATGCTAGTACATTTTAATATCTTTATTGTTGCTGAAGCTGCCTGATGTTCAAATACCTACGCTTACTTTTATTTTTTTTTTCAGGCTCTTTTTACATGCTCATTTTCACTCTTACCACATAGTTGCATATCCTGCCCCTGTTCGTTGGAACCTAAGCCAGCGACCACACGGTTAAGCAACTGGTTTTATAGTTCTGGCGATTTACTCATCGAAGAAGTGCAAAGAGGGAAATGCTCTGTTCTCTCGCTTTACACGCCTTCGATTCACGTACTTGCGTCGTCTTCTCCGTTCTGGCGCCGTCTCGGGGCCTCTCCCTACCGCCGCGTGCAACCACGGCGGCAACTAGTCTAATCCGGTGTGGCGGCGCGGAGAAGAAACACCCTCCCCAGCAAATTCTCTTGTCGATGATGGAAAAACGATCCCAAGGAAAACAAGCAGACGGGTGTTGCGCGTATATAGATGAGCGCTGCGATAGGAGCGCTCGCATTCCAGGCGCCGCGGCGGCAGCTCCGAGATTGACGCTGTGGGCGGCAAGGAGAGCGCGCAGCGCATTAAGAAGGATCCGTCTCGACTTGAGCGTGCTAACATATACACCGCGTGCGAACAGGTATGAAAGGGCTATAGTGTGAAGGCATCTACGGAATTCTAGAAGTTACACGTTGCCAACATAATAGGACATTAGAAGCCGATTACGCAAGTTGTTTGTTTCGTTCTTAAGTACCTTTTTGCTATACTTGGCAGTTGTCATCGCTAATGATATGTCAGGCATCGAGATCGGCTGAAATGTCTTCTTATGCGGCCAGCTGTAACGTGACAGCTCGTTAAGAATATCGGCACTGAAACTTCTTCTTCACGCGTTCATTACAAGTCGAGGAGACCGCATACCTGTGTGAGCGTGTTTGCGTTGCACGTGCCAGGGAAAAAGTATACGTGTCCGCAACCGGACGGCTACGTGCTCGGCTGAGCGTGGAGAGGGCTTCAGTGTTGTAGTTAGTCATGTATTGAAATAATCTCTCTCTCTCTCTCTTTATATATATATATATATATATATATATATATATATATATATATATATATATATATATATATATATATATATATATATATATATATATATATAATATATATATATATATATATACAGTGATTTTCTTTAATATTAATTTTTGTGCCTGTCTCCTTCCTCTCCCTACGGTGGCTGAACTGACGCCGCATGGCTGGCAGGCGTTTACCCAGACTTTCGATTCAAGTCTGTGGGTGGGTGGGGGAGCGGGAGTATTACTTATGGTGTTACCAGAACGCGGGGGCGTGTGGATACGGCCACACACCCAAAGGGCGTCGATGAGGGTGAGGGGCGGGGCGAGGGGGGGACGCTTGCTGAAGGCCTTGAATATGTCAGAAAACACCATCTATTTTTATTAATTTCACTGAAATCACAACGTGCATTAAGCGACTTTCTAAATGCAGTGTTATTTAATAGGCTTAAGTTTTATGCTATTAGCACTACCCCCCAACAGAAATCTGGGGGACTACGATCCTGGGGGGGGGGGGGGGGGGGGGCTATAAATACCTGATGGAGGGCTTCCGATTAATTCTGATTACTTGACGCTCTTTGTGGGCCTCAGAATACAAGTGCACGTGCACATGCGTTTTTGCGCGTGATTCATCTTCACTACTCGAATGGGAAACTGGGCTGAGACACTGGGCCGCTTATGCCCGTAGAACGTTCTGTTATAAAATGTATATTTTCAATAATCTAAATACATGCTCGGTGCAATGTCGGCTGTATGAGTGATTTTAAGTGAAATAGCGATGTGCTAAGCGCGATTTCAATTCATGCTTGACACTAAAAGTGCCAAACCAGAGAGAAAGAAGAAGATAACCACGTTGATAAGCGCTGTTCACACCGTCTTCCTTTATCCTGTGTATACTTTCATACGGTATGCTTTGGGACTTCAACTAAGTCCCAAAGCAACACGTGTTGTAGGAGAGGTGATTTGATGGTGTCATCCGAGTGAAGTTCCGAGTACCTGTAAAGAGGGTCGACGTTCTCTGCATTTAACGTACATTTCACATATATGTACGAACATTGCGACAATCAGCTCCCCGCCGGGATGCAGCTCTCTCGGGGGAGAACCGAGCTCGCGGAATCGTATAGTGGAAACGTTACAACTGAGCCATTGCAATGGCAGTATGTGGTGTGTGTGTGTGTGTATACGATAGCCGCACTCAAAAATAATAATTGCTCGGGTTTTACGTGCACGATAACTAGGCGCGCGCCGTATAGGGTTCTGGAAATTTTGACTAGCCGGAGTTCTTGACACCGCACAGTGCGCGGGCCTCTGGCATTAACGCCTCCATCGAAAAATGCGACCGCCACGGCCGGGATCGAACGCGAGTCTCTCGGGTCATCAGCCGCGCGCCGTAACCACTGCGGCAGCCCCGCTGCAGAATATCGGCTGCAGCGCCGTGTGCATGTCCTGTTCTCGCTGCGGCGAAATCATATTCGTGCCTTGGGATCGACGCACCGGCGCGCCGCCGACGCTGAGAGTGTCCGTGGTTACTGTTGCGTGCATCCCCGTGCTTGCCGTAGATACATGACACGCGCTCCTTAGCGTATAGTATATCCCGCATGCATATTCGCCGACCACTTATTGTACGGCCAGCGGCACGCGTCACACACGCGCGCGCGAACGCGGCCGGGCTGCGGGCCGCTGGCCAAGGTGACACGAGCCACGGACCGTTCGGCGCGCGACTCACAGGATGCGTTTTGCAATGTCTCTATTTCTCGCGCGCACCTCCGGGGACACTTATTTCGTCGTCGACGCAGCAACGTTGGCATAGCTCCGCGATCATGCGTGCTGCGAGACGAGACCCGCTTGCCTGCCGTGTATCTGGGCCTCCGGTCTGTGTTGGCTCACAGCCACTGAGGCGTGTCCGAATCGCGGGAGCTGGCTTTCCGATGCGTTCCGGCGTATTTTGCTTTCTTCCTGCATCGCTCGGCTCCGCGATCGCTTCTTTCATTTGGAGTATCGCGCTAATGCTTGCCGCGTCCTTGCTCTTTCAGCGCACGCCACGTCAGTGCGTATAGCACGAGCGGAATAACGCCTCGTTGTGTGTGATCCGGAGCTTCCAGAGACCATGGAACCTATTAGACTTCCAGAGACGCCTTGTCGCACATTTCGTGTAGTGTACGTCTCGAGCAATTAAGGGCGTGAACTTAGAAGGGAGACAGTGATTCCAGAAACGACGCCCCCGTTGAATATAATGCACGTAATTCACAGGTTGAGAAGGCGACCGTCGTCGTTGTCAGCGTGTACAGCCGGTGCACTTCCTCATATTAGAGCGTTTGGCACCTATTTTCTGCTTCTTTTATTAACCGCACGATGGCCATTAAGGAACACGAAAGCGGGAACGATCAGGAGGGCAGGAGCGAAACGCCGCAATTATGTCAGGCGAGCGCGTATACGTTAGATGATGTAGGAAATGAAACTTGTCTTTATAGTTTTTGTTGACGCTCTCTCTCTGGTGTGGACGGCCTGGCGTCCGTTTATGCCCTTCCTTTTTTTCTCCTCGAGGCTGTCGCAGAGCCCACTGCAACAGCCGCTTGCAGTTACCGCGGTCTGTCTCGTGGGCAGCGTGTCGTCCGGACCAGCCGCGGAAGTGCTCGCAGGCGGCGTAGAGTTGCCCGCTATTTGCTTGCTTTCTTGCCACTGCTACCGCTGCTGCGAATTGATATCGCGTTCTATAACCGGTCGTATAGGTACCTCGTAACTGCATCGTGCGCTCCCCGCGGAATGCAAGCTGCCCTCACCGCTGGTGGTGAACAGACGCAATAAGAGGGGTTGAGTTCGCCAGGCTTTTTGCTTTCGGGAGAGTCCTCGGTCACCGTCGCTAATTATTAATACATCCTACATCATGGTCGTTCCTGCGCTTAGAAACAGTTCTGGCATGAGTAATGTGCGGCGTAAACCAGTTAATGGCGACCTGTTGCATGCCCACGAGAGCGAAAGCTGGGCTGTTGGTATTAAAAACAAGCTGTGCAACAGCCTCGGAGCTTGCCCGAATCGAAACACGAAACTATAGGCGTTCTCAAGTTTTGCGTGCTTAGTCGCTAGCGCCGCAAAATAAACGAAAAGAATAAGAAAACAAAGTTCGAGCGAAGTGCTGTCACTCGTGAAGCGTGCACGTGCGAGCCATCAGCTGCCGCTATACAGCGATGAACAACCGGACACTCATATACATCACTTATATGTAAGAAAAAATGAGACGAAACAATTGGAAAGAAAAAAAAGGAACACGCGTGCTTTTCTTGAAGAAAGGCATTGGTGCACCGATACACCGTAGCTCACATACAAAAAGCAAAACATCATTGTTTTTGTCCCGCAATATCCGACACACAACAACAACAACATGATCATTCAAGTGCAGATTACAGTGGAGATTATAGCACATAATAAAGAGAACATTGCGTGCATATAACATAAGTTCTTGCATTTTTCGGGCAGATTTAATAGCATTGCGTTTCTAATATACTTGTAAACATGTAAACAATGGCACTACAAGCCTGCAAAATGCGCATCACGGAAAGTATAAATGTTATACACCAATGGCAGCATGCGGTGTTGAATTAAGATGCAAGTATGAAAGCAACTAAACACACGTGATATAAACAGCAAAAACATAAAACTGACTGTCACAGAAACTGCAGGCATCCGAATGACAAATGGGACACGTAACAAAAGAGAACAAGGGCTCCCGTGTAGGGAATACAACTTATTAACCTGGTGAAGCCGTTTTCGAAGCAGACAAAATGAAATTAGGCGCCTTTTTTTTTTTTTTCTCGACCAGATTGACATTTCACCTGTGCTCTGTTAGACGGTGATCGACATTTTAGTATTGCACCCTGACACAGAGAAGAAAAACAAACAAACAAAAAAGCAACTGCTTGCTATTGTGCTGGGAGTAAATCTCTGTCAATTGCATCAAGAGATTTTTCGCACCTGTTTTATGAATGTATAATGACAGAGTAAAACTATGCATCGTACAATTCACTTTTCTTAATGCGTGAATAGGGACGCGGCTCACTCAATCAGGTCACCAAATAACGTGTTCACGTCAATTGGAAGTCATAATTTCTCGATTATGAAACAGAACATTTCTAGCAGACGACACCCTGAAGTTTGTAACAAGGGCCGCAGTGAAAGCACCCACAACTAACTTATGACATTGTAAGAAAAAAGAATGGAAAAGGACGTTTCACACATGACCACTGTTACTGAACTTTTTAACGCTGCAATGACGTAGTAAAAAGAAGAAAGCATCAAATAAACCTGCAACACTTTTGTTTTTTCTGTTCTTTTTTAACTTGGCATCGTCCCGGCAAATGTTTTCCAGTTTCATATATTTGTTTCTATTGTAACTGGATTGTTGTGGAAAGCGTTGGATGGAAAATGACCATTCCATCTATATATATGAACTGCAACGACAAAATAAATAAATAAATAAATAAATAAATAAATAAATAAATAAATAAATAAATAAATAAATAAATAAGCGGTGATTGTGAGTATTACAAAAAAAAAAAGCTGCCATACGAGATAGACCCAGCAACATCTAATAGCTACCTACGCTGCTACACAAAGTTACGTATGCAGTTAGCATTCGAACCTTTTATGACGGGACAATGCATGTAGGAACGGGAATAGATACACAGTATAGAGAACTGAACTTAGTCAACCGTACAAAACTAGAAAGGCGCCACTACAGACGCGGCTATGCAAGCCAACTAATAATACATACACGCTAACGTGATGCTGTGCTGTGTCTTCTAAATAACAAGGTTAATATGCTGCCTTTGTTTTTCCGCGGTGACAAGGATTCTCCAGAAGTAACAGAGTGGTTACCGCAGTCTGTTTGCTGAGAACGTGAAATAAATATTTGATTAGTTTCCTTAAAGCTACATTGTCCCGGTCGCAGCATAGCTTAGGAGCGCTTCTGGGGGATACAGCAATTTACACAATTCCAAAATCGTATTCCCTCGGTGAGGTACTGCCCCGCGCTCTTATTGCCGCTCATTGTATTATGGTTTGTTGACTATCCTGTCTAACCCCAGAAGTTGCATGAACGGGCGGTTTCCTTCGTCGCATACACCGTATACTCCATAGCTAAGAGTGCGGCCAACTATGAGGGAACGTTGCACATATTATATAATGTGCTATGGTCACAAGTGGAAGCAGATAGAGGAGGACAGCGAGGTTGTATAAGTTGGAGAGGACGGATATTGAAGCACGAAGTCGAGGGTGGAGATTCAGTACTTATAATAAACGCCGATTCCACCTCGTAGGTATGGGCCGGTTATTGTGGAAACAACAACATAATAAATGCTCAAGACGACGATATTTCGGACAGTTAAACGTCTTGGAGCAGCCTAAAAACCAATTTTCATACACGGGTGACGTTCTACATAAGCCAGAAGGTCACGCAGTCATTCACTCATCACAGCCAGCGCCTATCGCAAGATACACAAGCTGGGTGAAGAAGATATCCAGCGTATTTTCGACGACGCCGTCACTTAGACCAGCACATTTGCAGTGGAAGATGCTATATGACAGAGACGCGACAAGAACCAACATGAAACTGAAGTAATCTTGCGCTTTGGACGAACCAAGGCTTTCCTGATGACTGTAACGCAGCCATGATCATGTATTCGCCTCCCGTCACCACGTGGAATGCTCGCGAAAACTTGTCGCAATCCAAATGAAACAAATCCAGCACCCTAAAGCTCTCATTAAGACTATTTCTAACTACATAACAGTTCAATAAGTTGGCAATACATACAAGACAAGACTCGGACGTAGAAAAAGCCTGCCTGGTGGGGCATTTCCTCAGAAGCTGCACATCGAACTCAAATACAAGCGCGAAAGAGTACGACGGACGCGAGCATTTTTTGGTCGTTATTGAGGAATCTACCAGATAGGTGGCTGTTGAGCGCGGCAAGGAATAACTAAACTGCGCCATTTTTCTCCTCAAAAAATAAATGTAGGAAATCCTGGTAGCTGATGCCAGCGTTTAACAAACTCCTTCTGTCGACCAAAGAACCTGGCATCGAATTGCGTTTGTCCACGCCCTATAGACCTATTCCATGTTGGTAAACAGTGGTAGGCACCGGCGATATAACCGGGGCTTGTGTCGACGTCGCGGCGCGGAGGCCCCGCTCACCGCTTGCCGCGGCCCTGCACGGTCGCGCCACCGCCGCCGGCGAAGCGTGTGCGAAAGCTGCCTCCGAGCTCGGGGCGTCGGAGCGCCGACGGCGTGTTTACAAGTTTGCGAGGGGCAGCCGCGTGAGATGAAGTTGCGTTAGCTCTGTAGGAAGCATTCAATGAATGTAGAAAAGAATGTGCCGACGCCCAGCGATGACAAGATGTGAGAAACTGATTGAAAGGATAAGCACCGCGGTGCCACATGATGCGAATGATCGCGAGCTATCATGTCGGCATCGCTTCATGCGTATGCTTTAATTCGGTAACTAGCGCAAGGATGAACCACTTGCAACAGCGAGACTTGTTTAAATGCGAGATGCCTCAGCTAAAATACTGTTTCGGACCTAAAGCCTCTAATCCCTCCATGAAATCCTTGCGCAAGAACAAATGTAACGGAATAAGTACTCAAGCATGCGATATTGGTGACGCTATAACCTATGTAAATACGGCTGTGATAACGCACACACACACAAAAAGCAATAACGTGCCAAGGACAAGGCTCTCAAATAACCGCCAGCAAGGCGCATAACCGCGGCTTGCGGCTCTGCCTATACGCTCAGTTCCGATCGTGATGGCTAGAAGTCCTGTAACGACGCGGCAAATTTGAAGCGTGTAGTTCATTCGAGCAGTTTGACAATCGAAAAAAAAAATTTAAAGCGCATCATAACCACTACAGCATTGCCAAAGACACTTCTCGTGTGTATGCTATCGCAGCCGCAAGCAATTTGCAAAAGCGTCGCTGTAATCGGCCTTTCGCTCACGGCTACATCAATTAAGCTCTTATATATTTGTTTCATTTGAGTGAATAAAATTCGTATGACGTATGTATAGCTTTTGCACTTCAATGATACACGGCGACCGCGATTACTTCTACACATCGAGCTAAGTTAATGTCGTGCGCGCTTTGCAGTAAGCGTCATCGCTCTGTGTCCGCACTTTGTTTATGCCAAGAAACTTGGTGTCGAGCATTACACTTGACCAACTTGTGACAATGCTATTTCTCTCAAATGAAACAAGCCGCACTAACGCTAAATAATTACACCATATGCTTAGTCGTGACGAAAATGTTTGGCGCATAACCGATGCGCCAAACAGCCGGCATTACAGGTTCGTCCCTTTCCTTACGACAGACATAAGCAGGAAACCGATAAAAACCTATCGCACATATCTTGTGCGTTGCTGAGCAACCAACCCACGGCGCAGGTCATCGGTGAACACTTTTTTTCTTCATTTCACGGCGGTGAGAAGCGCCCGCACCAGCGAAAACGCAGCGGCTGCTACGGTAGGCGCGCCGGCGGATGCCTACCATGCGAAACCAAAACTCCCGACGACAGCGCCACCGCATCTTCGTGACGTAGGCCCGGTGGAATAGGTCTATACCATTCAAGAGCCAGTTACCTTGCAGAGAGAATCATGCGCGACTTGAAAACGACCTTGCCTCCCTATACCCTGAATTCAAATCTAGCTGAAAGTGTGCGTTCAAAGCCGCTGTTTCAAGCCACAGCCGTCCCTAAAGGTCACGCTGTAGGTTTTGGATGTAGCCCCTATACAGTTCGCACCTTTTGGAGCGCGGCTCTGTGAAAAAAGTGTTCTGCCCATAAAGCCTAGTTGCAACGGGCGCTCTAGCGACATTCCCTGTTTTTCAGCTCTTTCAACAATCTGTGCAATGTACGTCATAGCGACAAATTTAGACCAAGATATAATTTTCCAGTGGATTCCCAGTCACTCTGAAATCGCAGGAAATGTCACAGTGCATTGCATGGCTCGCGCAGCGCATCAACAGAACGATATGTAACTCCTCTCTCTAACGGCGAGTGATGCACGATGTATTCTGAACGGGCTATGCAAAGGCTTGTCCGAGGAAACTTGGTTTTTAAATGGTGCACAGAACTCGCAATTGGTCGATATAGATCCTGGAATGACGTTTCATATTCCATTTGGGATTAACCGATCTGTGGAAACAGTAATCCACAGGTTACGACTAGGTACTGCCTATACTATGAGCTTCCTTTATAGGATAAGGAGAATTGACAGCGCCACGTGCTCATGTGAAGAGGCTGAAGAAGACATAGAGCATCTTCTTCTTCATTATAAAAAATATCATGCTCCACGCAAAATACTTCTACAGACATTAAATAATCTGGATAGACGCCCACTATCATTAGCGAAAATTCTGGGCCCCTGGCCTATATACGCAGAAATTACAGTACGTTGCAGCACGCGCACTCGCGAACTTCTTAGAGGACTCAAAGATACCGGAAAAATATTAAACTGCATCAAGTTGGTGCCTGCATCGCTATTATCAATAAGCACTATGGGTTGCATATTTCCTGTATCTTCTACTTGTTGCTATATTTGTCACCGTGGACATGTCCGTTGTGGTTAAAGTGCAGCAATTCAGAGACAGTCTGCAATCAGTATGCGCTATGTGATCATGTTGAACATGACTGTGTGGACGGTGCTGATGTGTGAACATTTGTAATCTATGAATTTCTCGTTTAATGGACAGTTGTACTGGAAAAGTGACTCTATATGTGTGATGTGATGTGATATGTGTGTCTGTGCCGGAGTGCTTGTATTCATTGACTGATGAGCAGTTCAAAACTCTGTGATGTAAGCCACCCTGTAAGAGAAGAGGAGTCGCCGGCGCCGCACATGGGCACAAACCTCTCCTTCAATTGCATTTATTTAAAAAAAATCTGTTCATCGCTTCTAAAAAATAAAGGGCGTACGTGGGGTATTTTTGTGCCGCACAGCGACAGTCGTCCTCTATTTCCTTGCGTTGCCGCCACGAGCTTGCTATGTTTTGGTCACAAACAGTGTGCGCGCTATGAACACGACGCAGCATTCTTCCTGAAAAAGCACCAAGCGCACAGCTTTCTAGAAAGCAAACGAAAGCCAGCCAGATAATAATTATTGCTGCATGGCCGATCGACGCCTATAATGCCCCCCGCCCCTTTTTTCTTCTTTTTTTTGTGCGTGTTTATTTTTCTTAAACTGTGGTCGGGGGGGGGGGGGGGGGGGGGGGGGCTGTCGAGAAGCTAAGAATTATGAAGAAGGTTACTCACCGGAAACATTGGATTTTGGCGAAAAGTGGCTTTGATTCCGAAGCCCTATTCTGCAGCCAATATGTTGTTACCAAAACTGCAGAGTAGCAATGAATTCTGAAAGCAATTTATTACAACGGACAGAGAGGAAATGGAAGACGCTTCGACTGGGAACGTTATCCCTTGCCATCCACAGAGTGATGGCGAAAATATAAGCGTCATGGTCATAAATGGAAGCGTATTAAGCTGAAGGGGGATGTCTTCTTTTTTCCTAAACAACATGGCTTCCTAAACAACATGGCAAAGGACAATCATGTGACACGCAGCTGCTAGAATTCACGACTGAGTTGCACTATCATATGGGCGCTTATCTACAAACTGATTGCATTTTCTTAGATTTCGCTAAAGCCCCCGACTGCGTTGCACATTCACATCTGTTCTCGAAATTATCTGCTCTCTGTTTGGATTCGTTAACATTGTCATGGCTTCGTAACTTTCTTTCCTTCCGTCAGCAGTTCACAACAGCGAACAGTTTCACCTCTTCTCTCTGTGACGTTACATCAGGTGTACCGCAAGGCCCTTTATTGTTGGCCCTTTATTGTTCCTAATATACATAAACGATTTACCCACTGGCATAGCCTCCAACCTACGACTTTTCGCCGATGATTGCATCATTTACCGCTCAATTACGTCGACTGAAGATCACCTCGCCCTGCAAAGTGACCTCACAGTAATTACAAAGTGATGTAAAAAATGGCAGATGACACTTAACTCTAGTAAATGCAAGGTTATTTCTTTCAGCCGCAAGCGTATAAACTCCAATTTTTCATACCTTATTGATAGCACAGTAGTGTCCCAGGCATCTTTGTACAAATACTTAGGCATTCATCTGACTCATAATCTTTCATGGCAAATGCATATCAACACCATAATTGCCAAAGCTTCCAGGTCACTTGGTTATCTGCGCCGAAATTTACGGAACTCCCCGAGCAACGTAAAAAAGCACGCTCGCTTATGAAACCCTTGTTCGCCCACAGCTAGAATATGCATCATCATTTTGGTCCCCTCACCAAATCTACCTGACCAACATGCTAGAGTCTGTGCAAAACAGAGCCGCTCGCTTCATCGCTTGTAACTACAGCCCCCATTCCAGCATAACGCAGATCAAACACGACCTATCACTTGTACCATTTAAATATACGTCGTTCCATCGCTATTTTATCCTTATTTCATAAATATCGCCACAGCGTCAGGTCGTCTCCCTTACCACTGGAAACACCTTCACGCATTTCACGTCGCTTACATAATCAATGCAGCATTAAACGCATAAATGGACAAAACGTCGCTTTCAATTCATCAGCACTTCCTTGCGCCATTATTCTATGGAATGATCTTCCCGACAATATTGCATCCATCGCAAACCATGAATCATTTCGAAATCAACTGTGGGAGCATTTTCTGAAAAAGCAGTATGTCATTATTATTCTTTTTCTTTTCCGTGATGCCGTCACGCATTCTTTTTCTTTTGTGAGTGTACTTGGGCTTCTGTTTTAATTAAACAAGGAATGATGCTGCTACGATTTTAAAATGCTTTGCAATCTATTTTTGGTGCTTTTTTTGCTCTGTATAGGCATTTCTAAATAACTACAATGTGCACTTTTTCTTTTCCATTTGTTTATTTCCCTGTATTTGTATTACTTATTTCTCTGTATTTCTTGATGTTAGTTCTATTATTTACTTTGTACTTGTCCCCCTTACTCAATGCCCTATTGGGCCCAGTAAGGTATCATAAATAAATAAATAAATAAATAAATAAATAAATAAATAAATAAATAAATAAATAAATAAATAAATAAATGTGCATGCTGTCAATTAGGAGGCGAACAACGTTTTAAATGTTATGTTAAATCGCTTGTTTATGAGTTGCATATCAGGGTTTTAACATGTTAACGTGCTGCTTAAAGCAGCGCATTGACATTTTGATATAAGATCGTGGAAACCATTGCCTGAGCGGATTCGCGGATTCGCGGATTATTGACTTCCGACATGACGTTATGGCTCGGAATGCTCAGGCATTCTTTTCTTATTGACGAGCACATCATACGGGGCCGACTGCGCTTAGCTTTTCTTTCGTGCGGGCTTTTTTCTTTTCTTTTTCTGCCACTGGTTGACGTGCTTTGCTAATAACACGTCTCCATCATCGCGAAATACTTTTTCACAAAGGATTTTTTTTTTTTTTAGCGAATAGCGTTTTTGTGAATAAGGCCAAAAATCTCGGGACACCTTTCCAGCTGTAAGGTTGATGAAGATGCTTCGACGCGAAAAGAACAAAAAAATAGACAAGAAAAGGTGAACCAGACAGGACGTACCTTCATGTAACCGTGTATACAAGCTAGTCCAAGTATCTGGTCTGCTGAGGTTGCTGGTTGGTCGAATTGGTTTTGCACATTTAAACTTGTTCAGCGCATCAAAGAGAAGAAAAGGAACAAGCGGCCTAGCGAGCCAAAAGAACGAAAAGAGCGCTGCGCTTTGCTCGTTCCTTGGGCTGCCTAGACCTTTCCTTTCCTTTCATTTCATTTTCTCTTTCTTTCTTTTTTGTGGTTCTTTAGCTGCTTTCTTATATGCATAGTTGCTCGCCTGAACGTTTCGAGACTGGACGGTGTTTGCGCTAGTTGCACTGGTTAGGGTGATTGGCAAGAGCGCAGGAGCAGGTCGCGGTACGTTCGCATAGTGATCGGGCGTAGAATTCACAAAACTCATCTTTCGCCAGTGCCTGTCGCCATTGGTCAGCGGCCATCACTAATGATGTGACTGTGACGTCGGGGTTGGCTTGTAATTTCTCTCACGAAAAACTCTAGCGTAAGAGGCTTGTGTGAATTCTGGTCCCGGATCCACAATGCACCGTGCACATGATCGCAACTCTTTTTTTAGGAACGTGTAGCTTTTCAACAGTCCCGGTGCACCGAATTAAGACGACTGAGAAGGGCACGTGCGAAGGCAGCTTACAGGTGGTGTTATGTGCAGTGAAGGAGACAGGTGTCCTATGGACTTTTCTAACGACACTTTTGTTACAGAGAGAGGGAGAGAGATAAAGGAGTGCTAAAGCGAGGAGGCTGTCCAGACGTATACGTCTGGTTAACATTTCACAGAGGCAAGCGATCGTCTTGGAGGATGCGGCCGCTAGCTTACCATAAAGCCACAACAGCATGTCGCCATCATATAAAACTATTAGCCTTTTTAGGCCTTAGGTCACTGACCAAGTGCTTGTGCTCTGAAGCACGCGGACATGCCACGATGGAATTGTCAGCGGCACCCGCATGCTGTCACGCGCATATCGGGAATAATTTTGAACGTCCACTGTCCGTAGTTATCCAAGTAGAGCAGGCTCTGTGATTCGTAACTGACGGGCACGCAGCACACTTGATAATCGAGGGGCCTCGAATAGGCGTCGCTGGCGAGTGCTAGCACAGTCGCGTGGTTTGTGGTGTTGGCTACCATCATGCTAAAGAAGCCGCATTCACCGATGCATCGGTTCGCCCTGTACTTGTGCGGCGCCACAACCCATCGCATCCAGTTCAAGTATTCCATGTTGACAGTGAGTGAGACCATTCGGCAAACGTTCCCATTCCAAGTATTCGGGGAACGATGATTCTCCGGCGACCACCACGAAGTCCTGCAACAAATGTCATTCTTTCTGAGAACTTCGCCGAGTGGAACCCCACGTCGCATAATGATATAAACGAGAAAGAAGAGAAAAGCACAAGCGAACAGGAAACGTGACAAGGAGGAATGCGTACCAGAAAGTATTTGTTGTCACAGAATTTTTCGTTTTTTTTTAGTGCAGCTGCAGCGTTATGTCTCCCAACAAAATCTTACCCACTGGTAAAACAGCATCATAAAAAGTGGTAGTTCAAGCAGAGAACGAGTTTCCATTCTTGGAAAGCTGCTGTGGAAAGGTCCACACGCACAGATTTATCAAAGAGGGCTTCAGAAACTGTGGAATAGACGGATTGTTTCAAGCGCATCTTGCCTTAAAAGCGAACTGTATTCACACCGCCTCGTATTTAAGAAAATTCCGTTGCTCAGTTGGGTAGTACGCTGCAGGAAACTGATTCGGCATACAGTCTAAAATATACTAGAAGATACCTATACCAAGCAGCAGAAGGTGAAACGGCCTTTAATTTGTTGCCTTGACATTTCGAAAAATAGCAGTGCTCACCTTATGGGGATCGAGCTACTTGGTGCACTGTTGAAGTAGGAACGCTTGACACGTTGCTCGGATTTTCCGTGACAGATGGGGACATTGAGGATGAGGTTCGCGGAGGCCTTTTTCGGAGAGCATGGGAGGCTCTGGCTTTCATTCAGCTGAAAATTTTAAGTCTGTGTAAGCAGCTGGGTCGTAGTCTGAACTGTCCGAAATCTCATGGCAAAACTTGTCAGGCTTGATATATATATATATATATATATATATATATATATATATATATATATATATAATATATATATATATATATATATATATATATATATATATATATATATATATATATATTGTAATGTATAAAAACAGAGAGCTCGCCGTGCCGAAGACGCTCGCGCTAGAGGAGCGCAGTGCAAGAGGAGCAGACGAAGAGAAAGACGAGGAAGTCAGAATAGAACAGCCGGCCTGCAGCTAAGGCGCTGTGTCTACGTCTCTCTTCTTTACAATATATATATATATATATATATATATATATATATATATATATATATATATATATATATATATATATATATATAGGCAATACATATGGCTGAAAGGCAAAAGTGAGAAAGATTGCTTACACACTTGTGTTGGCTTGAACACAGTGTGGGACACGGTGCGCTTCTCATTTTCTCTGCTTTTGTCTTCAATGAGTTTTACCTCAATGCGGTGCTTTCGAGCGATTATTGTTGCTCACATTCTGCCTTAATAGTCTTTGTCTTCTCTGCGTAAAGTCATAAGAATTCGACAGTGTGGAAATTGCATCACTATACAGTAAGTGTACATTTTCAGAAAAGAAGTTCCAACATCCGATACACCTGTACTCGTTGGTGATAACGCACTCGAGATTGTAGGTGTAGCTATAGGTTTTTCACTGTAAAACTCAGAGGACGTGACATGTATGCGCTTCATTATTGACTACAGCCGTGTCGTCGTTCCACCCCTTTGGTTATGTGGCAGGATATACGAAGCAGTGCATATACATACTGCGTGCTGTGAATTCCGAGCTTGAAACCGTCGCTCTGAGCCGTCAAATGCGCTTTGTAGGGCATGGCAGCGCCGCGGTCGTTCTAAATAATAATTCACATTTTCTAAACATGAAAAAGCGCGAAAGAGAGGTGACGTACATTCTACACGAAACGAGGGCTTTTCCCAAATATTAGATTGCAAGGTGGACACCGTAGAAAATGCGATATACTTCAGAAGAAGAGATACATTTGTCTGCGCGCCGCCTGGTCAAGCCTCATTATACCTATAAATGTTTGTTGAATGAAATAGGGAAGCTGTGTGGTTAGCTCCAGTGCATGATTAAAGGTGCCCGATATTGGAATCAACATGAAATCACCCGCCGTTTATATACCCGTAATTGCGCGGCAAGGTCCGAGCACTGGTCTCATGCAAAATGTGTACCGGCAGCGTTTAGAGCGGTGTCAAACTGGTGACGTGCTCGCGACATTTCGCGCGACGTGGAGCGTCTAGTGCCGGCATAACGAGAGCGCAGAACACGCGTTCCTTGCGGCACAGCGGATCCCGCGAAAGGAAATTGCGATCCTTTCTTTTCGCCGGTCAGTATGTGGCAAGCGGCCATCACATCAACGCGCAGGCGAGCTTCGACGAACAAAAGCGCGCCGCTAGTCCTGGCAAAAACACACACAAAAAAAGAAGAATACACTATAGAAGGGTGCCTGTAATTGGGCGCTCACCCAGATGGTTACTTGAAAAGTGGCACCGTTGAGCCGCAGCCTTCCTAGGGGCGCGATAAAGCTGCCCGAACGCAGGCTAAACACGAGCCGGCGGCCTCGTGCCCATCCAGACACTATAGCCGGTGCTGTCATCGGGAGCCCTCTGTTCTTCAGGGTGCACTCCTGCGAGAAGTCGAGCGCCAGTGCGGATTGCCACGCCAGCGGCCGTGCCCTTCCCGCACCACGCCGCATGGGGAAGACGAAGCTCCTCACGTCCCCACCAGCAGACACGACTGGAGCGTGCAAAGACATGCGATTATGAGCGTGCACTTTGACGCACGGCCGCCGACTAAGATGGCGCCAACTAACTGCGTTTTTCGCTTGCGCATGCACTAATTGTCATAGAGAACTTTGCATGCGGAGGCGCTATAATTCGTTCATGGGCGAAAGGCGAACGACAGGGAGCGAACACGGACACAAAAGCAGGCGTGTAATAAACGAAAGAGCATGTTGGTTTGTCCATTCTAGCTTGATCTCACTTTGAAGATCTTACAGGTACATCGATGAAGACAGGTTGATTGGGGGCTTTACTGATTGACTCCACCGATGACTGAGTTCGTGGAACGTTATCGCTTCGCGGTAAAACAACGACATTACACGGATCGTGTCGTTTCCGTTAACGCGTCGACAAAGAGCGTATTGCGTAGCGCCCTGGTTGCGTATATATGGTTCAGTTACTCGTGTGTTTGCTGAGTGTGGAGAATTTCGCCAGCATCGTAACGGGAAACGCAAATATTGGCAGTGACGATGAATGCGCTGTAAGTAATTGCGCCTTGATAGGATTTCGGTTTACAGAAGAGCAACTGCTTCGTAACCAGTGCTGCAGAAGCCCCCTTCTTGAAACGTGTCTTTCATTCACTCACCTTGCCATCACTTTCTCTCCGCCCTGACCAATGCACGGCAGCAAATAGAGTGTTTTCTTTGTGTCAACCTCTTTGCGCTTTATAGAGTGTGTCCGTAATGTCGTGGTGCACTGCTGACCGTTCACAGGAAATCAATGAAACAAGAAAGAAATGTGAAATCTCCATCAACTAAAAGGAAAAGTCTCCAAGTTTCATGTATACATGTCCAGGGGAGTTCGATGTTGTCGTACACAGACCTAAACGATATTCCCCTTCTTCCTATACGCGTGGTTAAGGATGCCTGCCGTAACCAAGTGAGTAATGTCTGTGATTCCCTGTTCAAGTTATTAATGTGTTTGGTTCGTTCTCTGTGCACGTGTTGCTTCACATAACCCTACAAGTATAAAAGTCTAACGGCGCCAGATCCGGTGGTCATGGTGGCCATGGATTCACAGAACTCCGGCCTTTACACCGCATGGGCTGATCCACTGCTGCGTAGTTCGTGGTGCTGCATCGTCACCTGTTTGCGCACACCCTCGCACATCATACTACGCAAAGTTGGAGTGTTTTTCCTTAATTTGGTGAAAGTTTCGAATTTCTACCCTGTTTTATTCCTGTTACTGGTCAAAAGCGTACAGTGACTTTACGGACGTTCTGTATATGTGAAACACAAATTTCATCTCGATTTACCATTTAAAAACTTTGTGTACATACATAACTCCAGTACTTATTCGCAATCTGATAATATCACTTTTTTTTTTCGGTCACTCGCTTACATGCGCCAGTCTGTTCGCGTGACAATGACATTGCCCCAGCGGTGTCATGATGAGCGAGATACGCGAAGATGACTTGGATGCAGTGCTGGCGCTGACCTTCGTATTGTCTGTTTGTATAACAACGGGCTAGCCAAAAAAGTGAAAGGAAAGAAAAATTACCCTTCCACTCCCGTGAAGGTGCTTGGGGAAGAGCGAAGCTTCTCCATGTGTGTGCCTGACCATCTCCTTACTATCCCTTGACCGTTAACTTTACTATACCGTTAATGTTCACTTTACCATTACCGTTACGTTTTGTTACCATTAGCTTTCTGCACCTGAGATCAACGGGAGCAACGGGAATTCTATTTTACCCGAATACGCGTCGATGGCGAGACCATTCCCAAGCGTTTTCTTGGCGCAGCTGCTCATACGCGGCCTGTCCTTCGACAGAACGCACGACTAGTGGCCGCCCCATCCGGTTGTCGACTTAGCCATGAGTCGAGGGACCCTCTGCTGAGCGACCACGTACGCTCTTTGTCCACAACACAGGAACGACACTGACTGACCCTGCCGCGTCACCTAACTGACGGCGGAGATAGATACTTGATGCTCAAGAGTTGAAAGAAGTGTGCGCAAAAATACAGGGGCAACATAAGAAATAATTGCGCGCGCTCTGCTTTCATGATGATCAGAGGTTTTTTTTTTTTTTTTTTTAACGAACGACGGCGACAACACCATAGGAGAGGATAGACATAACAAACTTCGCCTGAAAAGAATTACACTAGCCTAAATTCGTCCAGTATTCATAAAGACTGATTCCGAGAGTGCGATGCGCGTCTGTTACAGCTAAGTGACTCTGCGGCGTTTAGCATTTACATACGCGACCTTTCTTGGTTACTCTGAAAACGCATTTGCTTTGCAAGCTTGGACGCGAGCCATCGGGAAAAGATGTCGGTGTGCGAAAACCGATGGTTCACGCTGCACTGATGAACTCTTTCGACTCTAAGGTCGAATCAGCAAGCTTCTGGCTCAAGCATGCGATCATAGCAATCTATTCTTGGCTGAAGGAACGCGCAACTGGCCGTAAGATGTGTGAGCAAGTGGTACTTTCAGCTCGTTGCTCTAACCGGATCTTTGTGCTCAACGGAACCGAGGAGCAGGCCCTGTATTAACGTGCGTATTTTTCCAACGAAAAAAAAAAAAGAAAAAAGAAGTGCCGCGCCCACTGCGCATCCATTTAGCATTGGGCTAGCAGCCACCGTAGGTATTCGTATAAACGCATAGTTCCCTGATCGAACAGGCGGCGTTCTTTCCGAGAAAGAAACGCAGCTGGCGTAATTGGCTATGCAGCTCATAACCATTTCTTTCCACGTCTGCCCGTTTGCGGATAGCTAAAGGATGAGTGAGCGTAGGAATAAAGAATGGCTTGGTCACATACGTTCTTCGAGAAAGCGCACTTGTGGTGATTTTAGCGGGGCACTTATTACATCTTTTTTTTTTTTTAACTTGCGCAAGCATACGCCCATGTTGTTCGAGTGAACACATTTCTCTGTCCCGTATGTTGACATTGAAGGTGTGGCGAAAACGTGGTAACATATAGTAAACCACCAAATGTTTCGTATAATAAGCTGTATAGGCATCCAAGGACGCCCTGGGGAAGGGGCTGTAATTGAAACTGAGCGAGCACGTCATCTCCGAGTTGGGTTCAGCCTGTCTATAGCTTGTGGTGCGCAAGACGACCCAAAACCTTAGCTGTGCCCTCGTTTACTACGAGCGTTTCTTATTTTTGTTCTACAGCTGTACTACAACTGTGGTTTTTACTAAGCCACTAATATCAGTGCCAGTACTCAAGTAGCTCACACAAAGACGGTCCATATGACGCAGCGAGTATACAGGCTCTAGCATTATATAGGACGGCGACAAAGCGTGACAGTTCTCGACGCGAAGTCGCAGAGCCACGAGAATGACGTCTCGTTATTGCCTAAGAACGCTGGCTCGTGAAATGAAACGTCAGAAAACTATTACAGCCCTGTGGCATTGCGTGTCTCATTAATGAAGCTCAACCAGTATAAAGAAATGCTTAGCTCAGAGTCAGTAGGAAATTGGAATAACACGGGATGGGAAGGGATGCAGCATTCACAAACTTGGGCAATAGCATAGAAAGAGAGATGAAGCTTAATGAAAGAAAGTGGAGAAGCCGGCTTGCTGCTTGACATCACACGCTGAGGAATGGTTTTTTTTTTTTAAAAAAGAACAGAGGTAGAGTAAAAGGATGAAGGTGGTATGATGAGGACGGTGATTATGATAATGAAGCAACGGCAAAGGTAAACGAAATGTAACACTGGTGTCACACGGGCGCTTCGAAGGCCTTCGAACCAACGGTCCGTCGACTCAAAAGTCATGTTAGTGCTCGTTCACACAGCCGTCAAACGGCCCGTCACGTCAACGTCACGGCGCCCGTTTTCGTCAGGGAGAGGGTTTCCGAGACGTTTTCTCCTCAAAAGCAGGTTGACGGCGACGTAGAGCATTGCTCTACGTCGCCGTCAACCCGTTACGTCTCGGAAACTCTCTCCCCTGACGAAAACCGGCGCCGTGACGGTGACGTGACGGGCCGTTTGACGGTTGTGTGAACGAGCACTTAGAGTTGCTACACGGGCAGTTTCGATGGCCGTCTAGTCGACAGTGTATCGAGCTCGATAGACTATCGACTCGACGGTCATCGAAACCGCCCGTGTAGCAGCTAAAACATTTTTTGAGTCGATAGACCGTTGGTTCGAAGGCCTTCGAAGCGCCTGTGTGACACTAGTATTAGCCCCTTTGACAGCAAATTCATACTTTAAGCACGCAGTATTTGCGCAAGTTTCGCGCTTACCCTTATTAGCATTTGATTTATCGTCAGGAATGCTGAGAACTGGACCCTCTGAGTAGCAATACGTAGAAGCACTTTCTCTGAAAGCACAAAGGGGGGGAAAAAAGAAAAAAAAATGAACCATATAATGTTAGCACTAGATAAGCGAAAGAGAGAAAGAGAGAAAGGAAAGGGAGGTCAACCTGCATATAGGTCGCGATTGATTATTACGGCCAAACTTATTTATAACGAAGTGTTCGGAACCTTGAAAGCTCTTCGTTGAAAGTGTCGCCTATACAGTAACGCCCGCATTGAGGCGGGGACATGAGGATTCCTTCTTTATACCAGTCATTACGCGATACAGGCACTCGTTGTAAACGCGTTTGACTGTATATACATACAGGGTTGCTTGTTTTCGGGTAAAAACTGATTTTACCCGGTTCTTATATACACCGAACTTGTTTCAGAAAAATCGGCTTAAACCCGATTAACTGCCGAATTCCAATACTTCATACCAACCTATCTTTTAATGGCGCACGGAGTTTGCGTGCACCTTCTCGTACCCCGCCTCGGGACTACAAAGTTGCATTCTGTTCGCAGATGTGGACGGCCGTCATACACAGCTCATTGCACACGCTGCGTGCAGCACTGTCGACGCTACATGGCTCTCATTCGTAAATTTAAAATTGTAACTGTAACTCGAAAAACCTCGGATTTCTTTATGGTTTCAGAAAAAAAAACTGATTTCTCCTCCTCGATTCTCTGGTTCAAAAATAACGCCCGATTTTTGCACCCCCCCCCCCCCCGGGTTTTGAAGAAACATAGAACCCGAAAACGAATAGCCCGTATATATATATATATATATATATATATATATATATATGCTTTTTCAGTAGACTGTATGCTTTGGATCAGTTATATACATTGCCGCCACGCAGCGCCCGTTCCAGCTTCCCGTACATTCTCTCTAATCAACAACCCATTCCGAAGAGCACGCGTGCATTTCGTCCTGGCACATATTCACCCTGGCACATTCACAAACTAAACGTGGAATATGTTCAGAGTAGCCCACGGTCCAAAGCGTGAAATTAGGATAAACAGTGCTAGCGGGCTTTTAAAACCAACGCCAGTTGGACAAAGTACCACTAAAATACTAGGAAAAGTTTGGACACACAAGAACAAGAAACAGCACACTCTCATTAATAAAATCTTTCCATTAAAATTAAAATGAATGCTGCATAAATATCGTCACTTCTAACGCAAAACGTTAGCCTACGATATAGGAGCCAGCTCCATTCGTGGCCTGTTGATCTCACTGATGATTACATTACATATATCCATTCATGTTCGCGTTTTGTCAGTGGCACCAGCTAGCGACGTACCGCTGGTGGCCCTAATAGAATATTCAGATCACATCATCGTGCATTCATAATGCAGACCTAATATCGAGGACGCACAACAATTTCAGTTGCTTCAACTCCTTTCACGGCGACGATACTGCGATCGCTCACAAGTGCCGACTGACCGAACATTACTTGCATCATCGTACAAAACAATGGTAGTGGGATTTATTTTCACTTGAGCGGACAGCTTCTTGAAGTCCTTTGCAGTTCGCTCAAATGAGGTTTTACTGAGGCAGGCATAAACATCACGCATTGTCCGAAGTCTTACACAGCTGTTACATGCGCGTATACGCGTCATGTGTGCAACTATAAGCGGAACGAGATCAGCACTATATATCAAACGAGAGTGAGAGGTGTACAAGGCACTCTACTCCACTAATATAATCCAGCGAAACTCAGGGTCGACACGCAAACGTTGATTTAAGGCGAAATTTATGTTTGTTACGTTGTAATGCCTAATAACTGCCGATAACGTTCTCTTTAGCAAATAGGTAAAGGTTAAAAGGCTGCGCTTGCTACTATACACGGGGCAGTTGGTTTACCAGTACGAGCTATACGAAAAGAAAAAAAAAGAGCACATCACGAGCGAAAGCCTAGACTGAAATTATATTTAAAAAGTCTGTCGAAGAGACCTTCTGCGAGGAACGTCTTAGAAGCTTCTAACACAATGTCTGCACCACCGCTCATGCTATTTATTTATTTATTTATTTATTTATTTATTTATTTATTTATTTATTTATTTCAGTACCTTCAGGGCCCGGAGGCGTTACAGAAGGGAGTGGGTACAATGTATACAAAATGAAGAGAATACAAAAATTACAAAATGAAGCTGCTAAGAGTATACAATGCTTTCAACAGCAGCCTTAAAAGCAGTGACATTGGTCAGTTTGGCAATGGAGGTGGGCAGGTGGTTCCAATCATTCGAGGTAATCGGAATAAAAGAATCGTGAAAAAATTTGGAACGTGAAAAAGGCATTTATTGCAGGGATGATAAGTTAAATGAAAGTATAATCGTTGTACCAGCAATTAGAAAAAAATATAATTAGGTGTGAACACTTCCTGGCACGTGGCAGCGACCTTGTTAAAAAAAGCAAAGTTTTTAGGCAAGGGCACGCAAGCAGATCGCGTGCCAAGAATGCAAAGTGCGCTCGAGTTTTTCTGTTCCTGAAATTGTATGCTGCTTACAATAGCAAAGACCAGCGGGCCGCAGGATGTACCGCCTTCAGGGGCAACATAGCTCTTATATATTGCAATAAAGTTTGTTCTCTCTCTCTCTCTCTCTTTGTACTGCATACAAGCGGAACGCAAGCCTGTTGTGATCCCTGTCTAAGGGACCCTAGCAAGATGAAACAAATCACAGCCTACTCCTTGGCACTGCCTGAGAGATACCCAACAGCTTGTTGGGTATCTCCCAGGCAGTGCCTGTGAAGCGATCGGGAACTTTTGGTTCCCGATCGCTTGACAGGCTCCCTGGACCACCCGGAGAATGACACATTCCAATGACATACACAGTTCTTATTCCTCGCCTGACTTAGTATGAGGTTTCAAGATGTTTATCTATTCTGACCGCGAGCATGAAAAGGAACAAGATTACTCCAACATCACTAGCAATGTTCAGAACACTCCCCATACGGAAGAGTGTCATCTAGTGCAGCAGTATCCTAAAACGCAAAGTTTTTCAGGATTCGAGCGACTCACTTGAGCAGCGTCATCACAATGGAGGGTGCATAAGGACTTTTCAATATTTTTCCATGGGAGCCACACCAAGACAGTTCAATGAATAGGAGGATTGTCGAAGTTGCGAAGCTGTAATTCATGGGTCGCTTCGAGAAGCTCCTCGCGAGAGTGCGTGCAGAACATCGTACCGGAATGAACATCGTCGTAGCGTGAGAGTGCACCGCCTGACGTGAAAAGTGCAAAAGGATGCGCGAGCCGCTCGGGCCTCCTTAAAGCTGCAGAGCTGGGAAACAAGTCCTGTTTCCTGTACACATGTGACGCACATGGTTTCCTCCGCTGGCGTACGGCGGGCGGATAAAACTTACGCTCTAAAACAAGAAGCTCAGCTTTTATGATGTACTACATATTTGTCCAGAATTATCTATCATCGTTTTCCTCGCCGGCCACTTGCTAGGATTCAGTGACTATGTTATGCGGAAGTTGAGAAGCGGGAAGGATCGGGCCTTCGACGACTGTGTTGCGACTGCTATTGGTGTAACGTAAAGGGCGCCGTGCATGCCGATTTTTCGAGTGGTAAAATCCAAGAGCCCACGCTGTCACGACATCTGCACACGTCCTCGTCTTTTTCTTCGTCTTTACGATAAATCACCACCGAGTGGCCCGCATCCAGCCATCCTACCATAGGATGGCTGGATGCGGGCTATGGATGCATCGCAGTGCAGCAGGGCTTGCACTGCGATGTCAGCACCGTTTTGCTAGATGACATTTGTTATTGCTTTAAGTGCATACCATTGCAAATTTGCATGGTTCTATGGGGTATATTAATATCGCTAACTAACCGCACCTAGAGATTATCTGGAGCATTTCTAACGAATTTCCTTGCCACAATTTACACAAGTGCATATGTACTCCATACACACCAGTTGTGTATATGAGCAGCACGCGGTGTGCATGTGTTTGGCCTTTAAAATCGGTCAGTGTCATTGTGCTTGTAGGCTACAGATAGATGCGTGTATGCATATAGATGCGTTGAATATACTCTAGAGTTAGGAACGCTGGCTCTCCCACGATAGGAAAGAAAGTCTTCAAAGAGATCTTTTTACTGCTTTATATGTCAACTGAAATTCAGGGCCTTTTCAGAAGCCGGTTGAACTATTGGTTACGCATCTCTGTCTTCAACAATGCACACGATTGTAGTGGATATCTGCTTGGCAGCAGATATCCACTGTAGTGCGCAATAGTGGTGAATTGCGCTTAGGGAGCGAAGGAAGAATGGAAGTTTAGAAGCGCGGTAAGGAACTTGGCCTGAGGTGGAATCACCTAGACCTAGCTGGACTGGTATTTCAGGCTACAAGGGAGAGATGGCCAAACAAGGTCCTGGACACGCTTTAAATGTAGACATTCTTCAGACAACATTTAGACCGAAAGCTTGTCTAAATATTGGGTCCCCGGCAAGAGCTTTCCATTTCTAGCTGCTTTGTAAACGGCTCTCAGAAAAAATGGTATAGTATGCAGCCTGAAAAGGAAGATACAGGTTAGCCCGAGGAAGCAGTATGCCTAAATGCGCCTGATTACACCCCCCCCACCCCCCCCCCCCCCCCCGATGTTTTCAACCTTGGCACGAGCACGAAACCATGACTCACGAGACGCGCTGACCCTACGAGAATCGCCGTGATACGGGAACCGTTCGTGATAGACGGAGTTTGCGGTATCGCCGTATAAAGCAAGCTTACAACCTCACATGATATGCGCACATAAACGTGCGGCCGCAGTACGCAACCTTCAGAGATGAATGATTAACGCTTAAGACGAATGGTTCGCAGCTGAAGGCTGCAGCGAAAGGCAGATTTCATTTCGTGATCCTGCCGTCCCATGCGCAGTTCCGCCCGCGCACTTGCACTCGCGCAGGAAAAGGACTTACGCGTTCACTAAAAAAGAGCCGAACGACAATAAACGAATGAAGGCCACGTCCGGGCAACTATATAGCAGTGTGCACAACACGAAGGAAGAGCCCTCTCATTTGACGACGATGCGCAAGATATACTGCCCCATTCACTCTTGCACCGCCCAGCAATAAAGCAGCTTTTCTCGCAGGAAGGCGCACAGAGGAGAACATCTTATACGTCGTCGTTCAGTCGAGAAAAAAAAAAAACGGTTGCAAAGCGTCACTGCCTGACAAGCTTAAGCACGGGCGCAGGCTGAAACGTTCGATTGCTTGCGTTCTTGGCGCGCAGGCGCCTGTGTACGTGGCCTGCGGCGGCAGCGCTGGATTCTCCTTGACGGGCGGCGTCCACGAGCCGCGTTCGGTTGCCGATCCCCGACGCGATTGTGTCAATCGTCGCGGTCCACTGCGCGTGCCGGCTTGTCGTCGTTGTTTCTCGCCAGGGGTGTTCGTCTTGCGCTGGAATCAGCCGGATAGCATGTCCGCACTGCAAGGTCCTGCGCATTTGCATCCGCGCGCCGCCTACAGCGGACTCTGATCGAGGGCGTGTCACGCCTGCACGTGCCACACGACTTGCTGTCTTCTACGCTGACAGATCCCTTTTGACGAGCGCCCGGCAGCAAACTGCCCTCGAGGGCATGCGATCATGGGTTCGTCGAACGCTGTCGACTTGGCTTTTTTTTTTGTCGCCGTTGAAATGACTGTCGCAGGTTCACACTGGGGCAAAAAGTATCGATCAGTGCTTTCATTTTTATTTTCGCTCTTTTTCCTCAAATAAATCACACGTGCGGTTGGAAACACAGGCGAAACAGCAGCGTTGCGACACTTCTGCTTCATGTAAAATTGCCATGAAACGCAAAGGGGACTACAGGGCCGAACAAAATAACGAAGAAAGAAAGCGAACGAAGAAAGAAAGAAATGTACATTTGCACTGAGCGCCCCGTAAGTGGAACACATACTTAAGCACCGCTAACTTGAAGTAAAATGAACATTGTAAGTAGTCAAGCTCAGTACAAATTGCGACGGGAACCTGCACAGGCTGCTAGACCACGCAAGCTTCCTGGTGATATATCGCAATAAGCAATATCCGCAGTACTTCAATGAACGTTACACATGTGCGTATAGTATATGTTAGCTTCGTTGTGACAGCTGGTGGCGTTGCGACAGTTGACGCGTGGTGAAGAAGCGTGCCAGCTACGAGGTGTGAATGCTTCTTTCAAAAAACCTTGTTGCCGAAAATGAGAACCAGCTACGACAAAGGGAACGCGGCAATGGTTCTAAAGGGAAAAGAAGCGTGCGCAGTGTTAATACGGTCAAACAAATATGGCTCGCGTATTTTTGTTTGTTGTTAAAGAAGAACGTAGCTTAGATAAGCCGAAGAGGACACCTGAGCGCCAACTGTCTAGTTCTCTGTTAGGCAGTGTTTAGCACTCTTACGGCCTGTCTACACTTCTGCCCGCGCTGTAATTCAGGACGATGTATTGTTATCAAAAATATTTCCGAGCACACGAACAAAGCACAGTGTACTAACGTAACGTAATAACAGCTAGGCGCCGCCGGTCGTGTATAGCAGAGTATACAGGCGTGCAGGGTCGCGGCATCGGCTCGGCAATCGGTGAGCCCAGTGGCCGCGCAACCTTGCGAAGAAACACAAGCGAACCGGACGCGCCGAGTGCGTCGTATCTGCCACCTGAACAGTGCTGTCCGCACGCTAGACAGCTGGGCGACCTCCGCAAGCAGTTTCCGTCGTCAGCGTAGAAGTATGCACGTACACGCACACACCAGGGTCGCCTTTTACTTGCGCGGCGCCTTTCGGCCATTGTGGTCACACTCTCTTTCTCGCCTCACTCTGCTCGCGCCTCTTTTTGTCGCGTTTCTGCTCTGATTGCGGTCTTGACATTGCTTTGATTCTCGGTTTAGCCCCTCGCCGCCGCTCACGGCGGGCTCGAAGGCGGAATTTCTGGCGCGGCTGGCTAGGGTGTGGCTCAGCGGCCTCCTCCTCGATCACGCGTTTTTGTCGCCTTTTTTTTTTTTTTGTTCTTTTCGCGACACCTCCCCCTCACGAAGCCGCGCTGTTCGAGAATAAATGACTGTCGGCTACAGTCTGTCGCGTCGCTAAAATTAACTGCGGCACGTAATTTCCTCTAAAGTGAAGAAGAATGCCTTTAGAATTTCCTTTGAAACATCGACGATGCTAAAGGAACATCTCAAAAAAAAAAAAAAGTTGTCTCTTGAGTGTGTTGTTACCGTCGCTAAATTTCGGCGTTCTGGCTCTTCAAATGTTTATAAAAGTGCTCGAGTGAGAAGTGGAACATTATACTATTCTGTTTCACCCCATTCAATGGCGGAATGGGAAGTCGGAATTAAATTTTTTTTAAATTCCTATCGCAGTCCTTTCGTAATTCTGAGTGACATATCATTATATGAAAAGCCAATTTCAAATGGCTTTATAATGACCATGCACTGAACAGTCAAGAAGAAACATAACTTTATAACTTTGTGAGGATTGTATTCCCCTTATACCTTTTTCATACTTGTTCGGTAGATTGTTTAGCTTTTTCAGCGGAGATTGCGTGCATGTGCTCTAGTGTTTCTCTGTGTTTCGTTTACCCCTCACACACCTCTCCAGTGCAGCGCAGCAAAAAAGATATTTATTTGTTCCAGTTACCTTTGCTGCCTTTTCTTTCTTTTATAGCTCTCTCTCTCTTAGAGATTATAGTTATGTTATTAAAGTTCTGCTAACTTTTTTTATCGTTCATGCCAGCTATGATGAATAAATGTCCTCAAGTTTAGATTACGCATTTTCAAGTTCAATTCGCAACTTCTTCGCAAGTTACTTGCCTTGCAAACCTCGATGTATCGTGCAGCGCAGGGATCGCAAAATAGTTCGATATAGCGAGAATTCGATATATAAAATCACATAGAAGAACGCGTCAGACTCGCGAAAGAATAATCTATCAACCACTAGTCGCACAGTAAATACTCGTGTGGAATATATAAGAAGGTATTTATTGCTTTAGTTGGAAGTAAGCAGTGTGGCCTGCTCCTAATTAGCAACCGGTGCTTCGACCGCGTCCACTGAGGCAAACACCGGACGGAGCGAAGTAGCTAGCTATATGCATATAGCTAGCTACTTCGCTCCGAAAAAAAGGTAGACACCATCCCAAAAGCATGAAGGATTAAGGATGGATACTACCGCAAAAAATAAGCCTGAGTTGCGCCAGAAAAATAAGCCTCAGCGAGGGGATGTTGCGGGAAAGCTTGCACGTGCTCGGTGCCCGCGGCGTTCGCTATATCCATTTTACATCCGGCCCCACTCGATATAACAGATTAAATATGCATGTGATCTACGAGGTGATATGTAATTCAATACATCCGTGTTTGATATGGTGAGGCTTGACTGACTGTATATTTTCGTGGTTCACAAGCACGCATGAAGTTGCGCTAAAGGGGCCTACTACATCATCATATCATCATATGTTCCACCAATAACGACATCATTCTGGCTATTCAGATGAAGTCTGTCACCTTACACTTATGGCGGTCATATTTAACCTACAGCTGAAAAATAGCTTTACCGGCTTGCTGTAAGGGAACGTATCAATACACCGCCGCAGTATTAAGTAGTTCATTTATCTCCAATCAAAACGCTTCTATTTCAATCGCGATCTTCTGAATGTCAAAAAGAACTATAAATTAAAACCTTAAGAAACTCAACGAGAAAAAAACCTTCTAGCATAATGTTGAAGCAGCTCAGTGTAACTTTCAAAAACTTCTTGAAAAGATTGATAATGTTCGAGGATGTATGTGTACTATGCAAAAATTGTCCGATTCTTGCGATTCCCATTCGATTCGCTTTCCAAAAATGGCTTTCCCCTTTTCTTTGCTTCTTTTTTTTTCCTCCTTTTCTTTTTTGTCGCATAGTTTCTGTCGGTACACTTTCTTGTGCGCTGAAAGCACAACCAAGAGCACAAGCTGCAATGCAATGCTAGTCCCCGCCATACGTCTGCCTTCTCGGCTGTTCCTTTCTCTTCGAATCTGCGCGTCTTCCTCGTTCGACAGCTGTGATCGGCTTCATTAACGGCCCAGCAGTGGCTGCGGTGCTCTTCAATCACGGTCGGGGACGCCTCTAAGTTTTGTTTTCTCCGACTGACCGTTTTTCGAGAGTAGGGCATGCATGCCATGGGGGCAGCCTAGATAACTCGGTTTGACCCAGCCCTTCCGCGTGTTACGTCTCTGCGAAACCCTGCCAACCTGACATGCTGCCGCGTCTCTAAGCTGCCACGCCCGGCGGACTTGGCCGCTTGTAAAGAAGTGCAAGAGCGACACCGAAATGAAATAAAGTATTGCAGAAGGCCAAAGGGGTGCGGGGTTCGAGGAGTTGGGAAAAAAAAAAAAAAGAGGGTAAGAAGAAGAAGACCCGGATGTTTCATCGCCGTTGAGCCGCGTCGCCGCGCGTTGTCGCGTGGCGTGCGTCTTTCGGGACGCGAGACGAGTGGGAGCCGGATTGGGGGCGGGCGCTGCCGTTGATCCCGGCAGGTACCGGCTATCAGTGGGACCTCGTGGAGTTGCGGGGTGCACTGCGCAGCGCACGCTGTCTCGCGTTTTATGCCGGACACTAGAAGACGGGCCTTCGCGTCTAGCCTAGCTTTTGTACGGACGCCTTCCGTTCTAAGCGCATAGCATGGTTCATATGTCTATACTCCAGCGGCTGGAACATCCGGCAGTAGAGACATCAGGCTTTACTGCGTCAGGCTTCGCGCAACATAAACGTGACGTACCACGGTGTTAACCGTATAGGGCGCGATTAATCGAACAGCCTGATGGAGTGACACAGCTTGAAGAGTCAACCTTACCGAGGCATGCAGAAACCTGGACTAGTCCACTGTCGCCAGCCTCTTATCTCTCGCAGCTCTCTTTGTTCAAAGCTAGGAGAAAGAAAACTTGTTTTCTGCACTCAAATCACGGGATGTTCATAGAGCAAAGAGCTAACACGCAAGCGTAGTGACCATGGAGCTCAATGTTCCGCCCCGCGCATTCATGCTGGACTGTATACCATCAATCGGCCGCCAAAACAAAACCGAAAAATAACCTTAAAGACAGCTTGACACATTTAACTGGTTACTCTGGCAGTATGGACTGCACATATCCAGGGCAAATAATAAGAATAGTAATAGCAAGTTGATCCTATACCACCGCGCACGTGCGGCAGCAGCACTCGTTTATACCGTGCGACTTGGTAGAAGACGAAATAAACAAGGCCTCTCAGGCCGTTCCACTTCGCTCGTTGTGTAACAGGTGCATCCAGCTGCGAGCAGTGGTTTGTTAAGCGTTAAGCGGGCGCGATCCAATATTCAGCGCGGGAAATCCCACTTGGTGCGCCGCGGGCAGCAGTGCTCTTTGGAAAAGCGGCGTCGTCGGGAGGACTCGCCGGCCAGTCGAGTTTTTTGTTCTCTGCGGGCGACGGCGCCGTCCAGGGCCGCAGGAAGCCGAAACTGGAACGCACGCCTCATCCGGCCAGCGTGCCGCTCGTCCAGCGAGTGATCCGCTTTGCATTGCCCAATTCGTTCCGTGCACCGTCTTCCGGCTGCTGGACAAACCCGGACGACGCATGCGCACCCGGCATGCATGTGCTCGCGGCACGACACTGTCCTCCTGCTAGCCGTTTGTCTCGGCGCGTGAACGGGCCGACGTTACACAAAGCGCCGTCTCAAAAGCGTCGGTTTACCTTAATAATAATAATAATAATAATAATAATAATAATAATAATAATAATAATAATAATAATAATAATAATAATAATAATAATAATAGGGGCATCAGAAGCGTGCCGCAAGTATGACACATATCTGAATTCGCAGACGCATAAATATAATTGCTGGAGTTTTACGCCCCAAAATCCACGATATCATTATGAGAGGAGACACCGTAGTAGAGGGCTCCGGAAATTCCGAAACACCCGGGGGCCCTTTAGCGTGCATTGAAAAGGCGCCTCCACCGAAAATGCAACTGCCGCGGCCGGGATCGAAACGGCGTCCCTCGGGTCATCAGTCAAGCATCACAACAACTGTAGCACCGCGTGGAGGACAGACGCATAATTACAGGCTGCTTCAACTTTCGCACGCATGCATTCTGAGAAGAGTCGCAGTGAGATACTCTCAATTACATCTGGGAACCTCGCAGATGTATACCTGCTACCACGCCCCGAAATTTTCTCATAAGATGTTCCCCGTATTCATGTATTACTGGTATATACCATTATCATTTTGTATTGGCGTTTTCTCCCGCACCATGACAAGCCACCTGCGCAGGCACTTCAGCTCGCGTTCAGTCACTCAGATCCGCAAGGGCAGGTATAAGTTTTACTATTTCTGATGGTCACGTTTTTAACCATAACTCTCATCTATAAGGCCCACCTACTTACATCTTCTAAATAGTTTGTTAGACCAATAGCCGACATCGTGGGGAATCCATGCTTTGTTCACTCTGGCTGGGTGTCCTCGTCTTCTCACGGACTAACTCGTTTTCTTTTCCGCACGTGTACGGGTACGGTCCTTGAAACCGAGCTGTCGTAGTAGTGGTACCTGCGTGGTGCACACTTTTTTTTTTCTTTTTCGTTAGCGTTTGCGTTCAGAGTAGCCGAATTTCGTGGTGCACCCGCATAAACTACTAGACTTCTTGCGGTCTCGATGGTGCTGTGCCGTGATTCTGCACGTGCTGCAAAACATAGCTTCGCACTCGCCTTCAAAACCGCATCCTGTGCCCTCATGGTCTGCACGATACGGCTGCGACTGCACTACGCCGAGCTTTTTCGAGCTTATGTCCTTCTTGCGTATACGTACTACATGTCCCGGTCAAAACGCGAGGAAAATATCATTCCTTTCATTGACACACGCACGAAAACTGAGCACCCTAATTCGGGATTACCTCGTCCCTCAAGATGATATAACCTTCGTTTGCTTTGCGCGCTTTTCCTCTGTTTAACCCTGCGCCCTCCTGGTAAGCTCTCAGGTCACGAATGGTATGCAACGTGAACGGCAGCGTGACACTAAAGGTATTCCTAGCAACGAAGTATAGCGTGAGAAGAATGTTGAATAAAAATGTATGCAATACTGACGTATGTTACTGGTGCGGGACAAAACAAACCGGAAGAAGGGTATTAGTGAAAAAAAAAAAAATCGACACCTCACGGCCGGCCAGTCTTGCATGCCGATAACATAAGTGAAGAGCTGAACTTAAGAATCACGAGACAAAGAAAAAGAGAGAGAGAGAGAGAGAGATAGAACAAGACCACTGAACAAAATTGTCGCATTATTCAAGACCTGCAGAAGATACGCGTTTTTTTTTTCTTTTCTTTAGCCGATGGTTCCCACAGTTCCCCTGTGGGCTGGCGGCACTGTGGCAGATTCGCGGATATCCTGTTGAAAAAATATGGCGCAAGCTATCAGCCTAACTGATTGATCGAAGCATAGCATATCCAGGAAAAGCTCGTATCCTTTTCTCACTTAGCGCATCTCTTCGCCTCCCTTTACGTTTGCTCCAGTCATTTCCACCCGCATAGCAGTGTGAGTTGTCGTTTTCAGATATATTTAGTGCAAGGTAAACCAACACCTCTTAAGAAAATTTCGTCCGCTAAACGGTCGCTGATTTTTATGCACTGGTTTTCCATCGAAACTGAACAAGCCAATCCATGAACTGCTCACACCGTTCCGTTGATGTAGATGGGGGAGGTAATGGGGCTCAGTAACCAGTCCTGGTCAACGAAAACAAGCATTGCATTGAAAGGTCATGTCGTTGGCCTGCACCCCTTGTACAACACTAACAACATTTATTTATTTATTTATTTATTATTTATTTATTTATTTATTTATTTATTTATTTATTTAATAAAATAAATTATGAGAAAATGACATTTTATGAAGAACTTTCAATATTATCTTCTCCGTGAAATGCCGTCTGAACTTAATCGCATCAAAACAGGCAATTTCGTGACGAAGTTTCAAGCGACTTGCTCCGTCGAGTGCGCAGCTACCCTGCAACAACGCATATCATGCACTGATGAGTGGCTGTAGTTCAGTTGTCAAGTACATGACACCGGCGAAAAAACGTCAGCGCCATGCGCACCGAAATTTATAGCGATGACAGATACGTACTACGTACTACACTAACAGTTTTCCCCTCGGTGCTTCGAGAATGCTGCGATCGCTGTATGATGAGCCGCGTCGACGATTCGACATATGGAATCAAATGTCGGGAGCTACGGCGACAGGTCAACTCTCACCTCGAGGCACATCAGCCGCGACGACGGCCAGCCCCGACGCGGCTCTGATCAAGGCCAGCGGCTCTTGGCCCCGCGGTGGCCGCCGCAGCGACCGTCTGCCGCGCCACGGGGTCAGTGCTTGGTCGGGGGAAGCCCCTTCCCTGCAGCATCGGAGGCGTACACGCAAAGCCGCCTCGCTCGGCCGCCGACCTCCTCGTGCTTCCGTCTCATCACAAAGAAATAAGTGCCGAGTGTTCGCCCGTCTAGCAACAAAAGGCCAGCAGCGCGAGCTCTGAGAAAGGAACAGTGTCACGAATCTCCGGGGATATGCGCACACAGCGATCGCCGATGCGAGAACTGCGGTTCGCAGACGGTCCGGGAAGGGGGGGAGGCGACGGCTTCACAAAAACAGGGCGTCAAGAAGGCGGTGCACGACGGGTCGGGGAATTCCCTTCCTGAGCTGGGGGTATAGTAGTGGGGAGGAAACGCGTTCCAGGATTATATCACGGCAATTACGAGGCGCATGCGCTGACCCTGTGCAAACAAAAACACGGCCTACAACGGAAAAAAAGAGAGAGAAATTCTGCTCCCGATCGAGAGAGAAGAGCGTGTCACTCTTTCGAGGTGGAAAGGAGAGCGGCGCGCGTGTTTGCGCGAAAATGCTTAGCGTCGTTGTCGTCTGTGCTGCTTCTCGTTATGCGTTTCGGCTCGTTTTCTCGTTTCCTGCGAATCGGCCACCGAGGAGCTTTGCGTTCGCGTTCTTATGGGTGCTCGTTTGTTTTGTTTGTACGTTTACGTGTGTTTCTTGCGAGACGGCGGGGGAAAGCCGTGGGGCAAAGGGAGCGCCCGACGCGTTCCGGAGGACAGAGCGGCGTTATTACGGCCAGGACGAGTTAATCTGTTCGGCCTCGTTTTGTTGCTGTTTCTTGTTCGCGGCGCGCGGCGGGCTGTGTTATTACTGGTGCCTCAAAATGATCGCGGGCCGCAGGCAGCACTCCTTGACGAGGGAGAAGTAAAACAGGCATAAATAACCGCCGAGCTTCGCTCTGTCTATACTGCCGCACTGCTGCCACTCGCCATGCGTTCAGACATGTCGGGCAGGCAACTTGATGCGAAGCATCCGTGCTTTACGACACTACTCAACGATATTGTATGATACTGGCGTCTGTATTCAAGCTGATATTGATTATATAGCTGATTATATAGCTGATACTGGCGTCTGTATTCAAGCACCCGTATCTTCGTTGTAATATGTTGAAACTCACTTTCGAGATGGTGCCTAGTCTGGATGGCTAATGTTTTCTTTTTCTTTGCACAAGGTCCTGGTGTCGCAAAAGAGTTCCACATCAACAACCTGCGCAGGCTGTAATGTCCGTATTGCGCAAAACCGCGTTCTCGTAGGAAACAGGAACGCCTCATGACCACCTGCCTTGAAGTTTACTGAAGGAGACAACGTGTGCACGAAAGAGAGGGAAATAACTGAAAGGAATACAGGGTGATTAACCAAAATATAATCGTAGTTGGCTTCTTTGCGGATAACATCATGTTCATTCCCATTGCTTCCAAGTGGTATCCGTTAGACCCACGTGCTGCATCAGCGAACATAATAAACGTTCTCAACAAAGTCAACGAACAAAGGGTGCTCTGTATAGATGGCACTCGGCTGCTGATCCGAAGGTTGCGGGATCGAGCCCCGGCCACAGCGGCTGCTTTTCGATGGGCTCGTGTACTGTCCGATGTCAGTGCGCGTTGGAGAACCCCAGATGGTCGAAATTTCCGGAGCCCCCTCCCTGCTAAGGCGTCGCTCATAATCCTATCGTGGATTTGGAACGTAACGTAAAACCCCAGAAATTATTATCAACGAACGAAGGCGTGCGTATTTTCATTCATGCAGCACATTGTTTTTCTTCAGGCATTACCTACTTCTCCAGGGCATATTGTCCGAATATGCTAGAAATATATGTGGTAACACAGGCATGGAACACACTCATACACGCAAAAAAATAGGGGGGGGGGGGGGGCAATACAAATAAGGGGGGGGGGGGCAATACAATCTTAAAAATAAAGTACACGACAATGCAAGGAATACAGGCGCATAAAAGGACAGCTGCTGTGATCGTGGTAGGTTTGATTCAAAGGACGAAAACGAGGGAACATGGAAAGTTGAGATTTGCAGCGTCCGGACATCCGCATACACAATGAAAGCTCTTTATTGGAGCACCCTTTTGTTATTGGCGCTGCCGCTTCCTGCCCTTTAGTAACCGACTGAGAGCATTTTTGTTTCTTTTTTTTTCCCCTTTTTTCCCCGGTTTGTTTTCTATTCTGTCAAACGTCTGCCACAAGTGGCATTGAGCAGTAACAGTGAATCTCCCGTTTGTGTCGTGACATCATCAAACACATGCATTGTGCTTTTGGTTAAACTCGTATAGGACACGCTCATCCGGCTTAGCGAGCATTCATGTCGCGTGCACAGCTTGAGTCAGGGCAGTTAGCGTTCTTAAAATTGTGCGTGCTTCGCTTCCTGTTGCACTTTGTCAAACTAAGTATAACAATATCCTTGTCTGGGCCATGTGTGATGTCTATGACAAGAAAGAGTTCTGAGGCAAAATTCACAAACTTTATATGACGATTGGCCACTTGCTTTTCTTACAAACTGTTGTAGCGAAATGTCGTTTTCTTTCTTTCTGTTCTTCCTTGTTTCTTTTTTGTAAGGAGGTTGGGGGGAGGGGTCCGACTCTATACCAATTAATTCTTTTAGGAATTTACAAAGCCGCGTATATACATCGCACAAAACATTACAACGGGCAGGCTGCATACATATAATACAGTTATTATACTTCATGACATCGCTTTCGTCAAAAACGTGTCATATGCATATATGCGCAAGAAGTAGCAAGTATCAGAGCTGGCCGACCGTCCTCTCTATACTTGTTTGACAAGGAGAAACTTGAACAACTACACCTATATAAAAATGACATATACTTGCTACCACTGCGGTGCTATGGTCTCTTAATATATCAAACTGCGGCTAAGCAGGCAGTTTGCTTCCTTGGTCATTATAAGCTTTGTCAAAATTCGCCGCAGGTGATCAGCTGGCCTCTCTACCGCATCGCCTATGCAACGCGACATAACAATCCCCTCACGAAATATACGTGTAACATGCGGCGCAAGCAAAAATCGCTTTCGTCAAAAGGTCACAGAGAGGTTATCGTTTTCTATTTATGGAAGAGCTATGCGCGGATCTTCAATTGTTCTTGTATATTCTATAGGCTATCTGAAGCAGGAAAGCGCTCGTCAAAAACCGCTTAGTAAAAAGCACCACTTGTTGGCCCCTCTGTGAATTCAAGTTTTGTAGGGCTGGGAAGTGTCTGCTGGGCAACATGCATGCAGGCGTTTCCTGCTTCCTGTTCGGGGCGAGTTAACGTATCATTGGCATCGATTTGAGAACGTGCCCAGAACTAAGCGCTAGACAGGCCCGCCACTCAAAAAAAAAAAAAAAAAAAAAAGCAACACATGCTAAGTGTATGCGTAGAGAGTATACCAGCCATACTTTGTCTTCGGGTGGCCCTTATCACAAGCGCCTTTTCAACTGCGTCCTTGTTAAACACCGCTACGTTTGTTTCGTCTTTTATATTAAAGAATATGGGGCCGAATTCACAAAACTTCTCTTTCGTAAGTGCTTTTTGCCATTGGTCAGCGGGCTTCTGTAATGATATGTCCAGCATCAGGATTGGCTGAAATTTTCTCTTACCAGTATTTTTGTCGTAAGTTGTTTTTGTGAATACGGGCCATGATTATTTATGCTTCATATGCGCGAGAAGAGTTGTCGGAATTTTTGCCGTGGGAAACCAAACAGTTGCAGCGTATGTACAAGGCGTTGTCCGATCGTTTTCTTGCGGCATAAGAGAGCACTGAGAGCGTTAAGGGAGAGAAAATTAACATCCAGTCCTCGCTTTTCTCTGCTGGCACCATGATGATCACCATAAACAATCGGGAACAGCTCTCCATTTCAAGCACCTTTGTACAGGATGCCCTTTATGAGCAGGTCGAAATCAGAGAGATCTTTTCTGTGTCATCCGGGCCGATCGGCGCACTCAGCGACCGCCATGGCCTGACCGGAAGTGATGGCATCGCTCGTTTTGTCCAAACGAATACACGCTTCGCAGCTTGTGATGATGTTGCCACCCCCACTGCCACAAGCCTTATACGATCATCCCTTATACGGTGTGGGCCATCTGTGCGTTCAACGCATACGCTTTTGGTCTGGATCCGTATATGCATTAATGTCGGTCTGCAGTATGCATACATAATTCACACCCGCAGGACCGTTGTGATGTCTTCACTGATGATCCGCTATAAACCTGTATAGGCCTGTCAAGAAATAAAAAAGCTTTTTTTTTTTTTTTACGGACTTCTTTCACAACAAAACACACGCATTCGTCTCTCTTTTTTTTCTTCTTTTTTTTTTTTGGGGGGGGGGGGGGGGTGTCCTTTTTTCCTCGCTAGAACCGGGGGATAATACCTGTTCTCCCACCAAATCCGCGCTGTGGAATGCTCTCACTAATTACTCCTGGAATCGAGGTTTTCCACCAAACCAGCGCGCCAGATGGTATTGACAGCAATGGCCAGTCGCGCCCTCCTGACGCACGCGACGAGAGTGCGCGCCTCAACTCGGATCTCTCAAGTTGTGTGGTCATTTGTGGTCCATTCGCTCAATCGCTCCGCAAAAGCGTTCCTCGAGCTCTTCCGGCGATCCAAGCGATTCCGGGTTCCAAGCGTCGCGTGCTTGGAACCAGGAAAAGGTTTTTGCCCATGTCTCCCCGGAGCGCAGGACAACGCGCCGCTGTGGATCGCTCTTCGCAGCTGCAAATTACCCCTGGCCGGCGGGCTGCACAAACCCCGCCGCCCTCTTGGTATACCGTGGCGTACTCGCACGCGACGTGGCGCAGAATGCGGCGGTTACGGCTCCGAGCGAACTGCGCGGTGCGAGCGCGAAACGACCGTCTATGCTTTCACTCTGCGCATATGGAAGGCATATCGCGTGCCCACCCGACGACTGAGCTCTTGAGACTCCGTGCTCACTTGCCCCATTTAATTGCAGCGCACTTCACCTTGTGAAAATCCAAATTTACACACAGAGTATGCATGTCCCATTTGTGCATAAGTGCGCCCTGTATATCTGATTCTGTTCATAGGCGGGTTTTCGATACTATATAGGACGCCTCACTCATTTTCACTCTTAATTTGGGGCCCCGTAGAAAAGGTATATCTGAGGCTTGTGTCAGGTAATAGACGAAAGAATCGATTTTTCTCATTTCGTGCGGCATTCTTGTAATAGTTGAACTTACCTTATCAGATCTAATTAAGGTTCGTGCCCGTAGTCTTAGTTTACAGAGGATGGAGTGATGATTTTTCTATGCTTGCAGCATCCTTGACAAATACGCAATTAATATATACTTCCATCAAGGCAGCTCTGAATATGTACGAACCTGGAAGCAAATTCGTGTTTCGTTAAAACTATTAATCAATGGAATAGTTTGATGTCTGAGCAAGTGTGCAGTGTCAATGAGATGTTTTCTTTTCTTTTTTTTTTTCTAGTTTCTAGCCCCCCTGCTGTAACGCCTCTGACAAAGCGGGGTTATGTACGAATACAGAATAAAGAAAGAATGGCATTCAGTAAATATTTTAGCGGGCGCATAGGAATATATAAATGAGTCTCGCGTAAAAGAGGTTTTTTTTTTCTTCTGCTGTGTTCTTTATTTTCCGCTCATGCGCACAAGAAACGCCACCGCCAGTTAATTGTTAGCGGCTTTTGTTGTTTCTTTGGCACCTAATGTCCACAAATGAATCATCGGTCAGCTGATGCTGTCTTGTTCCGGAGTACTCGTTCGCAGTGGTTGTGACTGTGTATAGTTATTCATTAGTATACTCACCATAAAAGCATGATTTAACAAGAAAAGCGCGAACTCTGAACATTCAAGATAACTTGGCACCCTGATAGTCCTAAGACAGCACTGGCCGACTCGTGACAACACAAGTTGTCATACCGAACTGCCCGAAACCAAGTTCACTTGGCTGCACTTCCTGTAAAATTATGCTGCTTGCTATTCACCATCAGTCCATCGGATACACATGAGCAGATGATTTGGCACGATGTTATGCATGTAGGAATGGAACATCAGCGTTTCCGAATGGAGGTGTGCTTGTCGGCCCATCAGCGTGCGTCTCAGCTTCGTGCCCAATGGGCGGCGGAGGCGTGCCGCGGTGTATCTGGGATCAAGGCTCGCGGCCATGCCGCCACCCCGTTCGTGATGTCCTGGGCATGTGGGGCCGTTATTGTATACACCAGGAAGCGCAATCTGGCTTCAGTGTGTGGCGGATGTTGGCCCCCATCAAAGGTGTTTTTCCCCGCTCAAACGCCGCTCTCCGGGAATACCGGGAACGAGAGGCCGAGCCGGCACGCGTTCGGTTTTCCCACATTGATTGCTCTCCCTACACAGTGCGTGCGACCCACGTGCTATCGTTTTATTCGGGGTGGGGGAGCAGGGACACGCGCATACAGGGACTGGCGCCGCACTTTCACTTTTCGTCTGTCCAAAGGAAACGTGAGCTTCTACTGTTGCCACCACACACACACACGCACGCACACACACCTAAAAAGTAGTTGTGTACAACCGATGACGCTATGACGCCGTCGCCGCGTACTTTATTTCGCTTAGTATTCGTTTGTATACTTCATTCCTTATAATTGACAAATATCAGTGCTCGGCATCCTACGTGCATATACCGTGTCACCCATGGTGAGAACAGAAAGTTCCGTATGGGCTGTAGTTAACCACGACCCCCCCCCCCCCCCCCCTTTTTTTTTTCTTTCTTTAGAAACACTCGTCACCCTTTTGTGTCATGTAAGTCTGGAAGTTCATTCTTTCTTATTGTTGCTTTAGTAATACTACACGGTAGCGTTTCAGCGGACCATCAAATCTTTACGCCACGGTATCGTACATAACAAGGGACAACTTCCGTGAGCGGAAGTCGGCTACGTGACACACTTTCTTGGCACATCATCAAAAACACATTGACATATGACGAGTATCATGTATTTTCAACGCGCTTGGCTGAGACAACATTAAAAGCCCAGCATCGTTCTGGATGTTAGGGCTTATTTCTCTCCTCGAGCTGAATGAAGATGCGAAACGAGCTGCCTAAGTGCGAGCGGAATACGTAGCAGGGCAGGGCTCGTGCGCACTTTTTCCGCGATGTTCGTTTAGTGGTCGCCAAGTGTGGAGGAAATAAAAATAATCTCACCCATGGGATGCGACACTCTCGGTCTTCTCTCCCTCGAACATCTCTTTCTGCAATCTGATGAAGCTCACAAAAGTGCGCTCAATGTCTGCTCGCGCGAATTGAGGCCAGGATGGACCTGTGTCGTATAGCGGCGCTGAGCTGCTGCTCCTACAAACGAGGTTACACTGCAGCGAGTTCACTGCACCGCGGAGTGAATAAACGACAAAAGGGAACGAGCCGTCATTAGCGACTGCATTTGCAAACACACGCCTCCCGAGTGGGAGGTGCCTCCATGGCAGAAGCAAAAGAACAAAGCCTTTGATCGTAAGGCGGCGCCACAAAGGGGCCACCAGTCGAACCTGCCCCGAGGAGGACATGCGGGCTGCCGGCTACTTACAACCGCATGCGTCCCGGCGCGGGAAAAGGTCAAAGTTTGTTCGACGCCCGCACGGCAGCGGACCCCAATGCGCGGCGGACGCCCGGGCGACCCCTCAGAGGGACGATATTACTTTCCATGCCAAGTGACCGCCGCGGCTCGTTCGTTGACACGGAAGAACGGTCGGTTGAGAGCGCGGTTCCAGGTCGTTTTCGGCGGTGATCGGCCTGCGCAGAGACGAACGGCGACGATATCTGACCACTCGTGCGATAGCTCGTCCGCATGTGGGGCGCTGAGAGGGAAGGTGGTTCTCGATGCCCGCCCGTGCGCCTTTTGTTGCGCCGGGTTCGAAATGGAAACATCTCGTGGCGCACGAGCGCGCGTCGTCCTCCTACTAAGAAGCGGACCCGAGCGCGTTTCGAGAACCGCTGTCGAGCACGGTGGCCCACATCTTTAACAAAGGAGGCGATGCCCAGAGCGGTCGAGAGAGCTGATGTGAAAAGGGGTGTTTGACAAAAGGCGCCCGGCCTTATCCCGGGCCCATCTGAACAAACAAGAGGATGTAGCGGGACTCGACGCCGATATGGATCGTATATCGGAGACTGACATTCGTGCATTCAGCCCTATATAAGCGCGCCCTGTCGGTCAGCGCCATTCGTGTCGGGCTCGAGGCCGTTCAACCTTCGCTGGGGGTCTGGCAATCCTTCTGCGCGCTTTGTTTCGTAGTCCGAGCACGCGATGCCGTTTGTTGAAGAACTGCAGCTCGTTGCCACTAACCGCCTAACAACCGCATCGACAAAGATGGCAGCAGTAAGGACCGATACGGTCTACGATACGAGCGTGGGCGTCAAGTGAAATACGTCGCTGAATGATGCGGCCGAATGACTGCTCCCGACAAAAAAGTAAGATTATCGAGCCTGCCGAAAAATGCATGAACATAGAAACAAACAGAGAAAGTTACGTTTAAGGTCAGCTCACTGGCCGTTTATACCGGTGTGTACTAAGAACAGACAGCCGGCTAGAATTCATCCTGCCAATCATATATACCTGCATGCGTGGCCCTGACACAAACCTGCTTTCTTCGTGCGTCATATGCCGTTGTTTGTAAGAGAACCGTGGAACTCCGTAAACACGTACACGGCAGATGACAGCCCATGTCGTGGCACATATTGTAAGTAAACATGTGTTTCCTTGCCTTACATATAGGAGTTGCACAAGCTGCATCGCTATAAGACAGAAGAGGGACCGAAAGCGCGGCGTAACGTGTTCCGCCTTTTATCTATTTACGCCAGGCTGCAAATACTAGATAGGAAAAAACGCGAGATGAGCAGCATTTCTTGACATCGCTTATATACAGCTCGGTCGCTGAATGCTGCCGTAACGGTATATGCGCGTCTGAGGGAGCAGCACGTGAAGTGGATCGACGGCGTAATATGGGCACGCCACGGGTGGTCCGCAAAATCCGAACGGGCGCTTGCAGGAGAGCGGGTATACCGCCGCGCGGTCAGCGTTTATATAAGAACTGTGAAAGGACTTCGCTGCGCACGGCAAGTATTCGAGGAATCATTCTGCGGTAGGGCCACCGCAAGGGTCGTAAGAAGCTGTATTCTTAGCCACGCTGTCGGGTCGGCCTATAAGGTATGAAGGCGGAAAGACGTCCCGAGAGAGACTTTAATGTCATCACCGCACTATCACCGCATGACGTCCGTTACATTCATGCGCCTTGGTTAAAAGATACGTGGCGGCCTACTGATGCGGACGCACGGTTGCAGAGATGCGACACGCTCACACAGACACACACACACGCACACCTTCCTCTTCAATGACTCCATTCTCTCGGGGAAATTGGCTCCTACGTTTAATGCAAATGTAGAAAAAAAAACGTGGCAACAGAAAATCAAAGTGTAAAAAATGTTAATCGTGAGAATCGAACCCAACGTTCGTGCCATATGAGCGCGGTACTTTATTAATTAAGGTACCGCGGTGGCAACCCTCTCGTTCGCTTATATGTTTGTGTATGTGCATCAGATTAGTGGTATTAGTGGTATTACCCAACGCCTCCCACGCCCGTGGTGGCATTATGTGGGATAACCTTCCAACGTCAAATATAACTCGCTCACTACCTTATATAGTTATAGGAGCGTACATGCACGCAAATAGGCAATAAACTACACAATACGCCCAGTACAGATAATATAGGTTAGCAGCTCCCATGTCCAAGAAACTACTCCTTTCGTGCGTTTTCATTTGTATGTTCCTCATTAATTCTGCATTTCGATTAAACACAACATGTATTTCCTAGATGCTATCTTCGGCTTGTTTTATTTTTTGTTTTCACAAATGGGGCCTGCTATTTATTTATTTATTTATTTATTTATTTATTTATTTATTTATTTATTTATTTATTTATTGGCCATAATAGCTGCACATTGCAGAAAGAAAATACTTCAGAGCATCTGTTATGACAGGACATGATGTAGGATATCGTACTTCATGATTTGCAGCTTGCCGCAACCGAGATTACTCTCTAGAAATCCATGCAGTAAGTGGGGTAAGCAATAATGACAAACCATTCAACGTAAATAACAATTCGCTAAGGAACATAGTTATAAACAGCAGAATCAGAGGCGCTTTTAAATTACACCTTATAGTAATACGTTTTGAATCTCGTTCTTTAATGTTTCGATAAAAGACGGAACTAGTGCTGAGTGATCTGGTAAATTGTCCTTTGGCGAACAGCGTTTCTCGTATACTACCATTTAGACATGGGCAAGATGGTTCACTTCAGTAAGACGCCTCCGAGCGGCTCCGCTCGCTGAGAGGAATCATTTCAGCAGAGCGGCTCACTGATTCACTTAATCTCTGTTCTGTCTTATCAATTGCCTTGTCATATGGGATTGACAAAAAAAAAAAAGATAAATGGGTTAGCGTAGCGGCGAGCTTAAGTACTCTAACAGTGTCGGTAATTGTTCAAAAATTTTCATTTCTAATTTAATTAACAAGTTTTGATACAGGAAATAGTACTCTCTGATACTGCACCAATGAAAATGTAAATAGTTTTCCAGAATACTATTGCTAATGGTGCTTATGATGGTTTTCTTCAATATATGGTTGCTTGTTTTTGAATGGTAACGCTATGTATGAACTCTATTTAGTTATATACACACACGCTCAGAACGGTCGCCGACCCACCAACACCGTCCTTTTTACACAGCGATTGGGAGAAATGCATATTTTTGCCCTAATCCTGTTTTCCTCAGAGAAACGACTGCCATGAATACCATAAACGAAGCGTCCCAACTGTATGGTACATTTTCATGTAAATGAGTACATAACTATTTATTCAACCAATAAACAAACACGATTGCATTTGCTATAACGACAATGAAGGAAAACAAACTGTACTTTATAACTACGACAGGGCGCGCAATTCAGTCTTCGGGCAAGCAAGATGGAAACTGCCTTCGCATAAGCAATAACAGTTGCTGTGTCCTACGGGCCAAAACCAAGATTACGGGATAAACCACGACCAAAACCATGTATATAAGGCACGCTGTAGTGGAGCGCTTCGTAATTTCGACCGCCAGGGATTTTTTTCATGTGCATGCACAGTACCGTCGCATAAGAGGCAGAAAATATACCTCTCAAGACATGCCGTTATGAGCGGTTATGCAACTGCTTAAAACGAACACTAAATGAAGGACAATTTGGATTAGCGAAGTGGGCGCAAGGCGAAAGACTGACTCAAGGAGAACGGTGATTCCTTCGTGGAGGAACACCGAACTGCAATCCTATAGTGTACCTTAAAGCGCGGGCGAACGAGCGCATCAAACCACACCACTATACCGAAAAAAAAAAAAAAAATATATATATATATATATATATATATATATACATATATATATATATATATATATATATATATATATATATATATATATATATATATATATATATACACTGCATACTCCAGCATCTATACTCCCATCAGGTTGAGCTCGAGAGCTCAGGAGCGAGCCGGATAATCTGAGCCGACTCCGGAAGCTAGCTGAATCTTTCTTTCAATAGGCTCCGAACGTACACTCTTAGCACAGTAAGCTTTAGTTTATTTTATAGGTACACAAAAATGTGCTCCTTTACTAAGGTTAAAGCACTTTAATCTTTAGTAAAGGAGCATATTTTCACATTTTTGTGTACCTATAAAATAAATGAAAGCTTCCCGTGCTAAGAGTGTATGGCTCGTCCACAGCGGTGATTCGTCCATGTGGAGCAGCGACGTCATTACTCCGTGACCGCTCCGGCGGCTCCGGAGGTGCTGGAGCAGCCAAAGAGTCATAACGTTGCTTCTCCGCATGACTCCGTGGCTCCTCTCGATAGAGGCGCTGCGCATGGCCTCCGACGCATGTGCGCGGCGGCGTGCCACTACTTCTACACCGCGCTCTGTGCTCGGTGGTTCGCTATTTTCGCCTTTCTTCCTACTGAAAAGAATCGCTGCTCACGTTTACTGAATCATGACTTGCTCTTTTTAAAGAGCGGCTCCGAAGAGCTGATTTACTGCGGAGTTCTATACCCATCTCTACTAGCATAGTGACAGCGGCTCAAGTAATTCGCATTGAAAGCTTACCAGAAACGTTCCAGAACTGCTGTCGTTGTTTGTTCAAAGACAGCAGGACGATGTCACAAAAGGGAGAGCCGTACGAAGAATACGTTTCTTCTCTGGAGCTTCCAGGTAACGACAGTCAGCATTTATCCCCCGACCATGGGCCTATAACGTGCTGTCTAACAAAATATAAAAGCCGCGGTTGTAAGCGACATGCAAATAAGCCTTGACAATGTTGCACGGTTTGCAGCATCGCTCTGTAGCCTTGATATGATGCACCAGGTAGGTGTATTACTAGTTACAACAACAAGGAATACACTATAGTGAGCAGACAAATTGACAGGATATTGGCAACAAGCAAATCTTGCAGGACCTTCGTGTTGTTTTCGTTGTGGTCGTTGTCGTCCTCGTTGTTGTTGTTATTTCAATTTAACTAGCCTGGAAGATGTATAGAAAGATCTGTTTGTCCTTAATATTTACTCCGATAAATTCTGTTTTTTTTTCTCTCTCTCTTTCAGTCTACTCTGACGTCTATACTTTAGCATGGCGGCAACACATGACTTCCATCTATGATCTGCGCTTACAGCTTAACCTGTACTGGGTTCCTCCTTTCGATAAGCATCCGCTTGAAGGCTCCCTTGCAAGGCATCACTTCGGGCGAGAACATGAGATTACGGTATCACAGTCCGAAATGCCGGGAACGAAAACTTCCAGCGCCACACCTTGAAGTATAAAAAGTGGAAGTGTATGGAACGACTAATTGCTGGATGTTATCGTGTCGTTCTCGTTAGAAGTAAAAGCGTAGATTTTCTTTTTCCTTCTCTTTCAAGGCGAACTGTCCAATGTCACACACAGTGGATATACCGTTTCAGGCCGTTTGCATCTGGTGCGGCTCGCTGCTACCTGTTAAGCCGTGCTTTAACGCAGTTATCTGAAGCCTCATCAGTCAAGTCGAATAACGCGAGAAATCCGGGCTCCCGTTTCCCTTTCTGTAGCTGAGCGTTGTCGCATCGCATGCGATTCACCTGCGAAGGAAACGGCGCTGTACGTGCGACAGAGAGAGCGAGCAAAAGCCGCCGCACAGGCAGGTCTTCTCGTTTCTGGGCGCAGCGAACTTGAAGTACACAGCGGAGAGATAGAGATCGCAGCGGGCTCCGCTGGCATCGAGGAGTCAGGTGGGCCCACATACGCCGCCTCGGAAGCCAGCGAGCACGTGCTCCAGAGGTCGCGCAGTCGGGGGAGAAAAGAAGGTGCAGGCGGCCGCGGAGAAAGTTGCTGAAATACCGGGCGACACGGAATGTAGGTCAGCGTTCCGATAGGGGACCCCAATGAGCGTCGCCGACAGGAGGCAATAAAACTCGCCGCGAATCATGCCACCGGTGCGTGGTAAAACACCTCGTTTGACTCTTTCACTCGCACCACGGAGGAGACGGACGGCTCCGGAGGGGCGGCCGGATCCGAGCCGACCTTGACTTCGGCTGCACGCGCACCATACAGTACAAGAGTAACAGGATGTACAGAGGGACAAGATTTTCTCTGGGCCGCCGGTTTTGTTTCTAACAAAAAAATAATATGTTATTGTCAGAGTGGTTATACACATTTCTCACCAGTATAGCTATATGGTGGTCGCAAAGAACCTGTGCTCGAGCGGGCTCCGTATACTAAATATTTGTCGCCGCTCCGTTTCCGAGGAGGTGATCCTCACTATGCTGCTGAGATCCGGTGCTGGCTGCCCGAGGACCAGAAATACAGAACGGTACAAATGCTCTCAACAGTACGGTACACGTCTCAGCCTCGTCGCAAGACAAGAAACGACTGGGCACATCAAGAGTAAACAGTGCCACGATGTTCACGCTACATGACGAAGCCGACTTTTCAGGAGCGCTAGGATTCCGTCGGGATAGAGGCATCGAGTGGTCAGCGGTCAGCAGTAGTGGTTGAAAGAAAAACAGGGACGATATTTATATAACTTGAATCGTTACAGGCATATATAATTAAATCTACAATACAGATATAGAGCTCTTAATAAAAAAAAAAAGAAACGCCAAGGAGAGATAGGAACAGGCTAGAATGTTTATGTCTGCAATACCTTATCCGTTCAAGCAGGCTGGGCGACTATTTTTCATCAGTGTGTTTCCAGTGAAATGCCGACAGAGATCATTGTTACCAGCTCAAAGAAAACCAGCCAGAAATACTAACTCTGCTTTGACTGACGCCGTATAATTACGTCAAAACTCCACTTTCATTATTTCTACAGTAAAAGGTTGACAATAAGTGTAAGTGAAGCCCGAACTTCGCACGTCGATGGGTTGTAAGGAATACGAGTACATGTTCTCGAATAGGCTATGCCACTTAAAGCAGCCACCTCATCTCCTAGTTGTATACACCTGCACGAAATCTAGCATATAAAACCGGCACATTTAGACGCCAAGGCGAGTACTCTTTGTTTAGCAAACTATAATTAATAGGACATGAGTAAAATAAGCTATAAAGTTATATTTTTCACAAAGCAGGAATATATATGAAATTGGAAGATACACCTCCACACGCACATATACACAGTCTACTTCGGCTTAAATAAGGCCATTTAAGCTGGGCGCTCCGATACGAGTAAGAATGTACGTGTGCGCATTAACCATTCGTGGTGTGCGTATATCAAAATTATAGAAGATGAATCAAACATGAATATGTAGGCTCGAATATCGAATCAAATATCGAATACCAAAACACAAATGCGCCTTCAGTCACATATATAATTTAACACATAATTTATGTTGAGAATTCATCAAAAACCATCCACGCAAGATGTATATAACTGTCAGGAACATAGTGTCCACACTATAACTTGTCATACTGCAACATTATCGGCAAAATATCACAGCATAAAGCAACTTATAGCAAACACCAAATGTTATCATGATGTTTTACTCGTTCCACATTGTGAGGCCGCTGCGATGTATTCCTAAGAGAAGCTGCACCAGGCTGCGCATGATAGGTCTGCATGTTTTGACTGCCTGTTAAGAGAATCCAGTACACTAACATGGCTACGTGAACGCCGGCAGCGCAGACGAGCGCGTAGTTCAATGTGCCTGCGGCGACAAGTCGTGCGCACTGGAGCGCTTGTCATTGGCCGCCGTGACGCCTGCGTGCACTACCGATGCTTACCCCAAAGGCTTTGCCAATCGGCAGTTGCGTAAACGCGGAATATCAGTAATTTTTGGCAAGCTGAGTGGATAGCACATTCTATATTGCGGAATATTCGAAAATTTCGAATACCTCATCTTCGAATCGAATACGAATATTGAAATTGTAATATTCGTCGAATATTCGAAGCATTCGAATATTCGGATACCTCCTATTCTTCTCCCGTTGGGCTTATGCGTTTAACAAATTTGGCGAAATACGAGTGGTGAATTTGGTTAAGCAGAACCTTAACAACACTAAAACAAGTATACTGCCGCAATGCGAATAAAATATTTCAATGAAGTGTTTCAACCATTCGTCTACTTCTGCATAAATCTAATGAAATAATAGAAAGAAAAACCCTAAGGTGAACTATGCCGCTGTCGAAGAGCACGACAGCGTATATGCCCGGAGTAATTCAATAAAATAGTGAAGGGGATCACATACGATGTCCCGAAAGTGCGACACATGATTTCGATAGGCAAAAGTTGTCCGCAAGAAATGTATTTCCCTCACCAAACGAAGGAATTCGTGGGTTTCGTTATTCAATAATTCACATACATTCCCTTTTACTCTTTCTTGTGTTGGTGTAATATCCTTCGAATTGACGTAATTCTAGCCGCGGTTTTAGGAAGACAATGCGCACTGAAGGGCATCTTACCGGTCTAGGTAACCTTGTGGCAGACAAAACATCTTTGGACAGCCGTATAACCTGAAAAAACTTCGCCATTCAGGCGCTATTTGTATCGTGCTTGATAAAGACAAGCGCCTCGTGCTGACATGCTTTCAACTCAGCGTTATTGCGTATGCCCACTAACGATGCTTACAGCAAACAAGCCCTCGGAAAACTATCTTGAACGTGTTCCCTCTCCCTCCTAAAACGTATAAATAGCGCTGCAAATAAGGCAACCTTGTTCTTTGTTGAGTGACACTTGGCTCAATTGCATTCTTTGCACGAAAGCCACGAAACACTCTTTCAGTCTATATCCGTCTCCGTATATAATATGCAACACTTTGAGCCGCCTCGCCCGTATTTTTTAAACGGCAGTCCAGCCCAGCACGCATACCTACTCTCCATCTCGTGTGAAAGCTGTCTTCCCATACTGGCCTTCTTGCTCGCTCAGTTTTATTTATTATTCCCGGCTGGGAGTGGATCGCACATCCTTGTCGGCAGCTCCAGTTCCCATGCAACGGAACGCGTTCGAACAGCTTGCGAGCACTGCACGCGGTGGCTTCGCTGACCGGTTTGGCGAAGTGTGCTCAGCCGCGCGAACCGGTCACCACCGCGGCGGCAAGATCGTATACCACTCCTCTGTTTCAGAAGGCACGCTTCCGTCATTATACATAACGGCACTGTCGGGAAGAGGGGGGGTTGTCCACCGGCTTGTATGGCCCGCCGCGCAATATGAGGGGGCGGCCTTTCAGCGCACGGCGCTCTTCGGCCGCTGGGAAACTGACCACTCACTCTGGTGCCAGCTATGTGTTGTTGTTGTTGACGCCGCTGTCGCCGCGTCGTGTCCGACTGCCGGAGCCACCGGCATTCCTTCCTGGGTTAAGGGAAGCTCAGTTCCGGCATCCCGGAAGTGGACCTTGTTAACCTCAGGAAGCGATGGGGGTCCCAGATAGAATGGGCTCTTCTCACCGAAAGGTTGTCGTTGGCGGCGTCCACTTTTCTGCCTGCCTGCCTGTGCTGAGCCGGACGGACGGACGGACAGCCAGGCGTGACTCGAGTAATACAGACGGAGAGGAGGGAGAGTGAGGATCGAATTAAAAATAGGCCGCCGCACAATGGAAGCCATCACGTGAGCTAAAGGCGGGCACAAAAAAAAAAAAAAAGAAAGAAAGAAGAAGGGAACTGCGGCCCTTCCTTCCCGCATTCGCCTACTTGGTCCAGTTATCAAACTTCCCTCAATGGTCCAGTTATCAGTCTTCCCTCAATTTCTCTTATCGTTAGGTGCCCGTCTTGTAGTTTCGTTCTCGTCGTGCTGTGACGTTCCAGAAGATCCGCTCTGCAAGACCGATGCGCAAAAAGCGTGAGGACGAATGTAATTTCTCGTGCAACGCCTATAGTACAGCTGAGCTGCACAAAGGTTGCTGAAGAACGCGCTCAGAGACAATGGTATGTCATCCATGGTTTTTACAAAAAGACAGCCGTGCGCTGCACTGAAAGTATTTTCTGTACACTTAAGTCAACCTGTTATCAGCGCTACAAGAAGGATTTGTCCGTTCTTGCGTATCAAAGTGCATCTCAAGTGGGTCGACAGTGGACGCGGGGCTTCACGGTCCTTCGATCAAGGCGCTTCGTCATAGCGGCGCTTCTATTTTTGATGAGAAAGCTATTGGACAGGCCATGTTTTCGATCGTATCTACAGTGCCCTTTTTAATGATCTCCGCCTAGCGAAAAATAAAAGGGAACGAATATCATTGATTGCGCTCGAAAGAATTGAAGTACCTTCACGCGCCCTAGTTTTCTCTCTCTCTCTCTTCCGAAGTACACACATTGAAGCAACTTATGCATTACCGTACAGATTTATCTCACTTCTTCAGCACGTTTCTTCAGTAGCTGTTGAACGCTGCCTCAGTCGTTCCTTTTTATTCGCTCAGAAAATAAACGAATAAATGCAAAATTCGAAAATGGCCGGCAAACTGTCGGCCTGTAAGAGTCAGCTTTATTTCAGATCTTGGCAACTTGCAGTGGTGATAACAACCACGGTGTGGGCCTCCGTCCTGAACCTAAGCACCTCACTTCCTGGAGTGTGGCGCTTAGGCTCAACATATATAGTATCTACTATATGCGTAGCAGCTCCGCAGTCTCGGGAAGTGCGTATGTATAGATTGCCGTATCTGTGCATGCGACGTCCTTCGTCGAACCACAGGAAACCCGGTCGTTTGGCGGCCGCGCCCGCGGAGAAAGCATGAGGGCTACACAGGGCAATCTGGCCAGTTGAGAACATCCAAGGCCCACTGGCGCTCTCGTTTCTATTTTCTTGGCTCAACGCGGGTCAAAGGGGCATTAGCGCTTAACATACGTAGCGGCGCTCACGAGAGTCGAATTTCCGTTAGGAGCGGGCGAATGATGAAGCCGACCACTTTCGAACGTCCCCCCCCCCCCCCTCTCTCTCTCTCTCTCTCTCTCTCTTCCCACGCCCAGATGCGCACTGAAGATATGAGGCCGGCGCTCGCGGGCCATTGTCTTCCGCCAGCCCGCCCAGATCGCGTAGCATTCATACATCGAGTCGCATTTGATATGAATGAATGACAACGAGCCGTTTGCTATACGCGCGCGACAAGCCGCGCACATTGTGTATACCACTGGACACGATCCTTCCGCGTAAAACAATGCGAGATCAGCGTCCTTCGTCAGTGCGGGTCCTCTTCCTTTTTCTAGCACCACAGTTGACGACACCGCCGAGGCTGGACAACGCCGTTCTATCCAGAAACCTTCGAATTTCACGCGTTGTGTTAGACCTCTAGTGACCCGTTGGGAGCCGCATGCGTTATTACATCACTGATGTGAACCGTCCAGGACGCTGACAAGCGTTCGCTTGACGGATAGTGCACCCTTATTTTTCGTAAGGGTTGAGCAAGCTGTGCTCGCGCTACTGCCCCTTGAATCACTGGTACACGAGAAACCGAACGTGTCGTGGCATTCCGCAAGTCCGAGTCCGCCATTGCAATGCAGCGACACATTTGCCCGGAAACAGTGAAAGGAGTAGTGAAGTGGCCTCTGAAGTTATCGCTGTCCATATTGTATTCGCGCAAGGCATACGTTTCAAGAAGTTCTTCCAGAAAGTGTTTAACGTGCTAAGCGACTTCGCTGTAAAGCACCCTGTATGTATACGTTACGCCGAACAGATTTTCCATTGGGTCAGCGGGATAGAAGTGCATGTGTTTATTGTGGCCCAGTGCTACTACACCGTTATACTGTCTTGTTTCTCGTACTATACGCCCATCCGAAGGTATAAAAGTGAGGGCCATTACATTTTTGATTTGTCATGCAATTAGCTTTACACGCTTTACCGCGAAGCTTTATATATGGCTAGGGTTTGTTGTTGCTGTTATCCGTCAGCGAAAACCGTGAGCCGATCCGTGATTAGGAACTTGAATAACTTCCCCTTTGCTTTCCTAGGCTTCAATGTTTGTTGGTTCATTAAGTTGTTTCTCATGTGAAAACAAGCAACCTGCACCTGAAATTAGCTTCAACATCCTCTATTTATTGGTTTCGTTGAACAGACGGAGGAGCAAACAAGCGAAAACGACACGCTACTGATATGGGTCCCGCCGCCTTGATAAATTCGGGCTCCGCCGGGAACGCTACTTCATCGAACGTCTCCCTTTTGCGCCTTCACTTATTTGTGCTTCCATTCAGCGCCTCGTTAACAAAAATGTCGGTAACTGACTCTTTGTAGCGCAATGAACGCGTCATAGCAATTGATTGATTTCTCTTTCCTTAATGAATGCCTCTCAGGCGGGTTTTTTTTCCCCCTTTATCCCGCGCGCACAGCTTCGCCCAAAATCTCTCCCTTTGTGTGAGCTGTATGACGTAATTACCTGTATATGATGCAGATCGAAGCGTAATTAATTATGCAGGCCGTCCCAACGCATAATTCATTTAGACACCGCGTACGCTCGTCTATGCAGTGTCCGTCAGGCATCGACCCGTGTTTCGCGTCCTCGTGCGCCGGTGCAGCGCTGTTCGCACGGGTCACGTTCCCAAACCGGTATATACCGTGCAACGTGTTCCTTGGGGGACGCGTCGCCGTAACGTTCTGCCTAACAGCCGATTATTTCGGCATCCAGGCGGGCGGAATTATTTTCTGCAGCTCTAATTTTATCTCCAATGCGATGGGCAAAAGCGGATGATGTATATTTAGCTTCGGCAGCGGAAGGTTGCGGAGGCGCCCATTTCATTACTGTGGCGTGAGCCGACCACACTGCAGGAACCTGCAAGTTGTCCCGCTGCGATACATGCTGACAGAAACTGTACGGGACAATGCGCGGATCACTTAAGGAAGCATAACTGAGAATACTGTGCACAGATATTAGAGCATCTAGAGCGAGCGAGTGTTCCGGGACGCTTGCAAGACCGGTCGTGTACACAGCGCTCGTGAGTGGATTAGGGGAAGGAACACTGACACGCGTTCGCGCACAACATGACAGATGATCGCCAGCCTTGCCGCTAAATGTATAGCGTTTCGCAGCGTAGTGCCTGCGTTATCCTGCAGGGAATCGCATAACATTCAGACGCCTGTGTCCGTATGATTCCCCGGAAAAGACAGCCCTGTCATTATATGGGCCCTCGGTTCGCCCTTTTTTTTTTCTTTTTTTTCCGTTTCATAACAGTGACACACGAAACGATGAAGCGCGATGCATGAATCTTAAGACGCTTACTCTGACGCTTACGTTAACTATGGCAGGTGTGTAGTGATTACGTTTGACTTTCATGGGTCATTTAATTTGGAAACAATAGCAGACCAAAGCGACATTGCTTTATGCATCCACTTAATGTGGTCTCAGTAGCCAGGAAAATCTTCGGATAGTGTGTGTGTGTGTGTGTGTGTGTGTGTGTGGTGTGTGTGTGTGTGTGTGTGTGTGTGTGTGTGTGTGTGTGTGTGTGTGTGTGTGTGTGTGTGTGTGTGTGTGTGTGTGTGTGTGTGTGTGTGTGTTTCGATCAAGCGGACTTGTTCGAGACACCGAATGGTTCCAAACTCAGAGTACGCCATTTGAATGCCCTGTGGCAAAAGAAATCGCTCAAACAACCTGAAAAAAGTTACTTAAGTGAAATGCAGCCGCTGCGATCAGAAATCGAGTCGTCGACGTCGACGTCGTCTTCAAGCAGCGCAGCACCACAGTCGTCAAAGCGTATGGGACTCCACATGGTAGCATACTGGACTGCCTTATACGGTGCTCTATGCGACAATTCGTGACCTTGCGAAGCACACAAGACTCCAGGCCTTGTTTGATGCCCTTTTTCTTTATTTTTTTTTCTTTTCTTAGTGAGGGGGGCTCGACCATTTCGGCTTTAATGTCGTTTACCTTTCGGCTACCGTCGACCACTTCGCTCTCATCTGCGTGCGGGCTCTTTCATCACCCTACACACACAAACACTGACACTACTAAGCGTATATGCTCCGCACGGTAAATATATATCGTCACGCACGTATCGGTTGCGCTTGACGTTAGAACATTTATTATTTCTTTACCTCGCTAGGCACGTTTCGTGTAGGAAGCTTTCCTGTCATTGTGCAAACTTTGGCTGCGGCCCCCATTTCGTCGACTTCCTCCGCACGGTGTGCTAGACTTCGCGCATGGACTCTGACAAGTCACGATGTGGCGCGGCTTCGTACGGCGCTCTTCTTTACTCACAGCGCACACGACGGAAAGCGGAATGGCAAGCAACCGCAGACACTTGAGAGGGGAAGTCCGGCACTGTTTGCGCGCCCCGAATACGCATAGGGAACATCGGCGGAGCCGCCACTGAGATCGCTCCAGCTCGATTGCCTCCCGTATCAGCGAACACGCCGACCGCGCGGGGCCGTTCTATACCTTCGAGCAAGAGCGTTCGCTCGCGCCAACTGTGGGCACAATACCGCCCTTCGCGTCCTCAAAGTTGTCCAAGGCGCGAACTATATAACCTTACACGAAGGGCCGACGCTCAAGTAGCGTATACCCTCTACCTTCCTTCTGTGTCGCCCAACTGAGCTATCATATATACAAACGAAATTCGCAAGCCGCTAGTAACGGAAACGCTAAGGAGCCCATACAAGTTAACCTTGAAATGTGTCCGGGGCAGGTTTCTTCTTTTTTGTAAGAGTCCGTATACGGAATGTGCAATTTCACCAGCAGGCAACAACTGTTCACAGCTAGTACGACCAATACTCGTTCCTTAGTATCAGCGCGCGAATGTTTCCTTCGCTAAGGAGACCATGTCCCGCTGTTATCGTCGTTCAAATTTTGTGTTCTAAGATAAAGTCAACAAAACATTGATCCGAAGGAACCGAAGCAAGCTACGACGCGCGTTGATGTGTTTTAGGCTCTCCAGAGCTCGGCAGTATTACACGACGCCTGACGATTGACACCAAGAATACACACTATGTAGTATATATACAATGAAACGGTCTTTCGCATGTCTTAGCGCCCAGGCTTACAAAAGAAAAGACATAAGGGGAAAAATTCGCGAACAATCTTGTTTGCCTCATATGCAACAACACATAATGCTTGTGCACATACATGTTTAGCGCCTGGAAAAACACATGTTTCGCTGTATTTGCGGCATGCCCCGAAGTTACACAATTTCGCATGAAGTGTGCGAGTGGGAAAGCGAAATCACTCCGAGGCGCTAAGTGGGTGCTATTTCACTTGCGGGAAATACCGCGTTTAATCGATACATGCTTGCGCGCGAGAAGGCATGAGAGACCTGCGTTGGGTAATACCGCTCGCTTAGCGCAATCATTCTGCGTTTGTTTTGATGCACGCTTCCATTTTCAGTCATCGTAGGTACCGTTAATTAGCGCAATAATTTCTGCCCGTAACCGCTCCGAACGAGACGGAGAGTTGGGATTGTCCAGAACGGTGGGTGCCCTCACATGTGCACCATGAAGCAATAACTGCCCCAAGATGCCATTGTGCTGACAACACGCCAAGGCAAACAAATGTGCAAGCAAGCGGCTGAATTTGCACTAGCCGCAAATGCTTTTCCAGACAACAGCACAAGCGAGAGGATCGCTGCTCCTTACTTGCACGGAGAGCACAGTATGTCACATTGCACCATCACCCCACAGTGTATATCTGTGCGTATTTTTTATCATCATAGCTGTTTAAGCTTGGCAAATCTCCGGCGTGCAACGCTTTAATTCTGCAGGTATGCGTCATAGAAAGCGGGCGTATGCCAAGCAGCTCCTATAACATAGCATGGTGGTGCATAGTATAGTATAACAAAGGGGTTGGGAAAGCGAAATGAGGGTGAGGGGGGAAAGAAAGGAGAAGTGGAGAGGGAAAAGTATGACATAGCCTTGTATAATGCATGTACCTTATGCGCCACAGAAAGTGGGTATGTGTCAAGAAGCTATTAGCACTGTAGCATAGATATGCATAGTACAGTCAGCGTCCCAAAGAAGTATTGAGGGACCCTGGTATAGTTTAGCAAGGGGATGGGAAGAAAGGGCGAGAAGGAGTGACATGAAGGTGAGAAAGAAGGAAATAATGAGGGGGAGAGTAAAGCATGGCATAGCCTTGTATAGTATAGTATAGCAAGGGTGAGAAGCGCGGTTGAGGAGGAGGGAAAGGAGGAAAGTCCAATATAAGAGAGATAAAGAAAGATGACATAAAGAAGAAAGAAGTGCAAGAAGATGTAGAGAGAGGTAAAGAAAGTAAAAAAAAAAAGATAAAAGAAGAAGATTATGAACTTGGCAGTTAGCTAAGGATGGTAGACCAGATACACTATTTGTTCAGACTTGGCACCGCTAGCCTTAAGCTGTCGCAATTTTTTTCGACTATACAGGATATTTTAAAAGATAACCTGTTACAGATAGTATGATAGTAGTTATTGAGCTCGGTTACTCGAAGCGGCGGACACTACTTGCACGATAATTCAAAATGTGTGACTGGTAATTAACAGGAAGACGCTAATTGTATATTAATTTAATTATTCGCAGCACAGATTGCAATTTGCGAATTGTAGTGTGTGATCTCTCAATTACGTGCACTCTGAACAAATTTGGAGGGTGACAATTGTTGCAAAGTCTTCATTCCCAAGCTTTCTAAGGTTGCGGGATGGAATCCCGGTCGTGCCGGCTGCATTTCGATGGAGGCGAAATGTTGAGGCCCCTATACTGTGCGATGTCAGTGCGCGTTAAAGAAACCCAGGTGGTCTAAACTTCCGGAGTCCTCCACTACGGCGTCTCTCATGATAATGTCATGGTTTCGGGACGTTAAGCCCCAGAAATCAATCATTCACGATGTGTGCTGCGCCTAGGGTTACCTTCGTGCGTACAGCCCCGCCACGGTGGTCTAGTGGCTATGGTACTCGGCTGCTGATCCGAGGGTCGCGGGATCGAATCCCGACCGCGGCGGCTGCATTTCGATGGAGGCGAAATGTTGAGGCCCGTGTGCTGTGCGATGTCAGTGCACGTTAAAGAACGCCAGGTGGTCGAAATTTCCGGAGCCCTCCACTACGGCGTCTCTCATAATCAGAACTGGTTTTGGGACGTTAAACCCCACAAATCAATCAATCAATTACCTTCGTGCGTATTCTTACACCGTGATCAGCGCCCAACATGACGCTTTGTAAAAAAAAAAGTATAAAGTGCAACATAACATAAATATTACCGCAAATTCGATGGCGCACATACTAAAGAGATTCGTTCCGCCCGTAGATTTATCATTTGAAGCCGATGCCTTTCAAACACAGCAAGTACAATTCTTCAGTTGCAGTATATACTATAAATTAATTATTTTAGCTGGTAAATAATAAATTAGTCTGTTAAGTATATTTATTTTTATGCAAGTAATAAATATGGTGCTGCTTGGAGTAATGTAACTCATTTGCTTGATTTGTGGGGCATAACGTCCCAAAACCAGTTCTGATTATGAGAGACGCCGTAGTCGAGGGCTCCGGAAATTTCGACCACCTGGTGTTCTTTAACGTGCACTGACATCGCACAGTACACGGGCCTCAACATTTCGCCTCCATCGAAATGCAGCCACCGCGGCCGGGATTAGATCCCGCGACCTTCGGATCTGGAGCAGTAATGTAACTCTAAGAAAACAATTTCGCTATCCCTCACAGGCTACTTGTTTCAAACATTCTGTATCGTGAAAAAAAGCAAACAAACCAATAAATAAATAAATAAATAAATAAATAAATAAATAAATAAATAAATAACCGCCCTGTATACGTATATGGCAAGACAAGCACCTTTCCCAAGCAATCTGTAATTACTCCTGTGTAGTGTCAGCCAACCCTACTATGCCTCCAGATTTCTTATCACTATAGCACCGCACAATCGACTCCTCGAACGCATTTCCCTTGTTGGCATCCATTCTGTTGCTCCAAAACACTGCCGATGCGTTCAACTTATTTTATGATTTCTACAACGGCCGTTGTAGTCAATGAATAATGCATTCGCATACACACGTTTTGTCGTTATTATGTACACTCTTTGTGTTTCTCAATGTTACGTCTGTAGCATTTGCCGTTACATCGCTCGGATAGTTGCCTTTTTTGTTACCGTATAGTTTTTATGCTCCATATATAGGCAGAACGTACTGACTATGCACCTTTGAAAGAATAAAATAACTACTTGCCATATAAGCTCCTGCCTCTCCCAATCTACGTGGGGCAGGATATTCGAACAGTGCTGGGGTGGTTTTGGAACTCTGAAACGCTCAAATACTGCTGTTTTTTTGCGAAGGCGCATCCTAGAGGACGCGAGGGATTTGCGCAGTCGTCAAAGTTTCAGTGCGTAACTCATACCTGGCAGTCCGCCTTGTAATGCACGCGCTCCGTGCTACTATACGCAACGCTCACCGGCGTCAGCGCCGCATTGGATGGTGAAACCACGGCTCCCAGACATTAGAGAGTTTTAGCAGTGCTGGTTACCGTATACGGTAATGCCGTACCGTCGTGGTCCGCACGCAGAAAATTGAGCTTGTGAGAACTTTACCAGCAAGTTTTATCATCCGATGACGTTACGGTACTCCCCTAGCAACTAGTGCAGGTGTTTCCAACTAAAATAGCGACGCGCCGACCACGACCGTACGGCATTACCGTGCTTACCGTACGGCATTACCGTACGGTAACCTTAGCACTGCTAAAACTCTCTATTATGTTCCCGTAAGAGTGTTAATTGCGCGGCACCTATATAGTGCGTCCGTGCCTATATTCAGAAGGTTTCGGCGTCGCGACTTAAGGTAACTCGGGTAACCTATCCGTATGCCGCTTTTTGCCAATGCGCGAGCTCAGCGCAGGGGAGAGAACTTCGCGGGTCATCGGTTGCGTGTGCATGCGTGAATGGCTCTACAGTCCATTTGCGGAGGAGCGCGTCCCGTTGGAGTCACGCCCACGCATATCCATACAATGCTCGTGCGGCCCCCGGGGACCGCTTCGTTTACCCCGCCGGAGAGTTGTGCTTTCACCTGGCAGTTTTTTGTCATTACCGCTTGTGTACGACGCGTGGTCCCTTCGCCTCCCTCCCCCTCGCTCCCATGTTTTGGCGGCACGGCTCTGTCCTGATTCGGTCCCTGTGTGACACGGTTTCCCGTGGTGGTTATACAGCAGCGAGCGCGACCCTAAGAAACCGGCAATTGACGTGCGGTGCGCGTTGGCAGATCAAGTTTCACGGTGAAGAAGACAGGCACAGGAAAATATTAGCGCAGGATGTCATTTATGAGCGCCTCACATGTAGAAGGCAAAGAGGCGACCTTTCGGGACCAGACCAATGCCTCGTCTCCGTGCTTACGCTGCTTTCTTAATTATCTCTCTGACGCGTTATATGTGTGAACATTCGGATAGTCAGACTCGGCGTGCAAGTACTCACAAACTGAGTGCCAGCTTGCCTAGAGACACAAATGTAAAAAATCGCTTACCGTAAAGCCGTAAATCCATATACAGCCACACGATCACCTATCTAATTTCTATTTCGCAGTTGACCAAGTTTTAGTGAATATGTGAATAGGAACGTTGCTTAGAAAATGACGATATTTTAAAGCTGAAATTAATTTTGTATGTTGGAGCACTGACACGAATCATGGAAATGTTTATATTGTTGCGCTAAATAAAAGCACCGGTGTCGACAGCCATAAAAAGACTATCGTGGTGGCCCGAAACGTAATGAGTGTATTTTCAATATGGCTACCGTGAAAGACTACCTTAGCTTTCGCTTTCGGGGCCGTGACGTTCCAACACAGTTGGACGTATGTCTCAGTCACATAGGGATAGCACCTTGTAAGGGAGTCGCAGCAATTAACTCTGTCGGCTGCTGTGAGCTGCACGTGGTGCACATGCAAACAACGATGACTGCATTGTCGTCCAGCGACTCCGACTGCGATTTCGGTTATTTTTAGGCGACTCTGTTGTTCACACGTCATCGTATTCGCAACTCCAGAAAAAGTGGTTCATCTGGCAACATTGCTGAGAAAAACAAAGATGGCTTCTATATCCAGGGTCACGGCCGCGCTTCCGCTTAGCGCTGTGCTAAAGTTTCTTGATTGCGGGTTCGAATCACGATGCTTCGTCGAATGCGACAGGGTTCTTGCTGCCGAACATCTGATATTAATCGGTCTAAAAGATTTCAGCGGCGAAACAGCGGAAATAATTGCGCTGTGCGTTCAAACGTCGCACTTGTCCAGAGACCCGCATCAGATTTTCTTAAGGATAAAGAGCCTTTCCATCGAGCCTGAAGTTGAAGAAGGCAGGTACGTGTTCATGCGTGGCAGGCCTCTCCGAAATATGCAAGCACTTGTGCGCGGCGTTGCTTCACTGAATACAAATGTGTCACTTATAAACGTGTTAAGAGTGCAGTTCTATGCGCGGTGCCGGAAGGCAAACTTAGAGGCGCGGAGAACAGGTCGAGGGCTGAAAAGTTGGAACGAGCGCAATAAATCCTGAATTACCACCAGATGAACTCGAAATGCAAACGCGCTACGTTAACGATCACACATTACCTCCATAACCACCAAACAAATTACGAGTCACAGCGCGCGCATGGGACGAAGGCGGCGAACGAAGGCAAGCGCTCGCTTTATATCTACTTACTACAATGCATGCGGCCAAAAGTACGTCAGCAATAATGTTACCGCGGTTCAAGTTGAGCATAGGCACGCTCAGAAAACGTCACCAGATATACACGTATAAACGATGTCGCTATTTTGTTCACGCGCTTGCCTAAACTAAACTACACTCCGGCTCTTCGAAAAGCGCGTATGATAATAAACGCGCGCACACACAACCTGTGTACTCACCGGGGAGGAAGAAATCGTCGCGAGTGAAGTGCCTGGACCAAACTAGCATAGTACCCGTCACCTTATTGCCGATGCGCAAGTTCCTAGTCCATGTTGCCCTGCGCGAAGCGTCGTCTGCTTCTTCGGGGAACCGATGAAACGACGTGTTGCTGTCTTTGCATCGCGATGACACGCCCTGAGGCACGCAACAAAAGTGTTTTGATGAGGATTCTTTCTTTTTCGGGCTGTTTCGAGGCGGCATGGCGTCGATTAAGGAACTATAGAGCTGTTTTACAGCCCGCGGTAATGCGATACCATGCCGCGTTTCGAGGTCGACCTTGGATGGGCTGGTTCCAGGAGCGTCCGCTAGGTGGCGAGCATTTAGATGGAGTCGCGAATTGCCGATTACGATTGGGCTAGCTAGAAGGTGCTGGCTGATGAAAACATTAAAATCAGATCTAAATACTTTAATACGTGTTTCCTGGCTCCAGTGTGTGGAGAGCGTTAACAACACGGGCAAAAAAAAAAGAAGGAAAAGAAAAAACTAGAATTGTCCTTTTGCGCCTCCTCAAAGTCGTGCCAGTACTCGTTTAACACATGCTCTATAGGCACCATGTGTGACGACTCCCTTCTCTCTCTCATCTTCGGCTTCCTTCATTCTGGTTACGAAACGGTGATATATAAAGGACGGAACATATCGTTGTGGTCTTCATTAAAACCAGCCTGCAGAATACGCAGTCGAAGCGCGTCTGTCTCTAATGATGATCGTTTCTAATCAAGCTACAGTAGCTACAGCCGGGTCCGTTTTGACACCTTCGTTCCGCAAAAAGTGCCTATAAGCACCAACGTACTCAAAATACTCATTGGCCAGTTTGCCTACTGCTGCCTTCCCGACGGCGGGCACACAGGGGAGTTCTTTCTCTGATCGTGCGCTCAGTGGCGCGTCGCATTAACTAAAACGACGACCCGAATGCCGGTTGTTCAGTCTGCTCGTTCTCACAGACAGCCCAAGGACAATATTGACCTTGGGAAAGCAGCCATTCTAGGAACCACCTCAAAGAAGGCACACGGCCCCGCCTACATGGGGGCAAAATTGCCGTTTGGCTGTGGGACAGTCGCGAGCGGCATTCATGCGTGCTGTTAAGCGAGAGCGGCTCGACTTCCCGAAAGTGAAATGCTCGCTGATGGCTATTATCACCACTTATGCTTACTATGTAACGTGGGCTGGAGTTGATTTAGCTGCGTGATAAAGGTCCTGGAACAATGAGCGGTCCTTCATTCACGACCTGCAAGCCGCGGTTACGCTCCGCTAGTTTTTATTGGCTGTTGTATAGTCGTGATTCACTATAAGGCTACGAAAAAAGCAAAGACAACGAATGAGCAGCGCTCACGTGAAACATGCGCAGAAGAGATGCGCTCTTTCACAAAGCAGCACGATATTTGAATAGGAGTGGCCGTGAGAGCAGCAGCACAGGTCCTGCCTCGAGCACAAACGCGCAAGCGTGTCGCAGTAACCGCAGTATCGCCGGCAGCGAGGCATCAGTGCATGCGCTCGTTTGCGGGCAGTGCATAGGCAGTGTACGCGTGGCTCGGGATTCGTCGTCGGCACGCCTTTGCCGACGGATGAGGGCCTCCGGCCGCGAATGAATCGGAGCTGCCGTGTTCTGTCGCGAGACGCGCAACGAGGAGGTAGGAGGTGCGCGCTTCGTAAACGGTTTCGACCTCATTAGGCCGCGTTTACCTTTCGGTCACCCCGAACCCGCTGAAGCGAGAGTAACCTTCGTTAGACCGCAGGGACCCAATTCTTGACCTTGAATCCGTGAAAGCGGGTCGGTCAGCGGGCGCTTGATTTCATCCTCCCGAGCGTGGCTTGCGGCCACCGTGCGGCTGGCGCCACCTGACAAGAGCCGCTCGCAACAGGTGCGCGGGAAGCAAGCGACACCAACCGCCGCCGAACAGGACGGGACGACCGCTGTTCCTGTTGTGGTGCGGCGTTGATTAACTTTGCGCATGAGGAGATGCCGCTCGCAAGGGTTTGCCGTTATCGTGCAGCGGGCCTCGTTTGCATTCCACGTGCTGTAAGCTTTTGTAAATATGCAAATAAATTCTCAAGGGTACACAACTTTATCATTACAGTCACGGCATAGCGAACACCTGAACTTGCTGGCATGCCATATTTCTCCTATTACCAGTGAGTTAATTCCATGCCACATAATTCCGGGAACGTAGGTTTCTCCCATTGGAGTCCCATTTATAAATAAGAATGTAAGTTCCGCCACGAGACACTGTACAGACTGCACATCGCATGGGTGCAGATATAGGCACAACGCTATATACACAACGGACAAAGAAAGAAGGCTGCTGGAGTGGTCGGTCCAGCTTCGTCCCATTCCTTCTTTCCTTGTGCGCATGGCATGGGAATGTGACCGCAACGCCAACACCCCCTGTATTCCCTACCTTACATCGAAGCACTGGGAGAACCAGCTCACCAGCCTCAAAGCTGATCCCTAGTGACGACTAATGAGCAGGTTGAGGCATCCGGTCAGGTCACATTCTCAGATTGAGGTCTGTCTGTCTGTCTGTCTGTCTGTCTGTCTGTCTGTCTGTCTGTCTGTCTGTCTGTCTGTCTGTCTGTCTGTCTGTCTGTCTGTCACATTTCTTTAATTCCTCAAATGAGCCAGCCGGCACGAGTTCACATTATACGAAAACTTTCTACTTTTACACCGCAAACAACCAAACAAGCGTTTCTTGTGTTGAAAGATCACTCATTAATGATTAATTGACCCAGTAATTCGATATTAGCAAGCAAATAACGCAGAGCATATCAGCGCTCGGCATGGCGCGTTTATAACAGGTGCCGTAAGCTTCTGGGAATCACGAGCGCCGCTGAGCTAACCACGTCTACACAGAGAAAACAAACAGCGCATATCTACTCTCCAGGCACGCCCCGCTTCCTCGGAATTTGCGTTGGAAGGCAATCAGCTAGAAGAGGCGGTTGTCACTACAGCCGTTCTCTATTAAACGTAGGCGCACACGCTGTCGACACCGACGTGGATTCAAGGCTACTGACTAAATGTACCTTTCCGAGAACGAGCCTCCGCCGATCATCCGCATGCATTCTATACAGAGGCGCGAGAGTCAGGCTTGCATCGTTCAATGGGCATTCACGATTGTGGAGCACTTTCTAAGCTCACCATCTGCTGCGACGAATTGATTCAATTGCACCGGCAGCTGGCGTCCGTGCAAAGTTTGTGAATACCTGCGTCGCGCGCAAGTGTTTCAAACGTTGTAGCCCATCTGCGAATGTATACGTTACCATGGATGCGGAATGCACTGACGAACGCGAGTAAACTAAATCGCTCGTGAGCCAGCAGTTAACATAATTGTATAAATCAAAATGTAACTGATAATTTGAATGGCCGTTTAAATCGATCTGTCAGCACAACAACGTGCATTTTCACATTATTACCTTGAAATCCTTTATCGCAACAGACTGTTCGCTGATAAGAGAAGACAGTGACACGCTGATACCGTTCGAAAGGGGATCGGGATAAAGGCTAACGCGAACGAATGAAAATAGTTAAGACTTTTAAAACAGGTAGGATGCTGCGAAGCACTCAGTCTGTGATGACTGAATGCTATACGTTGCAACGTTTCAGCCCTGCTTCGGTACAAACGCGCTTTTTTCTGTTTTTTTTTCTTTACTTTCTTTTTCACACATCAGCATGCTGCATATGAGCGTATCCCAAACGCGCTCGCACGCTTGCTGCGGGACACTAATAAAGTTTATTTCATCCACCCATCCAATGAGTATTCGTGAGTGCAAGATCTGAACAATGCCTATCTGAACAATGCCTGTTGCTGTTCGCTTAACAATACCACAGACAAGTTGACGATCATCATCGGGATCTATCATAGGGATCTATCATAGTCCTCGCTCTTGGGCTGACAGCGGGCCTGAAAGCCTGCTGTAAGTCTTGTAGGGTGACCTTTCGGACAGCTCACGGTGCCTTCGGGTATTGCTACATGAGACAAACAGAGTAAAGGCTGACCCAGGCGGACTACTTTCAATACGGACTTTCTCCATCCGAGGAACGAGGAAGAAGGCACCAGCACGTGGGAAGGGATAGGACTCGTATGTCCAGTGAATGTGATCATTGGGAAATCAAGGTATGTCGAGGACCTCAAATGAGAGGAGCAGCTAGGATTTCTCGTGCGGAACTCATATATTCTCTCTCCAGCCGCGGTGGTCACCACAGTCCGAGATCATCCCAATGTCACATTCGCGGAGCGGCCTCCCTAGAAAAAGGAACAGAGAGCTGGCAGGTCGCAATCCGATTAAAGTCGTTTCCAGATATGTTGTCAGGCGTTGGTTTGGGCCCACAATATATGCGCCTCGCTATCGTCAGCACTCGTGCTTCATGCAGCTGGGTAAGGACCGCGTCGCATGTGTTGCAGGCGAAGATGGCTGTTTCGGCTTTTTTAAGGGCGGACACCACTCGTTAAGATCTTTATTTATGTAGCTGTGAGTGTATGGCATGCCTTCCCGCACTTTTGGCATGCGCGTCCCCCCCTCGTCTTTCGCAGTTCATACGACGCCACAAGCCATATATATATATATATATATATATATATATATATATATATATATATATATATATATATATATATATATATATATATATATATATATATATATATATACGGCTGGTTGCGACAACGTCGTCAGTACAGGATCTAGGAAACGCCGACCTCTGGACCAAAACCGACGCCTACGCAGTCTCACAGAAGGTCACAAACTTATATGCCCCGAGAGCATGCAGTGTAGCTCGAAAGCTCCAATAATAAGACGGTGTCGACATTCCCTGAGTACCGCAGTGCGCGCCGGCCTTGTGGCGAAGTCCTGCTGTCTACAACGATCGTCGGCAGTTGGCGCGGAAGGAGCAGAAAGCGCTTGTCTGTCCTCCCAATCGCCTTCACTCGAGGTGTATCCGGCGCTCTCGTAGGCCTTGGGTTGGCTCGGTTTGGCTTAGTCGCTGACCGGCTCCAGATCCGCCTGGCCTTCGCGCGTTAAATGTTCTCTAATGTGTAAGTCCTCCAACTTAGAACGCCACGCGTTGATGGCAATGAACCGTGTCCGAGTGGTTAAAAGAGAGAGAGAGTTTTAAAGGGAAAGGTGTACAAGGAGTTCGCAGTTCTTCGCGATCTCAAAAAGCAGGAAGCTGATGAAAAAGTTGAACAGCCGAGGTACTTGTTTCATTTTCAGTATGTTGTTCTTCATGACCTAGCTCAGTTTTTTATCAGCACCGTTATACCTGACAGTATGCGATCCAACTTCTACTTGTCGCTTCTCTCCCTGACTAACGTTGCTGTGACACGTGAGAAGAGAGAGGGGTGCGTAGAGGCGGAAAGGCAGTTTAACGTATTTCTATCCATGGTGTTATCCCATAACTGTCTACTCAACCAAGAAAGACGTCGGCATGTGAACGTTTGCTGTTTACACCGGAGGACGAATGTGCGGTCCGTATATATCTGACTCGCCGAATTTTCAAACTCCATTATTATTATTTTTGCTGCTGCAACGTGAGCAGTGAGCACAAACGGTGCTGTTCACTTCATCTATTCTGAATACTTACCTTTCTGTAGTGCCAATACTTTCAAAAAAAAAAGGAGAACGTGCAAAAATGCACGAGCTTTCACATCGCCCTAAACTTGCTCGCTTATCACTTTTCATAAATTGTACCATCGCACATCCCTCCACGACGACTCTTTGCAGCAGCCAATCGCCATATTTTATCGCTGGGACCATTCAAACAAGATAAAATAGATGATGTACCATTCTAAACTGCACGCCGAGTCTTTCACACCACGCACATCAACGGACTGGAACCATGTAGTTGTCCTCACACATATAGCTACAGAAACTAGCATCAGCACATTACGAAACCTCATTCGTGATAACTTTCAACCGACAACCTGTAACTGACATTTCAAATATATGTTCCGCACATCCGTATTTTGAACTGTTATTCACTTTATTACACCGAATATTTGGTTCCGTACCTATTTTATTATAGAACTTTGCACTTTTGTTTGACTTCCCTGCATTTTTTACCAAGTATTAACTTGAGTTATTACGCTTCTGCGTTCTTTTGTAGCGTGTAAATGCTTATATCCATTTGTTGTACCTTACTATTTAATTTCTCTCTTAGGAGTTTTGTACACGCTTATATTTGTACACGAATTGTATCTGTCATTTTGATGGAGGCGAAGTGTTGAGGCCCGTGTGCTGTGCGATGTCAGTGCACGTTAAGAAAAAACAAAACAAAACAGGAGGTTGAAATTACCGGAGCGCTCCACTACGGCGTCTCTCACAACCATATTGTGGTTTTGGGACGTAACACCCCAGATACCAATCAATTCACTGTATCTGTACCAAACAACACCTATGTATTGCCCTCAACCAGAGAGGTTATAGCGGTAACTTATAAAAATAAATAAACAGGATCTGGATGGCGAATACCATAGAGATCTCAGTGTTTCTCAATCTTTGTCTTCTAAGCGGTCACACAAGCACAGTACGAGCTGTTCCATTCATTATTGCCTGACCTAATTACACGCGACTGTGGCTGTTTTCGGTTCTAGCTGACTACGATGCGAGAATGACGTCATCGATGTCATTCTCGCATTTTCTGAGTTAATATTATGGAATACTGCTGCATTAGGCACTCAAAAAACTTGCTGCAATAATAGATCTCATTTGCAAACGAGAACTGAAGCGGAAACCTTTACGTATACTGCCAGATACCATTTGCTATACAGGCACTTGGCCACGTTCTGGAAAACATTTGATGCAATGTATATGCTACCGAAACGTTCCTGCCTACACGCAGTTCGACTCTTTTTTTGTTTGTTTGTTTCTTGCTAAGCTCTTGGTTCGTTCGTCATCATTATTTCTTGGAGCTGTCCCCGTAGTTTTTATAGCGATAATAGTGCTTATCACGAGGTAATTCCTTCGCACTTGTGCACGGGCTTTAGGAGGCCTTCGCAAGTCGCCCTTCTCTTGCTGGCCTCTTTCTGGCCAAAGATAGCCGGGACAGAGAAGCTTGCTTTCGCACGCACTCTATAATTGCTCTCAATTAGGCACAATGTTCTCTGGCTGCTCGCGCTTTTATGCTTGTGCGCTTTTGCGTGTTTTTACAAGTGCTCGACGAAAATTATTTGACCTTTGCTGACAAGAGTTATTGGCCTACATTTACAGAAACGCGGGACAAAACAGCGTTCTCCCGTTCGAGGGGTCGCACCCTTAGAAAAGCTGAAGTTTTTCGCTCTGCCACCGGAACAGGTGGCAAATTACATCGCGCCTCTCGTAAAAGTAACGTTAAAATTTATATTTACTTTGGCAGAACTATATCGAGAAAGCGCGGTGACGCTACGGTTTTGTGCGCGTCAGCGTTCCTTTGTGTACGGTTTGGGAGGCGTCTGTCTGGCGCCTTTGAAGCTTGAAGAAAGGAAGTTGTTTGGGTAGGACAGACGCTTAAAATACGCTGCTTTTCACTGGGCATAATAGAACGCGTGAGAGCGAAACGCAGCTCAGTGCGCTTAAGAAAGAGAAAGAAACAGACACCTTCGCAATCAACAGCTAAAAATACGGACACGAACGGCCATCCTTCTTTGAAAGAGTTAAAACGGAAAGAAAAAAAGCAGTTCCTCCGACTATGCGCCTGAGCCAACACAGTTATCATCGCATTCCGAACGTTCCCATTGCGACTGATCGTATACGTCCCCCGAGTGAACATGTGTTGCCATTTCAGACCCACATAGAATCGAGAACAGCTGCTTGTCTTCGGTGTGCATTAGAGGAACAGATATATACGGAAGGAAAGAGGGTGCTAGACACACTCGCACACGAAAGGAAGAGACGGCTAAAGGGAAACACTAAATTACACTGCGTCGTAGTGCACCTGCACTTCAAGCAATGGGGAGTCTGATGCTGGCCACAACATTACGCTCCTAGGAGTTATTCGTTGCTAATATACGCAAGGAAGAAAACGGAAGAAACCGATGCGCGTGTATATATATATATATATATATATATATATATATATATATATATATATATATATATATATATATATATATATATATATATATATATATATATATATATATATTTTTTTTTTCTCAGGGCCAAGGCCGGAGTAGTGCTGCATATGTCGGTTCGCCCCCTCACATCAAAGAGGCCCTTCTACCACTTGCACCGTTGTTTCTAAACAGAATTGTTTTTCGAGTGCCCAGCCGGAAAACCTATCCTGGCAAGGGCCGCGGCTACCGCAGCGATAACTGATGGGACACCCACAGCAATAAGGCCCCTCCTTCGTGTGAATGCCTATCCTGTGCTCCTTTGCAGTAGGGAAAGGTTATTGGTAAGCTTGAGCTGCACGAAACAAAAGCAAGCAGTCTATGAAGCTCGATGGAGCAACGTGTGCTCGGTTAAAGCGTTACCTGCAGGTGCGTGTGAAGCGAGCGACTCCTCCGTGCGCGGATGTACCCTGCAGTAGCCCACCGTTCCCGCGCTCCGCTCCGTACGCTAGTTTGCTGAGAGATGGACACGCAAAGTTTGGCAATCACAGCATACATTTGTATACCGCAGGGAGGTATAAATCGGAACGACTTGCAGAGAAGTGGGAGAGACGTCTTTACCTTATGTACGGTACATTGCAGTGGTATATTTAGTCAGGTTGGCCCAAGAGCGGTATCAATTCACTGGCTATAGCGAAAAAAAGAAAAAGAAAAAGTGTATCGGCCGGTGGTAACCGTTTGTGCGGCGCAAGAAGGAAGCGCGACGACCTCGAACGTAATGGACCTGCTGAACCTTGCTCGTCTCCACTCTCAGGCAGGACGCGGAAGCCACTTTTCGTGACGCTTTGAACCTTGAAGATCGAGCTGTGAGGATCATTTCCAGGCTTTTCCGACGTCCCCACACCCTTCGCCTCTCAGTACTGGGGAAAAAAACAAAACAAAAAAAACGAAGCAGGACATAGAAGTAAAGAAGGCTCGTAATTAGCGACCTTTTGGCTCGTACGAAGTTATTGGGAAACCTGCTCACAAACACAAAGCTCCAAATCTTCAGATTACCATTATTTTTTTCCCACGCAGGCTTTTAAATAATCCGAGGTCGAGAAAACGCAACGATTTCATTACAATGTTATTTCTTTGCGCGCTTCATCAAATGTACGTTATGAAAAATATTGACGGATCGTGAATGGTGGATGATAAAGGCATGGTATCACGTAAAATGCATCATTTCATTACACCGACCAAAGTAATGCTTAATGTGGGCTCACAAAATGCACTTAGACTACACGGTGTCGCCAGTCATTCATTTCATTGTACATACACTTCACGGCCGTCACGTATTGTGACACTGAAGAGCAACCAGAGCTCGACTTCGTATAAATTTTTGTGCATGCAAAGAGAGTTAATGGAAATAGTAGGCAGCTCGCTTTTGATTAAGAAGTTTGGTATATACACTATAGAACTAAAGACTCCCCCTCGTCTTCGTATCACCTTACGAACCATTCTTGCGCACGAGCTCCTTTCTGTATTTGTCGTATTTATAAAACAAGCCATTGTGAAAAGAAGGCACTGCAAAATCAGGGGCGAACGTATAAAATTGGTGAACTCAATCACATGCCGTTCTTATGAAGGAAATATTTGTGAATTCAGCCCTGTAATCCGCATTAAAAGAAACACATGTTACATTAAAACCCTTCATCAAGGCAGAGGCCACTCAATCGATATTCCGCACATAATATTAGTGAAGGCAGCCGATCAATGGCAACAATTTATACCTGCAATAGTAAAAAAAAAGATATGTGATTTGAACTCAAGATGGCCTCCTTCGCGTCGTTTGACCCGATCAAATGCACCTGCAAGTTTAAGTGCGACCGTAGAAATAAAACGTACGCTATATCTCGCAGACAAGGAGACTGCAGAGAAGCTCATGCACCTTGCCGACTTCTCGCCGGGCTTATTAAGGAGTACATTAGCGAAACTCAGCCTCTTTTGGAGATGCAGTAAATACACCTATAAACAATATGCTGTCCACGTTCTTGCAATTCCCCTGTCATGTTAATTAAACAAGATCTTACAGCAGAAGCCTCTGCGTCGCCCGTGTGTGGCCCCGGCGTGACCTGACCGAGGCAGAGCCCTCATAAATAACGCTGGGGGCGACAGGCAGCACAACCGTCGCCCGAGCCAAATTGGGTTAACAGCACAATGGCTCTATAAAGTGCTCGTGAAGCTGCGTAAATGGTAGAAAACTACCGGTCACACCGTGACTCGCAGGTGTCATGGCGCGGCGTCCTAAGGAGTGCATCGCACGTTCGCAAATGAACGAGGAGTGCTCTTGTGCTAAAGGCGCGATGAAAAACCTGTTCTTCGAACAACGAATCCCGTATTTTCTCGACTGCAACTCAAATTTCCGAAGCGAGTGTGTTTTCAAAAAGACGCGGCGTTGACCCAGTTGTGCATGCTTGAACGAAAGGAGCGGCGCGTGTAATTCAGCGAGCAAGGAACAAAGAGAACGACACGGCTGCTGTGTTGCCCGTGTCATCATCATCTTTGTTCTCTTGTTTGTTGACTTGTGCTCATCCTGCTCTCTTTCTTTCTTTCTTTTTTATTTTTGTATCATGTTTACTTATGCGTCAATAGTATGGAAAGGCATATGGTTTGAATGTAAAACAACAACAACAACAACAACAACAACAACAATAATAATAATAATAATAATAATAATAATAATAATAATAATAATAATAATAATAATAATAATAATAATAATAATAATAATAATAAATCCTGACTGTCCTATTTCACGAAGTAATCGTCGTTATTGCGATTAGCCATGAAGCAATGTAGCTACATTCCACGTGGCCGAATTTTTCACATCTATGCACTTCTCGCTCTATACATACTTTGATCCCGTTCTGTTTATTTTTTCTTTCGCCCTTAGTTATACTTCTGATGCCGACATTTTCGCCTCTCTTAATCTGACGTGTTCAAGTTTGTCTTCTGGCGACTTCAAACCTTGCCTCTCGCTGTGCTTGTCAACCAACATCAGCCCCCCCCACCCCTAGTGGCGCATAAACGCTGTGGAAAACAGACCAAGAACGCCTACGTACTTGGTATCACATGAAAGGAAGCTATTTCGCTTTGCTGACGATGACCATCTGTCGTCAATGGCGTTGTTGCATCACTATCACGCCACCTCTTCATCCTAAGCGCAGCAGCACAACTGGAGCGAAGAAAAAAGCAACTTTGTCCATTATGACCACTACATTGCTTGCGCTCCAGATAACTGGAGCTCCTCAGCAAGCCCACTTTTATAAGACGGCAATCTGACCCGCACAATGGCGCCAGTGAACGCATGTTTGTTGTGCGCAGTAGACCAAATTCCGAGGTGATACCTGCATGCTCTGCATACGAAGGCGCATATAGGGGATACCCCTAAAGCGCATATACCTGTTAATATAACAGTGTATGACATTCAAGAAGTTTATAATATATGTGAAAAACTTTTGTTATAACGCGTCAGATATAGAAGAGTTGGAATTCCGCCTAGCTTGTACAACATGCGGCAACTAAAAAACAAAAACACAAGGACGAATGAATAACACGCTACACGCGCCTGTGCCACGTTTAGCCTTTATCCGTGAGGCATTTGCGCTTTTATTAAAGTAGGATGTATACAAAACGCACAGAAGGTGATGCAAGTGACTGCTATAAAAAACGCTGCCTATATACCGTCACCACTCGATTTCGAATTCATCGTCGTGAACATGTGTGCCGGATTCACTAAACACTGAGATATCGCGAATTGCTAATTCAAACAAAATATTTCGTTCCAGACAGATGTGGAGACTGTTGGCGAGTGTACATCTGTCTCGGAGGACACAATAAAAGGTACTAATACACAGCAGTTCTGGCTAGCTGGTTGTTCATGACTATCTAGAACAGCGCTGTGGCAGTGGACGAACACAGCGCCTGTATATCCCTTCCTCCTGTTCGTCCTCGTTGTCTTTGCTCTATTTTGGATGGCCAAGACAGTTGTAAGGAGGACGGCGTCGTGTACTTCCCGTACGGAATGTATCTTGAAAATTTGGTGAAGAACTTATGTACAATTTTTCGTCGCTGTGGTCGTGAAGACAGTGTCAGTGGTGCAAACGGTGCATAACAATGGTGGCAATGACACTTAAACGCAGCGGTATACCCAGAATGGGGGATGCGCTAAATGATCAGACAAGTGCAAGTCAGTGTGTCCCGTTGTTCTTCTGACGATCTCGTTTGCAGAGACACCACGAGCTACGGCAATGCTTACATAGGAAATGCGGCACTGTGCGCCACATTTTGCATGGTGGCGTACACGTTTCAATAGGGAAAGTCGCTCCCTTCGCTCAAGATGAATGGCGCGTAAGCCTCGAAGTTTTGGCTCCGAGAAGAAAGACAGGTAACATTATAAACAAGCGGGAAAAGACGGGACGGCTAATGTAGTACAGACATACAGCGCCGGCGATGCGCGGCTCCTATATACGCGAACCCTTGGCTGCCATCATGCCGATTGCGCATGGCATGCTTCGAGGGGACGTGCGCCGCCGCTGCTGAGTGGGCCTCGAGCGGCCGCGAAACGAGAGGGGCGCGTCCGACGCGAGTGCTCCCGCCACGCGTGTTCGCTTCTAATGGATTGTTAACGACAGACCGCGTGTATTACACGCCCACAGGGACGTTGCCGCGAATTGTCGCGCGCGTGCAGGGTGTCGTCTTCGGCCGTGTTCCGTTCACGACTGGACGTCGTGTTTTGCCGAGCAAGTGAACGATGCTCGCCGTTTCCTTTCGCTTGCATGCAGGCGACCGCGCGATTGCGTGAGGAAGAAGTAACAATTTCTTTTTTTTCCATTCTCTCCTTCTGCTGCTTTCATAATCTGTTTGGGGTGAGAGCAGCTGGCGCCTGTGTGTTGAAACATGCATGGTTGTTTTGGCAGTGTACGCAAGTCCCGCTTTTCTTCTTCCACGTCGCTGTGCAGACCCTCGAACGTGTGTTTTGTTGTCTCTGCACAGGTTCGAGGTTGACTTGTGAAACTGCGCTCTCTACGTCAGCGGCTGCCGCCGCTAGTGCCTCCACATGCTTATGTGAAGGAACGCTATATATTCGCAACCATCAATCATCTCACCTGTCGAAACTGTCAAAAAAAAAAAAGAACGCCTCATCACGTTCTCGCTGTCCACGTGCCCCACGCCATCCAGCAGTGTATCGTGCAGTGCGCCCTCGCGCTTCTAGATCGATGCGGATTCGCGCGCTGCACCGGAACTCGCGCACGGGACGTTGCCGGAGTCCGGCCGCGGTGCACGCGTGTACCCCGGGTGCGTCGCGACCCCTGCACTGGCCAGGCCCGCGGTGACGCTTCCGCCACGTGACTGGGCTGGGCGATGCCGCGGCTACGTGTTTGGAAAGTGAACGTAACCATGGCGACGCAGTTCCGACCTTGTAGGCCTCTCTCTCTCTTTCGCGTTGTTCGATCGTGTGCCAGTGCTGTGCTTCCAAAAGACCACACTACCTCTACAACGCCTCGCGGGAACCACTTTCGCGTTGAGGAGGACGTAACAGCGGCCACAAGGGACGACATTTAAGCCGGGCACATCTGTGAATGCGCACATACGTGATCTGCGTGCTCAAGCAGCCGAGACAGGCGCTGAGAATGCGCTCGTCGCAGATATTTAAACGAGAGTCGTTGCAAGGTCAAGGTCATCTGCGGATGTCGCAGCGGCTCTACCCCGCATTTCTAAATGTTGACGAGGCAGCATTCGCTCGTTTGTAGACGTTGTCAATTTATTAGAAGCGTAACGTCGTTGTGATGTCGCTCTGTTACTATGCTGCGTGGAGCAAAATAGCAATGGTGACATTTGTAGAGAGGCTAGACATGAAATGTGAAGAACAGAGAAGGAGGAGGGAGTAGGGCAAGTGCAATACTGTAATTTTGTGCCGTGGTGCCGATCGTAAAACGCGGTGTTCTTATTATTTATTTATTTTTTTTGTGATACAGGACTAGAAAGTTCCCATTTGATGTCGCAGCTCACAAGCACAATGTGCCGTATTCGGAATTACCTGAAAGGCGCTTGGCTACCAGACAAGTGGTATTCGCGTGACGTCAGCACAAACAAGGGATACGTTATTATTATTATTATTATTATTATTATTATTATTATTATTGTGCTTGCCACTTGGATGTGCGCCTGGTTGAACACCTATAGCAGCTTCGTGCAATAGAAAGCGGATAGAGGAGCGCTTTGGGAACAAGGCATAAAAAATCGCTTAAAGTTCCCGCGAGTATCCACAGGCCGCCATACAACCTACTATGGCACAATCCAAATTCGGTAGGCCGAACAGCCAAGTTCAATGTGGTTGATTTGATTGATTTCTGGGATTTAACGTACCAAAACCAGCTGTGATTATGAGAGACGCCGTAGTGGAGGGCTCGGGAAATTCCGACCGCCTGGGGCTATTTAACGTGCACTGACATCGCGCAGTACACGGGCCTCAACATTTCGCCTCCATCGAGATGCAGCCGCCGCGGACGGGATTCGATCCCGCGACCTTCGGATCAGCAGCCGAGTGCCATAACCACTAGACCACCGTGGCGGGCCACGTTCAGGGTGGTTATTGCAGAGGAAGAAGTAGGGAACCAGAGAACTAAGCAGAGCAGTGTAATACACTAACATACGATGAATATCCAGAACACAAGAAGATTCCTGAGATCATAGGCACTTTATTAGAAATATTTTCACGTGGAATTTTGTCATCATCAACCTGTCTACGCCCACTGCAGGGCAAAGGCCTCTCCCACGGATCTCCAATTATCCCGGTCCTGTGCTAATTGGGCTCATTTTATCCCCGAAAACGTCCTGATCTTATCTGTCCACCTAACTTTCTTCCACCCCCTGCCACGCTTGCCTTCTCTAGGAATCCACTCTGTTTTATAGTCACGTTTAAACAAATGCATAGCTGAGAAGCGTAAGGTAGCATGCCACAAGTAGGAACGGACAAGACTGACAACTCGTAACACGCTACGCAAGCGCTACAGGAAAAAAAAAAAAAAAAAAGAAAGGGGAGATTGATAGGCAGGAGCAGTTCTTGCAAATATCCGTTATACCGGCTATCCGGTCTAACCAGGGTCATCTAAATCCGGCCTCGAAAACCATTTATTCGGTTATCTGGCTTTAAAGAAACGGATGTCCACAGGTACCTGGTTTAAATAACCGGCTAGCCGGATATTTGAATTTGGGGCGCAATTATATTTATTTATTTATTTATTTATTTATTTATTTATTTATTTATTTATTTATTTATTTATTTATTGATACTGCCGTCTCAAGCAGAGACTATAGCAGGTGTGAAATATTGATACATGATAAAAGAAAGGCACAATAGTATACAAAGAAAATACATGAAGTGAAAAATACAATGCATACAGGTAAAAACAATAAGGCTAAGAAAATGAACAAGAAACACAATGGAATTTAACAGCAAATAGTAACTGTAAAATCCAAAAATACGAGAACAAGCTGAATAAACACAAAAGAGAATAAAATTTCAAGGAGAAAATTTGTCGAACAGATAATCGAATTGAACAAGATTATGCAATAAATGGGAGCGAATAATAAAAGAGAAGTATATTCAACGGTGCTAACAAACTACTGTAAGTATTTTTCCAAATTAGTTTGGAAAATAGTTTGGAAAATAGATAGTTTATCCAAAAAGGACGCCATGTCGCAGCCAGGTGAGCATCATTTACTGCATTCATGCAATCTTAAGAAAATTTTGAGCTCGAATATTACGTAATAGGTTACCACTGCGTAGTTCCGCAAGGCGTTTAAGCTGCAACTGGTGACCGCGCTCCTCCCGTGTTCATGCCATATTGCACCATACAGCACAAGACTGGCACAGCGTGAATTTAGGATTAAGATTATGTGCAGTAGAGCAATTCAGAAAGGCAAGTTCAGAAATATGGGAACCGCGTCGACAATGACCGGAGCACATATCTGGTTCAGACGAACGCTTGAAAAGATGACTAGAAATCAAGAATACATGAGAGAGAGAGAGAGAGAGAGCGAGAAGGGGAGCGATAATTTTGGCGCGAGACCTGAAAAATGATATTCGGTTATTCGAATATGCGAATTTTGGGGTAATGTAAACCGAATAAACAAACAACCGAATAACCGATCACTTTAGTTATCAGGTGATGCTATTCGAATAGCCAGTAAATCGAATAATCTGATAATCGGCATTGCACCAAAACAAGTATGATATTGGTGCACTAGACAGGACTGAGTGTAGACTAGAAAATGTTTATCCCATGAGACCAAAAAGCTAAGATATGTATAGGCATACTACCTCGCTCGCCACTTGCATGCGCAAAAAAAAAAAAAACATAAGAAGAAAAGAAAAATCAGCAACACTATCACGTAAGTGCGAATACGCATCCATACCACATTCACCACCCCTATGCGAAGACCAAAGATTTATTATACAATTAACGCTATGACGAGTTCTGAAAAGCCAGATGAAATACAGTAGAATACTTCTTGTAACAACAGTGGAAAACAAGAAAACAAAAAAGAAACTACATTGCTACACGCATTGATGCTAACACTGCTAAGAGAAACTGATTCCCGGAGCGAAAAACCAAACATTTCCTTTATTACTGCTATGTCAAGGTCCGAAGAAATCAGAAAACAGAATAATGCATTATTCTTGTAACGACGTTATAACGCAACAACGAAAAAAAAAAAAGGCTAACAGGAAATAAAACCAAACATAAAGGATGAAATTCAATTAAAACAAGACCAAGGAAATCTAAAACCTAATACCGTTATACATGACCATCGAGGAACACAACCGCCCTGTCCGGAAGTAAAATCGAAGGTGTGCTTAGTCACTTGTCATTATATTGTAAAAAAAAAAAGTTTAATGATTTCTCTTTCAGTTTTTTTCTTGTGACTTCGTTTTAACGCTGACTTTAGAGAACTGTGGTTGCATCTGCTTCTACTACAAACTAAATCTAAATGCCCACCATTTTTACTGCAACAAAGACAGGCAAGTTCTGGTGCAGTGACGGGAGCTAGCAAATATGAACATGCACGAATTGAAAAAATAAACAGCCTGCGCGGCAAAACAATGGTGCCGAAGCTGTCCTTGTACGTGCTTTGCCAGTCATGGGCACACTAGCACCAGGTATTACGGTGATACTGTGCCAATCAGACGAAAGCACCAGTTCGGCTATCCTGCGTTGAGGGAGGAAACACGAAAATATAATGATGAAAGAACGCACGTGGACAGTACCACGCAATCAGAGGCGATCGCATAAGCCAGTCACTCAAAACACGCACAAATATTGTCCCTATACTATCTTTCGGACAGATGATCAATGGGGACAGTGTTCTAGTGTAAGGTCTGTATGGACAGTGGACGGCAAGTCTCGAATTCAAGGTAACTCCTCACCGACTGGTGACGAGGTATCCGATAATAAAATCACCATGCAAGATATCTGATAATAACCTGCATCCTCAGCGCAAAATTTGCCCGTAATGGCAACAACGTTCGCATCGCGCTGCCGGCGTCTTTAACTCGTCTGCCATATACGAAGGGAGTGGAATTCCACCTCGACACACTTGCGTCTGAACACGTGCCATGGACCCGCGCGCGCGACCGAACGACGCCCTGGACGCGGGCGCGGTGCTTGCATCTGCGCACAAAGTGCTTTCACGTCCCAAGGTGGGGCGACGAAGACGCCGTTCCCTTGTGGCCGGGACCCACGCGCCCAGCACGTAATTCAGTTGGCGGTAGCGACCACACGCTGACTATAGCGCGGACTTCAGCCGAGCTGGCCGCCCGAGCAGCTATGGAGGTCGCCGCCTTTCCTCGCATGTGTCCGCAGTCCTTTCCACTTTCTTGTGGCTTGCTCCCCGAGGTGTCGCCGACGTTGTTGCGGGCACGACTCAATGCATGACGGGAGTGTGGAGTGCCACAAAGAGACAGAACAGAGGCTTGGTCCAGCGGCTCGCCCAAACGATCGCTTTTTTTCAGACAAGCGCGTGGGTTTTTGGCTCCACCCACGCACGTTTCGTGCGCCCATCACGCTCTGGTGTCGCAGTTTCTGTAGCGCGGACGCCACATCGTCGGGCTGCGAAGCACGCCCCCTTCCTGTGCAAAGCGCTCGACATTCAACGAGTGCGTCCTTCTTTACACTTGGACTAGAGCCACTCTAGGGAACATGTTTCTTTTACAGAAAGCAGATCACCTGTCTTCTTTGCCTGTTAAGAAATAGGTGGTAATATGACGGGGTGTTAAACTTCTTAGATTAGCTCACAGGCCGAATGATAACGTAAGCTATGAGCACTAACTATTTCGTTATTTTTTCCTTTCGAAATCCTTCCTGTAACAATTGCATGTTTTGTCCATATACGGTTAGTTATCTCATTGCTATCGCGTCCATTGCCGCAGAACCCTTCTTTATTAACAAAATTATCGTTAGTTATTCTGTCCTGCGTCTGTCGACGCTTTTTCCCTTTTTTTCTTTTTCACTGTTTTTTGATCTCGAGTCCGTGCTGTTTTGCCGAGCGCTTTTGACAAGACTATGTCAGGATGGACATTTGCGGTACATCGATCAAGTTCAAATATTTCTGCCCTTAACTCCTTCTCTCCTCTTTATTGGCCCAGCATACCGTGCCGTGTTAACACTAGTCTCTATCAAATTACTGGCGTTTAGTCCCTTGTTTGTCTCCTTTTTTTTTATGAAATGCTTTCCCGCGGCCTTTACTGGCGTCCGTCGTTTCGGCGGCGCTGCTTCGACGGATCGATCCTACGGCGCGACATAGGCGCCGACGACAGGCCCGCTCGAGACTAGCGGGTGCCGTTCTCTCGCCTTCACTCTTTCCCCACTTAAGGCGACGACGAATGAAGTGGTCTCGGTTGAATGTAATACGACGCTCGGTACTCGTGTTTGCTATTCGCTGGGCTGCCTGTCCCTATAGTCGCGCCCACACCGTTCGGGAAGCTCTTCTGACAAACGATGAAACGATTGGGTGCTCTCGGCAGCCGACAACTATAAGCAAGCCGTATCGGCAGGTCGAAAGCGCCTGTATCGACAAAGAGAGAGATGCCGTCGTTGATGGAGCGGGCATATGTTAGAGTGGCCATAAGGCCAGACCCGTTATTCGCAGCTGAAGCGGTGAAATACGAGGCGGCACGAGGATCCAAGAAATGGGTCATAATACAGCTCAAGAGCTCCTCAGGAGAACAGTTCGTAAGAGGAGTCCTGCCAACCCTAATATCGGGCATATACTGCGAGTGAGGTTGGTTGGCCAATGGCAAGGTGCGCCTACCTTTGTGAATTCGGCCCGTGGTCTCGAAAGGTGCTATACAGAAGAGACTCTAAATGTATGCTATATCGTCAGCAGAGCCCGTATTTAAAAATTAAGAAGAAACGTGTTACACCAGAATTGTTCCCAAGAAGAAGTTTCAGTCCGCACCGATGCATTAGCGAAACAAACTGGGCAACGGCAACTGAAAAAAAAGAAAGAAAAAAGCAAGAACTTTGTGATTTCTGCCCCAAAAACAAAAGCAGGAACTAGAATAAAGGACAGCACGTACAGAACTTACATGTGAAAAAATATCCTTAGTACGGCCGACTCCAGTGCTCACGTATTCGCTAGTATGCCGTGTTAACTGGAGTTTGTTGTCGTAAAACTAAACAGAGTACGCTACTTCACTGACTCTCGCTATCGATCGCTTACGCTGGTTTACAAATCTTGCCTGTCAAGGGTGACCTCACAGAGCATTTTCAGCTTGAAAGTACCAGATAAAGCTATGTTGCTTACACAGCATTCTTTGCACACAACTCTCCAGTCGTTGGACGCAGTCTTGTATACTCGTTCTCATCGAATGTTATCCTTGAAATCCTGTCATGGTTAGTTTCTCGCATGAAAAATTCAGCAGAAAAATACTACGAGAGAGTAAAATAGTGTACACATTAGCAGCTTAATGCAAAGTTGGTCGACATTCGAACTTTCGAGCAGAGATGCAATGCAAGCAGAGGCAGTACGAATACAGGCAGGGCGATGGCATGTATGAGCATCCATGCCGCGAGCCCCCTGAGCAGTGTGCACGCGACCTGTCGTTGCACCTCTTTCCCGACGACAACGACCTTTGGCCGTTGGAAGGCTGAAAGCGAGGTGCGCTGTTTACGGATGTGTGCGCGGTCGTATACGTGCGCGTACATGAAGAGCCGCACGGTCAGGTTTTTTTACTTATATTATCATCTTTTCTCCACCGCAACAGTTGCCGCTGCTGCTTCCCAGGTCCTCGCGCAGCACACACGAACCTCTTCTGCCACCATTCGGCGGCGTGTCCAGCAAACTGTTAAACGTCGAAGGTTTTAAATGAGAGGCCGAAATGGGTCGCGCACCACGTCTTTCTTTGTTGAAGACAGAGCGGGGATGGGGGCACGCCTTGTGGTATGACTGCATACGCTCTTCGGTCAACCCACTGCGTCAGACCTGCCAACTGTCAGTTCGGCAGCATTGACACGAATGCACGAATGCCCACACAATAACACCGCCCCTATACGTCATTTTTTTTAAAATTTGTTCCTTTTTTTATCGCATTAACGTCGATGAATAAACGATGGAAGGAACGATAAAATCAAATGCTTACACATCCCATAACTTCAGTAGCAAGCAATAGCCTTTGCAGTGTAGTAGTAGTAGTAGTAGTAGTAGTAGTAGTAGTGGTGTTGTGGCTACAGGCGGTGTTAGCCTGGCAGACCTGGCCGGCAATTGCTCCGCCCGAGCGTCTCTGTCCATGTCGCATTGTTCACCACGTGTCACTCAATCCTGTCTCTTGAAGAAACGCTACAAGCAGAGCTGACACCTTCTTGCGAACCGACCGTGTCCCTTCCGGATATATAATTTCTTCAGTGCTCCCATGCGCAAGCCCTCTTTTTTGCATGTTGTCCATGAGTGCTTTTCTCTCGGTGCAAAAGCGCTTGCAGGACCAGATGTAGTGGTCAATGTATCCCAGTTCATTGCACTCCGTGCACAATGTACGTTACTGGGGGGATTGTTCGCTTCATGTCGCCTCGCAAAATAAAGCGACGGAGACGCTGCTCGAGTTTCTGCGAGCAACGGGCCCCGTTGAACGACTCTGATGCTGCCGTGTTTGTGTGTGCGTGCTTAGCTAAGTCTCTCTGTTTCTCATTTTTCTTTCTTACCCTTTTGTTTCCCCTTACCCCTTCCCCTGTGCAGGGTAGTAAACTGAATATTTTTCTGTCTGGTGAGCCTGCCTGCCTTCCGCACAAGTTTTATACCCTTCTCTCTCTCTCTCTCTCTCTCTCTCTCTCTCTCTCTCTCTCTCTCTCTCACTCCACGCCGCCCTTTCCGTCCACTGCATACCTGACGCTCTGCTCTCGAGACCGGTCTTTCATTGACCGCGGAACAAGCTACAGACGCCTTAATTGTCTGTCATGCTGCATTAATTAAATTCAATAGCCACATTCTTTCATTTTTGAAAGGCGATGCTGTAACGCAGCTCCCGACCAACAACTATTTTAACGTATTTGAGAAAATTTTCCAAAAAACTCTAGAAGAAACTTAGTTATGCTGTTGAACACACGCGCTTGTTTGGCACACAGCTAAATAGTTGGCAGAGTTGTATGCCGGGAGTCATGCATGTAAGCGGTATTGTTGAACAGAGCTGCTTACGTTTTGTTTCAAAAGCTGGACGCTCTATTGCGTGTGGTCAGCGGCACAAGTGGGACAGGTTGGAACCAGAAACAACCACATTGAGAAAGTTCGGCAAAATCAATATCATTATAACTAGCTACTTAGTGACAGCGGTTTATGAGACAGCGCACGCTTGTAGACGCTGTCTTTATTATTCTGAGACGTCTCGGTCGGTGTGCTAGATAGTGCACAAGTTCACTGTAATGCGCGTCATCATAAGCTTCCTGTGCATCTACATGATTAGGCAACCGTGCGTAACAAGGCAACAAGTATAACGTCAGCTGGGAGACCGCGTTTTATGAACACTTCTGCCTCTTGAAAACGGAAATTAATATCCGTATACGTTTGCAGCATAAAGCTACGAGGAAATCCAGACGGATTTCTCAGAAATGAGAGCTTCTTAGCTGAAAGAAAAATCGTCCTGGTCTGAGGGTTCGAACCCGGGACCAACGCTTTTCTGTGGTGGTCGCTCTACCAATTGAGCGCGAGGTGAGTTGATCGACATCTCGAAGCACATTAGCATAAATATGGCATGAACATGGAATGAATATGAAATATATGGCACTTCTGCCTCAATCGCTTATGCAGTGACTGTGGACTGCGTTTTCGATTGTGCTTCTGGAATATTTGATTATGTTCAAAATCACGAGTTAACACGCCGCGGTGGTCCAGTGGCTACGACACTCGGCTGCTGACCCGGAATTCGCAGGGTAGAATTTCGATGGAGGTGAAATGCTAGAGGTCCGTGGTACTGTGCGATGTCAGTGCACGTTAAAGAAGCCGAAGTGGTCGAAATTTCGGGAGCCATACGGTGTCTCTCATAATCATATCGTGGTTTTGGGACGTAAAAGCCAGAAAATCACGTGTTCAGTCGGTAAGTGTGTTTTTAACTCAATATAAAAACGCATGCTTACAACTGTTGTAGTTAAACTCGCGTATCACGGCTCAGTGCGCTATCATATGTATACTCCTGCGTTCGTTTTTTCTGCATGATACCGTTTGTTGCACCGTCATACTAGCCTTTCCCCCTACCCCCCCCCCCCTTTTTTTTTTTTTTCTATTCTGATTCTTGGACGCGTTCCATTCCATCCAGACGCGTGTCCTCCACGCTCCTCCTGAAGGCACGCTTGCGATTTTAATTATTGCGTCCTCCGAAGGCGACCTGACCCTCTTCGAGTAACGCTACAGTGTACACCCACGGAGGCCGTTAACATACTTCAGCTGACTAAAAGACGGGCGTTAAAGGAGAAAACAAACAACGCGGCCTAAATGCTGCTGGGAGCGCTTTCATGAGTCTCCGGCTTTCGTTTGATTCCCCGTCCCCACCTTGGACGTTGTGCTTTTTGAACGCGCCGCTGCATAAAGCGTCTTGGCGCCCGCGCATGTCCGCCGCCCCATTCACCGTGCAAAAAGGGGGAGTGCAATTTCAAGGGGCGTCGGCCTTTGCGCTGTTCAGTGCTGTCACCGTTGCTGCTACTGCTGCTGCTGCTGCTGCTACTGCTGCTGCCCAGAGCAGCACGGTCTCGCAGTCTGCGTACCTTCCACCATGCACGGCTTGTGCGGTGACCTGCCACACCTTGGCGGAGACTATAGGCGCCCGTTTGAAGCAGCAGCTAGCAGGGCATGCAGTCCTCACCGTGGTTCTTAAGCGACGAAGTATAACCACAGGACTGGTTCTGAACGCGCCCACACGAAACACCTGAACTTGTATATAAAAACAAACCAAAGACTGTTAGGCAACAGAGTTACACGCAAGAGCAAATTCTAGCTACTAGCTAGCTAGTGATGGGATTTCCTTCTTTCCTTCCTTCTTTCTTTTTCAATAACGAAGGCAGTTGTCAAGCGGCACCGTTCACTTCAGAAACTAAAACTGAATTAACTGAAAGCTTTGTGAGGATTAGGACCCTGTGCCGCGACTGTGTGGAGCTTACAATAATCTATAGATGAGCGTGACGATGGTAATCAACCTAAGAGTAAATTCAGCTGATAGCAGAGTTCGTATGTTGCTTTTAAACACATACATAGTACTCACTCTGATGATTCCCTTATTCGCTATTGCGTACTGCAACATCCGTCACAGCAGTCGCTAAGAATTATGTCTCACTTTTCAGAATGCGTTTTGAGGACACGAACACTTGGAGAGCTAAAAGACAAACAGGCAGTTTCTTGACGCGGAATAGGTCGTTTCGACTTCTCGTGCATTTCAGCGTCACCGGACAAAATGAACAACGACCATTTTTGGTCGGTTTCCTACGAAACAGAAGCGACAGCGCGCAACAAGACAAATATTCTGCATCGCTCCCCTATCTGCTGGTGCTAATTTGAAGTGCTGCGAGCGCAATAAAAGGCAGCAATAGAGCGCGCATCAATGGCAAAAACACCTCGCTAATTGCTTCCCAGCCCCTCCACCTGGCTCCGCCGAGTGCCTCTTTGCTACCGGTGGTGCCACCGCACGGTCACGATTGGCAGCGTATGAAGCGGGACGGAGAAGTTTCGTGAGCAATAAAAAAGTACCAAATGACTTGCGAAGGACCCCGTTTTTACTATATGTGTATGTTGTGGTAAGCGGTTTTAAGTATATACGTAAATGAGTCAAGCCGCGAGCACGGAAATACGACGTTTCTTCCGTATTTATAGAAAACCTTGAAGTACAGACCGGCAAATGACACAATAAACACACCGCATGACCTCTACATCACCGAAACCGAACTCGTCTTGGGCAAATCCCGCAGTCAGCAACTTCGACGCTGGCGACAGGCGCTTGCTTTTTTTGTTTTTTTTTTTTTTCTCCTTTATGAGAAACGCATCCCCGCTAGCTCCATAAAACGCACTTTCGGGCCTTGAGTGTCGTATATCATTTAAATAAGCGGTAGAGGTAAAACTAGGTACAACAGTTGCTAGAAGAATAAATATGCGAAGTGGTCGTTGTGGGCTCACCAATAAAAAAATGTAAAGAATGATGCTCTCAGGCTTTTACGAATGGCGTGAATGCAATGCATCGTGGAATGCGTCGTGCGTGCGCACGTGTGCTTGAATTTTTGCACGACGCACACCCCGTAACAACCTCGGAGCGCTTGAGTGTTTTTCCTTTCAGAGTTCGCTTCTTCTATAAATCTCCGCATTGCACGCATGCCCAGGCATGTCTGCGCCCCGCGAGGTTCATGGCCTAATAATTGGACCGATTTTACTAGAGGCTCTGAGCTGGCTGAGCGATGCAACTGCAGACTAGCTTATCGCGGGGTGTCACATATTCGCGCGGCTGTCGCGTGAAGGTATACGTGCCTGGCATCAGTGGGCGGCTTCGGATCAGGATCACTATAACTTACCCAATTTCGCTCACTGCGGCTGCGCATGACACACTTCTTCTTCTTCTTCTTCTCATTAATATTCTTGCGTATGCACGAGACCCGTTGTGTGCGCGCGTTTTTGGCGATGTCTTTTGTATTTCGAGCAGAGTGCCCTTGCAGAAATTATGCGCACGAGAAGTTGTAACGCTGATGTAGCTAGTTAACAGGATTCGGCAACTGGATGTGCTTCGACAAACGCTTCGCTGTTTCGTAGCAGACGCGTTTCCGTTAAACCGGACTGGTTGCACTGTGCAATGCTTTTCTACTGCTGACCGCAGTGTGCTATGCATGGTCACTTCTTTTCCTCCGACCGAACTGTTAGTTTTATTTGCGATAATTGTCATGTATGTGAAATTTGTTCGCATTAACGAACAAATGCTAGTCGAGGATTCGAATAATCGTTTTACGCTATCAGCATTATTACTGCTTCTTTTCGTAACGAAAAAAAAAAAAGGACATTAAGCGAGCCGCGGTAACGCAGGACACTGCGCAAATAATGGAAAGTAACATGAAGGCGTGTAGTACATGCGGGGTGAGATAAAAGAAATCCTACGCCCTTTCGATCCGTGACACGTGTTCTGCAAAAGCCACGCTAATACTCGATGCCGGAAGTGTGATGAAACAGGCGGCGGCAGTGTTCGTGCGCGCGTCGCTCCGCCCTTTGCAGCTTAGAGAGGCTGGCTCTTTTTTTTTTTTCTTCTCTATTCTTCCATCTGTATCCCCCAAGGAGCGTGGGAAAACCTGACAGGTGACAAGTCGTTTTTGGTCCCCGGCTCGTGACGCGGGCAAATAAGTCTACATGACGGTGGCAGTACCGTAAACACGCCCCCCCCCCCCCCCCCCCTCTTTTCTTTCTGAGTCCGAGGAACTGTCAGCGCAGCGCTGTGACAGGCTCATATTCATCTACAAAATGGCGAACACGCAAACAAGTCCTTAAGATATGGATGGTTCCCTGGAGAAAAGGAAATAGAGAAAGATTTCTTGTTCCATCGTGACGTGGCGAGGCAACGAATGATCGCCGCGAGAGTGAAAATGGTATGGTAGAAATTCTTTGCCCGTTTTCTTTTTCTTCTGAGAAAAAAGAAATCTTTCGTCTGTTCACAATTAACGTTTATTCATTCATTCATTGTTCTGAAAAAAGCTCGCTGACTGCTCGAGCGCGATTTCAGTTCAGCATCGCGCGCTTTAGCTGCCGGTATTGCGAATGGTGACATTTATTTGCAAAACAAACGAGTTTGTGCAATACGTTAAATAACACTTATCTCAATAACCGTATAATGTGCGTCTGCAGAGGCGACAGAAAACGATCAGTATTGAGTGACCCCGAATGTTTAGGATTGTTCGTTTGCGAGTAAAGACCGATATTACCCGATTCTTACAACCCGAACACGTTTCTGAAGAGCCGCGTTAACCTCAAGTTCTTCCCGAATTCCTAAACCATATACTAACACGAGTGTTACGTATGCTACATGATTCTAGTTTGTAAATTCATAATTGTAAATTTAACCCTCGCCCCGCCACGGTGGTGTAGTGGCTATGGTACTCGGCTGCTGATCCGAGGGTCGCGGGATCGAATCCCGGCCGCGGCGGCTGCATTTCAATAGATGTTGTTTTGTGGGGTTTTACGTCCCAAAACCAGTTCTGATTATGAGAGACGCCGTAGTGGAGGGCTCCGGAAATTTCGACCACCTGGGGTTCTTTAACGTGCACTGACATCGCACAGCACACGGGCCTCAACATTTCGCCTCCATCGAAATGCAGCCGCCGCGGCCGGGATTCGATCCCGCGACCCTCGGATCAGCAGCCGAGTACCTTAGCCACTAGACCACCGTGGCGGGGCTGCATTTCAATAGAGGCGAAATGTTGAGGCCCATGTACTGTGCGATGTGAGTGCACATTAAAGAACCCCAGGTGGTCAAAATTTCCGGAGCCCTCCACTACGGCGTCTCACATAATCACAGCTGGTTTTGGGAAGCAAAACCCCACAAATCAATCAACCAAATTTAACTAAAAAAGAAAACGATTTCAGCTCGATTGGACCACCTTGAAGAATAGCACCCGAAGTTGCCCCCCCTGGGGTTTATATATATATAGTGTCCAGCAAACGTCGTGCATGTTCGAACGAATTAATTAATTAATTATGTATATATATTCGCCAACAGACGCTAGCCATTCAGTAAAGAACACGTCCAAGAGTCAGCCCCACAGGCTATACGGACACTACAAGTCTTCGCCGCGACGCAACACGCGCACGGCCTCGAAGGTAGCAATGAACGCAGGGACTTCCTTGCCTCCAACGCAAATGTGGCGCGGCATTTTGCACGTTAGGCCGCTACGGGTCACATGCGTAGAGGTGTATGTGAGCAGTTACGCGTCGTGTTTATGAAAACAGAAATAACAAGACGGAACCATGGAGGTCCCACGGAGCCGTCACGCTGTTCTTTCAGCGTTTTTTTTTTTTCTTTCTTTTTGCGTATACTCCTTCAAAAGCCACTGCAAGGCGACAGTTCGCCGCGCGCAATTTGCTTTAATGTCTTCCCGCCCAGTGTATGCGAACAAATGACTTGGGCGCAGTGTTGAAACCACTCGGCCTTCATTAGGCAGTTTTTCACGCGGGCAAACAAGAGACTGTATGGGGTAATGTGCATTCCCTCTGGGCGTGACAGCGAATACCTCTGGACTTTTACAGAGCTTTTACTCATCCTCCGCCTTGAGGCACCGCTAATACGCGGCAGTGCTCGAACGCACCGAGTGACGCACACAGGTTGCGCCGCACCGCGCGCTTAAGCGAGCGCTTGCAATGGTGAAAATAGTGGGTTAAAACCAAAGTACAGGCGCGAAAGTAGTAATAAGCGATCTCCGCTGTACATGTTGGTGCGTGTGTTGGCATTCACTATATAGTCACGCTGCGACGGACGGGACGGGCTGATGTCTTCCGTCGCGCCTTGAGCTGCAGAGGAAGCAAAATCAGAATGCGCGCGCATTTTCTCGCAAATGCTCTTGGTATAGGGCGGCTGGGGCGCTGTACTTCAGCTCGACACCAGTATAGCCTCCGTAGCTGAATTTAGAGGCGAGGACAAACATTATATCCGAACGTTTTCTTCTTCCTGATTTACTTCTGTCAGCGACGTTGTGAACCGATAAGAAGATGGTTTTTTTTATATTATTTCCTTTGGTTGCACGCTCTCCAACGTTGTTCCCGGTTCCCCTCCGTTATTTTATTATTTGTTTCTTTTTTTCATGGCACCACGCTTCGCTAATAGTTTGGCGGCCGGGAGTTGGCGTCTGTCAAAAATGTGCACGGCAACCGTTTCTTTTCAAAGCTCAGTGTTCAGTCTAATCATCCCGACCCGCCGTGGAAGCTGGGGTTAAGATGTTTCGCAGCTCAGTTCGAGGATGTGGCTTCGATTCCAGGCCACGGTGTCTGCCTTTAAATGGGGCTAAATGCAACAACGCCCATGCATGTAGATTTATGTGCGCATTAAAGATAATAGTGATACTATTATTTTTAGTGATACCGTGATTTTGGTATACGCAAAGATCCATTGATTTGTGGGGTTTAACGTCCCAAAACCAGCTCTGATTATGAGAGACGCCGTAGTGGAGGGCTCCGGAAATTTCGACCACCTGGGGTTATTTAACGTGCACTGACATCGCACAGCACACGGGCCTCAACATTTCGCCTCCATCGAAATGCAGCCGCCGCGGCCGGGATTCGATCCTGCGACCTTCGGACCAGCAGCCGAGTGCCATAACCGCTCTAGACCACCGTGGCGGGTATACGCAAAGACCCAGAATTTCTTGCTGTTTATTTTTCAATTAGCCCCATGGGGTGATGAAGTGCCTGAGCTCGGGAGCCCGACAAAGTGGCATCATCCGCCTGAAAACGATGCGCCGCCCATTGCGCACGAATTCTGCCGTGCATCGAGGCTACTCTGCCGAGGGAACATCAACTCTCCGACAGCTTATTAAATATAATAATAATAATAATAATAATAATAATAATAATAATAATAATAATAATAATAATAATAATAATAATAATCTATTTGACTGCTGTACGCGTTCTCGCCGTCGAATTGAAGTTATCCAGAGTGGCTTAAGGACCCACAGTCTTTCCGATTTGTGGGCTGTTTAGGTTGACGCAAAAAGAAAACCTGACAGCAGTTCTGTATTCAGCACATGCTCAGTCGTGCCCCCATGTTTTAGTGTCCAGCAACGCGCTCTCGTTCCCACTTCTAAATACCCCTCCTCGTCTGTTCTGGGTTGTCCTTTCGGTTTATCGAGAATATACGCAACGCACAAACTTCGATATATATTCATTTTGAGGCCGGGGAGCGCGAGAATAGTCCCAAAACCTTGATATGATTATGAGATACGCTATACGGAGGGCTCCGGAAATTCCGACCACCCGCGGGCGCTTTAAGGCGCACTGACATCGCACAATACACGGGCCTCAACATTTTGCCTCCATCGAAATGCAGCAACTGCGGCCGGGATTCGATCCCGCTACCTTCTGGTTGCGGGATGAGCAGAATGAGCCACTAGACCACCGTTGCGGGCTCGTTAGTTGCTCTGTTGCACTAAAGAACCGCAGGAAGCCTGTTATTTTTAACAGCTTGATTTGGGCGACTTGGTTCATACTGAATACGGTGGTTACAGCTGAACAATATGAGAAGGGAGAAGAGCGCTCTTTCTTTCCTCTTCGTTTCTTCTTATATCGTCGCGCTGTAACCACCGCGTGTTCAGTGTTTCTAATTGCGCACACACACACGCACGTGAAACACAGGTAGCGTTCGCTAACATAATTACTAACGAAAAATGTGACATACGCTTAGCTTAATTTTACTCACTCCTGAACAGTTCGACTTGGCGAAAGCACAGAGATATTCATGAAAAAGCCGCAACAAATGCTGTCAATCTGTGAAGTTGTGCGCCGTCATCTCGAGAAGGCATCAGTTCAGCAAGGCAAGCTACTAAATGTAGTAAACTTCCTTTTGATGTAAAAATAAATAAAGGCATTCAATTGAATGATCAAAGACATGCCCGAGAGCATTCGCAATACACGAGGTGCTGCTTGCGAACACAGCGAAGGATGCCCACAATAAATTTGACTACGTGCCGGCTGCCGTTCTGTTGATTCGGGATCATGATCCACGTGGCGAAGTTTGCGCCCGGACGCCAGCAAAAGTAAAGGGGATACGTGTGTCACCCCTTGCGAGCTCACGTCGCAGCAACTCGTTTCCGAATCGCTCTCCTCTCAGTTCCGTCTCGCTTCTTCCGGCACGTGACTTGGAATAAAAAGGACGCAAGGCCCTCGACTGAATGCTTGTGGTGCAGCTATGGGAAATACGCCTTCCAGTGAGGTTCAGAGATGAGACGCTCATACTGCGTTCACATAGGTGCGCCTTGTGCGAGAAAGGCACGAAAGAATCGCGCACGATGCCACGACGGAGTCCGTAAATGCAATCAGGAGGCGTCCACAGTTCAAACAAACTACATCGGAAGATATGAGACAAATTTTCTATTGCTCGTTTCTTTTTTCCTTTTTCTTTCGCTAAACGGCCCTCGAAAGACCGGACGTGACCGAACACAAGCCGACTTGTTCCAGGCGCACGGACGCTTTCTCGACGTGCGTGAATCGTTGTACCAGATAATAGCATCAAAGTTTCAAGAACGTGGTGGTTGTGTGGAACACAACCATCACGTTTAGGATAGAATTAGTTTGGTGTAGTTACAGAAAAGAGTGGCGCTATTTTGATGCATTTCACTTTTATTTCGCAGTACAGTGGCCTTGATGGAGGTATCGTTCCCGTTACTAATTGTCGTTTCATAGATATCTTTATGAATGCTTCTTATATAGTTATAGGTGGAACAAAGATGTCCTGAATGAAGGTCGTTAATGAAAACCCCGTACATACGTTAAAATAAGAGGACTGTTCCCAAGCAGAAAAATTTACGACTTCAAGCCCACTAACAGTACATATGCTGAAGCGTATACAGAAGCCCCGCGTTTGCTATCAGAAAGTCGCGCCGTGGTGAACGTCATCCAAAAAGTTCGGAAGCCGTAGTGGCGTCTGTACGCCGCCAGTGATGCAAGTATTTGCTGACTGAAATCGTGCATTTTGTCGCATTTTACTTCGTTCTTTCTTTGTTCCCATTTAACTCATATTTTCGAGCCGGGATTTCAGTCTCCTAAAACAGTGGGGATCGATTGATTGATCTGTGGGGTTTAACGTCCCAAAACCAGCTCTAATTATGAGAGACGCCGTAGTGGAGGTCTCCGGAAATTCCGACCACCTGGGGTTCTTTAACGTGCAAAACAGTGGAGATCGCCTATATGCCTACAAGTGCGTATACGCACCCTTATTTTACTTGGGGCTTCTCCGTTTCTCGCGGAAAGGACTGTATACAAACCGTGCGCTGATAATGAAACTAATCGGGGATGACCTCCACTAATAAAATGTTAAAGGCAATTTTCTTACGGCACCACACGTGTATTCCTTTGCGCAACAAAGTATGTCATTGTCATCTCACACCCTTACCTGTGTTTGCTCATTTTGCAAGCGCAACAATGCGCTTGCAAAATGAGCAAATGGCGCTATAGTAATGCCAATTTAGCCAATGGCAGTACAGTAATGACACCTCCTCTCTCGCTCTCTCTTTCCCTAGTGAGCGCTATGCAGGACGTTTGAATTTGCTGTGTGAGAGATTGAATAATCAATTAATGCTTATTTAGTCCTGGTAGAGCTGTCCCAATTTATGTAGTTTGTGACGTGAAGACGTCGGCATGCAAGCTTCGTACACCTATATTCTCTCATTTGTCCGCCTCGTGTTTCCGTTAGCCTGCTCAATCGCGACGAACGCTTAACTCAGAAATGTGAGCATCGAACAAGCAAAAAGAAGGGAGAAAGAAAAGGAGAGAGAAAAATAAACAAAAGAAAAACGACGCGCGCATAATGAGTCTCAGGTGTACACGACACCTGGAAATCGGAGCCTGTCCTTATCTGCCTGGTGAATTTGTAAAGGTTGTCGCACTTCCGCGTTTGTTTCGACATTCAGAAAACGGCGTCTCGGAGACCTGACCGGTGCCGAACTCTTTCCATGCCGTGCGGATCATAGTGATGACTTCGCGCACTCCTTGAGCCGGACTGCCCCTCCGGATTGACCGCGTTTCGCTTTTATAGTCGACGGGAGAAGGGCCGCCAAGACCGCGGAACGCGATACGAGCGCGGACGCCGGTGTGAGCGCACCACGATAACCGGTGTGACCCCAAATTTCCACCAAAAAACGCTCAACGGGAATACCCCCGAACTGATATCATACACACAGAAAAGCAAAAGACAACATGAGAGATCACCTCTGATTTAAGGGACAAAGAAGCCTAAGACTGATCAAGCTTGCAGCGAGACGACGCATTTAACCTAAAAAGGACTGTAAAGGTGCCTGAGCATTAAAGAAAAAAAAAAGGAAAAGAAGATCCGCTTCTTATAACAATGTTTATGGGCTATTTCTTCTCTCTGAAGTCTGAAGTTGCTTTAGCGTTACCTACTATATTGCATAACTTACTGGCAATTAACCAGCGTCTGTAAATTATGCTGATTGTAACGTCTATGTGAGTGGCAACAGCAAGTACATCTCGCGGCTTTACTCTACAGTATTGTGCACCTGTGCAATACGTTAGCTACTCAAAAATATCGAGCTATTTGATACTAGTTATTTTTACACCACAGCTCCATTGATGTTGTGTTGTGAAGGGCACGAATGCATGGGGAAGGACTAAATAATTAAAGTGTCTGTGCCGTTGAGTACATTACTGTCGCCTCATAACGACTGTGTTACAAAGTCTGCAGTGAACGCGAAACCTTTCTCAAGAATCTACGCCCTTTCACTGACGAATCCCAGAGGGAACAGTCATATGATATTAAAAGCCCACAATAAACATGGATATGTTAGCGGTGGAAGTGCGTCCTTCTAGAAATCTCTTAAACAGAACGCATGAGCACGTTTGCTATAGAAATAAAGGGATGAATAAGTGTGATCGTAACAGAGCGGACAACATGGACCCACAGTCAATGAAATTTTGAATTATGTGATGGCGGGTACCATAGAAGCTCATCGAACCTATTCGCTGACGTCGTGTACTCTGGCAGCAACCCTGACATGCGTGGTGTTGTTTCGCTTGTCGCAGGTTTCCACGTGACTCCCAAGTTGCACCTGATCTGTCCCGAGAGCTGCATTCTGATCGTTATCGGGGTGGTGATCGGGTTGTTGCTCTTCTACACGGGCCTGACGTCAGTGGGGCCGCTGACGCCGGACGTGTTCTTCCTGTTCATGTTGCCGCCCATCGTACTGGATGCCGGATACTACATGCCAAACCGTTCTTTCTTCGACAACCTGGGCTCGATCATGACGTACGCCGTGTTGGGCACCGTGTGGAACGCGCTCACCATCGGCCTCTGCCTATGGGCGGTGGGCCTGACCGGCCTGTACGGCACGCCCGTGCCCCTCCTAGACGCGCTGCTCTTCAGCTCCATCATCTCTGCCGTTGATCCAGTGGCCGTGCTGGCCGTCTTCGAGGAGATCCACGTCAACGATGTCCTCTACATCCTGGTCTTCGGCGAGAGCCTGCTCAACGACGCCGTCACAGTGGTCAGTGAGAGCCGCACGTCATATCTTTAGTTTTGGGTAAATGGGGAAGTTCTCTTACATGATTTTCCCCAATGAAAGAAAAGTGGCGAGGGCGGGTATTTAACGGTCTGTAATATTTCGCTCGAGGGACGCTCATTCTTCCCGCCTAAATTATTTCACGTGAATCTCAGAAATGTTAATTCATTAAGTGAATGACTTAATGCATAAGGAAAGAGCACCTTTTATTATTTGTTGTGACACCTTCGGATCTCATCAGTGAAAGAGCTCTCCCAGAGAGAAAGACAAAATGAAGGAGAAAGTCAGGGAAGGTATCCAGAACGGAAGGCTCGGTGGCAATTCTACATTAGCGAACGACAATGAGCGAGGCAGAAATATAATGACTTAGAGAGAGAGTGAACACACACATACTACGATCACAGCCGTCGAAACGTGTTAAACCCACTCAGTGCTAAGTCCGTTTGTGCAAGTTCAGTACCATTTAGGATCGCCATCTGCTGTGACAGCTGTCTAGCAGAACGGAAAGGTAAATTATTTGGTCATACATGTTGACAAAGGAGCACGAAACAACGAGGGCGGTTGGTATCTGTGCAGCATTGAAAAAGTTAAAATACTGCATGCCCCGACGTTCGTGATGTCTGTTAACGTCTATGTATTTTCTTTCCCCCATTCTAACCAGCGCTTTCAAACGCCGTGGCTGTTCAGTGGCTCTATCTTTCTGCTGATGAGTGGAAAGTCGCGGGTTCGATTGATGCTCGTGTACTTGTGCTTGCCTAAAGAACCTTCGATGATCAAAACGAATCCGAAGCCCTTCCCTATATGGCTCCCATCACAGTCTCAACCTTGTTTTCGGACATTATAGGCGCAATCAACAAGGGTGTGCAAACACTAAAGAATATCGAGTATCAAATCGTGTAATATCCGACTTGTTCTGTTCATAGAACACCGACTATTCATAAACAAGAGTATTCTTAGAATAATTTACGAATACTTCGAAATTGCAGTTGCAAAGGAATAAACAGAAAAGTGGTGCACAAGTAAACCAGTTTTCACCTGCGCGGTTATATTAAAATAAGAAAACGTGATACCTTACGTACAATAGTCCACTAAGCTCGGAGAAGCTGACTTTGCCGGTTATACAACAATCATTCGTGCTCTCTGAATTCCACTGTGGATGCGTAACGGCTGCTGATTTCCTCCTCATGCTCCATTTGTCCGCCACCATTACTGAGACCTTTGACCAATTGGCGCCCGCTCTACATAAAGTACAGTTCGGTCGCAGTGTGTTGTCTCACGAGAAAACAGCGGCATCCAGAGCGTTGTGTTCAGGTGCTGGTTGTACCGGAACTTCGTATGTTATCTTCTGCTCGAATAAGAACCATTTGCAGCACTATGAGTGCCAAGTGTGGCCGTGTAATCACAACGCGTATCGATCAGCCCATGGCTGGCGTGATATTCACGCTGGTCCTGGCACGAGACGATGAAACAGGGAGTGTACATATGACGTATGTGACGCAGGTGCTGTACCGCATGTTCGAGGGATACACGGACATGGGCACGGAGAATATAATACCGACGGACTACGTGTACGGCGTGGCATCCTTCTTCGTGGTGGCCTTGGGTGGCACAGCCGTCGGCATCCTCTGGGGCCTGGTAGCCGCCTTCGTGTCGCGCTTCACGCACCACGTGCGCGCCATCGAGCCCCTGTTCGTCTTCATTCTCGGCTACCTGTCATACCTCAGCGCCGAGTTGTTCCATCTGTCTGGAATCCTCGCGTGAGTCGCCGCTCTCAGGCATTCCACCCTGAGCACGCGCTTGCGTTATTCAGACAGTGCGGCGAATCAAAAGCAGTTATGGCACTTAGCCTAATACGCGCGCTTTACGCTTCGCAATTTGAACAACGTAACGCAATAATCGGGCAAGAGAACAAGCACGGGACGAAAGGAAAGTGCGAATGTGTTGAGATTGAGAGAGAATATATTGAGATACTGAGAATATATTGTAGACCAGGAAAACCGTTAAACAGTGTATACCCACTATGCTTCATTTTTCATAGCCACGCTCGTGTAGAACGTTGTACCGCAAATGTTGTTACTATCACATGTGCACCGGCCTGTCAAACTTGCAGTTGTAGAGCGTGATTTTTGGGGAGTATGCGTAAATAAGCTATGTCTCTGCTTTGGGCTGTGTATGCTGAAAAAGAAGAGCGAAACATTTGCAGTGTGACCGCTTGCTAAAGCATGCGTCAGACTGTATCCAGCTTCGGGGTTTCAATATGCTTACCGAAGTAATCGGTATCTCACCATCCTCACTGCACATATGCAGGTTGACCTTCTGTGGACTGACGATGAAAAACTACGTCGAGGAGAACATCTCTCAGAAGTCCCACACCACACTGAAATACGGAATGAAGATGTTAGCCAACTGCTCGGAGACGATCATATTTATGTTTCTCGGTGTGTCAACGGTGAACGACATCCACAGGTGGAACACATGGTTCGTCATCCTAACCATCGTCTTCATCACCGTCTTTCGTTCTGTGGGTAAGACACTTCCTCGAGTGCTTGGGGATATTTTTTTTTTCTTTTTGCCAAGAATGGTTGTTTCCTTACCTAAAAGTGTATCGGGTCAAATCCAGGCCGCGGGGGCTGCGTTTCGATGGAGGCGAAATGTTTAGGGCCATGTGCTGTGCGATGTCAGTGCGCGTTAAAGAACCACTGGTGGTCGAAATTTCCGGAGACCTCCACTACGGCGTCTCCGATAAACATAGCGTGGTTTTGGGGCGTAAAAACCTCAGAAATAAATCAAAAGCGTATATAAGTGGGACTGCTACAAGAACGCTGACAAGCCTCTTAATAATAATAATAATAATAATAATAATAATAATAATAATAATAATAATAATAATAATAATAATAATAATAATAATAACAAAGGACGTGTTTAATCATATCGCATCACTCCATGCTAAAATATTTGTTCCATTTCCTTGTTCTTTTGCTTTGTGCGATAGAAAGCCACAGTAAATCAGATAATGCCCCATCATTGAGAAACACACAGAAGCGCGATCGTCACAAGTGTTCAGATTAGGAAGGCGGGGCAAAGTTTCTTACAATGGTTTAACAGGAAACGGAGACTGAAAGCCGACGCCGAAGTTCAGCGAAGCATATGCTCGAGATGGCCATGAAAAGCGTTGTAAATATGCACTTTTCCTTTTGGTCTCAACAAGCCAGCGAAAAATTCAGAACACTTCCTTTTCGCTTCAAAGTTCGGTACACTTATTCCTTTCTCGCTTTTTTTTTTCTTTTTTGGATCGGTCGTATCTAGCGCACTGTCACCGCAATATATCACTTTTACAGGCAAAATTTGAATGGAAAGCCAACCTTGTGAAGAATTCAGCTGTAAGCTCTTGTAACCACGAGCTGTTTCTTCGCTACTTGATGCGTACATTCACACTCAGCTCACTTTCAGTTTCAGTTCACGTTCGTGGTAACTAGAGCGTGGATCTGCAAAAACACGTGCCCGTGAACCACTGCCTTTCCTTTCTCTTCTTCTTTTTTAGGAGGGGGTGAGCCAAACACGCAGTAGGCGAGGGAAACAGCTGTGCCGCAAGGAATTTGGTACCAGGTTGCCAGTTTTTATTTATTTTTTTAGCTACAACACGTTCTCCGTAGAAGACAAGTGAACCCACGGTTTCGTGCTGGCACAAGGCTATGTATTCAAGACCCGAGGGGGGCTTGACAAAATGCTGCATTTCTTTGCATCGCACTTAAGCGCAAAATCGCCGCAAATGAAACAGCAGCAAGAAAGACTACAACAGAAGCTCAAGAGAAGATAGATTCTTTAATTGATCGTTAAAAACGACGAAGGACAAGGAATGTCGCCAGATCAAACACGCTTAGTGGACTTGTCTTCGTCAGGACGGAAACTGACGAAGACAATTCCACTTGTCGAAACGTTAGCTCTGGCGACATTCCCTGTTCTGCATCGCTTTTAACGACCTCTTCTTCAACAGCAAGATAGGGAACACGGAACAGGCGGGCTGAACACCCGTTTTGTACCCTGTCTTCTGTTGTTTTTCGCGTGCCTTACCATAATCCCAAAGACTCGAGCACGAGTGTTCGCGATGACTCGTCTTATTGAGCCCCAATTTGTGCAGGAGTCGTTCTTCTGACGTGGCCCATCAACCGGTTCCGCGTACACACACTCAACAAGGTGGATCAGTTTATCATGGCGTACGGGGGCCTCCGAGGTGCAGTGGCATTTGCCCTTGTGCTGGTCGTCAACGAGGACGTCATACCGACAAAAAAGATGCTCGTGACGACCACCATCGCAGTGATCTACTTCACCGTGTTCGTCCAGGTGAGGTAGACATGGCATGCCCCGCACTACGACCATTTGTGACCGCCACCACGGTGGAACAAAAACGCCTTCAGTACTCGTACACGAGTCATGAAAAGAGCATGGCCAAGAAGGCTATATATTTGCATTGACTACAAAAAGGCCACATGTTCCTAGTTCACACTCTTAACTCAACATAGCCTAATTCATACCGGAAGTCCTTTGAATGTAATCTATTTATTACAGGATATTCCAAGAAATAAAATACTGAGTGCTGTCTCTGCGTGTGAAGTTGATGTGTTCACGCCCGGTATAATGGAAGAAGTTTTGGGAGGAGAGTCAAATCTTATTTTCTTGTTAATGCAGGGAATGACCATCGGACCTCTAGTACGCCTACTCAATGTCCCACGTAGTGTCAAGGGTCAGATGTCCATGAATGAAAGGCTGCACACCAGGGTTAGTATCCCAGGATGCCTACCTATGGTCACGGGCACGCTGGCTACTCGGTATTCAGTTATGTGTGTCAACAAAAGGTGCACTTTCTTCACATTACAGTTAATGGACCACTTAATGGCTGGCCTGGAAGACGTGACAGGGCAGTTCATGGGCAACTACAAAATACGAGACAAGTAAGTTCGGCTCAGAAACCGCAGTGCTGCTTTACAAAATATATTGTGTGTGCATAGGTTACTGTGCTCATACAAAGTTATCTAATGCTTTTTGGTTTTCTACTACATTCACCATTTAACGTCATCGAAAACGTGTCAGTAATTGTCCCCCCTTCATGCCAAATGTCATATTCCCTGCACGTATGGTCGGTAGAAATTTCTCAGTTATTGCAGCGACAAGCAACAGTCAAACCGTATATATGCACTCTGCAAATCCGTGCGCAGCAATAATACAGTCGTGAAAAATTTAACTCTGGTCAGCAAACCACGTGGAACTTGGACGTACGCAAACAAGCGCGAAATCTATAATCCACATCATCTTTTAACTAAACGCCGCCCCCTTCCCATTTTCTTGATTACTTCTCTAATCATTCGCACATTCAATCGGTATCTATCTGTGAAATCAACATACCTGTTTTGCGCTGGACGTATAACCACTCTGATCTAGCTAAGGCTTCGCTAGAAACATGAACATGGGGTTGCTCCTGCGTCGAGCACCACCTTTGATGCTTTTACATGTGCGAGCAGTGTCCTGTTATGCGCTGAGATGCGTGTGTCCGGCGTCGTCTCGCTTGTTCGCGAACAGCGCATGTTTGTTCTCGCGCAGGTTCAAGTACTACAACAATCGTTTTCTGAGGCCGATGCTGCTCAAGGACCACAGCATACGTGAACCTAAGATCATCGAAACGTACTCCAAGCTGAATCTTGCCGACGCAATGAACTTGCTGAAGAACAACAACAGCCTGGTGCCTGTAATGAATGGTGAAAATGGCGTGTCCTTAGCCTCACTCTTCCGAAGCTACACACAGACCAACCTGAGCAAAGGCGCCGCGTCGGCCAGCGGCGACACGCTGCGCGAGCTCGATCTACCAGTGGACCGGTCGGCCACAGTGCTCAACTTCGACATGAACGAGCTGCAGTATTCGCCTAGCAGCAAGGACTACGCAGATGCCCAGCTGCACCACATACTGTCGGACTCCATGTTCAAGCCATCGAGGAGGGTGAGTGCCGGCGTTACGACGTTGCCACAAGCTGAGACGAAAATTTTTTAAAAGAAACTCCTCAGAAAATCCAGGAATTAATTTAACTATAGAGGCGCTACTATCATCTGGAGCCTGTGACCATGATATGTTATATATGAAAAAAAAAAACACCCAAGGCGACCTTAGTGTTCCCTTGGGTGACTTGAACGGGTTTGGTAGCGAACTTTCGGTGGACTGGCTCATACCCACATATAAATGTTGGTATGAGCCACACGTGGCTTATTTCTCTTTTTTTCTTGCTTACGTGTGGCCCACCCAATCGGGTGCACATATACCTCCACCTAATTAATTTTCATTAATTACCCTAATGGCTAAACGACTCTTTTCTGTACTAAACATGTGCCCTGATATCACATCGACCTTACAGAAGTCTAAACTCGATGTCCTCGTGTGATATTTATTTTTCCAAATTGTTTTTTTTTCGTAACCATCCCCATCCCGAGGTAAATTGGAGATGCTAAGCGAGAAACATAATGTCGCCAAGTGCTAACGCTATAGGGCTCCGCTCATCAGCAGGACTAGATGGCACGCTGAGTGAGTGAGTGAGTGAGTGAGTGAGTGAGTGAGTGAGTGAGTGAGTGAGTGAGTGAGTGAGTGAGTGAGGTGAGTGAGTGAGTGAGTGAGTGAGTGAGTGAGTGAGTGAGTGAGTGAGTGAGTGAGTGAGTGAGTGAGTGAGTGAGTGAGTGAGTGAGTGAGTTGAATGCAGAAAGTTTGATCCAACGGCCGTTGGGCCCTACTTGTGTGTCCTGAGTGGGTGGTCGAATATAACGCTCTGCGTCATGAGAAATTCGAAAGATGCGAGCTGCGCCCGTCGAGAAGTATTTTAATCGTTCTTGCAGCCGCTCCAACAGCGTTTCCACTTGAATATTTTGCAAGCCATGTCCTATAGGCTAGGCAGACGTGACTGCCGTGGTTCCCACTTTCACGCGCCTGGGCGATGTGTGGCCTGAAACGATACAAAACAGTATCGTCGCCATGACCCGCGTGCAACAAAGGTATACTGCTATGAGAGTTCTAAGTGGCCAGCGAGAATCCAGCTTGCAAGACTAGCAGAAGCGAAGAAAAATATCAGCGCTTCGTAAAAGGTCCTTGCAGGAACTAAATCAGTGGCTACGCAGCAGCATACGGTCTGAGTGTGCGCATGTAACGTCGCCTTTTCTTTGTGGAAGCCTTACAGTTCAGCTCGCAATTACAGTCAATTTGTAGAGGTTGAAGCAAATAACCGCGCACTCTTCCTTTTTGCTTCTGGATATTCTAAGCGCCACAGTACCGTGGCTTCGTGGCTTCGAAGTGGACCATACAAAATCTTGATAAACCAGTTCAGCAAGGTCTTGGCGGGCAAATCAGAACATCGCTGATCATGTTGTTGGCTCGCGTTACTAGACTATACGCACCGGCCACGAATAGCTCTAGCTTATAAAGCAGACATTCCTTTGTACCACGACTACCGGGTTCTCAGCGGGCCATGTCGGAGATGTTTGTCACTGGCGTAACCTACGGACGGCGTGCGCCGCGCGAGATGTTCCCTGGCATGCCATTTTCCCCCACCTCCTCTCTTTCTGCACGGATGTATGGTGCGAGTGCGTGAAGGAGAGGTTGTCATCGACGCAGGTCAAGCGGCTCTACAGGGACCGTGTGGACGGGATCGAGGACCACCCGCCCTTCCATCACCACATGCGCATGCAAATCCGCACCTTCTTGGGAGAAGAGAGACGACGCATGCGCAAGGCTCGTACCGGCCGTCTGCCACGCCACGATGGCAACGATGGTGCTCCGCTCACATGCAGGCACGCGCACGAACCTCGCAAGATTCCTAACGGAGGTAGGTGGTTAGACTCCCAAGAGAAGATTCGCTGGCCGTTACGATGAAGCAGCGGGAGCAACGGGCGTAGCTTTCTAGGGATCTTTGAGACACGGGGTTACGCACATCGTCATGCAACCGACGCTGCACAAACACAATGCAGACCTTGCTTAAGTGTTCTTTTTGTTTTTTTAAGCTAAACTTCCATGGTATACGTCTGCGTCGGGCGCAGTGTGCCAGTATGTCACAATGAAGAAAGCCTCAATCACTCTGGCCTCCATGACAGCATCACTGCATGTCATCAATTCCCTTGTTGCTTAGATTGGATGACCTCATGATGGAATGTTTAGCTGTGTGACAGCAATAGCAGTTATAGTATAATGCCAGCAGACACCACATGCCTTATTTGGCGAAAAAGGCGAGAAAGCGGCAGAGCTTTCTTTTTAACTGTGCACACTTTGTATATAACTGGTCAGATTCGTAGCTGGCGTTATATACTTCATGCCAAACGAGAACTGAAGCTGGATGACCACGGAATGCACATGCGCACACAAGCACTAAGCGCTGGCATGTGTTGCCCAGTGTTTTTTCCCCTCTTCAATGTCTACCACTCACCAAATATTCTCCTTGATGATTTTGACGTACTTCATGTTCTTCTAGATCAATCGTAGCGTGTTGTGATAGCAGCGATAAATGACCGAACTGTCGCTCCTAACCATAAATGTCAATAACCAACTGGGTCACATCTTGCTTTCAGGCGCATTCATTACGGTTCCATAACTGCAGAAAGCCATCAACATTGTCCCGCATAATATAGTCTACTGCGTCCGTCGTGGTGGTGTAGCGATTACGTTGCTTGACTGCTGGCCCGAAAGACGTGGATTCGATCCTGGCCTCGCCGATCGCATTTTAGAGGCTCGATCGCATGATTAGAGGCCCGTGTGCTGTGCGATGTCAGTGCACGTTAAGGAACCCAGGTTCCATATTGAGTTTTGAACCAGCGGCTGCCTCTCATCCTCGGGCGGACGGCCGAAACCCTACAGCATGGCTAAAGACCATTTATTTAGACGAGACTGAGCAGTGCAGAATTTGCAATCCTTAAGACAACAAGAGGGGGTTCCTCTTGCGGACAGCGAATGGCTGTCAAGCAAAATTGCCACCCTACTTTACGGAAGTCAGTTAAAAAAAAATAGCATGCTTTTTTTTTTGCGATAATTATCAACGTAAGCGAAGACCGGAAACAACGCATTTTAAATAATAGACGCTTAAAAAATACCTTTCGGCGACGAACTCGTTCCGCAACCGCCCTTCGCCACAGAGGCGGACCATGTCGCATGCACAATTGGGACGCGGCACTAAAGACGCCTTCCCAACAACAGCCATGCACTATCTGCAACTGAAACTGTGGAAGTGTAACAACTGCAGTTGCAAGTGAAGCCGTGGGTGCAAGTGAAAGCGATTACATTAGCTTTCTTTTCAAGCGCAGAACTTCTATTTTTGTTGTAGCCTAGCAGACCTCGCGCTCTCGTTCAATAAGTAAATTGCTATTATAAGCAATTCAATAAGTAATTGCGACATGTTTACCACAGAGAATCTGAAAGCGGTATGTAGCTTTGAAAATGCAAGGCGGTAAATTTACCATTCTGTGCACCTTTACGAGTGTATTTGTCCTAATTTACAAAGTATCGAGTTGAAATACACGATAGGACAGAATTTCTTTTTATTACGTCGCGAAACAAACGATGATGGCAGGCCACATCACGAGGTGATGGTAAAGCTTCGTGTTAGCAAGTATACGGAAAAAGAAGGTTAGAGGTGTTCTTTTGGGTAACCATTCTGAGACCGTCTAGTGCGGAAATTCATTCGACGGATGGGATACAAGAACACAAAGACGAGCCTTTGTTCCCATTCCTTCGTTTTCCGTTGGCGTTAAATAACTAGCTATATTGGAAAAACGCCAACCACCCTAAACGTTCTCGCTATACTTACACGTATAACTACCGAACAGCCAGAATATATGCCGCGACTTCAACCAAGAAGGTCCGAAGTACGGCGTCGGACTAAGCCATATTGAGCAAGGTGACTTCATCCATATAGTTGTGCCCCGCCACGGTGGTCTAGTGGCTACGGTACTCGGCTGCTGATCCGAGGGTCGCGGGATCGAATCCCGGCCGCGGCGGCTGCATTTCTATGGAGGCGAAATGTTGAGGACCGTGTGCTGTGCGATGTCACCCAGGTGGTCGAAATTTCCGGAGACCTCCACTACGGCGTGTCTCATAATCAGAGCTGGTTTTGGGATGTTAAACCCTACAAAACAAAACAAAAAAATCCATATAGTTGTCTCAGTTGCGGAACCATACCGTACTGAGGAGAGTGACGTTAGCCGCGGGAAACCTGAGAGGTAGCTAAGCAATATACATCATATGCGAAAGTGAAATGACTGTTAGAAGGTGTGGGCAGGTTGTGTCAGCGTATTCACAAAATTGTGGGCCATCCTGTCGAAGCTTCGTTAGTCTGCAGGGTTGTCGAGCGTGCAAGAAAGGTGGGTTTGATCTGGCTGGGGAAACATGTATGCAAAGAAAGATTGGCTGAAGTTAGGGAGAATATAATGGGAGGTTTAAAGGGAACCGAAGTAAAAATCCAAAGGGAGCGAAATTGTCACACGATTAAAAAAAAAAAAGAACGCACAGCCTTTTTTCTTGCAGGCGTACTCGTAAAAGGAACTATCATGCAAACCTCGCCTGGCTTGTGCAATAAATTTATACGTCTTTGCTCTGTTTGCCTGTATACCTGTTTCAATTTGGGAGGTAATTGTGCAGTGACCACTTAGCATAACTATGCTTATAACGAAACGTTCTCTTTCAGATAAACCGCAGCTGCGATTCAGTCTCCCGATGAACGGCGACTGCTCGCTAAACATCGACTGCCACAAGGTTACAGTGTCGGGCAATGGGACGACTAAGCCCGAAGTGAACTCGAGCCTGCAGCAGAGCGGCGACGATGAAGGCATCGTTTTTGTGGCTCGTCCGAGAGACGAAACGGCACTCAAAGGTCAGTCAACGGCATCCTGCCTTTCATGGTCAACGGAAACGCTGTTTGTTAGGCAAGATTTTCTGCTGCAATCTTCTATCGATACAGCACCTAGAATGGGAGCAGAAGAGGAAAGTGGCCTCTAAAGCCATGCTGATAGAGATTAACGTTGCTGACAGGATTCAACTGGCAATCTGTTCTAGCGATCCTCTTCCTATGCGCCTCTTGTCTCGTTACTGTGGCACGTCGCACATAACACATAACGCGTGCCGCTTGATACATGAATGTGCCGATATCCGACAGCGACTACTTATAGTATAAGCTAGGAAGAGTGCGTCTCTCTCCTCCTGCAACCCTATAGCGTTTAGGGCGAACTGCAACGAACTTAGGCTGAATTGACTGCAAATGAGTAGAAATACAATTCCAGAAATCTTGAAAGCGTATAAGAATATTCGACGCAAATGCAAAGCACTAAGCATATGCTAGTCACTAAGCAAATGATGCGTGCTCGTTGTGGACGCATATAGCTAAAGTCCCAGCACCTACTCTTGTTATGCCTAGGAGCCACGCGTCACTTCCGGCGCTTTCTTCCTTTTTTTTTTTTTGTTTCGGTATGAAGAACGGCTATTCTTGCAAGCCTTTTATGACGCACTTATATATGCACATTGTGAAGCTGTGATGATAACGCCGTTTTATTAACCCTTGAGGCTACGTAGAACGGTTCGCACCAAAGCACAGATCGAACTAGATCACAACCCACAGCAGATAATGATGAAGAAACCTAGGTGATGATAATTATGATATCACATGAAAGTTCTAGATTTACACTGTCTGATAAGTTTATTTGGCGGTCGACAAATGCGGTTGCAGTTTATCTTTAAGTCAGTAATATTCCTAAAAGCTTTAGCGACCGGAAACGTGAATATATGCTGTGTTGATTGAAAATTTATGAGCGCGAGACTTAGGTCTCTACTAATCAATTTGTGGCACATAAAAATTAGTATCAGCTACTGCCACGATGTGAGTGTGAACTGCTTGCAAAGGGTGAATATATATTCACTACAAGCACATGACAATTGCTCCTGTGCTCATTTTTACAAACGTTCATCATTTCAGAGCGCTAATCTTCACTCGCACATCTCTTATGGGACATGTCAGGCTGCTTTCACTACGTAATCATCAGTGACGTCGCTTTAAAGGGAGGAAAAAGCAGATTTTTGCTCAGATAGCAAACACTAAGATGTCCGCCTAGCTCTGTAATGCAAAGGTTCTGTTGAGATAGAACAGTGATGGACATGGTTTCGCAGGCTCGCCACGCTCGTATTCGCCACCTCCCGAAGCGGAGGCCCTGACGGAGACCGAGACCACGCTCCCCTGGAAGCGCGACGACGTGCCTGACGCGGCGGGAGTGCGTGCCCGCTGCGGCAGCGGTGACGGCGGCGTCCGCCAGCGGGAGTTTCCGTCATGGATCGACAATCGCGAGTACATCGCCTACCAGTCGCCAACTTCCACCATTCTCGGTCGGCTGGACCGCCACAAGCGCTCAACTCCGGATGTCTTCGAGGTGTTCCAGCTCAAGTCATCGGGCGCGCCGGCCGCCCCGATGGAAGAGGTGACCGAGGAGGACCAAGAGGGCACTTCTCCGGAAATCGCCGGCGCGCCGTCGGAGCTCGACGGCGAGCTCGCGCAGGCACCGTCACAGGTAGAAGGCGCCGAGGGAGGCGACGAAGAAGGTCCGCCCTCTACAACGTCGACAGAACCGCTAGCTCCGACTTCTCGTTGGGAAGAGACAGTCATTGACTTAGAGAGCGACGATTCCGAGAGCGGTGGCTCGAGGCATGTGCGGCTGTGATGTGGACGGAGTTGTTGATGTTCCTGTGACCCGTGGCCCTCACAGGCAACCCTGGTGGACAAGATGTCTTGCTGTAGTGGCCCAAGGGCGAGAAACAGCAGGTGATGACAGTGCTTCTCTCCGTGCTTGACAAGCTGTGTTCGGCTATACCATGCAGTGAGAAGGCTATACCATCCAGCCCAGCTACGATGTTTATGATGCTTCTGTCGCTTCACTCGAATGAAGCATCGGCACAGCGAACTGATATATGAGTGCACTTTGTGCGCGTCGTCTATATTGGCGTTTTAGCCGGGGCGTATAGCTGCCGGATACTGACGCGGGATTTATTCCAGCGGTCTCGGATGATTGGCTTTCATCATTTTTTTGTGGATCGCGTGGGACGAGTACCTTCACACAAGGATTTCCAAAAAAGTCGTTTTCGTTTTCCAATTCCATGATTCAAAGTAGTGGCTTGCAAAATGTCAGCTGTGACAAGGAGTTATACCTCTTAATAATTTTACGCTATGTTAAATGGCTGAAGGCATTTTTTTTTTGTTGTTGTTTCGCGTGTGGCACCACGCGATTTAAAAGGACAGTTGGCATTTCCAGCGGACGAGGACGTGCGGGATCTCTGATACCAGTGCATTTATAAGGAGATTTGCTCTTTCTTTTTAGCTTTGTACATACGAAAGCAAACAAATGCGTACCTAAAGCAGGTGGTAAGCCATGCCGCAAGGGAATGGCCAATGACCGTAAGAAGGCTGCAGCGGCCGAAAACTACGCAATTTAAGTTTTCTCTGTGCTGCATATAGGCCGCCTGCTTCGTGCCTTGAGTAACGCACGCACTTTGACAGAAGACAGGAGGCCATGACACTCAGGAAGAACAGTCGTAGTAATCAGACTGCAAGCGGAATAGCTTGGCTACATATATCTTGCCGGAGAATGCTTAGGTATAGTGGGAAATTCAGCGCATCCTCTGACAACGATAACTTGTCGTGCGCTTCCTGAGAAATGTCAGACATGTAAAACAGTGGAACACGCTGCGTTTATTGCTTATTTCATCTTCAAACACTTCCCAGCTTGCAGAACCTTTGCTGTGGCTTACCACGGGATCGATGCAGGGTTGATGCCGCTTGCTTTATCCTTCAAAATATATTGACTGATGTCCACACGTAAAGTTGTTCTCTATATATGTTAGAGCAAACGGCGCGGACCAAAAATTTCTTATGCTCGTTACTTAACAGCCTAAGCGAAACAATGCTGTTGTGGCAAATAAATACAATCTGGTACCTCTTAAAGAAGTCAACTGAACTTGCGAAATTTCGCCACCAATATAGTGTGCATATATTGCCAGACCCGATGCTTTCGCTATGGCTAACTATGATAGTTTGTCCTTAATATTCCAGCACAAGTGTATGGTTGACAATGTTTCCAAGTAACAGTAGATTAAATGTCCTAACGAACATAGATCTCTATTGTAACCCATTAGTAACGTTTAGATAGTGTGTCACAGAAAAGCGAGAACGAATCCGTCTCCCTGTTCTCTTCGCTATTTAGGCATAGCAACCTGCGTCACGCATATATATCATGTCGCCACCGTTACTTCGACGACATCAAATACGTAAGAATCCTTGCTGCGTGTTAAACTTAGTCGTTAGTTTGCTTTTATTCAGATTTATTAGTCTTGAACATATGCTTATAGGTGCCACCATGGCGGTCGCTCAAGCACCAAATGACGTCGACAGATCTCTGCATAGAAGCTGAACAGCGCGAGAGTGGGCTCTGGCGAGCGCTCTTATGTCCTGTAGAGTAAACCCCTTAGCGTTAGCGCTGAGCACTCGAACACAGCGAGATAGCGTCTAGCGCACATTGTGGCACGTGGCGTGCGTATGAGTACTGTTTTGTTATATTGGTTTGTTTACATTACGCGCGGTGTTATGAACTGAATGTGTTGTGCTGAGTCGTGCCTCCATGAAGAAACATACTGTGTCGCCATTTCACGCCGAGCGTTTATCCAATGTAAGCTCCTTACCTTCTTTCGGCAAACCCAAGAGTGTGCAAAAGCAAACATTGTCGGTGTAAGATGTAGTGCATTTGCAGCTTCAGCGGAAAGAATATTTCAAAGAATTTCGAGAAAGTTTGCACCTTACCTGTCTCGACTTGGGATCAAGTTCGGGTTACAGCCACAGAGGCTAAACAATGTGGGGTTACTCCGTAGATGAGTGATGCACGGTGTCTGAAACCTTACGAGCTCGTTTTGGTGAATCGACTTGTCTAACGCGACGCAGTTTATTTTAGTAATGTGCCAGTGATCACTACGTCACTTTTTATCCTCTGGCTACCACTTGAACGAGAAAAGCCTGCCGTTTATTTTCGAGTGCGGTATACGCATCGGAGTCTGTAATTGTGTACAGAGCTGTGTTTGCACTTTTTAAGACTTTAAAGGTGCAGTGTTGCGTCCTGAGCGGAGCCTTCCTAGTCACGCGCTTGCGTAGTCGCTTAAGCGACGAGGTCTTCGAACGTTGGCGCCTATCCCTGGCAAAGGTAGCGCTACACATAGCCTTGACATTTGCCGTAAACCGTCCTTGTCTCCCCGACATCTGACGATTACCTTCCTGGTGAAAAGTATCAATGCCTCTTACTAGTCGCGATGCCTCCTTGGAATGACAGTTTGGGCATTGAACTGAGTTAGGGACGTTGTCTCTCTCTGCCCTACAACGATGGTCAAAATCTACTACGCTTCTTATGCGCAATCCCTCCTTTAAGCTCAGGAAAAACCTCGGGTCAGAAAGCCGAAGAAATTTCCCTCGCTTTGCCCTTGTATCTTGTAGCTGTCTGTAGCTGTTTCAAGCATAACTCTAAGCCTGCTATTGCGACAAGAAAAAAAAAAATAAGTTGCACAATGGCGTAAAGAGATCGTAGGCAGTAAATCTCGAGAGAAATACTTCTCTACATGCTCGCAAGACGACGCAAAATTGGTAATGAACTTTGCTGCATTTGTGGTCACTGTCTGCGCAACACGAGCTACTCAAAAACGGATACGTTTGTTGATAATGATATGAAACTAAAAAAAAAAAAAAAGCAGTTAGGTAAGTAGTATGTACAACCTGTGTGGTTACTTTATGAGAGACTTCCTTTCCCTTGTGTCCGTTGTTAGCTATTTGAATGGAAGGACGCTTTCTCTGGTGCCTCATTTAGCCGTAATGCTTAGACGCGCTGGATAGGCATATCTATATAATTAAGCACATTGTGCGCAGGGTAAGTTTGTTAAACCACAACTGGCCAAACGTGCCGCGGTGCTTCATGGGACCACTCTGGAGGGTATGCACTGAGCTACCGCGTATCGCATAACCTCGATGCCTTCTTGCTGTTTTCTCTTTGCCCCGATTATTCAGCGTCCACCGATAAAACTCTGTGCTCTTTCGCCGTTGGCGCACAGGAAGGGCCAAACACTGCACTGGACCGCCTTTACCGCCAACTACGGCATATTCTGTTTGCAGACGGGCCTAAAGGGCAACCTGCAGTGACGACAGGAAATTAGCCGTATTTATCGCTGTTACGAAAAACAAACTTCATTCCAGACATTCGTCGATGTTCGCATGGCACATATGTTGCTGCATACAGCGAGCAGGCCACAAAAGCGTTCCTTTAATAACGCGCAATTTTAACAAACCTAGCTCTGCGGCGTATGCACGGCTTCAGTAATATGCCGTGACGCCTTCATATTGATTTTTATTAAAAACGCCAAACACTCTCGCGGAAGCGAAGGGCCACCCTATAGTGAGAGCAAAGAAACGTATATTTTGATCTAGGTGACGTCATACAGTTCCATGGAGCGCGCCTGTTAACTCTCAGGCCAGTGTGCTTAGCGTGTGTCAATTGGGAGCGCTCGTGTGACAATCATGCTTTCGTTGCATTTCCAGCTCGCATCTTAGTCAATGCATCCATGCGCGAACAAATGGACAAGAAGGCTTCATATAGCTTAAATGCATGGCTGCGGCGCGCCGCTCTTCTTGTGCATGTAGTAGCCGTCACGTAACGAAGTTCCTAGAACATACTTTCCACTGAGATCTGAAATCAACTGTTTGTTTTGCTCTCCCTAACAGAGAAACAATTTTTTTTCTTTTTTTTTCTTGGGCTCCTCTTTCCTCACACTCGCTGCATTATCATGTTTTGAACATAAGCAGACCAACCATTCGTCCTCCTGGCTGTTTCATTGAAATGAAAGTGCACGTTTGTGAGATGTGTAGTGGTTGTTTACATGTCAGTATAGCTGGCTGCCGGGGTGTTATTCTCCGCAAGGTCAAGTCAAGGACAGCGACTCTCGTACGACGAGCCAGTTCGACTGTGCTTACTGCAGCGAGAGCGCGAAATTACCCACCAACTTTTTCAAGTAAGAATACTGCACCGAATTGTACCGCGTTCTTCTGCTTTTTTTTTTTTCTGCCTAGGTGTTTACTTTTCACTGCGTCGATATGTGAATTCAAGTCTGTCTTGTTTCTTCCTCTTCTATTACAGAGGTCCTATGCCCATATAACAATGCATGTACATAGAAAAGTAAAGCATAGTTTGTCTCTTTTCCCTCTGTATTGTTGTATTTATTGCGACCGCATGCAAGGTCAGCAGAGACGTGATTGAGAAACGACGCTCATCAGCTTTGCAGAACGAGCTAGCTTCCCCTGGCAAAACTGTATTCTCCGTAATGCTTAGCATCAGGCACAGGTAACACGGCGGACAGCCAATAATCATCATATGCGCAACTCCATGTGCTTGGAAAATTAGATGGAAAACGACACACGATCCAGAAAAATGAACGTCGTCATAGCATCCGCGCTATGGACTCTTGTTGTCTTGTTTACAAGTGAACGAAAACACTCAAAACACGTACAAAAACATTCCAAACAAGTTTCTGGTTTGCCATGTCTACTACGACACGATGCGGAGGAAATAAACTGTTGTTATGAAACGGCAGAGTTCATTTGTCCTCATTCATTGCAAGATGAAAGTTTGGTTACGGGAAGCCTGTATACTGTTCTGCAACGTGAAGGTGTTTTGCATTCGCATAGGCCATGCAGCGTCGGTAAGTAAAGATGCATCAACCAATCTCATCAAGATTGCGATCGCTAAAGACAAGGGGAACCCTGAAGCGACGTCATCACACATGTGACAGCATAAGTTCAGGCTTTGTACAGGGTGTTTCAGTTAACTTACGCCGGGTTTTTTGAAAATTTAGGAGCCCTTCTCAAATCGCCAAAATGGGGGCTAGCGAACCTTGACGTGTGCGTGCCTTTTTCTCTTCCTGTCTTTCTGTTATTCCTTTCTTTCCATGTCTCTTTCTTTGCTTCTTTCTTCGCTAGAAAATCAAATAAATTCATATATATGTATATATGCACGTCATCTTCGTTTGCCCAGCGTACACGTGTTACAGGCGTGCGCTGTGCGCTTCGTCTACTTCCCCATGCATACAAACCCCGCTTTGATGCGCACGTATGATGAACAAGACGTATTCATTCCTATTTTTATTATTAGAAATTAGGAAGAAGAAATGGACGTTTGCGGGCCATGTAATGCGAAGACAAGACAACCGTTGGTCATTACGGGTAACAGAGTGGATCCCTATAGAGAAGGCAAGCGTGGCAGCAAGGGGGCGGCAGGAAGTTACGTGGGCACATGAAATCAAGAAGTTTGCGGAGATAAACTGGGCACAGTTAGCACAACGCCGGGATAATTGGAGATCTATGGGAGAGGCCTTTCCCTACAGTGGGCGTAGACATGATGATGATGACGATGATGATGATACAGTGGCTGGATCGGTTAGCGTGCTGGTTTCGCTACCCGGTGGTTGGTGATTCGAATCCTACACCTGACGACCAATTTATATTTTCAGTCTCTTATGTTATATCCAGAATGAATGAGTGAAAGCACGTTTATTCCATTCTGTATTGCGCCGAAAGAGCATCGATGGAAGAGAAGGGGGCATTATTGCAAAGAGGGAAGGGAGGCTGCCTCTGTTTTAAATATATCCTATTAATCGAAGCGGAAGAGAAGTGGGCGCACACTGATTTCACGGCGTTTCTTTTCTTTTGAACACCACAAGCGTCACAAGTCAATCAATACAAGCTTCGCTTGAAAAATCCACGTGCGCATAGCAGTGATCGCTGACGCACGCGAGCCGCAGGCATAAATAGGCCCAGAGGGGCAAAAGGTGTGCCCACACCTTGTCAGCTTTTCTTGTCGCGCGTCCAGGGGGCCTATACTGTAAAACGGAATACGGAATACTATTCAGCCTCCCTCATTCGTCTGTTCTGCTTGTCAAGGTAGGATTGACCAATCCCTGACCAATCTGAATTCTTTGATTCGCCAGTGCTGCCCTGACAAGCAGAACTGACCAATCGAGGTGGGCCAAGACGGAATAGTATTCCTTATTACGTTTGACGGTAAAGGCTCCCAGTATATACTGTCTGTATGCATCATCGATATTTCGCAGAATGTCCGAAGGCGCTAATGTCACAGCGCGCAAGTGCCCGGTCACGTCGTACTTTTCCAAATCTCGCTTGCTTACTTAGATGCCCGGAAAAATTTACAACTGCGCCTATTGTGATGAAAATACGCTATCGGCACACTAATTAATATGCTCTAGAACGTCTGCAGTGAACATTTTGCGTTTAAATCAACAGTTCAAAAGTTGCTTCGTAATAATTTATTACCTGAACTCGCTTAAAAAAGAAAATGTATGCGATGGTCGTTGTTGTTGTGTGGGGTTTAACGTCCCAAAACCAGCTCTGATTATGAGAGACGCCGTAGTGGAGGGCTCCGGAAATTTTGACCGCCTGGGGTTCTTTAACGTGCACTGACATCGCACAGCACATGGGCCTCAACATTTCGCCTCCATCGAAGTGCAGCCGCCGCAGCCGGGATTCGATCCCGCGACCCTCGGATCAGCAGCCGAGTGCCATAGCCACTACACCACCGTGGCGGGGCTGTATGCGATGGTCAAGGCCAGAGTAAACAACACTAAGATGGTTGCATCCTCGTAACGCGCATGTGGATTATTTTAAACCCTGACGCATATTAACTGAAATACCCTGTGTGCCACCTCCGAATAATAATTTTAAGAAATTGCTATTACCCTTACGACCATAGCCATGTGTTACACCGGCCTCACATGCACACTCAGAATGACTCAGGCTAATGTTATATGTTACTGCCGGACAGGTAAGCTTTACGCGAATCTTGGGAATCTAACAAGCGTACAGCGGCGTCTTAACTTGACACACACACACATATATATATATATATATATATATATATATTCAGTTTGAAGTTCGATGGGTCCGGCCCAATGTAGGGTTGAAAAGAGGGACACACGTTCAAAATTCTTGTTTTATTAACGTTTCGGCCGGTGGCCGAAACGTTAATAAATCAATAATTTTGAACGTGTGCCCCTCTTTTCAACCCTATATATATACATATATATATATATATATATATATATATATATATATATATATATATATATATATATATATATATATATATATATATATATATATACTTCACATAGCTCCCTACGGTGGGCGGCGATAGATATATGCCGCCCACTGATCCGCTTCGCCGCCCGCCTTTCTGGTTTAACTCACCGCTCTTTCGACTGCCCGTCCACAGGTCAGACTGACCCTATCAAAATTTTAAATGCGCGCCTGGAGAACCAGAAGGACAGAAAGTTGAGCGAGTTGGTAAGGGTCCATAGTCAGAAGAAGAGGCGTGCAAGACACGGACACAAGAGGAAGTGAACAACACGAACGCCGACTATCAACTGAAGCCGCGCACAGAGGCGAAAAAGAAAGAAGACACACCTCGATTGGTGGCGTTACCGTTCCTGAGCATGCGCAGATAGGTTGTGTGTCCTCTTTCTTTTTCGCCTCTGCGTGCGGCTTCAGTTGATAGTCGGCGTTCGTGTTGTTCACTTCTTCCCATTGTGTCCGTGTCTTGCACGCCTCTTCTGACTATGAGGAACCAGGAATGGTAATTGTGCAAGCAGCGCCAGCAGGTAATGACAGGTGGCCTTGTGACTTCAAAAATTACCAATCCAAGAGCGAGCGCTCCATCGTAAAGCCCTTGCTTTCGTTGTTAGCACTGATCCCGAGCTATGAGACACGGGAGGCATTCGCGGGGAAAGATTCCAAGAACCGACGTATCAGTTCCCCGAAAATGACCGCACGAAAGCTTGGACAATTAGGTTTTGATCATCTTCGGCGCACTAGCAAAACGCTAGCAATGGTTCAAAGACCGAGTCAGAGCCAAGGGTGATCAATACAAAACAAATATATTCTCGTTGAACACGCAGTTACAAAATCGTGCACAAACACGGCTCTTCACAATGCAAACATACATGGGCTACATGCAGTACAATAGAGAATAAAACACGAAAAAGAGTCCTATTTACCAGGGCCACTCGAAGTGTCTGCTCAACATGAAGCTTGGCGGTTGGTCCGCAGAGCAGCGTCGTTCAGCTTGTTAAATTTCTTCGTTCACTGTTCCACAACATCTCACTGACGACGGACTGCTGACGACAGCTCGCGGTCAATTCCTTAAGTAGTCTTCGGGGGGTTTTCGATAAGTTTCGGAGCTCGTCACGTGATCTCAGCACGCGCAAAGCTGGAGGAAAGCTCTCAACCGGTACCTTCCTCGCGTTGGAGGCGCCTGCTTCTCCCTCGCAAGTCGCACTTAGGGTCGGCGCGTACTCTCCGCTTCCTCCTTCTCTCCCCATCTGTCCCGCGCGCTGACCCGCTGGGATGCGATGACTCACCCTTGCCCCTCTAGTAGATCCCACAATACATTAGAATCGCGCCGCGTACGCTTCGGCCAGTCGTTGCGTGCACTGAGGCTATCGCTGCGCGCGCGGTTTTTTTTTTTTTTTCTTTGTTGGTTGGATTTCGGCGCGTCGTCGGCGTCATCTCTAGCACGATTTGATTGATTTTGATTTTGTGGGGTTTAATATCCCAAAACCAGCTCTGATTATGAAAGACACCGTAGTGGAAGTTTCCGGAAATTTCGACCACCTGGGGTTCTTTAACGTGCACTGACATCCCACAGCACACGGGCCTCAACATTTCGTGTCCATCGAAATGCACTTGCCGCGGCCAGGACGTCTCTAGTACGATGCCAGGCTTTCGACGAAGTGGGCGCTATTTTGTGACATGTGTGTGCAGATTTCCTTTTGGAGTCGATGCTCATGCATTGCAGGCGACAGATGGGCGTTACTAGCTGCACGACGGGAAATGCTCATCGTTTGGTCATTTATAAGATAGCCTGCAAAGTTCGAATGAATCCAAAGTGTCCTGACGTTAGATCATCATGCATGGCACGAAGAACGTCACTTTTCAAGCTTTCCGGAACAACGAGTAAATAACGTACTCCACTTGCCGAGTGATTGGTCTTGTATAAAAGTCCGTCACGAAGAGAAAAACCTTTGAAGCGGAGGAATCGGCGACCAGGGGATCCAAACTTATTGTTGTTGTTTTGTGGGGTTTAACGTCCCAAAACCAGCTCTGATTATGAGAGACGCCGTAGTGGAGGTCTCCGGAAATTTCGACCACCTGTGGTTCTTTAACGTGCACTGACATCGCACAGCACACGGGCCTCAACATTTCGCCTGCATCGAAATGCAGCCGCCGCGGCCGGGATTCGATCCCGCGACCCTCGGATCAGCAGCCGAGTACCATAGCCACTACACCACCGTGGCGGGGCAGGGGATCCAAACTTGAGGGGACTGTTTACCGCTCCGAAAACTTTAGATTGTGGTAAAAATGGGCAGATCGTGCGTCACATTTACGGGAACGAGCGCGCTTTTACTCCACAAAAAAGGAATTATGTTTTTAGTTTTGCTCTGAAAGTGATGAAAAGAAAACGCCGCTAGCGATACCCAACAGCGTGTTTGTCATCTTCCAAGTGTACAAGAATAAACCCACGCAGGTATACATATTCTGCTGAAAAACAGTTATGTATGTCTTACAAGTGTGCTTCACCCTACGAAATACCCTTTTATAGCGTGAAAGAGCAATTCGTTCTTCTTTTCGCTGCTTTCGGGGGGACGCAGATGGCGCTGCCTTCGAATTCGTCTGCCTGCACAGGCGCGTAGTATTGAGCTTGTCAGGCATGCGGCGCTGCATGACCGAGGTGCACCCTGGCACGCCGACTTTCCCTCGCCTCTCCTTCTCGTCACCTCTGCAATGTCGCCTTTGGAACCGGTTCCTGTTGAGAAGCCTTCCGCGCCCGAAAGAGTTGCCATTGAGACCAAGACGCATCGTGCACAGTAACCATTGTTGCCGGCGTCTGTACACGTAGGAAAGGAGCGACTTCGCAGATAAGAAAAGTCTGTCTTAATAATTTTTACTCAGTTCCTGGACAAACCACTGCACGCTGGGACAGTTCGAGAGGTACGCTTTCCACTGAGCCAAAAAAAAAAAAAAAGCAGGAGAGCGATGAAGGACGGTAGACAGTCCCTTTAAAGTAAGTCACTGCGCTGTTCCCTCTGGAAGACGGTGGAGTCAGGAAAAGTGTCAGAGACAGCAGCAAAGCAGGTGTGGAGGTTGTCCGCGCTATCCTCCCTCGTAGGCAAGAGAAGGCGGGAAAGACAGTCAGCATCGACATGACGTCTTCCACTTTTACACGAAACAATAAAGTCAAATTCTTAGAGCCGTAACGCCCAGTTTGCCGGACGGCCGGTGGAATCACGGAGAGTAACAAGACAACTTAAAGAATGGTGGTGAGCTGCAATGGTGAAAGCACGTCTGTAGAGGTATATAGCACCGAAACTTCTGAACAGCAGATACAGCTGCTAAGCACTCTTGCCTTGTCAGCGTGTAAATTCGTTCAGCCTTGCTTAGGGACCGACCTCGCATATGCAACCATGCACGTACTCTTCCTTATTATGGCACTGGACCAGTACTCCTCCGATACCGAATACGCTGGCGTCAGGCACGTAGCCAGGATTTTTTTTCGGGGTGGGCCCAGAAGCATCATCATCATCATCATCATCATTTATTCAACCTTAAAAGCCCTTTTCAGGGTATTACATAACAAAAGGTGGTTGGGGGGGGGGGGGGGGACAAAAACGTCAATAACAGCATGGTCATTATTATACAATGCTTAAAAAAACTTGCCCGGGATATTAGAAGGCGCTTAATTATTAGACGAGAAGGAGAACACAGTGCAATACAGCCCAAGAGGCGAGTTAATCCGAGATGGAAAGGAAGTTTTTTTTACAGCACAGTAAAGCTAGTGCGTGATGCACGAGAAAGAACACTTTCTAACCAAGTAATGTGGACGAAGAAAGGACAAACAGAGTTGGTGACGGAAGGAGGAGGGACAAAAAAAAAGGCAATGCAAAGGAATCATGCGCCCACTTACGGATGGGCAGAAAATAAAACAAATATTTGTCGGACGCTTTCTCTACTCAATTTCTCACACTTTGTCTCAACTACAGGCATGCCAGAAGAACGTGAGCCACTTTATGACAGCAATTCTTAAAAGAAGAAACACATATTCGCGAAAACAATTTTATTGAACCACAAAAAACCAAAACACTGATTCTTTCATGACACAAAAGATGCAGAACGCTAACATTCGTTTAAGGAAGCAATATCAAAGAATGACATTGCGAGTGATTTTATGATACAGTAAAAGACAGTGCAAAAGAAAAAAAAACGACCATGCAGCTTGGCTGAAAAATGCGGTTCACCCTGCAAATTTCATGCGTCGCTGTTGCTCTATAAACACGGGGATAATTTCGTCGACACTGACTTGCATCCGGTGAATCGACATAAGAGCCAGGCCATTAAGCCGCTTCAGCTGTTCGGTTCCTCAAATATGTTTTTACTCTTTCCTGTGTCGAGAAGCTGCGTTTTGCAGCAGCTGTAGTTACTGGGATTGTCGCCAATATCTTGAGTGTGTGAACGTTCGGCAAGAGGGCTTTGTTGCATTCAGGTAAAGCGCCCGTTGCATAGCAGGGAAGTTCCTCCTCTTGCAAGGCTTGCCATTTAGTTTTCCAGATTTCCCATTCACCTTTTAGCGTAACGATATGCGCTGTTGTCATATCTCTGAGGTAAAAATCGAAGGTCGGCTGAACAGATTCGAATTTGCCCTTGCAGGCGTGCTTTGGCGACACAAATTGCAAACTTTGCAGTGTTTTGCGGTGGTTTGCAAAGCGACGTTTCAGGGAAGCATTTAGGTCATGTATCTGTGGAATGAACGTGGCTCACAGTGCTCTTCCGCAGAACTACAAGCGACCCTGGTTACCTTGTTTGTTTACCCTTTTTACTCCTTCCGCCACGCGGGCGCCTGCCCCCACGACACAGGCAGCGGAAAAAGGGTGGTGAGGTTCGCAGAGGTGCCAGGGGGATTGAACGGGTTAATGGGTCGCCGAAGCCGTCGCTTTCCATAGAAAAGTCCTCTTTTCCGAGCTTTTCGTTAGCTTCCGCCGTCAGGTCGTGGAAAAACTCTGCGTCTGCCGCAAAGCAAAGCCGTACGCGTGCGCGTTCCCACGCGCCGCAGCTATCAGTTAAACAAAGCACCTGAATGCTCCTTAAGTTGCCGCCACTACGCGACTGCAAAAATGACGCCCGCATTATACCGCCTGCTAGCTCTGCAGCAACCGCTCCTCTCGTTAAGACACCGCTCCTCTCGTTAAGAAGGACATTTCCTCAGGGAATCCACCGGTGGAGTCAACGATATCCTTTTCTGTATGTCCTGTCGTTCTTTGCGCTGTTCCTTGAAGCAATCCAGCCACCGAGCGCCCTGACCGTAGATGACAATCCTCGTTTCGCTCAATATAACCATGGTCGCTTTTGCGCAGAAAACCCGACACAACCATCCAACCACCTTCCTGAACATAACTGATGCGACGAAGAAAAGTCGCACGAAGTACGGGCAGATAACGTCGTTTTCACTAGTTTCAAAGCCGTATGATATTTTGTTCGTTCTGGTAATTTCGTTTACAACAAGCTTGCCTTACATATATTAAAATGTCCCGCGTTGCGAAGTTTTCTGTCTTTTTCCGCAATCACATAGCAGTAACTATTTCCGATATTTGGTTTCAGTTGGTATGACCGTTGTGTCAGGAAGATTGATACGGTGGACGTCAGTGGTCGCTATCTTGGGAATGTTCGGCTATCGGGTTGCCATCTGTTGCAAAATTGCAGGGGTAATTCCCGTGCTGTCAAAATGTTTCTTCGAGGTTTTTCGTTTTGCCGATGTAGCTCGCATCGCATTTTTGTATACAGTGCCTTGGGCTCTCTCCTTCGGTGAAAGGCCTTTGGAAATATGTAGAGAACGTGTGTTCGCAGACTTGTAAGTCACTCGGATGCCTTCTTTTCTGAGAATACGGCCGATGGGAGAATGTGGTGTTTCTGTTGTGGTGTTGATTGAGGAACCGGACGCTGAATAAGCGTAGCCGTGCTTTTGGAATTGAAGGGCTTTCGGAATAAAGGTTCTTGGGTAGCGGTTTTTAGTGAGTTCCTTGACTATCGTTTATTTTTCATTTGTTTCAATGCGCACGGCACTATTTGTACTTGTGCCTCTGTATCCCTGCATTAATGGCTGACTTGACAAGTTTCGGGGGGGGGGCCCGGGCCCCCCTGGGCCCCCCCTTGCCTACGTGCCTGGCTGGCGTCACTATGCACTTCAGTGGGTGCAAACGGATCGAAGTGATGAAGAACAGCTTCGGATGTCAGCAAAAACATCAGTTGGAAGAAGGCTGCGTCGCATTCCGGGGTCCACTCATGCGGGTTGTCTTTTCGTAAGATGGTGGATACACATCAGCGAATCGGGGCACGAACAGTCGAAGGTACGAGCATAATCCCAGGAAGCTACGAAGTTCTTTAAGTCTTGGGTGGCTTGAAGACACTGACTGCTTCTATCTCACCGAGATCTGGCCTGACACCGTCTTTGTCGACAAGGTGACCCAAAACCGGCACTTCTTGGAGTTTAAAACAAAGCTGGCCTTTTCGCGGAACTCTAAAACGATTAAACGTTCGTTATGCTCTTCGAACGTAAGTACAAATATGACGACGTCATTCAGATAACATAAGCATACGTCTCAATTAAGGCCGCGAAGAATGGAGTCCACAAATCTTTCAAAAGTTGCGGGAGCGTTGCAAATGCCAAACGGCATAACATTAAATTGGTAGTCCATCGGCTGTGACGAAGATGGCCTTCTCCTTGTCTGCAGGGCGCATAGGGATCCGTGGGTCGAGCGACGAAAAATAGGAATCTGAATGCGAGCAGTCAATAATCAATAACATCGTCTATCCGTATACATATTTTTTGGTCAGGGCGTTTAATCGTCGATAATCAACACAACACCTCCAAGAGCGGTCTTTCTTCTTAGCCAAAATAATAGGTGCTGCCCAAAGACTACATGACTCTTTAATAACACCTTTATGAAGCAAATCTTGCACTCGTTCGGCAATAACTTTCCGCTCCGATGACGACACAAGGCTTTTGGCGGACCGGGCGCGCAGAGGACGCTGTTGATTTCTAGGGTTTTGCGTCCCAAAACCACTATTTGATTATGAGAGGCCGTAGTAGAGGGCTCCGCAATTTCGTCCACCTCGGATTCTTTAACGTGCATTGACATCGCACCGTACACGGGCCTCAACATTTCGCCTCCGTCGAAATGCAGCCACCACGGCCGCGAGAGAAGAGCACGTATCAATCCTGTAATGAGCTCGAAGTCAGGGCTTTTCTCCTTCCAGATGGGCGTTTCTCATGCTCGCAGAAGTCAAATACAGAAGCATATCGTTCCAATGCCAATCTTTGTCGCTCGTGTGACCGTAGGTACTCACTAACCATGTTCAGAATGTGCGACTCGTTGGAGCAACTGCATTTAGAAACGGCCAAACGTTGTTCACCTTATTCGTCATGAACGTCAACTACATACTTTAATATGGTGCCGTCGAACACGGCAAGCTTCATTCCACGAGTTAATATAACTGGTATTGGTGAACAGTTATAAGTGCCTACAGAGACGTGGTTCGGTTCTTAAAGGGGTCGTGAAAAGAATTTGGAGATGCCGGTTTGTAATTTTCACTGCTTCAATACGCATTCGACAAGCCGATTCCGAAATATTTCGGCGAAATATTCAGTGCACATTTAACAACGCCCATTTTAAATCTCAGCTTTCTTGCGCTCCCGAAACGACTATGCGACACTACCGGCCGGCGTGGTACTATTTGGTGACGTTGAGTTAAGACACTTTTAAGTTCAAAGGCACAGTGAACTCGCGTTTGCTCTAAAGGAATCGATTTATTTGAAAGCTAGAAAGGAAGAAAATACTTGGAAACCGTGCGGTGCCACCATTCGGAAGAAAAGCGGCAGCACGGTTTGTTTTCCCATGGCCTCCGAGGGCGCGCCAATCTCGGAGGTATGACGGTTACTAAGATGACGTCATCTGCAGAGTTGAGGGGAACGCGCGCAGTGAAACCGAAACCGCGTTTTTTATCGCTCTAAATCAACGCACACGGTGCAACGGAACAATGCATATTGTTGATTAGAGGGTCAGGATCCCGAATACGCACTTAGTACAAAATGTTCAGAAAACGTTTCACGACCCCTTTAATCAATATAACACAACGAGTATGTCTTTCTTAGCTCAAGGAACGGCGAGAGGTTGAACGACGGCATAAAAGATAGAAACGGCAGAGACGGAAGCAGACATGTCAACTGACCACATGGACCACGGTGGCACTGTAAGTTCAGCGGAGACAACTATAGCATGTCTTCGGCGGGCGGAGGCTCGACAGCTTGGGCAGGGACAATTTCACCACTGACTAGAACTTCATTGTCACAGTCAACGAAAGCACCGCACTCTTGGAGAAAGTCGGCGCCTATATTAACATCGTGTGTATGTCACCAAACCCGTGTTATGATGTACGGGACGCGATCGCCGGAAATAATTCCAAGAACCAAGGCTTTGGTTCCCCGAAAAATATCCCACGAAAGCTTGGACAATAAGATTTTTGGTCCCCTTCAGCACACTAGCAAAACGCCAGCAGTGGTTCAAAGACCGAGTCAGAGCCAAGAGTGGTCAAACAAAACAAATATATTCTCATCAAATAGGCAGTTGCACAAAAAATACACAAACACGGCTTTTACAAACTCAAACACAGATGGGTCGCAAAGTTACACAAGGCCAACCAACTCGAACAAGCTCATGCACTGCAACAAAGAACAAAACACAAAAGAGTCGTATTCACCAAGACACTCGGCGTCTTCTCAGTTCGAAGCTTGCAGGTGGCTTGACAGCTGGCGACTGAGTCACGCACGACTTCTTGCTTCTTCTTTTTATTTGCAACTCTTCTACTCTCTCTTCTTCTCTTCTTCTCCCTCGCGGCCCGTGTCCGACTGCTTTTATAGCCCTGGGAAGCGTTGCTACAATGTTCCGCAGGGCCACGTGACTCAAAGCACACACACATTTGGGAACCTTCTCGCCCATTCTCGAACCTTCTTCGTTGAGGTGGCGCCCTTTCTCTCTCTCATTGCGCGAGGAGCGTCGGTGTGTACTCTCCGCCTCCTCTCTCTCCTTACGTCTGCGCCGCGCGCGCGCTCGCCGCGATAAGTAAGCTTCCACAATATTCTCGCTGTGTACTCTCCGCCTCCTCTCTCTCCTTACGTCTGCGCCGCGCGCGCGCTCGCCGCGATAAGTAAGCTTCCACAATATTCTCGCGTTTTGTAGACGCGGCGTGACCTCGAGCGCCTCCTCCGGGCGCCGCTTTTCTTGTTGTTTTGGCCTTTCGATGCCAGGTTTTACTTCGAAATAGGCACTATTTTGTGACAGTGTACATCGCTGCAGAACCAGGAGCACCGTTTCGAGAACACCCTTTCGCCCAACACCACGTTGATTGTGCAAACTCCCAGAGGATGAAGTACACTTCGCCGCCGACACCCCGAAATCGTGTAGACTGGTGCCAAGTAAACATAACGTTTCGCCAATGCTATTTTTGAAGATATTACTCTCAACGGAAGTTGTTGCACCAGTGTCCGCTAAAGCCGTCGCACATACTGGATCTATTAACACGTGCATGTGCATTTTGTTCCGGAACATGGTAAATGGTTACAGCAAACATATATGCACCTAGGCTGCAAATTTCCTTACGCTGCACCGGGATCATCAAAAACACCACGCACGTACCGCACGCGCGCGTGCACCGGTGTGACGGTGCGCTGTGATCGAATAACTTAAAAATCGAGCGCTGTCGTTTTTAAATACGAAGCATTTCTTAGCGAACTTCGGCGACTTTGAGCGTATCTATCTATCTATCTATCTATCTATCTATCTATCTATCTATCTATCTATCTATCTATCTATCTATCTATCTATCTATCTATCTAGCCACAGCCACCTACGACTTTGTGCTCTCCTGGCCGTTTCGTTAATGGGATATGTAAATTGCTATGCCACAACATGACTGCATGACGAACATAAATGACAGGTCATAACATGAAAATCATGACATGCATGTCATTAACGGCATGATTTACATGTCACTGTCTTGGTGCTCTCCTGGCTGTTTCGTTAATGGGAGGTATACGAAAATTGGTATGCCACAACATCACTGCATGACGAACATAAATGATAGGCTATAATATGAAAATCATGACGTGCATGTCATGAGCGACATGATTGACGTGCCACGGTCTTGGTGCTCCCCTGACCTTTTCGTTAACGGGATGTATACGAAAATTTGTCTGCCAATGCCACAACATGACCGCATGACGAACATATATGACAGGTCATATAACATGAAGATCATGACATGCAGGTCATGAGCGGAATGGTTTGCATGCCACAGTCTTGGTGATCTTGCGGCCGTTTCGTTAACTTTATATGCACCAAAATTTCCTCTCTACTGCCATTCCTCGTAAAATAAAGTTGCGTATGGAGAGATATCGCCGGATCGGGGTCACCTTGGGGATCGTTCTATAACTACGCGCCCCTCACCTCTTTACTAAGAAAAATACGGCGGGCCCGGGACATGGCGGAATTTTCGTCCTTTGACACACGTGTATATGTGTTACAAGTCCTCTCCGAGTCCTTCCGCATCGGCCGGCGCATTGGCGGTTAAATAAGACCGGGCGTACGTGCTCCATAACGCGATAGCTTGATTATTTTTCGAGACTCTCTGTGTCCCGACTGCGGTGGAATTGGTTATTTTAAGCACATGATCTGGGAGTGCCCCTCTTCACAGTGCCACACCGACGACGGATTGACGGCGGAAGTATTTTATTCATTGGTCAAGAGCCACGACAGTACTGATCAATTATTGGCAGTCCAGAAGGCCCATGGTGCGGCGATGAGGCTTGGCCTTCCGTCCCAACGTGGGAGCGCGCCCGCAGTCTTGGCCCTATAACAACGGGGTGAAGATTCTTCCGGACCACAATAAAGTTTAGCATCTATCTATCTAGACGTTCTTGGAGCATCGATCATGCGTATTTCGAGCACGCAACTGCAAAGGGTGGAGAAGCCTGCGGCCGCAGAATTGAGAGGTGGAAAGCAGCGCAGCCACGCGCAGCGTCTCTGAGAAACGTGTGTAAAGAAAGTAACAGCGCAAAGGAACACAGACAACGAAGAAACGAATACCACAGGACAAGCGCTGACTACGCTGTCATTTCTTCGTTGTCTGTGTTCCTTTGCGCTGTTACTTTCTTTACTCTAGATATGAACCAACTAGCCCTCATCAAGTTGGTGCTGAGAAACGTGGTTTCGGTATCTGGCGCGCGTTTCAAATCGCATTGGTAAATAACGTGGAACCGCGTGCGTGGAACAATATTGTTTTGTCATCCTAGCATATCTTAGTTTACGCTCGCGCCTTGTCAACAACCAAGAATTTCCTCGAACGCTTACCTCAAATCTGAAGTAGGCGTCGCTGAAGAAGAAATTTCCGCGTACTACCTCCGATAACTAGGTTATTACGCCGTAGCAGTACGCCAGTAGCAGCTGCTGTCCGGTGGGTATTCAAAACTTCGTCATTGTGTTCTCGTCCACTTTTGAGAGAACAGTAAGCTCCGCCGACCTTTGGCCGCTGGAACTCGCAGGAAAGTGTTGCGTTTTCTTGACCCGAAAGCACCGTAAGCGACTGCCAGCCTACAGCGCTAGCAGACTATTCCACGACTGCGCCCCGAAACATGGCGGACGCGCCCAGTGTTGCCAGAGCACAATGCCTTATGTCCCGGACCAATGCCCGGACCTATTGTAGTTTACAAGTGGCATTGCAAACCATGCCGTTAAATTTTGCAGAATGCTTTGTAGTCGCATATTTTTATGTAGTCCAACAGTTGAAATGATGTTTGAGAAATGATGCAGAAATGTTGAATCGTGTTTTGGAGGAACATTACCAAAATAGGACCACGGCGACACTGAATCAAACTCAAAAGGTAACAGCGACACAATGTTCTGGCAATCACTTGTGCTACTAAGGCTTAAACTTCAGACCACAGTGCCAACTAGACAAGACTTTCTTGTGCAACACTGACAGGTGTTACTTACCAATATTGCAGACGCGTGCCCAGTTGTCCGTCAAAAAAAGCAATACCTGCAAGATATATATAGGGACACATGCACGCGCTGCATTCATAAAACCATATACTTGTAGTGCTTGAAAACTTGTCATAGGCACAGATTCTGAATTTTCAGCCTAACTTGAGCTTTAGAAATTCAGAAGTCTCCTAGAAAAGCAATATAAACCACTTTCCATTCAAGAAGCGAGGGAAAAGGAACCAGCATAAACTAACTACAGCGCACAGGCTGGCGCATCTTGCCCCTATTCTATGTTATCCCCTCTTGAAGAGAATGTACCCAGCGCTCACAAAAGTACATTTTTCAAAGATTAGATAAAAAAAAAACTTTTCACAAATTTACGAAGTATGACTGCAGTGCATGAGGTTCCATGCATCATGGATTCCTTACAAAATAGAAAAGTTCACGACAGCAGAGTAGGTCACAACAAGCCCGAGCATCAAGTTGTATGCAGAATGCAATTAATAATGCGCTATCCCCTGAACAGCAGTAAACCTCAAAAGATCTGTCACTAGGGTCACAGGAGCATTGCAATGTGGCAACAAATTAAATGATTCGTATTGCTGACAGCTCAGATTGTGACAGTAACCTGGGAGGTAAACACAGTGTGACAATAAAACCCATACTGCCATCCTGCATACCAGAAAAATGGGAGAATCATCCTAAATCAAAGGATCCTTGTATAACTTAGAAAGTGAAGGCTGCGACATCCAGTGGTAAGGGGCCACTCTGTTAAACTAAAAAGTAAAAACCTCTCACTAGCTACAGGGCTCCACAGAGCCAACTAAGTGAAGTAGTGCCTTCACCTCAATCAATTTTACTATATTTATTAGATCATCATCATCATCGTGGTCATCACCATCAGCCTATCTTATGTCCACTGCAGGACGCAGGCCTCTCCCAGTCCTCTCCATCCTTGCCTCTCCTGCGCGAGCTGATTCCATTTGATGCCTGCAAATTTCTTGATTTCGTCCCCGCATCTTACTCTCTTCGTCCGCGGTTACACATGCCCTCTCTTGGTATCCATTCCATCGTTCTAACTGTTCATCGGTTGTCTAGCCTTCTCATCACGTGGCCCGCCCATGTCCATTTTTAACGCGAAAGCGTTTCTTGGCTAGGTTGGCGATAGCGCGCGCCCAGCTCCCGTCCGCAAAAAACGTCCGCAAAAGCCGTGCCCGGAAAGCACGTGACCTTTCCCACCGGAAGTGACGCCGGAGCCATAACTCGCCTCAGCGGCAGTCGGCGCGTGCTCCGCTTAAAGCTCCGCTCCTCTGCAGCTACCTGTAGCGGCTTGCGGCAGCGTCGCCGCGTTTCTTCGCTGTGTTGGCGAAAGCCCGCGACCAGCTGCGTGACGTCGCCGTAGCAACACTCGGCGCCCCAGCTAGCCCATCGTTCCTTGCCGCCGTGCATGCCGAGTTCAATCTCGAATTGAAGACGCCCAGTGAGGCCATCACAACGTCGAGATGTACGTGCATCGATCTCGCATTCACCAACGACCTATACATTGTGCGAGATGTGATGTATGTCTGCACCTACTCGGATCACAAGGCCACGGTAGTGTCTATGTATCCCGGCCCAAGTACGCCGTCACCGGAACGATCAGTGGGTGACGACACCGACTGTCTAATGACACCACCTACAACGCCGCGGCGGTCGTACTACTTCGATATGCCTGAGACCTGCCCGGGCATATCTGCATATACTGCCTGGTCGACGAAATAGAAGGGGACATGTGAAGTGTCGACACCACTTTGATGGCATCAAATCATGCAAATAAACAAAATCCGGCCTCCCACATTGCCTCATTCTTTATAAGACAGCTCGGCAAGACCAGTTTGCAGCACCCTTCCGCAACGACAATCTAGCCAAAAGAAACTCTTTCGCGTTCATAAGAATATGGTTAGGGATTGTCGAACTTTTTTCTTAACATCGGTTATTATGTCGGCGACCACCGTCTGGTACTCTGACCCACTCGGCTGTCTTCCTATCTCTTAATGTAACGCCTCTTATTTTTCGTTCCATCCCCCGCTGCGCGGTTCTTAACTTCCTCTCGAGCTTCTTTGTAATTCTCCAAGTTTCTGCCCCCTATGTCAGTACTGGCAAGATGCAGTAGTTATATAGTTTCCGCTTGAGTGATAGTGGTAGGTTTCCGTTCATGAGTTGGGAGTGTCTCCCGTATGCACGCCATCCCATGTTCATTCTACGTTGGATTTCTTTTATATGGGCGGGTTCTCCTGTCAGTAGCTGTCCTAGATACAGGTATTCTTCTACGACTTGTAAAGTCTAGTTTTCGATCGCGAAGACAAGTTTTTTCGCCGTGCCACTTAGCATTATCTTTGTTTTCTGCATGTTCATCCTTATTCTTACCTTAGAGCTTTCTCGGCTTAAGTCTTCAATCATCTTTTGCAGTTCGTCGCCGTCATTGCTAAAGAGTACTATGTGGTCTGCAAATCGTAAATTACTCAGATATTCGCCGTTAATCCTTAGCCCTGTCTCGTCCCAGTCTAATCTTTTGAAGACTTCTTCCAAACATGCAGTAAATAGCATCGGAAAAATTGTTTCTCCTTGTCTGACACCTTTCTATATTGGGATTTTCCTGCTTTTCTTAAGAAGAAGTAGGATAGCTGTAGAACCTTTATAGACGGTTTCGCCAGCGCTTGCCGTTCTCTGGCAACATTGTGCGTTCACCGGAAACGTGCCCTAGAAAACTTCCTGTTTACCTTGCTTTCGCGTGGTTTCAGCGTGCGTCGGTGGTCGCGGCTGCTTGTGTTCCGCTGATAGAATTATTTTGACGTAGCGCTCGCGACTCGGGCGCTGTTGTGTGGTGCCAGGATTCAGTCTGCGATCCGCCACTAATTTGCTATCGCAAGTCAAAACATTATGTTTCGCGACAGATGAGCGGAAAGAGCCCAGCGACCAGGCGAGAAAACTGGAATCCCACAAATAGCGCGCAGATTTCTTCTGCCCAGTTCATCAAAGGCAAATAAAGCTCAATGCACACTCTAATGGCACAGAGGCGATGCGCAGACGTTAGTCTATGGCCCCTAATTACAAGGTACGCGTCGGACGCCGTCGCATTCCGCCCACGATAGACAGTCGCGCTGACGCCTTAAGTGGATAGCAAAATGTGAAAGCTGCCTAAGACCAAAACTACATCGTAAAGGTGTGTCTTGTAGTTGGAGCCTTATCAGTGATGTGTCCTGTTCGAAGCAGCACTCGGGACACCAAAGCAGCCGCGCTCAACATGAATCGCCGCACAGTATACGTCGCGGTGCCCACGTTTTGTTGCCGTGCGTTTGCTTTTTTTTATGAGAGCGATGCCTGCGAGTGGTTTGGCGTCGGTGCGAGCAACTGACTCATCGCCTTTCGTGTTGCCGCCAATGGGCATCGTCGCGCCCTAGCTAATTTATCTTGCGGTGTGAGCTTGGACTATAGATGTAGTCAGGTTAACTTGAAAATTTGGTTCGTAAATAGTGTACTCGTAAGGAAACCATAGTATTTTGCGTCTCAGCCACACCTGACTTCATTAAATAATGAGTACGCTTCATATGATTTCAGGCGACACATTAGATCGCGATCGATTCCGATGGGCCCCGATCTCTCGGATCAAAAAGTACCCGGTGTGGCACAAGCGCACCAATATAATGTTTAATGCTCCATCGTGATGTGCGCCTAGACCACGGTGTAAGAATAAGTTAGGTGATGACTCTGCTGCCGGCGCCGCGTCCAGATTGTGTTCGCTGCCTTGGCTGTTTCCATTTGGCTGCGACAGGTGGCGCTAACAGACGGGGGCTCATTGGGGAACGGCGCCGAGCCGCGCGTAGTAGGTTATTGCTGCGGAGCCTCGCTTGTTTATTACGCTCGATATACTTATGTACATAGATGTGAATTAGTACACTGGAATTCTTCAGTAACGAAATTTATTTTCTAATTGTCTATGAAGATTATTTCCCAACAGCGCTCTTGTTATATAAATGTTCCGACAGCAGCAAACGTTGGTCTGGAGAGCGGTCGCATTGCGAGTGTGTGCTCGCGCGCGCGTGTGTGAGCGTGTGTATGTGTGTGCGTGCATGTGTGCCTGCGTGTGCGTGAGTATATGTGTGCGTGCACGTGTGTAAGGGCATGTGCGTGCGCTTGTGTGCATTTGTGTGCGGGCACGCGTGTATGTGCGTTTGCGTGCTTGCGTGCGTATGTGTGCGCGTCCGTGTGCATGTGAGTGTGTGCAATTGTGTGCATGCATTTGTGTGCGTGCTCGTGCGTGCGCGCGCGTATCTATTGCGAGTGTGTGCCCGCGCGCGTGTGTGTGAGCGTGTGTATGTGTGTGCGTGCATGTGTGCCTGCCAGTGTGTTAGTATATATGTGTGTGCGTGCACGTGTGTAAGGGCATGTGCGTGCGCTTGTGTGCATTTGTGTGCGGGCACGCGTGTGTGTGCGTTTGCGTGCTTGCGTGCGTATGTGTGCGCGTCTGTGTGCATGTGCGTGTGTATGCATTTGTGTGCGTGCGCGCGCGTGTGTCTGCGTGTGTGTGTGAGTGCATGCGTGCGCGTGTGTGTGTGAGGTTATGTGCGTGCTTGTGTGCGTATGTGTGTGCATTTGTGTGCGTGCGCGCGTCTGTGTGTATATGCATTTGCGTGCATGCGTGTTTGTGCGTGTGTGCACGCGCACGTGTGTGTGTGTGTTTGTGTGTGTAAGTGTCTGCGTGCCGATATCGCTTTGCGCTCTAGTTGCTTAGCAAACTGAACGAAAAAAAAAACTTCGTCGGACAAGTTTCAACCAATGTATCACGAAACTTACACGCGTTCTATTAAGAACTTCAATCGACACGCGGCCCCTGCCAGTTGATTCAGCATCGCCATGCCGTGGAGTCGCTGTCTCTACGTGCAATAAATTTGGCGTACATTCAGCGGTCGGGTAAGGCACTTCCGAAGCAGTTGAACCTTTTGGCCCCCGTCGCGTCCGAGAAGTCGGCAGCAGAGCCTGCCGTTTACGCGGAGGTTTCCTGGTTCTTTGCTGCACGGTCAGGTATTTTGGGCAGCCGTGGAAAATGCTAGGCACAGCATCCGAAGAGAGCGTAGGCTTCTTCCGGGCGTGCAACAGGACGTTTCCCTTGTACTCTGCATGATATGTTGCAGAGATCGCTTCCTCCGGGAAATGCTTCGCGCACACATGGTCAGTAGGCTCCAAAACTCTGTCTGCTCTCGGAATTGCCCGTCGCCACTTATCTAAGCGCTCTGGTTCACGCGAAGCCTCAAGTCCTATAGCCCGACTTGCAATTCGGAACAAAATATTTTTTGCCCATTTCGAGGCGCAGCCAGCGAAAAGGCCGCTAAAGGGTACTGGGCATCATACGCAGCGTCGAGGTATACGTGCACTCAATCACAGTACACGAATTAGCAAAACAAATGCACTGACAGGACTCACAGGCACAGGGCAACGCGTTTTTAAATCACAGAATGCCATGCACACAAAGCTTTCAGGAAGATCTTTCTTGGCGCGCGAAGTTCAGAATGAGCGCCGCGCCAGCCCCTGAGACCCCATTCTGTAGCGCCATCTCAACGCGCGCCGCGAAAACTACTCGCGGCTCAAGGTCATCGGCGAACACAATCTGCCCGCGCCCTCTCCTCAAGCGGAGCGGCGAGTGTCAGCACCTAACTTATTCTTACACCGTGGCCTAGACCAAACCTTTGCGTTTGTCAACTAGCCCGTTTTCGGCACCTTATAACACGTGTGATAAAACGTAGGTTACGCGTTTATGCGATGTGGCGTTCCGTACGTAACTCCACCCCTTATGTGAAAAACAGATGATCATTATTACGACGTTTTCAAATGGTCACAGTAAAGTTTTTAAGTTGTAATGGTAAAGTTAGCCATCGGTTTAACCTGTGATTTTAAGAAAACTAGGCACGCTCCATCATAGCCGACTTGCTCTCTGCTTGTTGCCTTTAATTATAATTTTATTGATGTTTAACAGGCTTGTCATAAAACTGGACAATCTTGCTTACCTTTCGCAAGAATTCTGCACTTAGCATAACTTTGCTGAGCAACATCGGCTGACATGCAGTCACACAGATCGTTTGTCAATTCATCGCGTAGCTGCCTCCCAGGCTACAACTTCCCTACCCAGCGGATCAGGCAACTCTTCTCTCCTCTGCAGTTTATGCTTGTAGGTCTCTCGTGCGACGTCGTCGACCCCCTTCATGTAGTCGCTAGACATCGCTCTAAACACATTTGAACGAATGCGCCAGAATTATTTGAGCAACAAACTCAAATGCACCAGAGGCAAACACCGTCTAGGCCATTGAAAATGTATTACCGGAAGTGCCGTACCGGAAGTCTTCTTGGGCACACCGTTCGGCGCATTCCTGTTTGTTTACAAACAGCGAACCCGTCTATAGATGTTGGCTATTGTGTTTACGTAGCTATCACATATTCCTTGACGGCGTAATGCCTCCAGAAGGGCTGGTATCTATACGGAGTCGAAAGCCTTTTCGTAGTCTATGAAAGCCATATAGAGGTCAAAAGGACAGAAAGTTGAGCGAGTTGGTATAGAAAGCCATATAGAGGTCATATAGAGCGAGTTGGTCTATGAAAGCCATATAGAGGTCAAATCCCATATAGAGGGATTTGTTGTATTCAGCGGATTTCTCGATTGATTGATTGCATGAAGATGGTCTATGGTGGCCAGAGTATCCTTCTCTGAACCCTGCTTGCTCTCTTGGTTGATTAAATTCAAGTGTGGCCCTTATTCTGTTTGAGATAAGCTTTGTGAATATTTTGTAAAGTGCTGAGAGTAGACTGATCGGCCTGTAGTTCCTCAAGTCCTTTCCATCTCCATTTTTATGTAATAAAAGAATGTTTGCGTTTTTCCAGCTGACTCCTACATTTGAAGTTTTGAGGAATTATGTTTATAGTGTCGCGAGCTTTCTATTTCTTGTTGTAATTGTTTTACCGATGCTGCTGATAAATTTTCTTTGACACCAAAGCGATCCTGCACCCTTATACTATATAAAAACTTGCCACAGCTGTCTCACATAAGAGCAAAATATGGCCAGATGTTTCACAGTATACAAACTATACATGTATAGTTTATATTACCTGCCTATGATGTGTGAACTGTTCTTCACTAGTCACATATTTCCTTTGAAAGCAATATTCACTATGGTTTTCCTTAATTGAATGTTATTTGGCAGGCACACATCTGAATGATGACAAACTGTCCATCTCCCGGGCATTCGTTCTGTATAGTGTGGGGCCTGAAATCCATGCCGTGCATTGCAATTTGCAAAATGAGTAGCAATAGAACATCTGTGCAATGTTTGACAAGGGGTATCCTCATGCACATCACACAAGAAACAAGGAACAAATGCACAGCAGCAAATGCGTCCACAAACATAGAATACTGTACTCTGCTGACAATGCATCGTGACAGGTGCGTGCCAAGAAGTGAAATTTGGCCTGATGTAACTTATAAAAGAAGGTGTATTCTGAAAAAGCACATTTTATGGAAAATGAAATTTTTTTTGCAATACATCTTATATAAAGTGCAACTTCTTTTATAATGTACATAAGTCCAAATTTCGCTTGCTGACATGCAGCCTGTCACCCCGCATTGTCTGCAGAGTAGAGCTTTCGTCATTTCTGGACACATTTGCTGGTGTGCGTCAACCACAGGATTTTGTGTCTCATGCGAATCAGTGCGGAGCACCCTTTCAGCACCCATTTCATAGGGTGCTGCGGTGACGTAGCACCCTTTAGTAAGGGTGCAACCACAACACCCTTTAAAATTTTTTACTGCGCACCCTTCCTCAAGGGTGCTGACCTATACACCCTTTAAAATTTTATGCTGTGCACCCTTTACCAGCACCCTTTTTCAAGCACCTAATAGGTTCCAAAGGGTGTCGCTCTGGCGACAAGCTCATTTACACCCTTATGGGTGAGAAATTGTTTAGTGTGTATAGTTAGGAAATCTCCTCCATCTTTGATCAAGTCGGCGTTTATGCCGTCTTCTCCAGCCGCTTTTCCGCGGAACATGCCCTGAATTGCTTTTCTAACATCGTCTGCAGTGACGCATGGAATCAACATTTAATACACTCATGGTGGGGAGACTCGTATTTGAGCTGTGTAGTTCGGAATAGAAGTCCTCGGCCACCTTGGCTATATCACTGAAGTTAGTAACGATGTTGCCCTGTTTATCTTTCACTGCATGCACTGTGTTCCTTCCCGCACAAAGCTTCCTTTTAGTTGTCTTGATGCGGACTCCGTTTCTGACGGCTGCTTCTATTCCTTTCACGTTATGGTTACGTATGTCCTTGACTCTACCTTTATTGATGAGCTTAGACAGCTCGGCTAATTCTATCTTGTCTCTCGAGTTGATTATTCTCATCTGTTGGCGTTGTTTGATTAAATTTGTAGTAGATTAAGAGAGCTTATTCATATCTTGTCTCAGTGTTTTGCCCCCCACTTCGATTGCTGCTTCGGTGATCAGCTAAATAATGTCTTCGTTCATCTTCTCTATATCCTCATTTTCTTCCTGTTCTAGCCTCATAGTTGTTCTTAAGTGCAATTCTAAATTCTTTTGTTTTCGCCCTGACGACGTCGAGGTTGGCCTGCTTCCGTACGAGTAACTTTGTTCTTGTCCTCTTAAGAGTGAGAGTTGTCTTTGCCGTTTTTACTCTGTGATCACTAATTTTGACCTTATTAACCACTCCCGTGTCCTGTGCTATACCTGAATCGCCGCTTAGTATGAAGTCTATTTCGTTTTTGTTTCTCCGTTAGGGCTTTTCCTTTTCCATGTCCACCTTCTGTTATTACGTTTCTTAAAGAAAGTGTTCATAACACGGAGTTGTTTCCTTTCTGCGAATTGCACTAGCTTCTCTCCTTTGCTATTCCTGTCACCTTCACCGTAGTTCCCGACCACCTGTTCTCCTCTTAGTTTCTTTCCTATTTTCGCATTGAAGTCCCCCATAATAATCGTATATTGGGTATGCACCTTGTTCACTGCCGTTTCCACATCCTCGTAAAACTGTTCTGCAACCTCGTCATTGTGGCTGGTCGTTGCTGCGTAAATTTGTATTAGTTTCAGTTTGCATAGCCTATTTACTTTTATCACGATACCTGCTACCCTTTCATTGACGCTATAGAATTCTTCAATGTTACCTGCCATGTCCTTGTGTATAAGGAATCCCACGCCATATTCGCGCTTCTCAGTCCTCTGTAGCAGAGAACATGTCCTTCATTAAGCGATAAGTATCCTACCCCTGGTTTCCTAACCTCGCTAAGGCCAATGATATCCCAATTAATACCCCTTAATTCCTCTAGTAGTTCAGCTAGTCTGGCTTCACTTGAAAGGGTTCGCGTGTTTAGAGTCGCTACGTTTATTTTCCAATGACAGCCTGTCCGAGTCCAGAGGCTTTTTTCCTACGTTCCCATGCCCGTGTGGTCGCAATCATGTCTAGAAGCTCCGTTGATGTCGCCGTCGTCGCCCAGGGTGTCACTTTGGAGGTGTTGGCCATGGTGTTGCACCAGGGAGGCTAGTTCATGTTCTGGTGCTCAGGTGAGTTACGCAGATGGTGGTGGTGAGAGCCCGTATGCATCTTTGTACAAAAACTCCGTTGGAGGAGGGGTCTTTCAGAGATGTTGAAGTGTATGATTAAGTCAGGCGAGGGTATAACTGTTAAAGGGAAGTAGGAGAAACGAAAGAAGATACCTCCGGAGCGTAGGAGAAAGATAAAAAGATAATAAAAAATCACACGCACTCAAGGATTTGAACTCGAGACCCTTTGGTCTGCTACAAAAGCGTGGCCAAGTCGTCTGGGTGGCCCGGTCGCCGATGTGTTTAAGAACAAATTCCTGCTGCCCCGTCTCGCGAACTATGGTGGGATGAGTTTCAAAATGTCCGCGATGCAGCACTTTTGCTCGAATACCAGAAAGGCATGGCTAATCGTCTTGACTGCGTCGCGGCAGTTTCCGCCATGTTAGTACCGCCATCCCACGTAGTTTATGACACTGCGCGTCTTTTAGGAGCTTGCTCGCGCCTTGTCCGCCATATCCACGAAGTGAATGACGTTAGAGGAGGAGAAAGGAGGGAGGAAAGACAGGGAGGTTAGCCAGTGCTGAGACGTTAGAGGAGCTTGCTCGGAGATGATCGGGTAACCCGCGAATCCTCCGTACACATTCCTCTACCATCATATATAGACGTGACAACGTTGTCACGTCTATATATGGCTCCGCCACGGTGGTCTAGTGGATAAGGTACTCGGCTGCTGATCCGAGGGTCGCGGGATCGAATCCCGGCCGCGGCGGCTGCATTTCGATGGAGGTGAAACGTTGAGGCCCGTGTGCTGTGCGATGTCAGTGCACGTTAAAGAACCCCAGGTGGTCGAAATTTCCGGAGCCGTCCACTACGGCGTCTCTCATAATCAGAACTGGTTTTGGGACGTAAAACCCCACAAAACAACAACACGTCCATATATGTGTACCCTTGCGTGTAGACGCAAGGGTACACATCCTTGCGTGTAGACGTGCTGTGGCTGCAATGAAGTTTCTTTTTATGCTTTATCATGATCATATAAACATAATCAAACAAGATTACGTGCAGCCACCGCACCGCCACTCCATCAGAACCTGTCACACTAAACACATCAGGCCTCATCATACCAAATGCGACACGCTTAAATATTCATTCTTTCCGTGGGCCATTGAAACTTGGAACTCATTACCAAATGAAATTGTTGAGTGTCGATCTGTGGATGAATTTATCGCGAAACTGGAACCCTTTTTTGATTGTACATAGGCATGTACTCCGCAATGTAAATGTTGCAGGTGCTTGTGTAAATGTATGGAGCTTCTTGATGTCTGATGCCATTTTTGCGAATCTCTGTGGGGTGATATTTATGAATCTATTTTTTATAAAACTATTTACATTGTATGACTAATGTTTCAATTGGCGTAAGCATTCTTTTTTCTTACACTGTAGCGAAGAGCTTTTTATGTTGCTTACTAGAGTGGTTACTTGCCAAGCTATGTTTTGTTTTGCATTGTTATCTAAGTTTCTCGTTCGTTCATTTCTACTATTCCCATGCCCATGTGTACTTTTTTTTTATCAACCACTTCCTGTATGGGCCTGTACAAAGGCCTACAGTATTGTTAAATAAATAAAAAATAAATATATGAAATTATCCTTTCGGTGTTCCACTCTAATAAACGAATAAATAACTTATGAACCTCTCAATTATTGTTGCCGCCCTCACTTTATTTTGGTAACATCAAAAGTTCAAGGAAGGAACTCAGATATACGTAATATTTGCTTTTTGATCGACAATGTTCACAAATATGAACGCAGCTACCAGTTCAAGATGGCTGGGCGTTAGGCAAGCGCTTAAACTTTGCCTGGGTGGCCGAATCGTGTGACAGACAGACAGACCAAAATTTCCGCGTTCAAGTATCCCAAGAAAGACTATCGTCTTTAAAAGTTCACGCTTACAGAATCTTTTCATCACGCACAGTAAATATAATTCAGGTGGTGGCAAAAGGACTTGAAGGAATAAGGTGGAATGGTGGACATCCAAGACTGATGGGTTAGGTATTCTGTCACAAAATATTGCCTATTTCGACGAGAAACCCGGCGTCGAGCTGGAGGGAAAGCCCAAAACAACAAGAAAAGCGGCACGCACGGTAGAGGCGCCCAAGGTCACGCCGAATCTCCAAAAGGGGAGAATTTTGTAGAAGGTTTCTTATCGCGGCGAGCGCGCGCGCGGGACAGACGTAAGGAGAGAGAGGCAGAGAGTACACACCGACGCTCCTCGCGCATTGAGGGGGAGAAAGAGGCGCCGACCCAACGTCGAAGGACCGAGAAAGGGCGAGAAGGTTCCCAACTTTGTGCGTACTTATATCACGTGGGCCGCACCGAACCTTGTAGCACGGCTTTCCAAGGCTATATAAACAGTCGACCACAGGCCGCGAGTTGAGTAGCAGTGGTAGCAAGAAGTAGCAACAAGTCGTGCGTGACTCAGCGAGAAGAAAGACGCTGTTCCACGAGCCAGCTGACAAGCCCACCTGCAAGCTTCGAGTTGAGAAGACGCCTCGAGTGACTTGGTGAATATGGACTGTGTTTTATTCTTTGTTGCTGTGCACGAGCTTGTTCGTGTTTGTTGGTTTCGTGTAACGTTGTAACCCATCTGTTTAAGTTTGGAAGAGCCGTGTTGTGTACGTTTTGTGTAACTGCCTGTTTGATGAGAATATATTTGTTTTGTTTTATCACCCTTGGCTCCGACTCTGTCTTTGAACCACTGCTGGCGTTTTGCTAGTGTGCCGAATTGGACCAAAGACCTCATTGTTCAAGCTTTCGTGGGATCTTTTTTGGGGAACCAATACGTTGGTTCTTGGAATTGTTTCCGACGATGATCGCGTCCCGTACCACACAGCACGGGTTTGGTGACATATTCCATGCCCCTGTGCAGTCCGTTACTCTGAACTAGTGCTTGCAAACATCATTTAAACCCACTATCCACTTTAACCAAAGGTAAGTGAATCGGTCTCTAAAACTGGTTTTTATCTGGCTTCCAAGAACCAGATACCTATTTAAGACATCTGGTTTAACTAACGGGCTAGCCAGATATTCAAGTTTGTGGCTTGAATATTTGATATCGCAAATAGTGGATGTCACAATGCAGTCAGGTGAAGATGCATTTACTGTATTCATGTAATCTTCAGTAAATTTGGGGCCAATTAATTTATGTAAGAAATTACCAATATATAGTACTACGAAGAGTATGAAGCTAACTGGTGACTGCATATTCTTCCCGTGTTCTTGTCATATTGTACAGCACAGGTCTGGCACAGTGCACGAATCTCGGCACGATTATGCAAGGTTGAGCAATTCAGAAAGAAATGTAGAAAGAGGGAACGAAAGCACATACCTATCAGGTTTAGAAAAATGCTTGCAAAGATGAATAGAAATAGAGAATCCAAGAAAGAACTACAATTTCGGCACCACTTCTGAAAAGAGATACCTGGTTATTCGAATATCAGATATTGGGATTATATAAACCAAATAGCTGATCACTCCAGTTTTCCGGTTTTCTTATTCCAATAATGGGTGAATGAAATAATCAGAGAACTGGTATTGCATCAAAACCAGTGCACCATTGCCACAGGCGTAGCCAGGGGGGATGTTTTGGTGCCAAAACACTAGCGTGAAATTTTCCGAGCCTTTTTTCTGCCCATGACACCAGCACACGCCCCCTGCCCCGCCCCCTCTGAACACACCCGCAAAATATTTCTGGCTGCTGCTGCTGCATTACTCTGAACACCAGCCCAGCTGTTAATATTTCACTGCAAAGGAGAAATTTACACCTACAATTTCTCAACAGAAGCAGATAGACCTGCCGTGGGCCCCATGGTAACTAAAATAACTGAGAAACTCCCACCAGACTATTTTTCCTTTATCCTACCAGTAACACGAAGAATGGCCTCGTGCAACATATGGACTGCACTGGAGCTCCATCCGAGAAGCTGTATGATGCAAGTCTAAAGTAGTTTTTGTTGCCAAGATGTCAATACATTTGCAATATTGGTCCTCAAACCAGAAAGACACGCACATACATTTTTTTTTTTTTTTTGCAGCTTGCTGTTGTCCAGGGTGACAAAAACGAGATAAAGGACAAATGCAGCAGCTCAAGTTCAATTATCTTTATTCACTTTTCATACCACATTCAGGCAAATGATTTTATTACACTGACACATGCAGACTGGTAAATACATAAATAATAAATCAGGGGTATTACAACTTTCCCAACTTTACAAATAACAACCATATTGCAACTTTGCAAACAGTAATCGCCTAAAGCAAACCAATATCTTTACAGACAATGAACATGTATGAAGACTAACAAATTATGAGCCAGTGTGTGATCATGCACACTATATTCATACAAAAGGTTAGAGTAATCAGCAAATTTAAGTGAAAAAAACATTTACCCAGGATTAAACTTAAACTCACTGACACAAACAAATCTTCAGTAGGCATTTGCATCCATACACACTAATGATGAATGCTAGTACAAAAATATGGGCATAAAAGATCCCTCTCAGTTGATAAAAACAACTGGGACAAGCCTGCGACAAGGATAACCTACAAGCAGACATTTTGTGTCAAATTTGGCCAAGGTTCTTCACACCAGAATCAGCCTAAAAGCTACTGAATGGGCTTGACAATGTCCAAACATTCATCCATGCAGCTTTGGCAATCCGAAGTAAAGCAGTCGGGTTTGAGACAACAAACAGTGATAACACTTACACCAACCATAGCTTGAGCCAAGACAGCTTGAGCTAAGCAGCATACAGGCTTTTGACATGACAATGTGAGAAAGATGTCATCTGGTCTGGTTCCATCTGAAGAACACTATACACATTCATTAAGGTCCTGCTTCACATTATCTGGAAAATTCTTCATTGAAACATTTTTTTAAGCTCATCCATTGATAGCAAGCAAACACATCCAGAACTATGTGGAACAGGAGCTTCAGTGCACAAGCTCAAACACCCCGCAGGCTTTCATTCAGAGGCAGCTTTATCCAATTTGCAGAGAGTTAAAGCAACTGCATGCCAGGATAGCATTTATTTTTCAGATATACATCACAGCCCAAATGAACTGTGCACAGTTCTGCATTTGTCATCTGCAGCATGTTTTTAAAGGATGAAGATGACTGGCAAACATGAACACCAGTATGTTAAATGCAAGAACCTACTTCATGATGGTCATAGTGCACTTATTTGCTGCAAAGTCTGTCAAGCCTCAACAATTCAGGAGTTAGAATTTGCAAAATGCGTCAGCATCATTCAGGCAGGTCACGAACTTGCATAATGAATGAGCTCCCTGAATGCGGACCAAGCAGCCAGGTGTAAAGGCAGTCACCAGCTAGCATGGTCCATGCCTACAAATACATTCCAGGGTGAAATTTTGCAGTGTGGGTACACGCCCATTGTGTCACTTAAGTAGTCAGCTGGGCTATTACTACTGCATTCCTTTCTTAGGCACACGCAATACCAAGCAACACTATACACTACATTCCATTCCAAAATATTTAGAAAGGCCATTGGTATATAGTGTAAGCTGTAAAGGTAGCTTCCAAGATTTAAATGGTAGTAAAATATGGCTGTTTCCCAACTGAAGCCAAGCTCGGAGCATCTGCAAGTGCTAAAGCGCAGACTCACCACAAAACAGTGTTTATCAAATGATTCTAAAAGACTGCATCCAAATGCAAAGAGCTAGGTGAAAACTCTTGCAAGGCAAGACACCTGACACTAGAAAAGGCCTACCAATCACTTTTACAAAGGTTAGTCTACAAGGCCAACAGGTCTGGACAGCAAGCAAAAGCTGCACAAGTAGTACTTCTTTCAGCATCATTGAATGCTTTGGCCGCATTAGTTGTAAGTGCACCAGTTACAGCCATTTTTGTCTACAATGGAGTTTGTGTTAACAGAACATAAATATATAAAAAAAGTAAAGTTGCGTGCATGTTACACTGCTTTCACTAAATGAAATGGGGACAGTTTCAAAACCAGCACCCATGGCATCTGGTCCCACTTAAAGAAGTCAAGCACTTTGCTAAGTGGCTAGCACTAGGCTCCAAGGACCGCGTAGCCATGCTCTCTGCACGAAATGGTCTCTTGCAATGGAGAATATAAATATCTTACACTGAGTGAAACAAATGACATTTGAAAACCTGCGACTAAAAGAACTGGCAGTCCTTGGTTAAAAACAATGAAAATCACAAAAGTAAACAAACACTATGTATCTACAGTCATGGCAACTGTCCCACGCATCACTCTTCTTTCCTTGGCACACACTTGTCTCCATCTTGAAAGTCACTGTTGCCCAACGGCAGCGCCAAGACGTCAGCCCATTTTGTCATTGAAATGAATTCCTTGAAGTCTTCTGAAAATATGTATAATACACCAGTCTATGTGAGACTTGTCGTAGAAGTGCTATATGCAACATTTGGTTGCGAATTGCGACACAGAAAGGTTACTTGCCCGCAGCTCAACTCTCCAGAGTGTTTGCATAGAAAAATATTTCTTACCAGAGATATCAGGTGCTAAGCTTTTAGGCAAAACAGGGGCAAGAAAACTAAGATTAATACTAAAAGGGCATATCAAAAAGGCATATTAAGGGCCCAATCCTTAGCTCCCACTTTTTGTGGGTGTGTGCTCACCCTCTGCAGTACATAATTTTTTTTTAGAAGGACTTCTGTGGTACTGAATACTAAAGATAACAGATGCTTCCAGCATTTCCATGCATAAACTTATTTTTGGAAGCTTCTTGTCACACTTAGATGCATTAACCTAACTACGCACAAACTATGCATTAACCAGAAAGTGTTCTAAGGAACAACAAGGAGCCACAGCCATAATGCAGAATATATACATATGAAATTTCCCTACGAAATTAGAATGGAGTGAAATGAGAGGCCCATTTTTGGATTGACACAAACACAAACAATGAAGCCAAGGAAAGTATAGAGGGCATTATTTGTAGCTTTTAATTGAAGTGTAGTAATAATAAAATAAAGGAAAAACATTGAAAGTGGACAAAAATAACTTGTTGCCGATGAAAGCTGAACTTTAAACTTTTGCATAATGCATGAGATTGGCCGATGATATGCAAGGAAACATCTTAACATTGAAAGACATGCTAATACCGCTTGTCGCTGGACTCTTGCTCCTTATGGTGGAATGACAGAAAAACATGCAATGACTCAATCTGTCCTGTAATTTCTTTAGATGTTCTGGCATATTCAACAACACATAAGTTTGCACAGAAAAACACAAAGGTGTGCAAGCTGGGATAACTAATTGCACAGATGACAGCTTGTAAATATGAATGCAGCAGGAAAGTTGTTAAAAAAGAGTCAATAAAGTGAAAAGGTGAAGGGGTTTCGAATGATAACTCATGTTTTGAGGGCTCTAATATTGGTAACTTCAACATTTTATGCCCAATATTAAAGAGAAAATGAATGTCAAAGTTTTAGTTTTAAAATTGACAACGGAACTTTGAAACCTAATGATGTCAGAAGGCAGTTTTTTTTTTTTTTTTTTTTTCATATTCTCACCAAATACGCTCCATCAAACGTTCTGAAACTCTCTGGGTTAAGTCACTGGCTTCCTTGTGACACAATGTAGGTTTTTTTTCTATCGATAAATAATTTTGTAGGCCTTAGCAGACAGTCAAATATCTGACATCATGCATTTTAGTGTTGGACCTCAAGAGCAGCGTCACCACCAATATTTTGTTTTAGCGCATTTCCTAGCTTACCAAGGGTCTTCTTCGTCTTGCAAGATTGAGTCTTTTTTTTTTTTTTTTTTGGTATCGTGAACAGCTAACTTACGGATTACAAGAGAAATTGATACATTAAAGGGACACTGGAGTGAAAGACATTATTAAACTGGGTCTCGCCAATTTCCAGAAATTTCAAACAGCGTAGACTTTTTTTTTACCAGAAAAGCACTGAACAAGGTTTCAACATGTCCAGTACAAGTTTTTGTATTAGGGCAATACCTTGTATTGTAAAGCTAAAAAAAGTGAAGATATGTTTTCACTTGGCCGTAGAAAATCAAAATGACTTGCACATCTGTTACAGCCAGCCTGACAAAGTTCTCGAATGCAACTGAAATGTTTTAAAACAAAAACACCTAAAGCAAGAGGCTAGCACCCTGCCTATTCTGTGCCAGTGGTATCAGTTTTCACTTGGGCAGTTATTCAGGCTAGGTAAATTTATGTAAACTTTATAATGTTGTATACTGTGGCCAATGTTTTAGGTAGTCAAGAAAAAAAAAAGCAGAAAACAATGACTTCCCCCTAATATCCTATTTACCTTTAGCACCATTCATACCTCCACCTTAGACATGATTTCAAACAGGCTTTTTAAAACATTTGTAGTTTTACAAGATTCAATAGAGTGTAGCAACAGCTTGAACAACTCTGAGGGCCCCGCAAATTGAGCACAAGTTTTCCAGTTTTTTTGTTTTTAAGTAGTGTGGTTATCATCCTTCTCATTACACTTAATGTGCATGAATTTTGTTGCACACAAGCAAGGCAAGCTCGTTGCACATGTGTCACAGTATCAAACAAATGATAGTACCTTCGAATGCACTGTTACCTCAAGCGGCCCAGCTGCTGCTTCTAAAGGTCTGTTTTGCTCTTTCAACGATGGCTTTTACTGAAGCTTAGAGGTTACTATATGCATCATATCAGTGTGTCACCAGTGTCTATAATAAAACACTACAGAAATACAGTATACCACAGCCAGCTAAGATGAGACATTCAAGGGTGCTCTTGCATCTCATTCTTGTGCATTAACACTAATGGTTTAAAAAGTCATCTCGAATTGGTTATAAATGACACCAGAATGCCCAACTAAATCTTAACAGTGATAAACTGTCCCAGATAAGACAGCTTTGGGTTCAGAACTATTCAAACTTACACAAACATGTATAATTGTTGCCAATTCAAAATTTCTTGTGCATAGTCCCTGCTAACGCATGCTTAAAAGCTGCGTTTCTGACCCTGGTCTTAAAGGAGCATTCATTGTTTAAGAAAAAAAGATAAGCTGACACATGAAGAGATCGAAATATATGAAATCAACCATGATGAAGACAAACTATATGTACACAAGCTCTAAGTGATGTTTAAAAAAGAAAAATGAATATCTGGATGCCACAATACATGCGGCGTAAAAGGCTAGGGAGAAAAAAAGAGGAGTGTTATTTCATGTTTATGTTTTGCTTTGCAAGCCTTCCCATTGGCTGTTTCAGCCAATGTATGTGTTACTCATTCCAATAAAGTACACATAAGTTGTAGTTTAATGCTGTGTCCCATTTTTCCTCATTATCCCAGTCTATGTGCACTATAACCCATTTAAGACTTTACCAATTAGCCCATCAAGCCACCCTTGTGAACATCCACAAACTTTAGGCACTAAATAAAGCAGCCTTTCCACTTGTGGGTGAGAAAACAGGTGAAAGAACAGAAGGGATAAGGCAAGCCAACCAGAGTGGTACCTGTCCATTCTTGCAACTATTACAGTGATAACACAAGTTAATGTCACTCAAAAAGCAATGCATTGCTGTTATAAGGTGTAAGAGGCTTACCACAGCTAGTCACAATAAAAAGTTTGGCAGATCCCACATAGTGTAATAAATTTCATGCGAAGCAGTCGGCAAGGATGATGTCTATGCTAAATTGTGCTCTGCACACTTGGCTGAATACCAAACAATGAACATCTTTGTGGAAATTGAGCAGTTGTATGACTAACGTGGGCTTACCAGGCAGGTTCACAGCACTGTGGCGACTAAAGGTTATCTCGCAGCATGACGTAATGTCAGCACTCACGTTAGTCTACAAATGTCTAATGAAGGACTGCACGCCACGGCGCACTGATGCACACACCATAAGTCACTTCGTGGAGTATCCCTACAGGTTCGAGCAAGGCTGGACAAAAGCATGTTGAGCAATAATAGTACAAGTGCATTGTCCCTTACATTACTATAGGAGCCGTTAACACACAACAGAACTGCAAATGACGTTATAACGGCACCATCACAACCACTCATGCAATGGTTTATTTACTTTATTGATACTGTTAGTCCAAGGGTCCAATACAGGGTGGTACCATTATGTATCTTCAATGGACACCGGAGTCGCAAGTGCTACACAAATGCAGCCCATAAAACAAGAAAATAAATAAAAAGCACTCTTTAGTCATTGTGGGCTTTACGCAAATTATACACATAGTCTATTTCACAATCATAAATTGAATTGTACTAAGAATCAAGAAAAAAAGAGAAAGAAAACAAAAAGAACAGGAATACACAGCCTCAGTCACACCGCACATAGAAATGATAATGTGAGCCTAATTATATAGAGGAATAATAAACAAGCACAGACTTTTCAAAGTGTTCCAAGGTATCACTGTTAGTTATGCAATGTGGTAATCTATTCCAATCTTCAATCGTATTTGGAAAGAATGAGTACTTAAATGTGTCTGCCCTAGCAGGAATTGGTGTATACTGGTCCTCATGGCTAGATCTGATGGTCCCAGAAACCCATGACAATCTCTCTCGTAAATATCTTTTAGTGTTCAAATTGAAGTAACATTGTTTCATTAGATAAACAAGTTTTAGTCTAGCAACTTTCCACTGCAATGACAGCTCGGGTATGTTTAATTCTTTTGGCATTTCTGTCACTGATTCTGTGTATCTATGTTTGGACATTATAAACCTTACTTCATGCCTCTATTTTTTCAATTTTGTTGACCTCAATTTACCTATGCGGATCCCATATTATGCTAACATATTCCAAAGTAGGATGTATTACTGCCAAATATGCAGTTAATTTAACATGTTGAGGAGCAAGTTTAAGCCTACGTCTAAGTGACCAAAGTTGAGCCTCCGCGGCATTACATATATTAGTTACGAGTTCTTTTTTTCCAAGATAAGTATGATATAGTAATGACCAAGTTTTTGAAGTGCCTTACTTGGTTTGTTGGTTTGCCATCTAGCTTGCAGTTGAAAAATAAAGTTTTTTTTTTTTTGTTGTTACTCTCGTATAGACAGTTCTTTCACGATTATTTTCATGTTCCACTGTCCACATCAATTGGCAATTTCATGCAGTGCTGAAACTATTCTAATTGATCCTGATGATTTGAGATTTTAGCATACATTAAACAATCGCCTGGAAATAAACACTTATCTTGCCATTAAGGTTAGTTACAATATCATTAATATAACAAATAATGTAGGTCCCAGCACAGATCCCTGATGGACACCTGATGTTACCCATAAGTTTATGAATTTCTTTCCTTTGATTTCTATGTACTGCATCCTATTTGTTAGATAGGATTGAATCCACTGGACTATGTTTTTGTTAACTCCAAGAACAAGTAGTTTTCCAATTAAATCAGGGTGGGAAACTCGATAAAAAGCATTCGATAGATCTAGGCAGATTGCATCTATCTGACCGGTTTCATTAATTACCCGAGCAAAATAGTGTACTTACTATATGTACCCCGCGAGATGAGCCAGTGTGAACAAGCAGTAGCATGCATGTTTGTCACCTTGGGGACCCATGTTCTATTCCTATCCTCCTAACATCTCGTAGGCTGCCTTCGGTTGTTGCAGCATACTTATCTGCATCTGTCCACATTTCAGTCAAAAGCTAAAACAAACTGTGTGTTCTTCCCTGTTTTTAATCCCACACGAAGTGTGTTTTGATTAAATATTCCATAGCTACTTTGGTTGGTCACTGATTAAGATGAAATGTGAACATTCAGTCACCTGTGGCGCATACTCGCCTACCCTAGGCCCAGCATCACGGGTATGAGCCACACATTCATTTATCATGAATAGTAATGTGCATGATGAACATATAATTTTAGTGGTGTCCAGCCCAACCATTCATGTTTATTATACATGGATACCGTACCATGCCAATCTTGGTGCATATCAAGTGAATGAGATGACCAGGAGAGCATCAAGAAAAGACACTGCAAAATTTGCTCAAGTTCACCAGGAAATGCTTCACATTTAAAATGAAAGAATCCAGAGTGCTACAAAGATATCCCTCTGCTGACAGCAGGGAGTGGTGGCTCTTATAGGCATTGATAGTAAAGGCAGAGTGTTGGGCTATTTGATAATGACCCTAATAAGACACTAACATAACAGGACAGGGACATAAGAAGGAACACTGGAGCAGTACATAAAATAGCATCCAGTGTCACATTTGTTTCATCATGACTTTCAGCTCCATGCAGTGCTCGCAGCTGGAAGTCTTCTACATAAAAAAACGCACAAATTGAGTGATCATCGCAGCTGCATAACACAAATAATTACAAGTTAGGAACTAGCTCTCACTGCTCAAACTATTTTATTATAGCCCAGTGACATTGTGCCTGCCATTTTTAAGACCAACAGCCAGCAAATAAGTGCAACAGGTAAATTAAATATAACTTCATTCCCACCACATCTAAACTGGCTCATGAGAACAATCAACCTTGTTAAGCGATTACCACGTCTACCAACCCGAAGCCCGCCACTATTTAGTACTGCCAAAAAATGTTTTGCTGAAGTTTTACAACTGAATGAGTGTGGCATTGATAATTGAATGTCAGCCTCTACAGTAGTCATTTTTCAATTCAGGTCATTCTTCTGACATAATACTCACATGCTCACAGTTTCAGAGGGAATAAATCTGTGCTTACTGCACTGATTTCAGGCTCTGTTATGATGCCAACTAAGGTCATGCCAGATGGTAAATTGCTTTTTTGAAGAGTTTTGTTGCGAGGGCGCTTAGTTCATATGGTTTCTTCTAGAGCATTCAGTGGTTTGGCTTTTGCAGTTGTTTTTCGTTGTACACAACTTTTCTTGCCCACGTGCACTTTCACTTGTGTGGTAACTGAGAACATTGCATGAAACCGTTTTAATGGATTGTGGGTGAACATATTAAATGAGCCTGTTAACAACAAGGAAAAGTTGACCTCATATGAGTGTCTTCATATGAGGAAAAGGTTATTCTAAAAAGGTTCCCTCATGACACGTTTGGGACACAACACCACCATAACTGAATGATCTCTGTGTCAACAGAGTTCATGTACATTGATAGGTATTTAAGGGTAGTTGAAAGTGTGCTAGGATGCATTGTAATGCTCACACACAGTCTTATATACGAACATTAAGCTTTACTAAGGTACTACTGGGAGGCTCAGCTTATTTTCAAGTCACAAAATGTGACATGCAGTAAGAGAACATGTTTCACTCTATACAGGCAGAAAGGTGCAACACACAGTAGCTGCTGTACATTCAGCAAAATTTGCCTTGAGCCAAAAAAGCCTAGTCTTCAGATTCCCTTATGTGTTATTAGCACTTGGAAGGAGCAAAGTTAGTGAATTGTAATTAGTATAATCGAATTAGAAAATAGTAGTAGTATTCCTAATAGCAGTGGTAAAACACACTATGCTTTCAATTTTGCTATATTTAGTCAATGCAAACCTATGTAATTTGCTCCGAGGCATTAATAAAATTTAATTGGGGTACAGGTAATATGCTCACTTCCTCATAAAGTGTGTCTTCACGGCAGTGCAGATTTCTCTTGGAAAGGCTGTTTCACAGCATAGACATATATTGTAGTGAAACCACCTTGACAGGAGAGTTACATATGAGGAAAGATGTCTTGTTAGTTTTGAATACTGTAAAATTTTGGCAATTAAATGAGTCTTAAAGAGAAATGGACTACTGTAATATCCATTTAAATATTCACACGAGCCTAGTATTAATCATGTTCCACTGAGAAAATACTTAGTACAAATCTGGGAGCATCCATATTTGAATGCTGAACACCCGAATATGCATTTTTCGAATCGATTGCGCTTTAAATAAGAAAAATATCCCATTAATGTTCTCAGTTTAAGGTACTCTCACATTTCCTAGTTATTTTTCATGTGGAAGATAGCTGCGTCTACTCTTCTTTGCATGCTTGAAACAATTGAGTGAGTGGGGGAAACTGCGTTCCTCTGTTGTTTACAAAAGTAAGGATTTTAACGTTTCTGCATTTCCGCAAAAAAAAAAAACAAAAAAAAAACGCGAATTTCACAATTTTTCGCGGAAAGCTAGGGCCTTTAGTTGTGTTGCAGATAAAGCACGCAACGGCTGCCAATGCGAGGGCGGGTAGCAAAGGGAAAATGAATGACACTCTGAAACTGGTTTTTTCTTGGTGGCTCCAACTTTAAAGGTGTCCAGGCAATAATTTTGTAGAGAAAATCTTCATGTTAAGACTGAAAAGTCTGTCGTGGAGTAAAAAAGCGACTCATTTTACCCATAAAGAAAACGAACTAACGAGAATTACCAACAGCCTTTAGTAAATACCACAAACTACTCAGCCAGCATGTTTTTGGTGTTAGTTTCATTAAATCTGCGATATCTGCACAAAATCCGCCAATGTATGACAATGTTCCATCAGGAAGGAAAAGATCAGTACATTCCCTAGCTACATTCCTCAGAATGAGGGTTAGGCTTAGGATATAAAAATTGAGGAAACATAGTACCTGCAGTCATTTTATTATGGAGTCATTTTATTATTAAGCCTGCTTACTGCACCTTATGTGTGCAGTAAGCAAACTTTTTGCCATTAGGTGTTTTACAAACATATATAGGCACGTGCTCATGTGTTGATCCACTATCAGCTGAGCAAGAGCTACTCGGGAAATGGCGCTCTTTGGCCATCAATTGGCCCTTGCGCCATAAAACAACACACATCATCATCAAGAGCTACTCGGGATGCAGTATGTAAGACATGTGGAAAGCGCCCACTCCTTCAACAAATGTCACTGGGGCGGGGGCACTGACCATGTCACGTGAGGAACAAATAGCATTGGCTGATTTAGTCACTGCAGATCTGTTATGCTTTATTTGATTTAAATGCAAGAAATAAAGATGTGCCTATCTCTCTGAACGGGCCATGAAAAAAGTCTGGAGACTTAGTTGGTACCCCCAGAGACGACGTTCCTTGAAAGAGAAGTGGGCACTTTCCAGCTGTGTTTGAAACCAAATTGTGAATTTCCTGGTGCATGCAGTGCAATAATAATTTGGCTCGCATGTTCACAGGAGCCTGCATGACTGTTTTCCGACTATTCTGACATTTTAGATTTTTAGTTTTCTGACATTTTAGATTTTTGGTCGGCCTTGCTCATTAATAGATGTACATATAGTGCTTACCGGCGCCAATTCCACAATTTTAACGAGAATTTAAGGTTGTTAGGGAATGGTTCTGTTGGCAATACATAGAAAGTTCAGTTTGCAGTGAAACTGTCTAGATACATTCTTGTACTCATCTCCTGCAAGTCAAACCATGTTGGCATTCACAGGCGATTCAGAATAAAAGGGGGAAAAAATGTTCATAAGGGAAAAAAAAATGTATAAAATGTAAAGATAAAAGGTGACAGAAAGAAAGGCCAGAACCAATTTCAATGATGGCAGGATGATGGCAGGATGCTGGCAGATTGTGGCATCTTCACATTTGAACTGCTTTGTTCTGAACCAATGACCAATATTTTTTCAGGTTTGGGCTTGGTTTGGGTTCAGGCCCATTCTGAGGATTACCAGTTCGAGTTTGGTTCTGGCAAAAGTCTGGATTCAGGTACACTTTTCTTTTACAGCCTGGCCACAAGTGACATAAAAAGCCCATTTTCTTAATAAACCTCACGTGGTAATACATCATTTGTCCTGTGTGCACATCTGCTGTGTATCATTTTGTGATGGTTAACCTTGCAGTATGCTGCACAAAAGCCAAATACAACTGATACTGTAATTTGGAATGGAACCGGCACTTTGGCAACAATGCTAGGCTAAAAGAAATCGACACAACAAAACCATCCGATTCAATAGAGTGCAGAAAATAGGCTATTAAGAAGAAATTAGAACATTTCATATGATTTCATGTGTGCACCAATGAGGAAGCTGATGATGGATGGTGTTTCTTGGCACAAGGGCCAAGAGTGCCATGCCATGTGGTGAGAATGGCGCTACTACGGGAATAGTGGGTATGATCTGGTTGTATAATGGCCTAAAGGTTCGTACAACAGTGGATTGGCGAGTTTGGAGATGTATATTATATTGGACGTAAATAGGCCTAAAAACAGTCGCTGGAAATGGCGTAAAATTTGTATCTATTAAAATAACGTACTTGAAGAGTGGGTGCAATAATGATAAAGGTGGTGATGGAGGAATAAAAACAATGACATTGATGATGAAAGAGCACCACCACCTCAACAGGGCCTTTGGCCACAAGGGCTGGGAGGGTGGTACTTTTAAATGCACAAATTTGCAAAAACAACCTCCTGAGGGAAGCTGCGCTACAAACGACCAGGCCAAATTATTTCTAGACCTTGACCTCATCTGAAAACTGTAGTACACTGTCAAGATTAAAAAGGGGGTCTTTCCCTAAAAAGAATACTGAGTGGGCAGGTAAGTGCTCGCGATACAGTAAGGGCAAGCGTTTTTTTTTCCTTTGTCACCCTAACTATCAGCAATCGATAAGGACATGAAGAATGGTTAATCTGTCGCCGCATTTACGGCATGTTGGAGGGTCACTTCCTGTTAAAAGATAAGAGTGAGTGTAGTATGTGTGTCCTATCCTTAACCGACAAATCCGCACTTCGTTGTACCTGGTTGTTCTCCCATGTGGCCAGTTTCCCAGTTGTGGTTTGATTGTGTGTAGCTTGTTGGTTGTCTTTGTATCCCACTGTCTTTGCCAGTAGTTTCTAATGTGTCGATGAAGAAGAGGCTGTAGGTCTGTGGCTGGAGTGGGTGTCTGTGTCAGCATCACAAAAGGATACCTACATGGCTTTATCTCCAGCACTTCCTTGTATACTTCTGTGACTTGGCACCCAACAAATGATAATGACGTGGCCACACGTGTAGGCTGAGCAAAGCGCATTGTAAAGCTCATTAAAAACAGGGTTCTTATGTTTCTGAAAACTCTTAATGCTTCGGACAATGCTCAAGGAATCTGTAAATATTACCTTAGGTAAATTGCTTTGGCTAATACGTGGGACAGTAGAAAGGATAGCATATGCTTCTGCTGAGAAAAATACTTGCGTTGGAATTTAACACGTCAGATAGAGAAAACGATGCGCCCACGGCTGCATAAGCTACACCATCACTAGACTGAGCCATCCGTATAAAGTTCTGCGCACAAGTACTTTGCCTGCAGCTCAAAAAAATGCAATCTTATATGCGCCTCTGGCGCATGCTTCGATATTTCAACAAAGGACGTGTCGCATTGAATGGTCTTCCATTCCTAGGGCGGCGCAATGGGTACAGGAAACATTAGGCTAATTTCGTTAAGGGGTATGCCAATTTGTGCTGCCAGTTTTTCCAAACACAGTGACACAGGGACCCTAACAGAGTGATCGTTACGGTAAAATCGTTCAGAGGACAAATTGGAAATCATTAGGTGACAAGGGTGTTTGTCATCCGATTTAACCTTGGTGAAGTATGAAAAGCTCAAATATGTTCTGTGTAGGTGCAATGACCAGATGTTCACCTCAACATGCAGGATTTCAACAAGGCTTGTTCTAAAAGTGCCTGCTGCCAGGCGTATACCGATGTTCTGTACACGATCTAGGATTTTAAGGGCACTGTGAGAGGCAGAATGATATACCACGGTCCCATAGTCCACATGTGAGCATACGAGGCTCTTATAGAGGCTCAATGGACACCTCCTGTCACTGCCCCACGTAGTTTCAGACATCTTGAGCAAGTTCATTGTGTTAAGATGCTGCAAATGGGAGATAAAAGTAAACTTTGAGTCAAACAGAATACCTAAAAATTTATGTTCAGCACTGACAGACAGTCGCTCTCCCTTTAGTTCGACAACAGGTTCTGGCAACATACCTCTTGTTTGGGAAGAGAACGCACACACTTTTTGGGGGGTTCAGTTTGAAACCATTATCGTTTAGCTGTTTTTGTGCAAAGGCATACCAAATATATGTTTCCATGCAAACAAGGTGGTCTGTCGTGGATCACCCTTCCCTAAAACCATATTGGTATGGGTCTAGGATTTTGTTCCTTTCAAGATAAGAGAGCAGACGCCCATTTATCATCTTCTCAAAAAGTTTGCATGAACAGCTCATCGACGCTACAGTCCTGCAACTATTTGCTGAAGAAGGATCTTTTCCCTGTGTAAGAATGGGAATTACAACAGCTTCTTCCCAAGTAAAAGGGATGTGACCAGAAGACCATATAGTGTTGTAGAGACAAAGCAAAGTTTTTTGCGTTTCAGGGGACAAGTGCTTCAACATTTCATAGGTTGTCTGAACGGGTCCTGGCGCGGATTTTGTACAACAGGCTAGCACTGCTTGCAGCTCTGCGGAGGAGAATGGTCTGTTGTATGCCTCACTTGTAGCACATTTTCGTACTAATGGATGCCCTTCTATTCGCATTTTGTGTTTTCTGAATGTGTCAGAGTAGTACTGGATATGTCTTCAAAATGTGTGCCCAGAAAGTTTGCTTGGTCCACTAAGCTCTCTCCTGCAATGTCCACAAGGGTAGCAAATATGATTGCCGGCCTTTCACTCTGCTTACTCCATTCCAGACCTTCCACTCATCACTATAAGAGTTCATGCCAGATATAAACTTGCGCCAGCTCTCCCTTCTTGCCTGTCAGTGCGTCCTCCTTCCCCAAGATTTTACATCCTTAAAGATGATGAGGCTTTCGGCCATCGGAGAATCACAAAGTACCTTCCACACATTGTTTTGTTTTCTGCGCGCATTTCTACACTCCTCGTTCCACCATGGAACAACTCATTTGTAGGCCATGCAGTTCACTTGAGGAATGCATTTAGCGGTGGAATCGACCAAAAAAGTTGTAAAGTACTTGACCGCAGCATCTACACTGAAAGAACACACGTACTCCCATTTTACAACAGTCATATTTCACAACTGTTCCCAGTCGGCGGAGTGTACCTTCCAATGAGGAACGTCCAGAGGATATTCATTTGACTTGAGAATTATCAGTAGTATTGGGAAGCGATCACTTCCGCAGGGGTTTTTAATAACTTCCCATTTAAAATCAGGCAAAAGGGCCGGTGAGACAATGCTTAGATCTATGGGTGAGTAACTTTTGTTTGCAAAATTATAGTACGTAGGTTCCTTCCCATTCAAAATACACACGCCTGATGTAAAAAGAAAATGCTCAAACGGCCTCACGAATCACGAGATTCCCCCCCCCCCCCCCAAAGGCCACTGTGTGCATTGAAGTCTCCGAGGATGATGTAGGGTTCCGGTAATTCGTATATAAAAGCCTCGAATTCTTGTTTGTTCTACGGATAATGTGGGGGAATATAGAGGGAGCAAACAGTTATTAATTTACCTAATATTATGGCTCTAAAGGCCACCACCTCGAGGGCAGTTTTGAGTTCAAGATGTCGGCAAGCCACACTTTTGTCCGTTATAATGGCTACACCGCCAGACGATGCAATAGAATCTTCGCAATCCTTTCTAAAGACAAGATGTTGACGGAGAAAATTTGTGTGCTTGGATTCTGTGTTTCTTGTACACACAGCACTCTTGGACTATGTTCACGGAGAAGTTCTCTGACATCGTCGAGGTTTCGAAGAAGGCCTCTTACATTCCACTGAATAAGTTGCGTGTCCATATTTTGTGTAAAGCAGTTCTATGTGTACAAGGGGTAAAGTGTTTCCTTAGATTACAGAGCTTTTTCTGGCCCTGTAATAGGTGTCTTGCCTTTTTTTGGGGGCGATTGAGAGAGCCTCGTTGCCCCTTAGGTGCATCCTGTGCCTCTTGACATTGAGTTGTGTCCGTAGCTTCTTCTGAAGCGATGGGCACTCGCTCTAGTGAGTGATGCGCGCATTGTTGGGGTTTCGCCTCAAGAGGCGAAGCCTTTGACACCACCAGTGCGATGGCGGGTGAACCCTCCTTAGCTTCCGACGTGGCCTGGTTGCCACGCGAGCTAGTGGAGGACACCGGTGTTGTCAAGTTCAGAGATGGCAGGGCAGCCTGGGCTGCTCCCACCATAGGGGCGGGTGGCAATCGCCTCAGCACACTGTGCGTCGCTTGGGAGACTGCCGAGGGACGTTGTGGTGTTGCCCCTGTAGTGGTGTGCGCGTTGTCATTCTATGGTGCACAGTGTCTTGAAGTGATGATGACTATGAAGAGACACTACGGTGACATCTGGTGAGCTGGGGGACGGAAATAACACCTTGAGAAAAGGCGAAGCAAAGAGAAGAGAAAAGAGGACGAGGAAGAAGAGAGCTCGTGCTGAGTATCGAAGCAGGCAGTTGCAGGCCGTACGAGCTTGTCGGGAGCGCGTCCCGAAGCACGACTGCAGCATTGTGTCTCCTCGGCTACTTCAGTCTGGCTTTCTTGGACAGGAGCCTATTCAGCCGCTCGCTACCGCTGCGCTGAGACCAGTCTTGGCCGTTCGTTGTCCAGTGACAGGCCGGGCCACGCTACCGAGTCATCCGCCCTGTGTGCAAGCCAGACTCGTCTGCACCGCCACTGTGTTCACCGACCCGTCGACCTTGCATCGGACCACCCGGTGAAGTCTTACAAACTATTTTCGCGTCAGGGACTATATAACTGAACAGAACTCTTTAGTGGAACTTAGAACATTGGCTGGGGACAATCAGTGTTTTTTTTATCATTGCATTAATAGAAACCCTTAAAAATGCAAATGGCCTCGTCCTTCTCGGCAACGAGCCTTTTCCGGCCGTTGCAGTGATAAGCCCGAACCACATATAACCATCACAGCCCCCTGATGCACCACTTCGGCAAACGATGGTCTATCTAAAGAATGGGATACTCGCTGTCAGGCTTCTCTAAAACTGATGTTCTAAAACTGATTTAGGATCTCTAATATGCAGGGTGGTCACTATAGCAGTTGGCACAATGGTTCTTAGCGTTACAGTCATGAGTAGACTGGTCCTTTGTACCACAATTTGCACAGGTAAGGCGCCATCGGCAGGTTTGTGAAGCATGAGCGAACCTCTGACACTGGAAACAGCGCCGTGGGTTTGGAATGTAAGGTCTTGCATGCAACTTTAGATAGCCCATTCTACTGAATCTAGGAGTGTGCTTGTAGCAAAAGTTGGTATTATGTGCCTAGTAGGTAATTCTTTGTTGTTGCGTCCGATTTTGATATGTTGCACCTGAATAATGTTTTTGTCTTTCCGTCCAGACAAGTGTTTTTTCAGTCAAACCCACCAAATCTTCATCCGACATGACGCCTTTGACTGTGTTCATAGTTCGATGCACAGTAATGGATACTGGCTTTTCCCCGATTGTAATCAAGGTTTGTTAGTTTCTCATATTTTCTCATATTGAGACTTATCTTTTACTTCGATGAGCAAATCACCACTTGACATTTTCACGGCTTTGTAGCCACTGCCAATGGTTTCTGTTAGGCACTTCGATAATAGCGAGTTTTAGTATATCAGAAAGCAGCAAACGCAAAGATTTAGCGTTAGCGTCAACGTTGCGGTAAAACGGGGTGCACTTAATGGCACCAACTAGACATTAAGTATAGAAGAAGAGAGTGAAACGCCAATGCGAAGGCATATACGGCAACACCTACACCTTAAAACAACTCTTATTGAATCCTTGAGTGCACCACAAAGTCACTGAGCCAGTATTGTGTAAGTTTGTTGTTAGTGCTGTGTCGGCAGACCCGAAAAACCTCGCTTCGTTTCAAAATGCCACCATCGAGTCTCCTTTCTGACCCGTACTGCCTGTCATTTCGAAGTTATGATGACACAGGAGCGCTTCAAGAAGGCGGATTTTCCACTTGTCATCAGTGCCCCGGAGCATCCGCAACATTTCTAGAGCGCCCAGGGAGTGCGAATCTCTGTGCATGTGCCTGCGAAGGCTGGCTTATCCAAATCGCCTTTGTGACTCAAGAAATACTTTGGCAGCCATTACACTGTCATTTCAAGCATTATAAATACAGTAATGCACCACACTACTCATCCCGGCTTTACTTTGGCCGTAGCTTGAAACAACGGATGTACAAAAAGAAAAATGCCCCGGTGGCAGTGTCGCCATCTCGACGCGACTACTGTAAACGTGGGCAAAGCAACATGGCCTCTGTGATCCTGCACGCCGGCGCACGTAATTTCGGTGGCTGTGAAAGCAAGTGCACTCGCATATTAAGCCTTGTGCACCGCTTACTGAGAACGTATCTTGAAAACAGCGCCACAATGTCACCAATACACAGTTAGCAAAGCTTAAATAGCCGAACATAAAGCAAATACGAACATTAGTGGGTAATGAATGAGCTTAACAATGCAGGCCGACATCTGAACAGATCTGAAGCGAGCTATCTCACTTTTACTGACGCTGCCATCTTGCCAAACGTTCGAGTCCCTTTGAGAGCGTTAGTGTTGAATGATATGTTCCAAAAATAGCGTAGGCACTTAAGGGTATTGTATACATTAAGGTTCTGCTCATGTGTGGCATGTTCCACTGTAACTTAATGTTAACACTAAATCTTCGCGTTTGCTGCTTTCCGATATACTAAAACTCACTACTAGGAATGGGGATAGGTTTCGCGCTTTCCTCTCAGAGTTCTTTCAATGTAGAACGTGGAATTTCAGATAGGTGTCAATTTTCTTCAGGAACATTGAAAATGTTGCCTCGGTGCATTGCCGTTTAGGCGGGCGATCAGCTGCAAAAGGGTTAGGGGATTCCATGAAATAAGTGGAAAGTTCGGCAACAATTCCAGTCGCCCACCACCGAGCCCAACAAGGGGACACGGCAGAGGTGTTAAAACCAAGCCCTGCCATGCCAACCATACAATGACTGCACCAAATTTGGTTATAGTGACAAAGTTGGCTACCCACACAAGGTTAACCCTTGCCACCTAGAAAATCTGAAGTAAACGGAAGTGAGCAGAAGACATGAAAGCTTGAGAGTGAGAGAAAGACAAAGGCGTGAGACAGGAAAAGGTCATGAAAAGTTCAACTTAGCACGAATTACACAGGGACACAAGAAGAAACGAAACAGACAGGACGGGCGCTACTAAATGAACTTTTCATGATGCATAAACAACTAGCCCAGCAGTCTGTTCTACTACAGGAAAAGGTGACTGCCGATTTCCCCCGGGTGGGTTAGTCTGGGGGTGCCATCTATATACAGGAAAGCATGGGCCAAAGGGGTGTGTTTCCTCTTCCGGGGGGCCTTAAAGGTCCAATCACCTGGCATCGGCTCAACCCCCAGGATCCCCTTTTCCCAGGACATGGCAAAGCCACGCACGATGAGGCGTGGGAGGGGGTCGAAACCCCCCCCGCTGGCTCGGGCCCGTGGTTATGCCACTCACCAAGCGCCTGTTCACACAGACGCCCCTGCGGGGACCAATGATGAAGAGCAAAAAATCCTGTGAACCTTGCATTGGTACCCTTTAGTGCTATGTAACTCCACACAACCAGTTTGTGGTTCAAAAGCAAAAGTATGAATTATGCAAGTTTCATATACTCTGCGAGTCATACCAAACTGCTAAATAGGACACCACAAGGCAAGGACACTGGAGCTAAATATTGCACATCTCTACCGATAAGCATTTATATAAGTATTAGGTACATTACAAAATGTGATGTACTTGCCAAAGTCAATTTGCCCGAGGGCAGCAGTGTCAATCTTCTGAAACAGTGACATGGCTGCAGACTTTGGGAGTGCAAGAAGAATCCATATAAGTTGTGCGAAGTCCTCCAAATGTATTCCATTGCTACCATCACAAAATGCCTGTAGATGAAATGGTACAAAAACATGGGCCTTAGGAAATAGTTGCATTGTGTGATCTAGCTGAAGTTATCAGTAGTAGTTGGAACATGTTAAACTGAGCAATGCACACCAAATAAAGTTCAAACAAGAATAAGAGAAAAACTAGGCGTAAAACAAGCATATATATTAAGTCTGTCTTATGTCTTTCTGGAATCCACTTACAAAATTGTTAGCTTCCAAATCGCATTTCAATTAGGCACAAAAACTTTTTTCATAGGCTTGCAACAAATGACTCCCAGCAATAAGACTATAGGCTAAATCCCTTAAAATTGGGCTTAATAATTTCATTTAGATATTGCAGCCACACCTAACAGCAATGAGCCTGGCAGCATTGACAGCTAGAAGTCGTAACACCTACATACGCATGCATGCAGCAAGAGCACTGAAAGCCTATAATGCTATAGGCTGGCTCCACTTCCACTAAAGAATATCTCTGCCTTCAGGAAGATACTAGTCACCATGTCAGGCACAGAGCTAGGATACATGATGGCAGTGATGTTCTTAATTAATGGAAAAAGATTTGTTAATGCTGAACATGCTTATACATAAATTAAGCTAGAACTTCAAAACACTGAAACACAGACCTTGCTATGTGGGCAAGCACATGAAACTTAACATAACGGCAGGTTGGGCAACTTGGCAGGATTCACTGCAATGGTAGTACCAACAATGAAGATAGAAGAACCACAGGAAGAGCACCCTGCCATGGTGGTCTAGTGGTTTTGGCACTCAAATGGAGATCTGAAGGTCGTGGGATCGAATCCTGGCCACCATGGCTGCATTTCGATGAATACGAGATGTTGAGGCCCGTGTACTGTGTGATGACAGTACGCGTTAAAGAACCCCAGGTGGTCAAAATTTCAGGAGTCGTTCACTACGGTGTCTCGTAATCAGTGAGGTTTTGATAAAACCTCAAATCAATCAAATCACATAGGAAGAGTGCTAATGTATTGTCCTCTGTGGTTCTTCATCCGTCATTTGCATACCTGCTCCATGTGGAACTGTTAGGCACACATTTTCAGGACTCAAATGAATGTGTGTCAACCATACATGAACTTTTGCAGTGCACAGTTCAATGTGCATACCACTGTATTCCATATTTCAAACATTAGTTGGGGTAAAGTGGATAGACTTAGCCGCCCTGTGTGACAGCAATGTCACTTGAAAGCGTAGCGAAAGAAAAGAATCATGTATATATACTGCTATGAGCACATAAAACTTCTGAGCCGATAAATCAGCTTCTAATTACTAGTAGAACACTATTTTAATGCAATGTCATATTCTCATTACTGCAACAATTGATGCTTCAAAATGTAAGACTTAGTAAAAACACACTGATGTGTTGCTCAAGAATGGGCCAACCTTTTATCTCTGGCGTGAATTATGACAGACCATCTATAAAGATATCAAACCAGCACAACTTTCATTCAAGGTACTTAAACTGCAAGAAAAGTAGTAGTGTGCCAACCTGTACATTTTTGGTGGTTCATTATAACTAGTTTGATTGAACTTTATTCTTACGTCAGTGATGTACTTCCTAAAAGAAGAGTTATATCACGTGATCAAAGTACTCACTGTATTAATTTCATGCAAGCGAAAACAGTAAATTTCACATAGCTGCTGCAATGTCGCACATCGCTCAAGGCACAACCCTGCTCGGCGAGTCATTCAGTGCGATTGTTGGCAGCAATATGCAGCGCATTGTATTTTTGTGAAGACACACAATGTGCAGCAAGTTCAATTCATCCAAAGCCCAATTTCTTGGTTTGATAAGTTCTGTTGATTGCTTACCAAAAAAAAAAAAAAATGAAGCTGCATTTATAAAGTGGGCACCAAGCTTAGATACATGATATGCTGGCTTTTGTTAAAACTGCCCTTTTGGTCATCATAGAAAATAAATCTACATTTATTAAGCCACTCAATGCAACTGTCAATATTCTACATGCATGCATCAATGCACACAGTGTAGTATCCACTAGAAAAGTGGAAATGATCCGCTGTGGTAGCTTAGTGCCACCGTGTCTTTGACTGCTAAGCTCGAGGATGTTGGTTCAGTTCCTGGCCATGGTGGCAGCATTTCAATAGGAGAAAAATGAATACTTGTATACTTCAACTTACATGCACATTAAAAAACCCAAGGTAGTCAAAGTTAAACCTGTGGCTCCCACTACAGCACGGCTCAATCATATTCTGCTTTTGGCACATAGAACTGCAGCAATATTTATATAAATTATACCTTTCATTTGTCTTCTAGTGTGCAATTTTCGTTTAGGCTGATTGTTAGTTAAGCTAATTGAATGTAAGTTTTATACATATATGCAAATATGTTCATCTAAAGGTTCCACTTACTTACACTACCATCTGGTTTCATTTAATGTGCATGCTCTTATTAAATATTCATGTACTACTAGAATTATCAAAAGATTACTAAATAGTTTTGAGCAAACTTACACATAAAATGGAAGAATTATCTTCGACATGTTACGTGACATAGGCAAAGATTTATATCAACACATGCAGGATGTACAGAACAACCAGAGGTGGATCAAAGAAGGGGGGCTCTATGTTTGGGCACTGACTAAAAAGGGGGGGGGGGGGGGGTGTTGACACCACATCCTATGTCAGGCTGCCTGTTCGAGAGATACCCTGTACATGTGCTGCTAGTGGTCGGGCAAGTAATGAAATGTATTTAAACAACACATCTGGCTAGAGTCTTGTGCTGCGGATGTTCCGTTCGTGTGAGCAAGAAACCATGTTAAAGAAAGCAAACCTTTTGCAATAATTGATTCTCTCTTCTGGTGATGCTTATGAAAGCTGTGTCCCAGTAAAGCTAAAGTGATTCCTACGATGAATGCATCATGCCTGTTTCTCACTCATTCCTGCCTGTAAGATTTTTATGAAAACTCAAAAATTTCAAGGCGGGATAAGAAAAAAAAAAAAAGAGAAAGCACTGACTGATTTCTGGGGTTTTAAGTCCCAAGACCATGCTATGATTATGCGAGACATCGTAGTGGAGGGTTCTGGAAGTTTTCACCACTTGGCGTTTTTTTAGTGTCCACCAACATCACAGAGTACACAGGCCTCAACATTTTACTTCCATTGGAATGCAGCTGCCGCAGCCTGGATTAGACCCTGCAAGCTTCAGATATGCACCAGAGTTCCCTAGCCACTAGGCCGCCATGGCAGGATGAAATACATCGCATGGCACGTGCCAATGCTACAATTTCAACTCTGTGGCAGGTACACAAACAAACTATTCCAGCTGTTCTTGGGCTGAGAGACGTGGTTCTGATATGCGAAAGCTGCTGTAGATCTCTCATCCCACAGCAGCAAAACACACCATTAGTGTCAATTAACATGCACACGCTTAGCCTCCATCTAGGGGAAGCACATAATGCTTTCCTTAGGGCAGAAATATATCTTGAGCTTACATGAACAATCAATTGCATTGTTTTCATGACCTATATGTAGTCATTTCAGTTGGTATGCATATTGTACTGCTGCTGGAGAGTGGAGTAGCATAGCTATACAGTATGCTTCTGCTGGTATACTTCAAATTTGACACTTATCTTGTGTTTGTAACTTTTTTCACAAAAATGCTAGCACGATAATGTTGAGTGCACTTATCCCCATTCAATGGGCATGATATTAACATTGTCACTGTCTTATTCTGCAAGTGATACAGTGATCTCGTCAAGCTTCTTTCATCTGCAGGGTTTCAAATGATATTCCAGGAACATGCAAGTTCTCATGTCCTTGTGCTTTACAGTAAATAGAATGGACGAACAGATAGTTGAAAATGATGAACAGGGAAAATCGCTGGAGCCATCCTTTCAACAAGTGGACTTGTCTTTGTCAGGAAGGTGTTGCCATTCTGACAAAGATAAGTCCACTTGTCTAAATGTTGGCTCCAGCAACCTTTCCTGTTCTCAGTCATTTTTAATGATCTGTTCAATTCAAGCCTCCACCTTCCACTGAGCTTCTCTTCAAGTAAATAGAATGGTTATTTGAGTGTATTGTGCAAAGCCAGAATTTTCATAACCACAACACTGTTATAGAATAACTTCACACTTTAAACAGTGTAATTATAAGACAAAATATTGTTTACAACGGCACCCAGATCAGTAATCAGTCCTATAATGAACCAATCTTTATAAGAGACATTACACAATGAATTATCAGATATTAAAGGTCCACTCGCCTGTCATGTTTTAATTTAAAAATTCTTTTCATGCGGAAAATTATTAACACATCAGTGTTACAAGCGTTATAATAAATTACCAACATATGTATTATACACAATTAGCATTGCAATTACAGTAATGCTGTAAGCAATAAGGAGACATCTTATGCTACGTGAAGCAATGAATGAGCCAGACAAGTTCCTGTGACCAAAAGCATGCCCTAATTATGGTCTATTTATGTTTCCTGCGTACCTGGGTGCACCTGGCACCCAGGTGCACAGGCAAAAGCAGTCCATCAAACACATGCAAAAGCAGCTTAGCTATGTTGCGATGTTCAATATATTGGACAATTTTCCTATGCTAGGTCTCAGGCACACAATGTTTTTTGATCTCAAAAACATAGCACCAGAGAAAAGAGCCTTAGTCACATTTTGTGAATACAAGATGTGCCCCTACACATTAGTATGCATGACCACTCAGTCCATACGCACAGAAAATAGGTACATACTTTACTATCAGTGCACATCTAGTTAAATAGTACGAAGAAGTATGCCAACTGAACTACAATAAAATGCAGAACAAGATGCCAACCTTAAAGGCCTTTTCGGTCTGATGCCTTTCAGACCTGTTAACCAACCAGAGAGCTGCCAGGACAGCCCGCAAGTCCACTTGCTTTGTTCGATCCTGAAATATCCAAAAGACAGCTTTTGAATTTGAGCAAGAAGGAACTACTCGCAAATGTAAATCATAATCATCATCATCATCAGCCTGTCTTCGCCCACTGCAGGGCAAATGCCTCTCCCATAGATCTCCAACTATCCCAGTCCTGTGCTGTGCTAACTGCGACCCATTTATCCACGCAAACTTCTTGATCTTGTCTCCTAACTTTCTGCCACCACCAGGCACGCTTGCCTGCTCTAGGAATCCACTCTGCTACCCTTAATGACCACCGGTTATCTTGCCTTCGCATGACATGTCCCGCCCATGTCCATTTTGTTCTTAATTTCTACTAATATGTCCTCAACATGCATTTGTTCCCTAACCCACTCCACTCTTCTTGTGCCTTCAGGTTGCACCTACCATTTTCCATTCCACTGCTCGCTGTGCATCCTCAATTTAAGCTGAACCCTTTGATTGAGCCTCCAAGTTTCTGCCCTGTAGGCAAAGTACTGATAAGATGCAGCTTTTATACCCTTTCTTCTTCAGAGACAATGGTAAGGTACCATTCATTATCCGAGAATGCTTACTGAATGCACTCTGCCCCATTCTTATCCTCCTAATTATCTCAGCCTCATGATTCGGATCAGGGGTCACTACCTGGCCTAAGTAGACATGTTCACTTACAACTTCTAATGACTCGCCAGCTTTCTCAAATTGCCATGCTTACCCAAGGCTATTGAACATTACTTTAGTTTTCTGCATATTAATTTTCGGCCCCACTGTTCTACTTTGCCTGTTTAGGTCAGTAATCATGCTTTGTAATTCATCTCCCGAGTTACTTAGCAAGGTAATGTCATCAGCAAATCTGAGGTTAGTGAGGTATTCACCATTAACCTTTACACCCATCTGTTCCCAATCCGATGTTCTAAATACCTCTTGTAAGAAACAACTTAACGAGCAAACAGACAATGAAGCCATGGCTTCATTGTCTGTTTGCTCATTAAGTTGTTTCTAACAAATAAAGAACGATCCCGTGACCCCTTCCCTTTCGTTAAATACCTCTTGTAAACATTTTGAGAACAACATAAAGGAGATTGTGTCCCGTTGTTTTATGACCTTCCTTATAGGTATTTTATTGCTCTCCTTGTGGAGTACTATGGTGGCTGTGAAGCCGTTGTAGCTATCTTCCAGTATTCTTATGTAGTGCTCATCCATGGCCTGATTCTGCTAAGCCTACATGACTGCAGAGGTACTAAACGAGTCAAATGCTTTCGTGTAATCTGTGAAGGCTATATACAGGGGTTGGTTATACTCCACGAATTTCTCTATCACCTGACTGATAGTGTGAATATGGTCGACTGTTGAATAGCCTTTACAAAACCTTGCTTGTTCTTTAGGTCGACAAATCTAATGGTGGCACGAATTCTGTTATAGATTACCTTGGTAAATACCTTGTGGACGACTGACAGTAAGGTAATCAGCCTGTAATTTTTCAAGTCCTTTGTGTCGCCTTTCTAATGGATTAGGATGATCACATTCTTCTAAATTTCAGTATGCTCGCAGTCATTAGGCATTGTGTATAGAGCCTTGCCAGCTTTTCTAGTATAATCTGCCGACCATCCTTTAAGAGATCTACATACTGCTATCAGATCCTCACCAGGTGTAAATGTAATCACCCCCCACAAAAAGAAATTTCTCCGCATTATTTAATGTTGCCCACAGTACTGCATTCTGTAGCAAAAAGGGAAGAGGAGGAAATGCAGGAGTGAGGTTGCACATGAATTGTCTAATTTCTTGTGCCATATAAAATAGCTTGATGTTCAATTTTGCTCCCATATCAAACTGCTGTAAGTTTTTATTTGTACAATTTTTTCTATTGCTATTTCCTCATAAAGGCGGACAGTCCAATCACATTCAGATTAGCACATCGTACAACCAACCTCATTCTAGGGGGTTACAGCTCCCCATTTCTAGTGCATGTGTATCACCGATTGAAAAGCAACCTCACACACCATTCCTTCAGATGCTCTATCAAAAACTAGTTGACCTTGACGCTGTCCCTTCCAATCAGGCTCTGCTAGTAGTCAAACAACACTGAAAAACTTTATGTAGGGCATTGTATAAAGGAATTATAGCAATCTGTGTGCCATAGGCACACCAATTGCTTTAATAATTGCCCTTTCAATATAAATTATATTTAAAAAAGCAAGCTGAGCAAGTTATCACTGCTGCAAAATTTTACGCTGTGGCAGGCCATGAATTATAAACTGCCTACCAGATACCGATCAGGCAACTGGTAGGAACAAGAATTTAGCAAGCAATCCCTTTACATTTACAGTGACATACAAATTAACAGCCTGTTAACACCATATGAGGCAGGCACAAATGTTCCCAATGCATGTGGGAGAATAAAATGTCTTAGTACTATATAAAAGCTCACTCAGCTTCTTTAGTATACAGAAAGCTAAGACTAGTGCTGGACTCGTGGCATTCCAAGCACAAGTGTTTGCATACACCACAGTGATCAAGTGATAAAAGATTATTGAAAAAGCAACTTTATGTGATTGACCCTTGTATTACTTTCTGTTCAACGACTTTTACATCGCTTCAGGCCTCCACCCTCCTTTGAACTGCTCTTGTATGGATGTCTGTCATGGAGCGATATGGTGAGGAGTATTTGCCACTGTTTCCCTTTTTCTGTGACAGCTCGTCGTTTCGCTCCTTTATTCCCAGCACTTGAAAAGGAACGTTTACACTCCTTAGGGACTATATTTTTAATTTAAGTTTAACCCTCTTTGCAAGTTTCCAATATAAGTAACAGTACGATGCACATATTGTTCCTCTTGAGAGATACTTTAGTGTAATAAAATGATAATTTGGGCAAGTTTGTATAGGTTCATATTAAGCAACAGCACACTGCAAGAGAACCATACCGTAAGGTTAAGAAGCAACACACAAGCACTGACACGCAACTGAATATTTTATTCACATTGCACATGTAAGCAACATAAGAGCCAGTTAAGAAAACATGTGCTGCAGAAAGGCTAGTTCCTTGTCGCACAAATCAACTGAGGCTTGGCTGATACAGTTTTCTTTTTCTTTAACAATATGATAGGCTTGTACCACCTCTGTTAATCTGCTATGTATGCTTGTACACTATTTTAATGCTTGTAAAAAGGGGCAACAACCACATGACTGACAATGCATTGCAGGATTACTAGTAGCCACAATTTTCAAAGAAGCATTGTTCTTTTAGTCTAGTATTAATGCAATGTCCCGTTTGTCCAATATATGTCACCCCACAACAATGGAATTCAGTACACTGTACCGCATTCACACTTCACGTGTGTTCTACTGCCAAAAGTCTTGGTTAACAAGAGGGCACAACCTGCTGAGTGTTTTTGGCAGAAAATGCAATGTTGACACCATGCCCATTTGCAACATTATTGCAGCTGCAAGCCCATGGGCCAATTAGTTTTGATACACAATGACCACATAGCTTGTCAGTTTTTGCTGATCTATTGCCCCACTGGTTTTTTTCTTTACCTGCCTAAACTTTTCACACACAGAAGCAACAGACACAGGGAATCCTGCTTCCTGCAATCTTGGTGCTTGAATTATGAAGCTTTCTCTAACACTGTGGGCAGACGATTTCAGTGCTGATAATAGCACTGATGTTGCAATTCCTTGTTTCACTTACTTTGAATGTCCCGATTTAGAATTCAAGAGTGGTTTTGTAGACCTTGGGTCAGAGCACCAGCATGCATGAAACTTCTGAAACTTGAGCTTTAGGTCCAGAAACCGAACCTCATCGCCCATGGCCAGCTGTTTGATGGAGCTTAGTCCCTTGCCTTCCTTTTGAAACACTTAAATGGATCCATTCGGTTTTTGCCGAAAATCAAAGAACTCAACAAAACGGAACACGCCCTTCACTTTATTGGCTAGTCCAGCTTCAAGCGCTGTGTCAACAGTACCCTATACATATGCAGTATTTTTTAAGAAAAAAAAAAAAACCTTTCCTTTCGAGATAATAAAGGTTGAAGTCACATAGAGTAATGGCAACACAGTAAAGAACTCAACTAAAATCCCACACTTCTCATTGTCTTCAGTGATGCACTCTTACTTGCTGCTGCATCAAAACCTTTTTCAAAGTGTCAAACAAATCAACGACATCAGCACTAAAGGCAACGGTGAGCTTCAACTCATTGAAAAGTGTGGGATTTCCATTGAGTCATTCACAGTGTTGCTATTATACTATTTGACTTTAACCTTTATTACCAGGAAAGGAGATGTTTTTCTTCAAAAAACCGGCATATGTATAGGGCCTAGACTGGCACCTAAATTGAGCGACTTTTTTTCCGGTGAGGTCGATACAGCACTTGAAGCTAGACCAGCCAATAAAGTGAAGGACGTGTTTCACTTCGTCATTAACTGTGATTTTCCTGCCAAAACCGAATGGATCCATTTGCATTAGTGAAATTTTAATTGTCTTTCAAGAGGAAGGCAAGGGACTAAGCTTCACCGAAGAGCTCACCTTGGGCAACGAGATTCGGTTTCTGGACCGAAGTTGCAGGGGTTTCATGCATGCTTGTGGTAGAACCGAAGCTCTTCGAAACCACTCTTGAATTTTAAATATGGACATTTAAAGTTAGTGAAGCAAGGAATTGCAAGATCAATGCTATTATCAGCACTGAAATGTGTAAATGTGGTGTGGTGTACAGAATTCTATTGTGTGGTGACATATCGGACAAACGGGACATTGCATTAATACTAGAATAAAAGAACAATGCTTCTTCGGAAAATGTGGCTACAACTAACCTTGCAATGCATTGTCGGTCATGTGGTTGTTCCCCATTTTTACAAGCACTAAGATAGTGTACGAGTGTACGTAGCAGATTAACAGAGAGGTGGTAGAAGCCTATCATACTGTTAAAGAAAAAGAAAACTATTAGCCAAGCTTCAGTTGATTTGTGCGACAAGGAATAGGCCTTTGCGCAGGACGTGTTTTCTTAACTCGATCTTACATTGAGAAGACTAGCAGCGACAATCGATGTCGCATGCACCTGCGTGTTGCTTATATTCATGTGCACTGTTCAACTATTCAGTTGCGAGTCGGTGCTTGTGTGTGTCATTTCTTTGCCTTTCAGTCCAGTTGTCTCGTTGCGGGGCTCTGTTACACTTTAGTAATGTATTAATTTTACTTGTATAAAATTAAGCAACCTATGTATGTAAAAGAGGAACATGTCAATCCAAAAATGAGGCAATTCTATACTGAAAAAGCTCCTGAAAAGCTATAAAACAAGCATTTATGCATCCTATATCTTCTGTACCAGATTACTTTATGTATTTATCTAGTACAGAGGTTCAAAGCCATGGATGTCTAAGGGACCCCTTGTGGGCCAGCAGAATTGATGGAAGACACTTTGCAGCTGTGGATGAGCGGGGGGAGGGGTCTTATGCAGATTATTGCTGCAGTTATGGTTGTAACTCCCTGAACTGGGAATCAGTAAAGGCTAAACTTAGTAAATTAGCCTTAAAAAAATGCATTATTTTTATGACCCAAAAGAACAGCTTCGCAGAACCCATTTGAGAATTACTGATCCAGCAGTAAAGGCTTCTTAGCACAATCAAAAATGACACTTTTTTCAGTGTGGTATGTGAAATGTACATGATGCTTATAACAAATACGCAATGTGTGCCAAATTTAAAGAATTTTTTTTAGCCATAAGAACAGATGATAGAACTGTGAGCCTACATTTGATTTCCACTGTAGTGCAATTAGTTTTTATTCACAAATACCTAACTATGCCCTTATAAAGTGAGCCATATCTGTGGTACCATGATTGGAAGGTCGCTTGAAAAGTAGCTTTGCAAGAGAACCAAGGTAGTAGGACTGCTAGATTTTCCTTATAGGTTAGTATTGTGACAGAGGTGCCCATCCATGTTTCCTCACGTATTTCTGAAGTATGGAGAGGTCAATATTCCAAAATTGTCAAGCTTCAATTTCTATTTTGGTTATCTTCATATCTACACTACGTAGCACAAGCTTAGAATTGTATTTATTACTGTGTAATTACAAACATTGTGCTTTCAGTTAGAAAGTTTCTGCATAAAAAGAAAGGAAAACCAACCAGGCAGCCTTATATGTACCATGGCAGGGCACTATGTTAAAGACAAATGACTTACTATATCAAAAGCCTCGAACACGTTCTTGGAGATGTGGTCCGAGGGCACTCCAAGGATAGCAACAAATTCCAAAAAGCTCACTCTAGAGCTTTCACGGTTTTTTATGGCCGCTTTTACTTTGAGAATTACATCACCAATATCTTGCAACTGGATGCTGTGGAAATAATTGGAAGAAACAGCAGCAGTCAGCATGTTATAGTAGAAAAATTGCATCACATTATTTTTGTGAGCAATATTAGTAAAGGATGTGTGCAATGTGAACAAGTATGATTGCAGCCAAAGCAATGCATAAACAATACCATACTTATAAACCCAGTCTAACTTCTAATAGAACAAGCCTTCATTTAATAAAATCCACAATATAGCATAACTTCTTAAATTCCTCAACCTTATATCCAATCAACACTATTTTCCCATGATTTAGTTAAGGGGCTTTGTTATACTGTACTAAACTTGATGTATATTGCATGAATCTGATTCGAGCCTTTCATACAAGACAAGGAAAAAGGACACACCCAACACTGAAGTCATCATTTATACTGATCTTTTCACACGTTTATAGCATGACAATGTAGTGCCATCGTACTATCTCATGACGTTATAGTGAACGAGTACCATTAACATATATACAGTAAAAATGACAGCCTAGTATCGACAACTTGTAATTGTGATGCTATACGGTAGCAGCCACTGGCAGTGGACAGACTGGTTTGATCTTGACTGTCTCCATTCGGTTACTACTAGTACATATAGCACTGCAATACTCTAAACGGTTGATTTTAGTTCAGGGTGATTGGGAATGATTTAAGTGCACATATATGTGCATGCTGTCCAAAATGCCTCAATGTCACTATACTCATTCCTTAGGGAGCTGTAACAAAGCCATTCTGAGCCACCACGATTTTATTCTAGAACACTATCACAAGCAACAGTGTCATATCAGCAGAGAGCATATTTTAGAAAATTGTACACAAGTACGTTCTTCCTTGCTTCAATACCAAGTCTTTTTTATATATATATCTGAGCATAAATTCAGTGCTAGGAGCTTTATTACTGCTTTTAATAGTGCCTATTAATGTCCATTTTCACCACTGGTACCTAGGTGTAAGTACTGTTCAGCCCCAAGTTCACTTTTGAGTATATATTTAGAAGGCAAATTTGTAACACCTTCCATTCATAGGAGCTTTCCAACAATTTATAGTCTCCTTCACAAATATGCCCAGCACAAGGATTGAAGCTCTCATTAACAGTTCTATATATACGATTCACGTCTTGTGCTAGAATAATTTGTAAAAGAAATGCAGCCAACCTCGGTACTAACCATATGTTGAAGACAAGCTTAAACTGACAAAGAGCAACTATAGTTTGATACAGCTCAAGTCTGCAGTGAAGCCCCTCCCATGCCCTTATAACTGCCAGTGACTGTACCTCCACGAAGCTTCAAATAGTTCCTTCTTTGAAATTTCTACGTTACCAAAAAAAGCGAAGGTGGCAACAATTAATAGGTGCATAAATTTTTATGTGTTCATTCATTAGAAAGGAACATGGAAAAGAATCCTTTTTTTGAGCGAAATCAAGTGCTTCCAATGCAGTAACCCTGTGCACCACAAGCGCTACCACCTAGAGTTTTTCAATTCAGTTCAGTGAAGTTTCACATGTGAAACAGGCTCGGAAGCGAAATGAACTGTACGACGACCTTTTGGAGATGGAAATGTTGAGACACATTTTTGTCCATGCTTCTCGAGCACATGATGGCTTATGCTGATGAAAGGACTCAAGAATAAAGGCGCAAACACGGCACCATTTTGAAAAGGTCACATATGACAATGATTTTGTTTGCTTTTGTAATTGGCTGGTGTAGTAACACCGACACCAACTCCCATTTCTTAAAGTTGTATCGTACTATAAGAACAAAAAGTTTGTGAGTTAGGCCTCAGATTCTTGCGCATCATATGATATCTGGCAACACTGCCTGAACCAGAATGCTATGGGAACGAATACATATAAAAAATCATTGCAGCACTACAGTTAAACCTCATTATAACGAAGTTTAAGGGGGAGCCGTAGTTACTTCGCTATAACCATTAGTCCGTTATAGCCAATATCCATGTCATCTATGGGAATTTCAAGGGGAATTGCGATTGATTCGTTATATCCAATAATTCGTTATATCCGGATTCGTTATAACGAGGTTATACTGTATTACTTGGTATAGTCATCACTGAAATACCCGACATACATTGTCAGTAAGCAAGCAGGCTGCAGTGTACAGAAGCATGCTCACCAATTCCTACTTATGAGCTGCTGAAGGCGATTGCACACAACTGTCTTCACACGACCGCTGTTCTCCACATCTGTCTGCTTAAGATCATCATACGAATATGATGAAAGTGGGATTCGCAGGGCCCTGTCAACAGGGAATATCAGTATTCAATGGAAACAGCACTGTAATGATGGTAAATGTAATCTAACTCAGCCATTGCCAGTTTTATGTCCCAGTAAATTTATGAACACAGCAAATAGAGTGCCGAAAAGCTTTTTCTCTTTTTTTTTTTTTATAATCACAGTTGAAAGTGCACCATTCGAAGTGTCCAAGCTTGCTGTGGTTTCGCTAAAATGCAATTAGAAATGCTTGAAACAGAATTTTTCTATTTTCATTGTCTCCTCTCCTGCTTGTGTAGGGACACAGGCAACAGAGATTACTGTGTTCTTGTGGGATTAATCTGCTTTTGTTCAGCATTAAAACATTACTGTAATAGTCATCTACAGCATGCAATTGCTCAAATGAAGTATTGATACTTCTACTGCAGTGCGAGCAGAAGGTTGCAAGATGAACTCGAAGATGGCCCTGCCTTAGAGTTCATCTCATGATGTGAAGAAATGGCTCTTCATCACAAAGGAAGGATAGCAGATGCAATATAAAATACAAGTGTAAGTAATAAGTTTGTTTTTATAAGCAATGCAAGTGATTCTGCACAGGTTTTCTGGGTTTGTTACACCAATGTCACGACAGTTGTTCTTGTCACTGTAAGAAGGGATCTCATTTTCACCACAATTGAAAAAAAAAATCCTCTGAACAGTAGTAGGTCCCTCTAATTTTGGGGGAAAATAAGTCATGTTAGGAAAAAGAAAAGCTACCTTGTACATGTCGCTTCCTTGGAAAAATATGTGGCAATTTCCTCCTGCGACAAATCCACAAGCTCAGGAATTGCACTCAAGTTTAATGTAACTGCCTACATGTAACACAGTGCTTGTAATCAATGACATCTTGTATTCTTGAATGAATTGTTTTATTTATTTCATTTACAAGATTCTACAGACTGAAATTAAGGCCTATGTAGAGGGGGTCTCAATGGCTTATCACAGGCACTTGTACAAACTGAAAAATTATAATTCATCACAGACTACAAACAAAAATATTTATAAATACAGCGTGACAGATAAATTAGGATATTACCCTAGTGACAAAATGTTCTGAACAATGCAAGGTTACAATTTAGGAAACTAATGTAAAATCTGCAACAAGGGAAGAAAAGGCACTTCATAAGATATTGCACTGAATGAGTGAGCATTTCGTAGTGTACTTATTGGCAGAACATTTCAGTATGAAAACTGTGGAAAAAGAAAAGGAAATCTTTAAGGTATTAATAAGTGCTTTAAATGGTATGACTTGGCATGATGATTTTGACTTAGCCATGACAGAGATTGGACATTTGGAGTAGTGTTGCCAAAGATGTTTCCTCTTTGTTAATTAAAAAAAAAAAAACTCATTTCAATGTAGGTGAGTTTCTGGATATTATTTTAATTCATCAGAGCAGGTGGGTGTCAGTCAAGTGATACTTAGGAAGGATAAACTGAATGGATTTATGTTGAAAGATTTCTATAGCATCAATGTACTCTTTCTGTGAAAGTCCAAAAGGATACAGAAGACTTGAGGGTAGGTTTGATAGGTAATTTAACTGTAACCTAACAGCTTTATGGATGGCCAAACACAGAGCAAAACACGATGCCATACTGTTAAGACAAATAGAACATCTGGAATTCAGCAGCTGCATTGGTGTGGTTATCTTATAGTGCAGAGTTTGCAAGTGCTATGCCTCATGACAGGGAGTTTTCAATTTTGGTGTCTTTTCACTGGAGGATGCAAACTTCCAGGCATACAAAAGAACTTGCAGTGGTTGACAGAAGAATGCAAGCAAAGTTTGGGGGCTTCATGTCTGCAAAGAACCCTTGCTTTACTCGAATGTGCAAAATATAAATATTCCTATTGAAAAAAAAAAAACTATTAACGATGTGAACAAGACAAATTGATTACCAAAGGTACAAGGAGAAATGAATCATGTTGACCTGGTGGCCTCATTTCCAGCAATAACAAGTTGAATAGTTTTGTATAACAGTGATCAATCCGATTTTTCATTTCATGCAAAGGTCTTGGTAATAAGCTTTCATTATATATTTATCATACACACTAAAAGGCCCCACACAATCATGAGTTTTGTGTCTTTAGTAAAAAGGACTGTGCCAAGAAAGAACTTCCTTACTTGGCCATCAAGCAGCGAACATTTTCAGCATAAAGCTTTGGGTCTTTCTTCTCCCGTTCACTTGGGACATAGACAGGAAGATACTGAAAAGTTAAATATCAGCAATGGATATGGATTAATGATGAATGATGTCACCTGTGAACATACACTTAGTTCATGTTGCAGCTCTAAGAAATTGGTATTTACCTCAATTTCCATGTTTGTTTTGAACTGGCACAAGGTCAACCACAAGGTCTGAAAGCTAAAATGAAAGAAATCAAAGTGTAACTTCAACATACAGCACATTATTTTTTCTCGCAATGCAACAACCATATTCATTATTTTCATAGTGCACCACCACTACAGTTCTGCTATCGTTTTTTGTTGATTACAGTATCACCCGAGAGGGTCGGTGAAAACTTGTGTGCCAAAGAGTTAGGATAATAACTGGGGAAAGAGGCATAAGTCTACATTTACTCCAATGCAAGCAGCCTGGTAATCTAAAGGTAACATGCCATCCTGCTAACCTAGAAATTTTTGAAGTGAACAGCATCTAGGCTGCATTGGTACACTCACAATTGCAATCGCCATAATACATCATGCCAATTGTGATGTCTCAACAACAACTGCAGGTGTACAGATCACTATCTTGGCAGCCTCGTTTATCAAACTGATGCACACTGAATCACCTTTCTATGCTCTACATGCCAACGTTTGCATTATTACTAAAGTGGGTGGAGACTGTCGATATAGCTCTAAAGAAATGTGCAGTTGATGGTGGGATCAAATCCCTCTCTCCAGCACAACAGCCCACTTCCATACAATTAAGAAGAAATTGCCTGCATGCATCTCTTGTGCCCAAGCTATCCTTTGAGATGTCAGCCACATATATCGCATGCCAAGTTCTTGCGTTCCTTTCGGACAACTAGCACTCAGATGCTGTGTTAGACTCCACTGCCTTAAACAATAGGATAAAAACATAACATACTAAAAATTAATAGCTTATAAGCCTTATTAATATAGCTTCTCAGGGCACAGCGGCTGCTATTACGAATTGTACGAGAGTGCTTTTGCCAAGATATACTTGAACCTGAAGTAGCACTAACGTAGATGCCGAGTGTCTTTGACGAAACAAACTTGGGCACTGGCAAAACAAATGTACACATGTGACACTAGAAAACAATGTATATTTTAATTTACTGCTGTTCACTCTGAATGTAACTGATCACAGGGGTCACTGACTCACAAGAGACACTAGAAGCCTCATTTACGTTTTCTTATTCTGGGATAACGGATGCTACCTTAGACCAGTGGGTCTCGGCCATGGTCGCCTCGAAGACCCCTTGAGAACCAGTGCAAGTGTCGTGAGATCGGGAGGAGGAGGGGGGGGGGGGGGGGGTAAATTAACCAACAGAGTAAAACCTTAATACGTGCGCGCATTAAACGTACGACGGTTAAAGTAGCTGCGACGAATTCCCGACCGCGTCTCGATATAGAGACTCATGTATCCGCTGATCGCTTATGCGTCCCCGGTTAATGCATGCTTATCAAAACAAACTTTTGTCGAACCGAGCTCCTCAACTCGCGGGATGGCCGGCGGCACAAAGTTACGCCGAAGGTCTTCCGTCTCTTATAAGCACGATCAGACACCGCTCGACTAATGATCCCGATAAACTTCGGCGTATTGCGGCGATGCCTGCACGGATAAAAATCTGAAAGGAAAAAAAAAAAATTGAAGCAGATGGCGGCCACCGACGTATGCGCCAGCACGGCTTATCGCCAGTTTTCCAATTCGCTGGAACCTGCTTGTGCTGAACTTCAAGTTTGAGCCGCAGTGTAAAAACTTAAGCAACTCGCTGTTGCTTCGATTGCCGATCGAGTTGACTTGGCAAGGTATAATCGCCGCAATCGTGCACTATAAAGCAGCGCGGGCGCGAACAGTAAAGCGAACAACCAGTCGCACCCTGCTCGTTGTCGCGGCCTTGAGTAGGACTGCCAGTGCACGGCCGCTACATAGAACGGTGTGTGTTCTTGTAGCGGCCGTGCCAGTGCTTCGCGGCCACGTGTAGTGCGCGTCGCTTACAGGAGCCTCAGTCTCCGCGCTAGCCGCCCCCGTTACTCAACACGATACTAGCAGCAACCGTGCGAAATCAGGAGCGGCGCGCGAACACGGAGAACAGTTCCACGTGCGCCTAAACGCGTACAGTACAGCAAGAGGACCAGCTGCGACGGCGTGAGTATATGCGACGCACTAGCCAGGCGCGACCGGCACCCCGTGGCAACAGGCAGGCGTCACGTTTCATTGAAGTAGTACGATTTCGCTCAGTAGCAGGCGGCCGTACGGAGTATGCAGATGCGTACACATGCATCGCGGAGAGCCGATACGTGTGCATACCTTCCGCCCTGCCAGCCGCCGTGTCTCCCAGAGCCCGTATATGGTTTCGAAATCCGTGCGAGAGCGCCGGAATTTATTTCGCATATTGGTAAAAAAGAAAAAGGGGGCTTGTAATGGCTAGGCAACATTTACTGTGCCATACGTACGCCAATGCACATGCAGCGGCCAACAACGTTGAAGCGGCGGCGCGCACTTCAGTTGCGGGCGTAAGTTTAATCAAGACCCCCATTTGACAACCACTGCCGATGAAATACGTTAAAAAGAGGTGAACCTCTAAATGTACCCACCATCGAGAAATGAATGTTCGCGTGAGCGTGCGACTGCTTCTCGTAAAGGCTGTAAAATGTATAGCCGTGTCATCGATGGGCTAAGTGCTCACATACGCGCACAACTATTATCGTCACACCTTCGATGACTGCAAGCCACGCAGGGTTTGAAGCACAGATCGGTCCACTGTTACGGGGAACTGCAGTCTTGGGCAGCTACTAGTTACCGGTAACGCGTTACCAGTAACTAGCTACTTCCGTAACTTTTAACTAACAGTTGCTGTGTAAAAATGTAACTGGAAACACCGCTATAGAACAGATTAATCCTTAAAGTGTTGCGCTCAAACTTCAAATAGCATCCGCATGCTATGCCAACAGTGCCAACGCACGGTACATAATTAGTTCCTTTGTTTAAAGAATTTATCCAACAGTAACGGTTGTTAAAGGCCGATGTATACAGTTCGCGCTTTTCACTTCTCCGGACTTTCTTCTTCATCCACCGAGGTGACACAATAGGCTTATTCGATTTACAAGTCCTGGACAGCTGCATACGTGTCCGGACGGCCGTTGTGCGATAATTTGCACGGGGACCTACCGGAAGCCCCGCCCACTTGCCCGGGACCGGTCGGATGCATGTCGGCTTTTCGCGTACCGAACGGCCTGCGCGCGGCCCGGGACAGCCTGAACGATTTCGTTCGGGCAGCTGCCAAACGACGGCACATCTCGTCATGCATGCGGCCATCTTAAGTTGGAAAGGGTAATTTTTAAGAGCGGCGCTCTTTATGCCGGCGGCCGTAATCTGTCTGTCGTGGTCGGAAAACTTCTGGGATATTCAAACCACCTCGTTCATTCAAAAATTTGGAATACGTCATTTCTGAAACGATTACTGAAAATGTAATATTGGACAAATATTCGAAACGTTCGAATATTCGCACACCACTACTTTCTAACGGCACCTCGATCGAACTTTACGCAAAGTAAGCGCAGTTGCAGTCGCGATGGGCTCGGTATTGTGGCAGTTATTCTGGCCAGACGGCTAGAAAACACCTCCGCAAGAATAGACGCTGCCAGCAGCTCAAACGCGCAAATGGCCAGGAGAGCGCAAGGACTTTTGAATCACTTGAAAGTGGTATAATGCGAGGCAGCTGCCTGTCTGGGAGGCGTACGTGGGCCGCCGGCAGATTGGCCCGGGACATGGTAATTCGAATACGCTCAGCGGGTCACCCATTCCGGAGCTGACCTCAGCGAGCTTTCCCAAGATCAAGACCTTTAGAAGAGTTAGTTCTTGGCTTATAGGTAACTAGCACTTTTTACTGGTAACGTGCGCATGACTGGGCTCGCACGAGTGGCCGTGCTCCGCGGAGCGTCATTATACTCGGTCAACTTACAGCCGCGTAAATACGGCATATTGCAGACTAGACAAGGAAGAAAAAGCAGCCTACTTTCCTACTAGAATCGCATGAGCACATATGCGCCAAAAATGCTGGTATAATGGCAAAAACTGAAGCTGCACATACGCAGAGGGGCCATCCCACGTCCATATGAGGGTGTTCTGGAAGGATGAAGCAGAAGCTTGTGTTACCATGCTGACATATATAACATGCACATTATTACTTCATCTGTAGAGTGAACATACCAGTTCATTCGGATACCGAATGAGAACAGGCTGGACTGGAACTCCGGGAACAAAGGCACCTTGAGATAGTAAAGAATACCACACAAATGGCTTTACTCCGCTAAGCAGTTAAAGAACAATTGATCGGTTTTATTTAGAATTCTAGCTTGTACGTTTGTTTCCTTCCACCGGTAATCTGCGAGTTACTATAGTATATGTATGGTCATGCTACCATGTGCAGCAACAAAAGAAACGCACACGCATAAATACGGAACATCCTTAGTACAGAGGTTATAGTTATGTTATATTAAGTCAAGATATTTGTAAGCATATACCATATTGAGAAAACTTTGCATCACAGTTGCAAGTCTGCTCGACGTATCAGCAGTCTTTGAAAGTGTCAGGTACGAAGGCGGCAGCGCATCACATTATGTCACGGTCCTACCTAGTGCTAGCATGGTGCTTTACTATATTGTTTTCGTTTCTTTTTCCTTTTTACATCGCAGCTTCAGAGGAGAAACAAAATAGCTCCACTTCATGTGGCGTCATATGCCACCATACACTTTCAAGCAATCCATCTTGATCATATAAATTAAGTTTAATGTCCCATAGCAACAGCTAGCTTTGAGATCCACTGAGAAAGGATACAAACACACGCCCTTTCACAATGAGCACTTTTCGCGTTAAAAAGGTCCACTGCCGATGGACAGGCCCAAGAACGGGGCCACAAATGGCCTCAGAGATTATGAACGCTTTCGTAACGAGCCTTACACAGCACGCAAGACACCTGCACTTCCGGCCATGCGGGCGGTAGCTAAGTGCGGGACGTGCACGTATTTTCTGCATCGTATATGAAAGAACTTCTGCTAACACCACGTAAACAGCGCCCTTAACTTGTTTCTTATATGCTCGCCACATCGGTCTCGAATTAGGTATTCCCTACGTCGCCGACCGATGGTCAGGTGGGCCCATCCAGTGGGCCCAACGTTACTAGATTAGCTTGGTGGGCCCATCCTGGAGGCAGTGCACTGAGAGTATGTGCATTTGTGGACCGATCATGGAGGCAGTGCACCCAGACAGGGTATGTGTAGGGTTGTCGGGTCAGAAGCGATTCAACGAGCTTCTGCTAGTGCGCCCGGGCTGTCGGCGTTGTTACGACTGGGGTTTGCACTTCCGCAAACAGTTGAGCGAGCCCCTCTTCGAAAGCCCACCGTGTTTCGGCTACGCGGCGGAAGGAACCCCGCTGCGGGATTGATGACCCGGCGACCTTCGGACAAGACGCCGCCGGCCGGGAGGACACCACACAGGTGCGGGCTCGACTCTCTGGCGCCTCGTTATAGCGTGTGGTTCCGGCGATGAACTGTCGTTTGTGTGCGACCACGTGGACAAGGACATTAAAGGGACCCTGAAACGGTTTTGAAGATTTTGTGCAAACATGGTGATCCGGTAGAGCGGGTCATTAGGACCATTACAGGACAGATTTCAGCGCTGTGCGTAAAGTGTAATTTAAAATAAGGTTTTGAACACCCGTATCGCAAAAGGTCGCAGCGGCTCGCCAAAATGCGTTTTCAAACGCCCCCGTCAATCGAACTACGAATGGGAGGTCGCTGATTGGCCCCGAACCATCACATGCACGCAATTTTCAAAACCTAGATGCGAACAACGTGCTTCTACAACGTACTCCTTCGTTTCAGCCAACGGTATCGTCGCGGCATCTGGCGGCGTACACACGAGTCGCCGGCGCTAGGCTAGCACTGCCGAGGCGGGCGACCTCAGTGAGAATATCGGGGCGCTATGTCGCTACGGAAGGCTCGGCAGAGCGGCTGACGCGGGAGGCGCTGTCGTCGCTGGCGCGCACTCCGCAGCAGATAGAGTTGAGAAGGAACAGCAGTGGTAAGGAGGAAGGCGACAGAAATAAGCCCATAGCTGCCTTAGCGCATGGTGCTTCGCTTTATTTATGGTGTGAATGATTTCACAATTGTTTTGCCTAATCAGTAACGCAATGTCAAAAAACGTTTCAGGGACCCTTTAAGCACTTCCGGACGAACTCTTTCAGGTGGCCGGGGTGTGAGAAGAGTGGTCAACATGTGACGTGTGCGTGGCCTGACAGCTTCCAGATGGGTATGCGCGTACCCTCCTTTCGGCCATGACGGACACTGGGAGAGTGCGAAGTTGACGCCCACCTGAGGGCGGTGACCATGAAGGACGCTAACTTGTCTTGTGATTGGACAATTATAATTAAGGCTAATTCCCCAGCTAGGGATCTGGGGATGTCAACCGATGTAGAAAAACGAGCTGCCGAGCTCTCTCGGCGCAATTCTCTATTCGCTGCCATGAAATAAACGTCCGTGAAGTTTTCCTCTGCCCCGGTCTCCTGATCTGCCTCGGCTCGCATCTCCGGGAGTCTCAGAGCCCGAGGTATGATTCCGTCTCCGCAAGGTCCACGCTATACCAAATGGGTCGGCTCCGTGGAGCGGCAGGCCGGGCCCAAAAGCGTCTAACGTCGTCGTCGTGGTCACGGTAAAGCAAGCCCCCATTAGCAGCGACTGACGTGTTCCTGTGGGAAACACCGGCGCATCACCGCATGCTTCGAACCTTTCCAGGTTTCACATTAGTGTAGTTGTATCTTTCTCAGGGAATCTATCTCCGAAGCTATTTTTTATTAGTGTGTCTTTTATATATAACAAAAATAAGGCGCTTCGGTCCACCAGCCCAATTCGATTGAACAGTGCACTTCTCACTCACTGACACTGCACTGATCTTGCTAATAGCGAACCACTGCTTGGTATACTTATTCAGATTGAGTATACCTTAAGTGTAACTGCAAGAAAGTACAGACGCACATACGGTACCTCCACTTTGATGTTCACCAACCAGAGCAACGATCTGTGCAAGGCTTGCTGCAGCGTATTCACTAAAACACGCAAACCCACTCTTCATTTGAACCACTGATTATATACGGCACATATCGATCTCGCAGAAAACACGCGTAATATACGATTATATACGTTATATACGATTATATCGATTTCACAGAAAACACGCGTAAAGCTAGGGCATTAATGAAGACAGGACGTGTGCGTTTGTCTTCCACGTGTTATCCATTACAGACACTTCGTGTGCACTAAACCAAGTTGCTCCCTTCACGCCCTTCCTATAGAATGAAGATAGTAACAGGTAACTTAAGGAATAAGCAATAATACATAGTGGTAGAATGCCAGCTCCAACAAATCGCACCATTTGACAAGAATTCCAGCAGCGCAACAACGCTGACGTCCTCCTGGCACGCGGTAAAGTCAACCTATCAGGGGATGAGAGCATCCCCATCATTCCCCAAAAAATTTTCAGCTAAGACTCATTTGACACTTGCCGCGATGCTAAGTGCTCACTATTGTGCTCACAGAATTCCGTCCACTCTCACAAGGCAGCGGCCCGAAGCGACGCCTTCCGATTGGTTCGGGCAGTTTGGGCGCATTCGACGAATTCAACGCGCTGGTGTTTCAAGAGCAACATGTCACTGAGTGATGTCATAGCATATACGTGTACGTAGGCACGCTTGGTGATATACATGTCGTCATCTTACCGTGGAGCGCGGCGCCCGCGAAAAGGGAAACGGCGGTCAGTTTAAAATTTCAGCTCTTTCTACGGCGCGTAGAGATGGGAATCTTAGCAGACACGACGATGAACTCGCAAAGCACTGCGCTTGTCAGCTCGAAGTGAGGCTAGACCTCGCGAGGGGTCCTTTAAAACTTCAGTATACGGTTCCAAACGCTACCGGGATGAAGCTGCACTCACCCTGTTTGAAGGTGATGAGACAGGAACGGTTAGTGCACGTGCCCTCTGGGAAGATGATCACCTGGGACCAAGGTTCCTTGGAGGTAGCTCGGCGGGTGATCTCACGCACCGTGTTCTGGCGCGAGTTGGGGTCGCTCCGCTTCACGTACACAGGCTGAGTGAAGTTCAAGATTGCTGCCGAGCACACAGTGAGGGCCCAAGGCCCGTTAGGCGCTGCCTTTTCTTGGTCAGAAAAGATAACACCCGTATACCACGTGAGGGGAAGAGTGCGGACGCGCAGCTCAGATACGAAGTTATTGTACCTGAATATGCACTCCCTTTACATTGCGAAGAGAGCAAAAGTGCCCTGCGTTCGCAGCCTTGCCAAACCCTTTTTCTTTTTTTTTTCTACAGCGAAAGTTATGCTAAGTGCATCTTTAGCTGAAAACCACAAGAGACTGCTGGGGGGGGGGGGGGGCTGAAACTAAGTGTAAGTGAGTGGAAGGAGATGTCGATTTGAACAGGTGGGCAGTAGATATTTAAATGTGCAGTTGAAAGCACGGGGATCAAATGGCAAGGCTGTGACCGAGAGGCCAAATTGACTTCTAGAAGTTAGAGGAGCAGTGGGCGACTTATGTGACGAGCGACGATCTTATATTTAGGAGAATTGATAGAAATAGCCTATGCTTTGATTAATGAAGTCCTCAGTATACATGGTTTTCCCTCAAGTGCGTTACATCACGGTGCTGCAAAACACTAGCGAGCGGCAAATACAACAACCACTTGTCTCCGAGAAATAAGCTCCAAAGCGAAAGTTCGCCTGGAATTTTTGTTTGTTTTTTTGTTACCTCTCTGCGGTATAGCAATTATGAGGTCTACGACACCAGAATGGCCTAAACAGCGGGCTATGGACAACCTGTCTGGGGAAACTGAGAATCGGTTTTCATTGTGCCATATGCACTTCAATGAGTAAGAAGTTTGCGCGATGCGATGATTTTGCGCGCCATACATATTTTGTCTGCGATGTAATGTCAGAACCACTGTATGATAGCAAGGCACGAGCGACGAAGTAACGCAAAACGTTCACACACCGCTATGTACTTTTTTCATGCTTCATGAGAAGCTGCACAGTTCTTTGAACACAAACTGTGCGATTAGGTTAAGCGAGCATCTGTGGTTATAAAGATGCTATGAATAAGGAGAGTTTCACAGTCGTGAGAACTGCTAATTCTATCAGTTTTAATTAGCAACACATTGTACAGTGAACCTATAGGCGGGTTCAGTTATTTTACGTGGCTGGCGATAAACAGATTGTCGAAAGCGAAGAACAGGTAATGCCGCCAGCCAACGTTTCGACAAGCGGACTTTTCAAACCGTTCGCTCTAGCGACATTCCCTACATGTCCTTTCCAAAGATCTCTTTATCAATTCAAGCCTCCATCTTCCCCTGAGCTTCTGTTCTAGTTCTCTATTTCATGTTACAGGTGGTAATGGTAATAACGCCTCGTATCCCCATGCTGCAAAGCCCAGCAGCAATTCGACACAACTGAGGCTTGGCAGATTTTCTCGTTAGTTTTTTTTTTTTCTTATATATTCAAGTGTGTAACATGTCCGACTGATTCACTGGAGCGACACGTGCACACGCACAAAGCTGTCGTCACTGATCGTAGCTGTAAAACAGGACATCATGGCAACGGTGCTTTTTTCGTCACGGTTACTGCCAGCCCATCTCCACAAATCGGAATAATGGCAGAAGGTACAGATGATGTGCGAGAATTGCTCATTTGTGGATTAGTTCACAGAAATACTCGAAGCCGCATTGGCTTCATGCCCTCTGTTTTGAGAGGCATGTATCGAACAGCAACCCTGCTTTATCTGATAATGGCGAGCTGGGGCTCCTGATCACCGACGGGGTGCAAGACAGGCGCGGTCAAAGACTATACGTCCTCTCGTCAGCAACCTCTGGAGTTACCACTCGTCGCTCCAGTGAAAGGGGACAGAGCTAGCCACTGTTGCAGCTATTATGCGACACACACACACACCATCTCGCAGCGGCCGTGTTAGCACAGTTAGTCGCGGATCCCAGCAGGCGATGCACGGCAGGACCCAACCACCAAAGAGAGAGAGAGACAGACAGACAAATACACAACGGCCACATGAAATTGAGAAAGGAAGTTGGGAAGAACGTACTGCCGAGGAAGAACATGCCCTTGCTCTTGGAGCGCACCACGGCAGAAGGCACCGGGTTGCCGAGCATGGCGGCCACCGTGTCGAAAAAGGACGAGTGCGGCGCGACCACCAGGATGGGAGCCTCGTGGGGGCGCGCGGCCCGGCCCACCGTCCGCACCCAGATGCCAGCGCAAAAAATGCACTTGAGCACGCATTTTCTGGACGCGCTTTGGATGGCCCTGCGGCAGTCGCCAGCCACCCGGACACCACGGAAAAAAGAGACAGGCGGACACTCCATGTACATACACATAAACATAAGACACGAAAAATGCGCCGCCTGCAGGCGCAGCGGGCTCCAAACTTCTGCGACCCGCGGCGTATTCACGAATGCGCCTCCTTAGCGCGCGCTGACGCTAATATCGGCCCAATGTTTCCGACTGGTATGAGTATAGCTGCCGCGGGTAACCTCGATTAAGCAGTCAAATATTAATTTGGAAATTACTGCGAGACAGCCAGCTGGGTGAAGGAGTGGTGCCCGCTGTGCTATGCGGTGGCTTGCTGACAAAGAGCCCCTGAAACGATTTTTTACTTTTTTTTTCATTTTTGACATGGTGCCACCGATTATTCTACGTCATTATCAAACTATTCACACCATAAATTATGCTAAACACCTCGCAAATAAGGCAGCTATGGGCTTCTTTCTGACGCCTTCCTCCTTACCAATGCTATTCCTCCTCAACTCACTTAGCTGCGCGGTGTGCCTCCCACGGCAGCTGCTGTGCCGAGGCCTCATTATAGCCACATGGCGCTGCAATGTCGTTACCGAGGCCCCGATACTGCTGGGGCGGCTAGAATTCGACCGTAGTTGTGTGCCGTCCACGAGCATTAGAGCACCGGCGACGAGAGTGTGGCCGTCAGGTACTGCGACGATACCGGTGGCTGGTCATCCGGTGCTCATGAGCCAGTCGGGAAAAGCCAGTCACATAACCCGTTGGGCGCCGATCGCAGGGCCCATGGGCAGGGGCGGTTGAAAACATTTTAGGTTGAGTCGCGTCGATGGGCACATTTAACCGTTGTAGCAATTACACACAAGGCAGAGCGCCGATATTGGTCTGCTAATGGTAACGAGGACTTGAGCTACGGACGCAATGCATTTGTACAAAATCACCAAAACCGTTTCAGGGTCCCTTTATAATTATGCGTACCGCTGTAACTTGCCGTTTAGACGAAAAAAAAAAAAGACTACAGACGTGACGATGTTGAGTTTTAAGCTGTAGTGTCCGCTAACGAAGACAGGTGTTATGTTATCGTTTTTTTTTTAGTGAGACGCCAAGTTTACGGGACTGAATATTTGACAAAGGATGTACTGGTCAACATGGAAGCAGAGGAATCGTAACGGGGCACTGCGACAGAAAATGTTCGTGCCCCTTTCGATCTTTTCTTACAATTTGCATCTCGGGAAACTAGTGCTTCAACGCTACAGCATTTTGTGACTTATCTGTTATATATTTTAACTGAAATAATATAGACTTGTACTACAGGATAAAAAAAAAAAAAGACGCCCATGCGACCTCCAAGGCGTGCGTGACGCATCACAACACCAATGACAAATAACTGCACAAACGTCGTCAGACGCCACTGGTGCAGCAGCACAGAAAGCGACAATAATCATGAAAAAAAAGTCATTGATAAAGAGTGACACCGCATGCATACACCAAGACACCCATGCGATTCCTTCACCAGTTAGACATTTGCGATGCGCGTACATCAGCCAGCAACCAAGGAAAACGAAAGCACAGCAGGAAAACGGAAGTGGGGAGGACGAAAGACAGTAATATGCGAGAGAAACAAATTGCAAGCATTACCACGACATAATAAATGGGCAATGCAGATAAATGTGTCGCGATTCATTCATTCAAGAAAGCTGGCCTTTTTAAGGTCGTGCGTCTTATACTATCTACATAAACGTTATGTGTGGATGATAGCATGCAATCTCATGAGTATCCCATATGCGACATTTCAAATTTTCTTGGTGGAACAGATCGACCTTGCACACGTCGAAATGTACGGACGCGACATACTCCCTAGCGGCGGGGTAGTGAGGAAGAACATTCAAGCGTTGGTTTGAGCAGCCGTTTGCTTCACAGGCCGTACGCTTACGACAGCGTCCAAAGGGTCCCAGGAATCCTGCAGATCAGGAATTAGGTTTCTATGAGCTAGTGAGGAAGGAACTTGGCGGCACGTTAGGCCTAGCTTGGTATCTCAGGTCGAGCAAGCTGATCACTCTTGAAAGCTGTTCGGCTTTTAAAAGTCCTCATGAGAACCTTCTAAGCACCTCCATCTTCGCATCGCATTCCAGCGATTTATACCCAGGCCAGAGAGCGAACTCGATATACAATGCGTGATGAAAATATAACATGTTGGCCTCAAGTGTTTGCTCGGGCGGATTCCTGGCACCGCTCGAGCCGAGCTGTCATGCCGGCTCTGCTCGAGCGCCGAAAGACGAGCGCCGAATGGTCACTGGCTGTAGTGCCCCTAATGCATATCTGCTTTAATGGTTGTTCACTTTGCTTTGAAGGCCAGCTGGTTAGCCGGACTGAGCGAGCGGTGTGGGGGCCAAATGCTGTGCCGTGAGGTATATATCGCCGATAGGTGGAACAAGAACGCCAATGCAACGTACAAAGTTTTTCTTTCCTTGGCAAAAAAAAAAAAAAGGGGGGGGGGGGGGGGAGTTGCTCTTTGTATATCGAAAAATGGGCGGGCTATTTCGCCATTTGGAAGTGAAAGCGCTCGTCATTATCATCCTACAACCCTACACCTTAGTGCGCCTTGTGTTCGCAGAGTTATGAAATGTAGTTTGATCGTGAGCACTTTACCAGTTCTTTCGTCGTGAAAGGAAATGATAGCGCATATTTCAGTTTACTTCACAACTCGAAAATACGAAAGCGGCTAGGCTTTTATTTTTTTGTTCCATGGCAGAGGGTCCCTTTGCCGCCTCAGATTAATTCTAGTTCGGCTATCGGCGTCAAACTTCAGTGTGGCGTCTGTTTTGGGTGCACATGACCACACAGAGAACAAATCTCGGCGATGCGCGGCATTTAAGCACCATGTGCGCACGAGCCTCGTTATACCTGCACAGGCATGCCTAAATCACTCGGTGAAAGGAGTCTCACGGAGGTGGTGAAGTAGCCGACAGCCAGCCCTACAATAAGACTTGAAAGCCTTGCACAGATAGAACCTGCCTGTACTATGCCACGTTGTCGGCCCCGCATTCTTGAAGTGACCTTGCTATGGCTTATATGCTGCGTCGCATTTCCCCATCAGTGCCCTGCGGCACGGACTCTACAGTGAATTAGTTTAGCGGCCGCCACCTTGGCATACACCATCTCGTTCATTTCACAAGGGGCAAAACGCTGCACGAAAGTCGTTCACTACGCGATCCACGCCACGGTTAAAAATACGGGCGCTTACTTCCGAAGATAGGCACGTACTCCGAGCCGGCTTTGGCGACGGGCATGAGCCCTCCCAACAGAAGCACAACTACGCCATCCAGGAGGGACGAGTGCGGTCCCACAACGAGCACGGGCGCCTCTTTCTGCGAGGCCAGCTGGCCCTTGAAGCTGTAAGTCAGGCCCCCACATTCGAACATAAGCCGTAGAAAGAACGCCAGAAACGGTTTTAGGTAGTCCCTGTCCATCGCCATTTGTCGTGAGCAGTACGAAACGTAACCGTCGGTGAATTTTAGACACGACATAATGCCCATTTTAACAAGCCGCAGTATCATGGTACAGAGATTTGCGCCAATATTCGTGTCGGCCCGCAGCGATAACGACCGTTAGCGAACAGGGTAGGCAACGTCCATAGGGACATGTGCAAGATATAACCAACGCATCGCCGAAGAAAGGCGATCAGGTGTAGTGTTCATGTTGCGTACGTGATGAAACAGCACCGTGGTAGTTACGCGCAGATATTGTACCGAAACACGAGCGTATACAACGCACATCGAAGCGTTATTGAACGCGTGCGTTTGTAGAGCAGCACACGACAGGTGTGATCACGACCGCGCATAAACCAGGAAACGCCATCCATAATGCAGCACCGTGAGGTATCGTAAGTGTTTGGTTAATGTTAAAGTCAAACAACCGCACGAATCAAAGGAGTTTAACAGTAAGTTGTTTGAATGGTTATCAACATTTGTTGTTTCGTAAACACGCAAAAAATGAGGGTAATTGCAAGCAAGGTGAGGAGAGAAAAGCACACAGACCATCGTGGAGGCAGCGAGGTGTGAAGAAAATATAAATCAAGAAGACGCGACCGCATTCAACCGATGTCAATAGTTCGTCCACGGTTCGTTCGATCCACAATCGCCAGCAGGCCACGGTGGGTGCACAGGGTTGCCAGGGCGTGCGGGGAGGGTGGGGAAAAAGTGATCAGAAAATGGGATGGGGCCATGGAGGAGAAGTCACGCGACAGAAATAGAAGGGAAGAGAAAGAGGAACAGAAGAAAAAAAAAAGACATCAAGCACTGAATTAAACACTGAGTGCAGGTAAAACACAGCTAAGACAGCATTCAAAACAACGAGGGTATGAGCCTCAACTCATAACACACGCACAGTCAAATGCTACAAGGCACACCTAAAGTGAAAACGTCCTCGCTCCTTTGAACACATCATACGACGCAGTGAACATAAATTCAACGGCAGGCGGGGGTGAAGTACAAAATATCACACTGTATGGAAGGACATTTAAAGCGCTTATAGCATGCCGGTTCATTTTTGATAACGAAAGGAAGTAACGCGTGCAAAGGCAGACATAAGAGAATTAGAGGAGTTGCGTGACTGCCTGGAGGGCATAATGTTTTAGCTGCTCAGCAAGGCCGACCGAAGACTCAGAACATGCGCAGTCGTTCGAGCCACGGCTTTCCCCGGACGCGTCCAGGCCACGCACATTGCAGAGCTGCTAACTCGCGACACGAGGCGGCTCTTTGGAATTCGCTATCGCCGAGCGTCAGCGCAGCTCAGGGAGACGACTGAATGGCGGCAGCCACGGTTCCGCGGAGAGGCATCTGTCAGCCGTGCACGATTCAGCGACTCTCGCTAAATGAATCATGACAACGAGGCGCACGCGCAGCACAAAAAGAGCGCGCGTCGCGACCACGCAGGGAGCCGCCGACGCCCGTCTGAAAGACCGCGCGCCCTGCTATTCGGAACATCGTACACATAAAAAGATCGATAGAGCGGGTCACATGAGTGGCGTGTGCACGCGCAGTTCCTACGGGGGTCCTACAACAGTTCTCTCTGCCCTTTCCAGAGATTCAACGCGCGGTAATTTTTGGGCGGCCTTCAGGTTATATTGCGCGGAGGGAGCGACCACGAAGAGAGCAACAAGACACAGAAGCAATTCATAACAATGGCTCGAGTTTTATGCGTAAAAACCACGATATTAGGAGACGCCGTAGTGGAGGGCTCCGGTTAAATTCGACCACCTGGGGTTCTTTGACGTGCACTAAAAACACAGCATGCGGGCCGCTATCATTTTTCGCCTCCATCGAAAATTCGACCGCCGCGGCCATGCTCGAACCCAACAAGATACACAAGACGCCTTGTTTGTATTCTTTTAGTGGCCGTTTCGTCGGAGCTATACAATTTGAGGATCGTGAACCAACACGCCCAAATTTCTACCGTATTGGAGGCATATTCGAGCATGGACAGACGCTCGAAATGTAATAACAAGAACGCGGTGGAAAGCGCGTAAAAAAAAAAAGCCCCTATAAATAAATAAATGAACAAGGATGAATTTACACGTGCACCTAGGTGGCGGTAACAGCTGTTCCAGTTCCCCGCCCTTTCCGTTGTTATCTTTGCTCTTTGCATGTAAACCTTTTGTTCGACCATCGTCTGTGCCCCTCTGTTACGAGCCTCTTGCGTTGCTGCAGTTCATTATATGCATTACTGGTGCACTTATCACTTAAAAAAAAAGGTAGCATCGAAGATTGCACACAACTAGCCGAGCACCTTTAGCACAAAGAATTGTGCCGCGCAGGCGCTATTCGCAGGAGGACAGCCAAGACGTAAATGTGACTAGTAATGAATATATCGCTAAAGGAAAACACGCCACTTAGATCGAATGCGTCTCGTGACGTTGACAGGTAATTTGAACCTGCTTAATTTGCGTCAGTGTGTTGCTACTGCACTACAATGAAATATCACGTTATTTATGAAGCTTATTACCTCCCTTGATAGCACTACAGAATTCTGGCACGTAGAATGCTTTTTAGTGAATGTCAGTTCACGAGCGAACTTTATTATGTTTTAATGATGTTCTAAAGACAGAAGTTCCGCTCCGTTTATCCAGATTCGCACCTGAATATTAAAAAACAAAATCTAGTCACACACCACTGAACTGGCAAGTCATCTCACCAAGCGCGTCTGTAGTAAATGTCACTCCTTCAATGGAATGCATGAAGTGCTCGACCACTGCGGTTTACGACGCACGTACCCAACCTGCGCACGATGAGGACGCCATATACGTGTTGGTATAGATACTTCTGAACAAGGGCTGCGGAGGGCGCACTACGACGACATTGGCTTTCATAAATGATCTGCTTTTGAATAAACAATCACTTTCATTAAACCAAAGCGCTCGTGTGAACGGGCGGAACGGTTTCTCGGCTGCTTTCCTCTTTGTTTTCGTTTGCGTATTGGAAACAATGTTTATCTTCCACCAACAAAGCAAACCTTGAGGGCAAGAAGAGAAACATTCCGGGCGTGCCTGACACGGCAGTGTTTTTCGTCTTTTCACCGAGCCACTCAAATTTAAGCGAGGTTTTCCTGCCATAAAACAAACGTCCTGCAAAATTCAGCTTCTCGCGTGCTTCCCAGAGGCAGCCATCGACCACTCCCCACATCGAAGGCTTCTTCCACAAGGAATGCGGCACGGGGTTTTGCGTTAGCTGTTCCTCCCCTGCGTCTTAAGCCCTCACGGAGAAACAATGGGTGAAAGGAAAGTCGGAAAGCCTCTCAGCTTCCACCGACGTATTCTCGTTAAGGCGTCCTTTAACATCCCCCGCTCATAATTGAGCACTTTTAGAGCCAAAAGGCGGCGACTGTGGACGAATTTTCACCGTTGCGAAAGTAAGCCGCGCCGCAGCACGCATCCGCTATGCGGTCGAGCACGCCACGCGCGTAGCAGGATGCCTCGCAAAAGAAAAGGTGCAACAGGGCCCCAGCTATAGCGTCAGCCTAGCAAACCAGAAACTGCTATAGCACGTAAGGCCTGCCCGCAACTGGCCGGAATTCGTTGGCTGTAGTTGAAAGACTGTAGCCGTATATGTATACAACGTACAAGACGCGAAAAGAATGTTTAACGTCCGTGCGAAAGAGCACACCAGCCTTAGTTTAAGGCAGCGCTGAACGCTTTTAGCGAAACAAGTGTAGCACAGTTTGTCGGAGGAAACCGAGTTAGAGTGCGGAAAGCCGGCTGCTCCTTGCAACAGCTGCGCAAACATGCTCGACCTCGGAGACACAACATGCGTCGCTGAAGTTCGCGGTGGTTGCGCTGAGAGCGGCGCGGACGGGGAATTCATTTGCACGAACCGTCACACTCTTCAGAGGGGGAAAAATATAGAAAAGCCGGAAGCGGCAACACACTATCGCCCTCAGGCACCCTCAGGCACATACGCATACGTCGGAGGATTCCGCACACGCGAGCTCTCGGCAGCTAGCTTTCTGGACAATAGTTTCCTTTTGCAGAGCTTAGCAAATATTTTCCCTCGGACGAGGTTCTTAACGAACCCAGCACTGCAGCCACGGTTTGTATAATAAAGCCCCGAGTATGCACCAGAGGTACTAGAGGGACGCAGCTGGCCCCGCTGACTGCGCGAACAAAAGACACGGCAAACGAAATCCCACAACGACTGCAATATTTCTACGTTTACTTTGTCTTGGCCAAAATGATTCCATGTGCCAAGTAAGATTTTACCGCAGAGGACGGAAGGTCCCTCAAGATGGACCCGGACAATTTTATTTTGAGGCAGACTTCAACTGTCGCAGAAAAAAAAAAAAAGCGGGATTACGAGATGACGCCTTCACCTAAAACCTGACTGAAAGACAGGGTCATATTCATTATGGTGTGATCTTTACATTTCCGTTCAGCTTAGATGAACCCGCTGAGGCGCATTACCCACTGCGCCTCAGCGGAAGGACAGACGGTGTATCGTCCCCAAAGACAGCTGAAGGACAGCCTTTCCTTATCGTTGACTCGTGCGTTATACAAGCGTCAAAAAAAAAAAAAAAAAAGAAAAAGAAAGGAAAAGCCACATTGTTAAATTTAGATGCGGAAGGCAGCGGATCCATGTATGTGTGATAAAACCGCGTGATCAAACAGTTAGGGTAAAAATCTTTGCGACATGGTGCGGCGAGTTGGCTTAATACTGCATCATGCTTTTTTTTTTTTTGTCAGCTATAAGTACTCGAACGCGCTTCATGTACGCTATGCGTCATCTCGTCAACTGTGACGATACAACGAACGGCTTGGGTCAAACCGGTCAATTTTCTCGGAGCGCCGAAGGCAATTACAAGCAGTTCTGAACAGTTTTCTGCAGGTATCTGACGGAATGAATATTTTGCCTGATCACTCCTGAGTAAATTTGATAAGTCTAGAAGGGAATGTATGCTATATAATGTAGTACAAATGGTTTTTCTGTGGAGAGATTTAGACGAAGATAGGAATCGTACTTCGATATGTTCGCTTGCGGTGACTGTCGTATTGCGTGGTGCAGATTCTCCAGCGCCAAATGGCGATGAGATAACTTGCTCGCCTTCCCTCAGTCAGCTATCAGCGCGCGCTCACGGCGACACTTATAATACCGCTAAAAGCGACCTTGTCATAACATGACCTCAGAACACCCCAAGGTTGACGTCTCCAACGAATATGCTTTGCCGCGTCTCGCTTTGCACGAAACAAATGTCACGTAGCTTATTTCTGTTCTTTCTGCGGAGATCCAAGCACGGGATAATCAGTGGATCAGGCGTGTGGGCATGAGAAGGGACTATGTTGAGCATTGATTGATACTATAAGTTGCATATGATGCTTGTTTTGAGGTTAGGTTAGCATTCTTAACGTCAACCCTCTCATGACCGCGCCGAATAAAGCTTGACAGCAGTAGTATAACCGGTAGCAATTACCACGACAGATGGATGATTTGAAAGAGCGGCCGAGCAATTACAATATTAGCCTGAAAACACTTTTTATTGGAAAGTAACGTCTCTCCTAATGGCGCGCCTGCCTGGCGTGCCTTACCACGAACGAGGAGTCAAATTAACACCCGGCGATGCAGATAACTCCCTGCTATAAAAGGACAGAAAGCAGAGTGAGTTGGTAAGGATTCATAACGCAAAAAACAGGCGTGCAAAACACGCCGGTTCTTTGCATTATGAATCCCTGCTATAGCTGCGAAAACACCGACAACGGTCAACATTGGATAGACTATCACGAGATGCTTCACTGAACAGTCATTCACTGTCACTATACAATGTTAAGATATCGGCAATGCCAACGATTAAAAGAAACACATTAACAAAAACCATGTCAGAAGGGACATGCAAGCATGCTGGGGGGTGTGCTTAACGCAGGCCAGTTTCGTGTGAAATGGAGAACGCACCTGCGGAATCCCGTAAGTGGCTTCTCTGTGCGGTCCTTGTGCGAAAGGCCGAGCTGACCCAGGTAGCAGCCAAGCCACGTGAGTAGCAGGAAGAAAATGATGAGCACGATGCGCACCGGAACCAAGGTCACCGTCATCAGGGCCACCTGGCACGTGGTATCGAGTTTATAATTTCCAGTCTATACAGGGCAGAACACCAAGCCCCGCGTGTGCTCTGGCACCCATTTACGTGTCATTCCACTGTACTATTCGCAAACACATGGCCGCGCACACACCACATCGTTACACGCAACGGATAACGGTGTTGCGCTGAGACCGGTTGTGCCATGTTTAAGAAAAAAAAGAAAAAAGAACAAGTCATGTCGCACCATGGCACCACGGAACGGTCCCTGCAAGTATTCACACAACCACCTTCTGCTCACTCCCCCACTTCATCGCCAGATGGGCGTTATTTTAGGAGGGCCTAAACAATTTCACAAAATAACAACCAAAACAGTGAAGTAGATTGGCACAGCGGGAGAGGGGGGTCCATAACATTAAATCAAAGCGTGCAGCTTCTAATTCATCCAATTGTTCCACTCGCGAATTTTAAAAAGAAAAAAGAATGAGCAAGGACATCCTTTTTACGGAGAAACTGTTAAGCTAGCCGTTAAACCGCGGGAAATCGGCATGAAAGCAATGCGCATGCAGTTCTATGCATGGCTCGCGCACATCTTGTGCCCACGCACGCATCCCACTACTACATATGTGCGAGTGAAGTACAGCGAGGGAGAAGAGGAGAGGGTAGAGCATAGCACAGCCTTGTGCAGTATAATGTAGCACGGAGGAGAAGTGAGGATGAGGAGGAGGGGAGAAGGTAGAGCATAGCATATCCTTGCACAGTAGCGTGTAAAAAAAAAAAGAATGGGAAAGGAAAGTGAGGCTGAAGAGGAAAGAGTAGAGAGTAGTCTTGCACAGTATAGCTAAGCAAGGAGTGGGAATGGTAAGTGAGGGTAAGAAGGTAGGAGAGGGCACATTACAGTCCTGTACAGCAGAGTTAGCAAAGAGCAGGAAAGGAAAGTGAGAGGGGGTGAAGAGGAAAGAGGGAATAGCATTGCATATATCTTGCGCAGTATAGCGTAGCAAGGGGTGGGAAGGGAAGTGAGGAGGGGAGGGAAGGCGAGGCAAGTAGGAGAGGGTAGAGCATGGCATAGTCTAATGCAGTATGGTGTAGCAAGGACTAGGAAAGGGAAGTGAGGGTGTGGAGGAGTGAAAGGTGGAGGAAACGCCACAAGGGACGCTGTATCCACAAACTTGTCGAGCTTCAAATCGACGAACTTCGCGGTGTTGAAGCATTGAGCGACTTAGCGCGAGCTCGGCCATTGTTTTCAGATTTTCTTTAGCTTGATCATTTCTATGTGATATGTAGTATAGGCTGATCATGCATAAACTTTTTCTAAAACCAGTTTCAAGACGAAAAGAATGGATTGAGACATTTTCAATCGTAATAACTTCCTTTACCATTGAAGCAGTTTCTAACTTAAGCTACTCGTAATGCCAGTTATGCTGGAATTAATGTTATAACTGCCACTGAGAAACGAGCAGTACGGTTTTGTATAAGTAACATTTAAGTTTGTAGATCAGAGCTTGGCCGTTAGGACCTCGTACTATAAAGGCACATTCAAGGATAGGTGGCAAATTAGTGACACAAAGATTCTCGAAAACTTTAGGGCGTTAAAGAAATTCAACACACCGTAGGCTTGACCAGTTACATAGGCTTCATGTTTATTACACGGTAGGTCAGCAGATAAGTATACATGAACGTATTTGAAATGTTCAGCTTGGTCAGGCGGTGTACCAGACCGGTAACAAGAATAGAACGGTTTGCAATTCCTGGTAAAACAAACAGTAACAAAGCTACGCTCGAAGGCTTTTTACATTATTCGCGCCGTGTACTGATTTGTAAATGACGCAGTCATCTGCGTACAGCCCGGCATTAGACGTTAGTAGCTCTGAAAAATCTATAGAAATTAAACGCGAACGGTGCTAACGCTGAACACTGGCACCCCCGAGGTGACGTCTACATGCGAGGAACCATTTACGAGAAAGGACTGCTGCGGACGACGTCTATAATCCCTCAACAAATTAAGAACAGAAACACGCAGGCGCAAGGATGACTATGTAATAAAATAAGATGTGCTAACGTTAGCAAATGCCCTCATCGAAGCATACCGAGTCAACTTGGACACCATTGCGATAAGAACTTTAGATAGCATGAGAATATAGGAACTTAAACACGGGAACATTCGCACAAGTTTGTAACACGGGATAAACCAGGTCTAAGATCGTGCTAAAGTGGAGAAGAAAAATTATTGTATACACGCACAGTAGCAAATGTCTTCTGGAAGGAAGACACGGAGAGGAAAGAACGACGACGACAGCGGTCTATTCATTAATGAATTGAGATTTCCTGTTTGTCGCTAAAGCGCCATGGTCACAGTCGTCGTGTGTCTGAAGTATGTACTGCCGAATGGATGAACACTCGCAGTGTAACAGGACAAATTAGCGTGAAGTTACACCGAAAAGAAAAAAAAAATGACGCCACGCTTGTGAGCCCGGCATCACTTGCTGGTAATATGCGATGCAAATATGGGTATGCATTTATTTTATATACACGCACACACACCCGCACGCACTTATGGCCAGGAAAGCACAGTGAGGGGCTCCGGAATAATTTGTCGCCTGCTGCGGTTCATTAACATACGGCCTTATTTATAGAAACGCAAAAGGTGTCTTGCATATCGTCCCAATCGAAACGCAGTCATTGCGGCTGGTAATCAGATGCACGACCTCAACAGCCGGACGCCATGGCGATTTAGCCACACCGGCGACATGAGCGTATCTACTTCATCGCTTAAATAGCGCCCTCTAGAAGCACGGACGCCCTTGACCAGAAGAAGCAGTCGCTGCTCGCATACAAATACGCGTTCCATTAGCCCCAGTTCAAGCGAATAAGATTCACATAAGGTGCAGAAGGGAATTGAATGCAAACGAACGACAAACGAACGGAGATGTCTGGAGTGCACGAGTTTTTCTCAGGTGCCACGACTGTGCAAAAAGTAATTGCTAGGGTTTTACGCGCATGCTAAAACCACGATTATTATGACTCGTGCTCTAGAGGACAGTTCTGGAATTTAGATTACCTGGTGTCCCTTAACGTGCGCCTAAATTTAAGTACATGGGACTCTCGCATTTCGCCTTCATGAAAACAACTGCAAAATGCCACACGCGCCATCGACTGAAGGAGGAAATAAAAGTAATGACATTTGTGAGAAAGATAACATCTGTATCGTGAATAATACAAGTTTGTCGGGCATTTATAAGTAGAACACTATAGCCATATTTCAATTTAATTCGTCTCCGCTACGGCACGCCTCAATCGCATCGCGATTTCGGTACGTAAAACCACAGCACTTATTAAAGACAGCCGCTTTCTAGTTTATTGTGCCGGCCACGATATACACTTTAATTCTTGTCACAACGTCTGACGCGTTGCTTCTCTCATACTTCATGAACCGTTGCTTTTATTTCTGCGGCCGACGCTAAGATAGACAAACATTTCTTGAAGTACTAGTTTAAGGCCCAAAGGATATAGATCTAAAAAAAAAAAAAAAACGGATGGGCCGATACCTTCCATTGAGCCGTAACCGGCAATAACGTACTCCGTGACAAGAAATTCAGAATACAGTTAGCCATCGCTAAAAGGCCACCGGACGAGAATCCGGTACAGTGCACGGTTTGTCCAGGACCTCCCGCGTATTTGCACGGGAAACAGTCGCATCTGACCTGCTCTTGCGCGTCTCCGGAGGCAAGGCTTTCGTGTTGCTTATATTGCCGCACATGCTGGTAAATGGTGCCATCAACGTTTCCGATTAAAGCAACGAAGAGAAGAACAAACACGGGGGCATGCAGGCGGGGATCGTTCTAATTACGCACCTTGATCTTGTCGGCCCGGGTGAGATGGATACGGTAGTGAAACGGGTTCGGCACATCCTTGGCCGGCGAGTAGGAACCCTCGATCAGCTGGCTCGTCATGTTGTCGATGTCATCGGGTGCCTTCAGTTGCGTGTAGTCTGCAAGGCAAACGGGAAAACGGGTCAGGTATCAGTACAAGAGCGACGAGAAGGTCGTTCGTGTACGGCTTTCTCGTGTACGGCCCAGCACCGCGTTTTCTTGCCGGTAACTATAGCACGCTCGTCCACCTCTGGAAACGATATCGAGACTAAGGGGATTCGGGCCTGGCGTTTCGTTCCAACGCTATCAACATAACTTACAGACGGTCCTTCGCTGCAGGCGCCAGCGCGAGCCACCCGAAGTCAACTTCCGCTCGATTTGTGACGCATCTTTCGAACGCGACGTGCCCGCTACTATGGATACGATACCCATAGAAGGATGATGAAATGACGTGGAAATCATAGACGCTGCTAATATAACACTTTACATACCGCGTGGGTAACCCGATGCTGCAGCCTGCATTGGAAAGCACGCACCTTGTTCTTGTTCACCTATAACGGGTGGCTTCCGTAGACGACGCGCACGTGCGCCCTCGGATTCGAACATCGCGGCAGTGGGACGTGGGTATCACGACGCAAAGAAAGTTCTCGTGCTTTATTAAATTTCTTGCTGTTGCTCTCACAGTTACGAAATCGCTTTGTTTTGAATGCAGCCGTAAGGGTAGACTTACTTCGAATTTTACACGCAGCTTCTGCGATTTAAAAGTAAGAAAAAGTAAGAAAAAGTAAAAAAGTAAAAGTAAGAAAAAGACGAAATAAAAACGACCCGAATCTCGAAAGAAAAGTGCCAGAGAAAAGCGCACGGGAACAATGGTAAGATGACAGCAGCAGTAGTCTGGCAATATTGACATAAAACAAAACAGAAAAAAGGGGGGGGGGGCGGGGGAGGGGAGCTTCATTTTTCCCCTTAAGCGACAGTGTCGTAAGGGTACGCTCACGGCGGCTGTTGCTGAAGACTTTCAAACTGGACGAGTCGGTGGGCGCGCGTGACGCCAGCACAAACAGCCGAGAAAGAGGAAAATAGAAGACAACGTTTCTTGGTTCTCTTTCCTCGTCTTTTGTCTGCGTGCTGTTCCCACGCAGCGTCCGCCAGCATTCAGTTCTCGCAAGGGCCGGAATTGACCCCGCTTATAGAACTCGTGGACTGTCTGCATAGCACTAAACACACGGCTCAAACAATTCTGCTCTTTTTGCCTTCGTTGACATTTTGGCCATTATTCCCTGCTATAAAGGCGCTACTGGACATGTAGAATCACTCGATTAAAAAAAAAAAAATGACGGTAAACCCAGCGCAGTTCCACTCAACGTTAAAGCTGTAGGAAGTGCGGAGCAGTGATTGTCAGGCGAACAAGGTTCGCCTGCGTTTCCCTTGTGTTACATTGCGGTTATGGTGCGTTATGTTGTCGTGCTGTGGTGTGCTTATGCGACGTTCGTTATGTTTATGTTTTGTGCACTTATCGTTTTATGTGATGGTCTATTTATGCCGCGTTAAGCTGGGTGCACGCATGTTCTGTTATACTCTTCTGCGGGTGAGGTATATGTGATTCTATTTTGATGCTAAGGCACGGATTGGTAATGCTATATGTCAGTTATCTGTTGCTATTGTCTTTAAAAGGGAACATTAGCACCCACCCGTTTGTGTCGCACCAGTTTTATCGGGAAAATTAGCATCCACCCGTTTGTGTCGTGGTTTAACCTTTCGTTTATATTGTCGCGACTGTACTTTGGAGAATGTACTTTGGTAGTCGAGAAAAACGAAGTAGGAGCACGAGCAAAGACCACCGGTCTTTCGGAAGAAGACGAAGTTTGGCGTCTGCGCTTACTGTGTTTTTTTCTGGGAATACAGTTCCTTGTTCTTTTTGTCCCATCGTGGTCCGGTCTTGCCTTTTCCACGTTGTGACAATATGCTCTTGTCTAGTGTTTATTTGTTCTTTTCATGCCATTATGTGCTATAAGATGTAGCAGTGAGCTGAGGGCAAGGAGTCGAGGGCGACAGCGGACCCGCTTTTCCCGTCTCTGTAACCCAAGACAGAAGACAAGGTTTTGTCTTTCCCGCTCTCGATTCATTTCTTGATTGCCCTTCACATAGTCACTGTAATGTAGCAGTGGGCTGAGCCAAGAGTGAGCAGTGGGTCGAGTACAGGAGAGGGTCGGCTTTCCCCTTTTGCGTGACGTAAGACGGCATGGCACATCAGACGCCAACAGCCCGGGCCCCTTGAGTGCTCCGCACGTAATATAGCTTGAGAATAACTGTCCTCGGCTAACCGTAAGAGTACGCGGCGTAGTGCATCCAAGAAAACGGACAGAACTTTACTCAAGTCCATTCACACACTCGCGATTCACGCTCGGCCATTCATAAGTTGTTCGTTTTCGGGTTCTACATTTCTTCGAATTCGAAAAGGGAGGAGGGTAATCTGGTGCTATATTGCAAGGTAGTACTCGGGCAGAAATCGGTATTTTTGTACCATTCCGGAATTCGGGGTTATTCGGGTTATATTTTCAAGTTTAAATCTACCAATGAGAACCATAGTGTCCAGAGTGCTGTACGCAGCTTGCGAAGTGAACTTAACGTCACTGAAGCTCACTTTAGCCAAAAGGATGCAACTTCGTTGTCCCGGCCTCTGGTAGCTACAGCGGGTGCAAAAAAAAAAAAAAAAAAAGACAGGCAAGCGCAACGTATTGAAATTCGGCGACAAATCGAGTTTAACCCGACTTCCCTAAAACGCGATCGTGGTGTAAGAATCTGATAAAAACAATTTTTAGCCAGAAACGAACGCTTATTCCTAACCAAGCCATTGCGGTTCACAAATAGGTGTCCTATTAAAAGCAAACTACTCACTCATGACGATAACGTTGCAGTTACGTACGAATCCCTTCGAATATTTTCTGCGAGGTAGTTCTCCGATCTTTTTTAAAATTTTTCTGCTCGCCTTATAACGCTTCTATCATCACGGCGAAATACTGCGCTTTTCTCTCTCTCTCTCTCTCTCTCTCTCTCCTTACTTCCAATAACTATTGCGCGCGAGCAGCTCTGTATACATCATCGCACAATGCATCAGCTGACGTCCTCGAATTGTTTCATTCGGTATACTCTACCATGACGTTTATATACGCTTTGCAGAAATTTTTCGGAAGTTCAATCGTCTGTAACAAATTGTGAAACTCGTTAACGCGTTTTTTTTTTTTTTTTTGCTTACAGCAGCTTTTTACGTCATCTTTCTTGAGCGCCTGCCATGCGCTATTGCATCTTGTTTATACGATATGCGCCACGAAGAAATTAAGGGGAGCAGACGACGTAAAACGCGGCCAGAGAATGATGACACTGACGCGAAAAACGCTTGTGCTGCTGCAGTAATACATACAGGGGCAAACGTGATAATCGTCAGAAAGGCAGACGTGGCCCACAATTGGATTGGCCAATACCTTACAGGCGCCATATGTTTATTGAAACAACTACAACAGCAAGGATGCCGGTGACCCAGATGGGCACTACAAGGCCCTCTGGGAAACAACTCGGTTGCACATTTGTGCGCCTACTTCGGTGGGTTTTTTTTTTTTTTGCTTGTTTTTTACTTTGCCACTGCCCGGCAATACATCACCCAGTCAATATCTGTTTCAAAGTCATCATTCTCGGAACCAGCCCCTTTACTTGTTGCCAGTACCAGTACAGGCATGTTCACTCAGTTTCTGGTTTCCAGTTCCCGCCATCTAAAACCGCGGGACCCAGAACTCTGCATAGCTATGCCATCAGTCGGCTGCATTAATGAAGTCGACAGCGCATAGCTCAGGAGCCTCACGCCCGCTATAATATTCGTTTATGCAGTACCTCTTCCTCCTTCGAATGGCGATATACCTTGGAAGTTCTCCAGTCCACAACAACCCGACTTCCACATTGAACCTTGACGACACGTCGAAGGGGCGAATCAGCTTCATCGCACCAGTCAAAGTATGGCCGTCAGAGGCCCCATGGGCTAAGGCTAAGGAGGTGTCATTAACCCTATACAACAAACAAGTGTGGAAATACAATTACTCTACCGTTCTCGCTGGAAATAATGACTAGTTTCAACAACAGAAATGACCCCGATACGCACAGCAAGACTGTAACTGCGAACAGATACGTAACCGCAGCAATGACCTCTTTTTAGTATTTCAAGTAGACTCCGGTGCGAGCTTCGAGCACCCTAAAACAATAGTTGCATAAATACAACCAAAACTAACCGCGAAGAAAGGACACCCAGAACTGATCTTCAGGTGTGAAGAACTAATAATCTGCGCGCTGTAGCCTGAGCTGTGGGGAAGTCAAGGTCAAAGCAACTACTCTCGCCTTCCGCGCGAGAAAGCTGAAAACAGCGAGAGCATCAGGGGCCACGTGCGGTCAAGGGCGGTGAGCGAGCCTTGCGTATCTCTTGGGTTGAACAGGCTGCCTCTGTTACTGAACGATGACGCCGATTCGAAAGCAGCAATGATGGTCGCGTGCCTTCAGTTATAATTGCACGATCTTTTTTTTCCCCTGTATTTCTTCTACGCAATGCTGTCAGAATTTGTTTACTTTGGTCGCAGTTCAGCGACCGCAAACAAGGGCAGCCGGTGAATATCCGCAGTGCGTTAGCGGCCGGCAACTCCACGTAGTCTACTTGCGGACTGAAGCAACAGCTATCAATTCAACAGATGGGCTAACAGCACTGTGTGTGTGTGAGAGATGTGAAGCAGTGCTGATCGTGACAAGGCGCACCGGAAGTTGAATTATCACAGTCAGCAAAGCAGTCATGATTTGATGAACCAGCGTGCTAGTTCATGGACTGTATTACACATACGACGGCCCGGTTCGTGCTAAATGAAACCGCAACTGCTGCGCTGGCGACCGCGGGCATCACTACGGCGGTTATCGACATTCCAGTCAGCATTGCTTATCGCACGGTTGCATCTCGCGCCTCCTCGGCGTGCATTTCAGGCCGTTGTATACGCTTGAGCTGCTGACCTGGCAAGCACGCCTGCTCTAGAGACGAACGCGATAGCAGCGTCACACGTGCTCTTCTACAGGCGGTGTCATCGAAATCCGCTCGGCCTTTCAGTATGCACCTAATGTCTCGGTCCGATTAAAATTTGCCGATCGAACAGCCCACCGACTCGCGATATAAAGGCCCCGTTTTGTGAAACATTCCGCTGCGCGTAAATAGTGGGTAGCGCGCTGTAACACGAGCATGCGTATACCGGTCATTTGGGCTTCCCCCATTGCGTTAAGCTTTTTTTATCTTTTCGTTCAAATAGTTCAAAGGCGCCCTTCAAGAAAGACACCGTTCTGTCTATACCTACGAATATCTCGCGAGAAAACATGTGCACGAATCCTTCAGCGGAAGCAAGAACAAGGCGGCGTTCTTTTCTTTTGCGGTCTTTCGCTCTCTGAGTGAGAGTGCATTTGCCTTATCTCTGGCTCTACACGACTCTTGTCGCGGGATCCGTTTCTATGGCACGGAGAGAGTGATGGGCGGGAAGATCGGGGAGGACTCATTATTCAGAACAGCAGATATAAATTCCAGTCGCGCTCAAAATGTGGCGTGTATGCAGCTGTAAGGATAGCCATTGCAGAACTCGGCAAGTTGCGTTGAATATATACAGTTCACGCACACTGCAGTTGCCGTTGTGAATATTTTAAAGCGAAACTTTCCTAGGAATACGAGCTCACCTTAGGAGGATCAGACAAACCAGCTAAGAGCGTCCGTCCCTTACACTATAGGCTTTACAGCAACATCACCACTCCTCTTTTTAGTCCGCGGCACCGACGTTGCCGTTGTGTTGCTTTACCCTATAGATAAGACCGCGACTCCTGTATCTTGTTATACTATGGAAAGCCTATACTGTATACACCAATGGTAGATACAACACGAAGTGCGCCAAATTCCCACCTTTAAGTGACAAATTAATGGAGAAAAATTTATGAAGCCAACAGAAATGATGTTAAGAAAATTACACAAAAAACATTTGTTGTTTTGATGAAATCACTGAACGCTTTATTATGCGTGCGATTTTCTGCCACTGAGACAGGGTGACGACGTTGACAGTCCAAATACTTGGATGTTTATGCATGCGTGCAAGACCTGGAAGTGTTATCCAGGGCCACTCATGGCGCATATGGCACATCCTTTTGACAGATGTTGCGCAAAATTGCGGAGCAGGCGGTTAACATGCCCTAGCATGCTGTCATTAAACATACAGCACAGTCGAGAATATAGGTATGTAGTACATGCAATGAGCGGTGAGGAGGGGAAACCGAGGGGACCGACATTGGTCAGTTATATATATCCCTCACAGACAACCAAGCTAGGAAAAACACAGGGAAAATAGTTTTATTGGTTAACAAAGACTGGTAAATTGCTTTTGGATTCCTCTTTATAAGGTCAAAATCGTTAGCAAACGGAGTGCGGAAGCTATATAGTGCAGCATACATGCACCATTTCAATTTCATTTTAAAACGTTTTCAATGCAGTATGCGCGTGTAGTGCGTAAGTGGGCTTGCGCGCGTGCACGTGTAAAAAAAGCAGGGCGCAACAGTTTTGCTGATAAGGAGACATGTGCTAGGAAAAGCTCGCAAGAGACACCTACGTTCGCTAAATAAAAGGGTCCTTACAATTAGGTCGTAAGTAAGAACTTATGCAATGACCTAAATAACCTACGAAGAGGAGGGAAAGATAAGATATACTAACTAAAAAAAGCCCAGATGATTAAAACGAAAGTCTAAGCCAGTTCCACTGCCGTGAAAGCTGTACAAAGTGCGGAGCAGCGATTCGCCCGTGTCTCCCTTGCTTTTTCGGTGTTTGTCGCCGCGTTTTAAATTATTCTCGTTTAATTTGATCTCATTATGCATTTACTTACCCTTAATGTGTATCTTTTATTCCATTACACCGATCTGGTTTATTTCAACCATTCTTAATCTGGATCCCTTTTAACCGGTTTTGGTCACTTTTGGCACGTTTTGACCCCGTTTTCAACTGCTGCTTTCTAAACGTGAGCACGACAGGGCCGCTAAGATGCTCCGCACTTAGGAAACCTAGTTGTACACCTATAGATAGTACCCAGCACCAGCAGGAGAGAGTCGAAGCAACGTGCTCCAAAGAAGGGAATGCACTGAGAGCGTGCATGCTACCTTCGATCCACAAAGATGTCTCCGATGGAGTTCGCAATCTGGTCAAGGGATCTCCCAAACAGATCCATGCACACAAGGGGCACAGTCGCTGACCGGAGTCGCAATCGGGCTATATCGCCACAACGCCGGGCCACTCGAGCTGGGTCTGCGGCACCCGAGGCTCCCGGATGCCCAGCGCGGGTTTCCTGCTCGCCGTAGCTCGAGGGAGGAGCAGCGCGAGATAACGAGGGCGAGGTAGGCGTGAGGAAACTTCGTTCCGCCACCGTTTCGCTCCGCTTGGCCGATCACACTTGTGTACACATACAGAGCGCTCCAGGGTCAATGCCGCGAAGCAACTTTCCCTCTGCGTGTGCGCGCCCGGTGCTTGTGGTATACATATAGGGGAAGAAACCACAAGAACGGAAGGCACAGCGTCTGGGCCGCTTACGCGCCCGAACGGCAAGCAAGCACTTGCTATACGTGAGATAAGAGGATTTTTTTTTAACGTTCCAGACAACCGCGAGCGAGTGTCCGTACTTTTTTTGAAACACCGGTATGCGTGAAATGTAAACAAGAACACTGTCTACCAGTACTTTCCGTGTACCTCATATGAAAGTAAAAGGAAAGCAAAGGAGTAAGAGTAATAAACTAAGAATGATAAAAGGAGCACCTCATCCACTCGGTGTAACGAAGGAAGTGGCTCTCTTGCGCGTTGTCGCAACCCCCCCTCTCTCTCTCTCACGCACACATTTTATACTCTTTACAGAGGCGGCGCTCGTACGCGCGCTCTGGCCAACAGCCGAGCACCATAACCACTGTACCACTGAGGCGGCCGTACGCGTGCGTATAACGGCGGACCTGTTAAGCCTTGCTATGTTGGTCTTTCAGTTCCAAGCGAAGTGGAGAGAGTGAAATCATGAGAGGAGGTGCGGACAGCCAAACAAATAGACGGAAAGCGAGAGGAAGACCGAAATCAATAAAACAAAATAAAATTTCTTGCGATTTCAACCCGGTTACCCATCGTCCAAACGCGAGCGTCATAACCAACAGGCTGCATGAACACACACACACACACACACACACACACACACACACACACACACACACACACACACACACACACACACACACACACACACACACACACACACACACACACACACACACACACACACACACACACACGGGTTTTTACGTGCCTACGTGCCAAAACCACGTGTCATTACGGGGCACGCCCCACAGTGGAGGGCTCCGGAGTAATTTTGGTCCACCTGGGGTTCCTTAACGTGCACTGACATCGCACAGTACACGGGCCTCAACATTTCGCCTTCATCGAAATGCAGCAGCCGCGGCCGGGATTAGATCCCGCGTCTCTCGGATCGGCAGCCGAGTGCTATAACAGCCAGACCACCGTGGCGAGGCATTTCCCCTCCATCGAATAACAACTAGGCTATACATCCGTGCTTGTAGAACATAGATCCATGGGAACTATATGTGATTGCTTTGTACGGACGATTGTAACCTAACCTGGTATGGGCGAGAGAAAACTGGGGGAGAGAGAAAGCGAGAGCACGTAGGAGAGGAGGAGATATAGAAAGAGAAAACGTGTGGTGAGTGAAAGTACGACGGTGAATTTCCTTGCAGACAAAATAAATACTTGATTTGCATGACAAGTAATGCTTTAGTGGTTTATTGGCGTCCGTGTGGCTTGTAATACAGCGCAAGTAAGGTGTGGCTTCGTTAAAAAAATTCTTTGCTTAACTTTGCAATATCATTTGCTAAGCCCCGACAGCGCCGCTGGTCATTGGTGTTTGCGATAGCAGATACGAAAAAAAAAAAAAAAAAGGAGAACCTTCAGGCGGGGACGCCGTCAACGAATTCTTAGAGAAGATATACCAAGTTCCAATTGTTAAAATGTTTGGTTGAAGCGAATTATTAGCAGGAGGATAACAGTACACTCGAAAAAAATAGAGGTATAGGCTGATGAAATCGAGAGTTCGACGGAAACCCGTCTGGTCGGGATGAAACATGAACATAAACGAAGTACACCGACCAATAAAAGCATAAAAGAGAAGAAAACTACGTTTCGGCTTCCCTACGGAAGCCTTGTTCACAATCAGTTCTTGAACAAGGCTTCCGTAGGGAAGCCGAAACGTCGTTTTCTTCTCTTTTATGCTTTTATTGGTCGGTATACTTCGTTTTTGTGTCCAGAAGTATAGGCTCAACCAAATTTTGCGGATCCGTCCTGAAACACAAGGCTGAAATTATGCTACAAGTGCCCCAACGACCGTGAAGTCGCAAAATCGCATGCCATCAGCAGTGCAATTCAGATGCTGCAAAGTAAGATACCATCTACGCACGAGTGCCTTATAATACCCTATAGCGCATGCCCTCAAGATGACTGCGGGCTGCGTATAGCAGCAGAACATCACGCTAAGCTTCAAAGCTCTATTTTCTCAGCTATCGTATTCAATCGTTTCCTGCAGCACGGAGATCCCTCAAGATCATGAACCAGTCTGCAGATACTATTCTGGAAGTTTGCCAGCAATTCGAAGGAAGCAACAGAGCGAGTAAGCGCATTCGTTCGATAGTATATAAACGGGCAAAAGTGTGACTCAATATGCGAAAAGTGGCTGAAAAAGAAAAAAAAATATCGTCTCGTTACTCTGCATTGCCCGGTATTCAAGAATAAAAACGAAAAGAACAGCATCCCTCCGCCCGCGTGTGAATGCAGTCCGATTATTCTGTGCGATGTCACTGCTTCCAAGTTCTGGGGGGATGATTTTGCATGTAGTGGATTAGCAGAAATCACGATTAGATATGTACATACGTAGTTTCCGCCTTTAAAAGAGTTTAAATAAACGAGGAGAAAATGGCACACCATCACCAACGTACGTGCAGTATATTGCTCGTTGGCTTACGTGCCGAAACCGCGATGCAATTTAGGTCACGCCGTACCGGTAGGAGGAGGAATGAACTTTATTTTGAAACCAGCAGGTTTAGATGGACGGGCCTAGGCCTCCCACGAGGGGACGTCAAGGGCTTGCCTCGACGCCGGTAAAAAAAAAAAAAAATTATGGAAAAAGACGGGGCGAGGAGGGGGGCGTTAATGTATATTAGGAGTTTTTTTAACAGTGAAGCTGCTGATACCTGCAAAAGACGACAGATCGTTCACGTTTATCACCATGCAATGATCATGAAATAGGTGCGCGTGCACTTCTATGAAATGCCTAATGCGCGGCATTCGCGCGCGCACTTTCTTGTGCTCATGCCTGCGGCCCACTGCTTCGTAAAGTCGGAGCCGTTTTTTATGAGACGCTATAGTAAAATAGCAGCGCCACAGTTCTGCCTAGCTTCGCCGAGCCGCGGCGCCGTAGCCGATGCCTGCCGCGCGGAGTCTTGCCACAGCTGTGGAAGTGACGTCACCGCGCCGATCCTAGTAAAACCTCCGCGTCACCGGCGCGGCGACAGAATGCCCCACTTCGCCTCGCCAAGCATATCATCGCGAAGATAGGGTGACCGAAGTGCGTCACTCGCAAAGAAGAGGAAGCGCGGAGCCAAAGCCGCATTCTTCTACTCGACGGCGTGTGAGATGACTTCAGACTGATCCGGAGTATCGCGCCAGTGAAACGGTGGCGATAAGGAGATCCAGAGTTATGGTTCCGTGAAAACGGACAAAACCGTTTGTATATGCAGAGGCATTCCCAGAACAATCAGGGCCTGTCAGTCGCACCACAGCACAACTACGAAGGGGATGACTGGCAATGAAAATTTGTTTTTCGGTTCTGTTTAAAGCGCATCGTGCTCGGAAAGAGTCAATAATGTGATTTTCACAATGTAATCACCAAGTGTCACGGCCATTCATTGCGACAACGCCAACCAGAACATGCGTGTGTGAAACGTGTACGGGAGTACGAGTTAGCGCATTTGACGCAGGAAGAGAAGCGCGAAGAAAAACGACGGACGAGAACTTGTCTTGTGGACCGCATCTCTAGGAAGCGGGTCGTTCGAACGTACGCGCAGGTCCGGGAAACAGCGGCTCCGAGAGGCGCTCTTCCCGCACGTAGCCGCTCTCCTGCCCCGCAGACAGAACGAAGACCGGTTCCCAATGCCCGGTTGAAAAGGCGAGGACGCGCTGATCCCGTGAAACGGCACAACCACGCCGTCGTCGATAAACATCGATAATCCATCGATAAAAGAACCGCTTAATTAGTGCACTGGTACATTTTTTTTTTTTTTTCAACAGAGAAGACCTTCAACGATGGTGATCGTTCTTGAATAGTGAAGGTCAATTGGCTTATGGGAGTCATTGAAGGACATCGTGATAACTACACGCACTTTACGAATAGGTTGCACGTACGCCAGTTGCCTTCCGGTTTTGCGTCGGCCATCGCCAAGCACATGCGTCGGGGTCGCGTATAGTGTCAGGGCAGTGTTTACGTCCGTGCGGTGGATCGTATAGATAAGAATTGTGCAGCACTTTGACCTCGACACTTTTGATGAACGTGAGGGACCAATGCGGGCCACACACAAAAAATAAATCGCCCTGTGACAGCGTACTGGATCCCCATAATGCTACCAGACGCTGTGCAAGCCGCTGTTAATAAAATCCTACCAGTGGCCTACTACCAGTCGGTACTAAAAATATCTCATATATTGTCAGTCATGTTTCATTAGACTTGAGTGTTTAGAAGTCGACTGACAAAGAGCGGGTGAGTTTTGAACCTCACTGACAAGAAGCTGCAAGCGCGTCGCCGTGCACGGTCAGGAGAATTGCATGCGGCAGCGAAAGAGCAGTCCAGTGAACTAGCATAGAATGGTGAACTCAATTTCTCTGTGTAGTCTGCGCCTGAGACCGTAGTGTTGCTCATAGTCGGTGCGACGACTTCGCACGGTCAGTCTTCGCGGACGCAGACTGCTGCTGGCACATTAGTAACCGTGTTTTGGAACCCGGTCCTTTGTCGAAGAGCTTACCGGGAAAGCGTATAAAGCAAGCCTAATTTCCTACATTCCAAATGTGCGCACCGTGCACCTTTCGACACAAATTTGTCTTGTCCATGTGACGCAGCGAGCGCTTATAAAAAAAACTCCGCAGCGATTCGCTCAGCGCAACGTCAAGAGCACTCGCGAGCACAACTCCCCTGTTATGGAGTGACGCTCGTGCACACGAACGTTGTTCAGCATCTTGAGGTTCCTGTGATGAGCGCAAGCTATATGGAAGTACCTTTCCACTCAGAGCATTTATGTGCGGTCGAACTGGCTTAGTATATAGGCAGAGTGACTGCATTCCCGAGTGCGCTCCCTTTCGGTTTAGCTTGCGCCTAGTTCTCGTGCGGCTGCAAAATATTGCACATGTAGCCAATGTGAGGTGCGACTTCCATGGCTTGAGTCTGTGTCGCCAGCCGCAAGCTCGCCAAGATGGTCGCAAGAAATCAAAGAAAGGAAAACCGAAGGAATATGGATGCATGAAAAGCGTATAGATACGCGAGCAGGAACGGTCCCGATATTATCAGTATACGTGACACACCAATAACTAATTGCAGCACTGAGCGCGTAACTACATAGCGTTCAATAGAAAGCATTCAGAACGACTGTTAGGCTGTATAAACACGGAATACAGGAAACCATTGCATGGCTTGCGAATTACGGACCCAGTGGAGATGACAGAGGCAAGGCAGTGTCTTGCAATTTATATTTAGTGGAAGAAGCACCGCGGAACTGAACGGATTCGCGAAATTGTTATATTTAAAATGCTGCTTCTGCTGCACGATGTGTGCTATATATATATATATACATACATACATATACATACATACATACACATATACATACACATATACACATACACATATACATATACATACACATATACATATACACATACATACATATACATACATACATACATACATACATACATATACATACATATATATATATATATTAACCTGTACTGCAGCGGCAACGAACATTCCCGATCTTGCTTTCCATCCCTGGCAAACTCTATGAACGCATCTTAGTCGTAGGAGAATGTTTCAGCTATTTCAACTCAAAATGCAGTTGCGGTAATTCAGCGGCACTCTGTCCTGTAGAGCAAGACACCACGGCTTCTATGCGCGGTCGCTGCAGCCGCATTCAGGTATATGAACAAAGTTTAAAAGACGCTCGTGTACCACGCTTTGCATAGGAGGCGGCTGAAATGAATCCATAGCCGTCCATTATACGGCGTTCTCTCATCACCCGGGCATTTTTCCCCCCCAGTCAATCATCAAAATTTGAAGGTTTTAGCGCACGAAAAACACGGACTGAGAAAGACGTGACACACGCAGGCGCTACGTGCAACAATGCCTATTTCGAAAAAAAAAAGGGGGGGGGGGGGCGGGGAACCGCATATATAGGCAACAAACATCGCTTTTCAACCATCATCATTACAGGCACTTTGCAAATTCAGCTATCTTTGCGTAGATAAAGGGACGGTTTGGAAACGCACATATCTGCCAGCCTATCAATCGATTCAGCCTCGATAATTTCGGGTGTTAGCCGACTTCTGCTGGTACTGATGATTGAACATTCCTGAAAAATGTGCATGCACGTGCTATGCGCATCGTCACTTGTATTTGAATTACTGCAGTGCCTGCAGTGAGCATCGAGGAACCCAACCGGCCCTTTTTTGTCCACGTTGTACTGGTGTTCCTTTAAACGCTCGTTGACGCACCGTCCACTCTGACCTAGATAATTCTTGCCACATGTTAATGGAAGCTTGTACGCTATTGCATCCTTACATTCTATAAACGAGTTTTGGTTTTTATGCTTCTTTTTGCACCCCTGGTTCTCCGATGCTGCAGGTCTGGTTAGTCTGCACAAACTGTGCAATTTTGTGGGAGAAAACAATACTTTGACGTTCGTGCCGGTGTGTTTTAGTCGGTGTGATAACCAATAGATAATGACCGCAACTTTCCTCGTGTCAGCTAGAAGCGGGCTGGCGGGAATATTTTTTGGCTCGTTCATCTTCAGAAGGCCTTCAGATACACTGACAAGCACATGCGGAGGGTAACCCGCGGACCGGAGACGACCAATCTGTTCACGGGAATTTTCGCTCATACGCTCGGGGTATGACTTGAGTAGGGCGCTTGCGTACTTAAGAAAGCCTTCAAGTATGCAATACCAACACTCCCAAAATGCGACGTTACTAAAATCATCAAAACTTGAAAGCTGACAGAGTCGTGCCTTACTCGCCAACTCATGGGCCCGCTCATTACCGGAGTTCCCCGCATGGTTCCCCCATTTGGCTGTCTCATGACCTGTCCCTCAAAACGAACTGGCATATCCTCAGATGCTTGCATCGAGGCCGTGAAGAGGAACTGCGCTTCCCTTCCTCCAGTACAACGCCACCGAGGGATCATCTTATAGATTAGATTTCCGATGCAGACGACATCCTGTCCCAGAGGATTATCTCGAGGAACAGAACCACTTGAAAAGAAGGGTTCATTACGCTCAGATCTCGCCTCCTGCGTCACTAGACAACACACACACGTGGTCATGGTAGGAGACGTCGTCGCCTTCTAGTGGTGGCGGCAGCAGCGCGACGACCCCGACCACCCGCAATCGCTTCCGCAAAAGAAATGCTGTGCATCGAGAGTTGGCTCTAGATCTCGCATCTCTTCTGTGAATGCGAAGGAATATAGACATCCTGCGGTATACGTGCGACCTGAGAAGACGCTCCTGGGATGGATCCAAGTATATATATACAACCACGGAGTAACGCCGACGGGACGCTTAACTGAGATATACTATATATGTAACTTTGCATGGTATATACCTCACGTTGCGAAACAGATTTTCCCACTGACCACTTTTTTAAAGTAGGATCAGGGACATCATTGAAATTATGTATTACAGACCTGTAGCAGGGACGCCGACAGGCCTTGTTTTACTGTCACGATAAAAATGATATTAAAAGAAGGTTTCATCGTGGTACACAAAGGCGCGCGCTTTTCGAGGTGCCTCTAAAGGTAGCTTCAGCACCCGTAATGCTGTTTTAATGTCATACGCACCAGATACTGCATAAGAACGCAAATGGAGACTCCGCTTGTACATATGAACACTATCGGAATTTGAGTGAATCGCTTGAATTTCATTCTCTTTTTCTCGCCATCACAAATGTGTACGTATGCCATATTCGCGCTGGGCCGTGCTGCAGCGGACAGTACGCAAAGGCTAAAGAGCTGGCCATAACGCACAACGTTTTATCTCGTGTTTCATTGAAAAATGTAGTCTGCGCCAGCGCACTAGAGAGTGACAACGCCCGAACTAACAATCTTCAACCTGGCAGCTTCCGTGTGGAACCAATCCTCTCCACGCACGTGCACCTACATACGGCGTATATTGTCCTGGCTTCGGACGTGCACTGCAAGAACCGGGTGCAGCTGAAGGACGTCTATCGCGCCGCGATAAACGTGTTTGTTTCGAGTCCTCGTCGTGCCACTGGCCTCACATTAGGGGTCAGCCACAACCCGCACTGACGGTGAACATGATACGAGGTCTGCGAGGGCAAAGGCACGGGGCGTCAGAGCGTGCACGCGACCTTTACACTGCCGCGAGTTGCTGACCTCCCAGCGAGGGCGCAAATGCACACAGGACTTGCGAGCCGTTGGACAACGCCGCCTCGACGAACGCACTGACGTGGACACGAATAACGATAACACCACTCACTTCCGCAGCCCAAGTTAGCCAGCAGCACAGCCCTTAAACAGCTCTCGCCCCTTCCGCCCTCATTTACTTTTCATCCCAGCAGTGCGTTGGCTGCACTGCGCAGTGAGTCTACACTGCCAGGATTGCGAAATGGGCGGCTAAAGTGCACAAGTATACTTGAGACTCAAAAGTATGGTCGCAGAATGAAGTTGAGCTCGGAGGGAAAACCTACAAGTGCTAATCCTCACGCAAGAATCAAAACCTAGAAGCGTACTTATAGACACGGCGATAAACTGGATGCGAATAAAAAATAAAGAAAGGACACATGAAAAAGATCTGAAGCAATAATCTGTGATAACACAAACAGCAGGTGCTTTCGATTTGACGCGCGAGTTGCATACCGAAGTCCGACAAAACCAGGATGAGGCGAATAACCGAGGTCGGGTGCAACAAAAGTTCGGAAACCAGTCTGCATCGTAACAGAATGCCGAGATACTCACCAGCTTGCCCGTAGGCGAGGGGGGGTGCCTTGGGGCTCCGAGCCTCTCCCGAAATTTTGGTTCGGGATTGCGTTGATAATACAGTGTATTGCTAATAACATAAATTTAAACGTATTAATAACGTTGCATTAAAAAAATCACTTTTTGGACATAATTCGATTTTTTTCAAAATACATGTTTTTTCTCAAATAGTGAAGGCCTTAATTTAGCGAGTGGGCCCCCTCCCGAAAAGAAATCCTGCCTACGGGCCCGTTCACCAGGATCAGCAGAAAGTGTCCGCACTTTAAAGGAACACTGAAGTGGTTTTAAATTCTCGAACTTAATAAGAATTCGGAATCTGACGTCGTGTAGGATGCGTACGATGTTTTTTTTTTTTTTCGCAATGTTTAAACAACAGCGATATAAGCGCCCAAGCTTGGTCCGCGGGAACGCCCCACGGCGCGCTCGGAGTGCATGCAGGTAAGGAGGATGTCAGAGTGAAACGCTGATAAGTGACATCATATTGAGGACGATCAAGGTAGCCGCATTGGAGCGTTGGTTTGCGGCGTTCATTTGCGGCGTTGGTTTCTGTGCGCGCACTAGCACAGCCAAGGCAGAGTTGGGTGCTGCGAGGCACTCACGATGATGTCATGAAGCTCTTCAACCAATCATAGGGAGCGGCGAGGTTTGAGTTGCCGCCCATGACACGCGCCGCGCGTTTTTTTTTTTTCTTTCAAAATAGAGTCATTTGCTGAAGTTTATGCCAATTTTCGACGCGATATTCGAGTTCACCGTATGAAAAATGATAAAATAGCCCTGTAACCTCAATTTTCTTAAAAAGTGCTTCAGTGTCCCTTTAAAAAGGATTGACATTTAAAGCAGGTAGGGATATTAATTGAAATGCATTCGATATAAGCAAAAGACGTTGAGGGCGTCGTGAAAGAAGAAGAAAAATCGGGGAAAGAGATAGAAATAACGGGAACTTTTCACAAATGCAGGCAACTGCGAAAAATTGAAATGGCTTATAATAAAGAAAAGACCAGCGCGATGCAAACGACACGCTGGACTGCGATATAATCGAAATCTGATTGGAGCAAACCGGCAATGTCACAATCTGCCGCGCCTTTTACAGATATACAGTGCGATAAATTGATTCTAGGGTTTTACGAGTCACAACCATTTAATTGGCGTTCTTAAAGGTGCACATATAGTACAGGTACCCCAGAAAGCAGGCAGAACGCGCGAGCACTGGAAAGTCCGTTATGTCCCAGCGATAGCAGCGGTGTCAGTAGACGTCAGCATGAGCATAGAAAATATGTGGTTCCTTTTGATATCTTAAATCCCGCCCGATTAACGGCTCAAGCAGAGGAGCGCTTAGTACAGGGCCGACGACAAGGGAACCTCTATGCGCTTGCAGCAAGCATTTATATTCATGTTGACGACACAAACTCCACATGCCGTGTCGTGATGCAAACTTTCTTTGCGTATGTCATGTAGTACGCACTGCTGCCGCTAATACACACATATGTGCCTCGGCTACACCTCACGCTTTCCATTTACTTTCTGGAGCACCTGTACACCCGCGATTTTGCACTGCGCACGTAACGCGGCCGCAGTGGCCAGGAATTGAACCTGCGTCCTTGAGCTTAGCGAATGCTGGTATATAGCTTAACTGAGCGCTAAGTGGGTGTATCATGTGATTAGAGATACAGTGAATACACCGCATGACAAAACGGGTTGTCCCTGCGCTGCCCCGAATCAGATTCCAAGTGCCACAGAGCTACGGTAGCAACTGCCAGCAACGGTCGGACGCTATAGACCCTTTTCATAAACTGCAAACTAGCTTTCATGCAATGCAGCTTGCCCTACTAATGGCGGCATTAGCAATCTCGCAAACAACGTGTGCAAGCGCAATTTGCTTGCGATAGGGCATGTAAAATGTCGACGCAGCCCTTCTGATACAAACATTCCCCAAAAAACGGGCCGAAGCATGTGCAACCTGAATTTTGACAGCATTTAAATAATGACAGCTGTCGCCATTAGTAGGACATGTTGCATTGCAGGGAAGCTAGCTGTACAGTTTATGAAAAGGGTCTATACGCATATGCAATGCCGCTATACGCATATCCAATGCCGAAACTTGCGCAACCTTTATCGTCACCGGCTAGCGATCTGGCAATATGACTGGACCACTGGACTTGTCAAGCAGGTAACTCGCCCGCCGCAGGCTGGTGGAACTTCCCCCACCGAAAACAGGCCGATTAGTATGGCAGCTTAGTTACCTCGCTTCTCGCCTTTTATTTTTTTTTCCCCCTGCCTATTAACTCTCCCCTCATAATCCCGTCCAAGCAATGTGCTTTAAACTTTACTTACTCGTTGTTGTCGACGGCCGTTGGTGATGGGTCGACCTTCGCCCAGAACTTCGCGACCCATGTGAAGGGAACGCGGCCGTAAGCACACATGGCGACGAACGGGAGCGCGAAATACATTTGCGTCTATGTGTACATGAAGAATACATTTTGTTCTGAATGCGATTTCGCTGCCACAGCGCGTCAGTTTACATGCGTGCCACGCGACGCCACAGTTGTCACAAACACTCGGAAAGCAGGTGCTGTAAGAAACGGTTCGAGCAAACACACACGCAATATATGCAAGCTCAGTAAGCCTGCAGCGCCACTTATCGACGTCAAGAATCTGAAAAACCCCGACGTGCTCGCTTGCTTCAAGCCCGAAACTCGGCGCCAGTCGCCCAATGCGCATGTGCATTTCGATGACAGCACACTGTCTCGAGATGTACCTACAGCGACACAGAAAAGCGCCAGCTGCAGCGTTAAGAAACGCTCCACATGCTTGACGCACCAGTTGCAAAGAGTCGGTATTCGTCCACCTGTAGCAACCGGGCGCGCGCATGGCACACACACACACACACACACACACACACACACACACACACACACACACACACACACTATATATATATATATATATATATATATATATATATATATATATATATATATATATATATATATATATGACGACACACACGTGCGCGTGATCGCCGGTTGACACATGTTGTGAATTTAGAAAAGGGGTGCGCAATTTCCCATCAAGCTTTTTCTTTAGCGCTGCCTTGGAAGACGCAAGCGAGCGTGTCAATGCACTGACTACGCCTATGAAAAGCAAACGTATACATTTATCTAGTCCACCATCAAACCAACGGATCTGGATAGTTTGTTGATTCTGATCTTAATTAATATGTATAACCTCGAAGGCTAACATACGAAACACATTCAGGGGATGTATTTCCAAGATGAAAATTCGTAATTATCTCGCAAATCCATTTCCAGCTGCTTGATCGTGCCTTCCAAGGCGTCTTCATCTCATGAGCTTTGCTCTTCGTCTCCTGAAAGCGCTAGCTAGCTTACAAAAATGTGTGGCCTTTTTAGAAACTATACATGTATACCTCCTCTCACCTTTCTGAGGAATTGACCCGCTTGTATAATGAGTCTACGTTTTAGATTTTGGATTTGAAGGACCAGTCAGGCTGGTCCCTCAAATCTGCCTGGAGCAGCTTTTAGCTCTGAGGAACCGTCGAAACTTCTCTGGTGAAGTAAAGGTTGATTGGTTGATTGACTGAAAAAAAATTCTGTACGCACCCTGCGGCTGTTCTGCATAGCTGATTCTGCACACTTTCTGCATGAGTACACAGACATTCCGTTCACTTTGTGCGATAGCTTTCTATGGGCAAGAGACCTGTCGCGTAGGCATATACAGAAAGTATGCACGGTGTCACTCGTTATAGAAAATGCCAATTTTGAAACAATACGCAATTAAGTAGGTCTTTTCTACATTTAAATAAAATCTATAGCACTAATCCCCGCTTCCCGCCGGTTTCAAATACACAGGTTTCATCTGCGTAAGTTGACGAGTCATTGCTTCAAAAACAGTGCAGCAGCTGACTGGGCCCTATCCAGCCACATGCATCGTGGCTGTAACATACCGAAAGCGCTATACTACCTGTCGTGTGTGTCGATCGTGTATATGTAGTATGGATGTCTTTCGAGGTTCTCCGCCTGCGCCGTTTCTCGAGTGTTCATATATCGCATTCCTTGTGCCTCAACTATGCGTAGTTATAAGAGTAATAGTCGCGTTCCGTTCGCAAACCTGGCATTATCATCGGCAATCCAGTGTTAATGTTTTGCATCCTGCACACGGAGAAAATTGTAGGGCGTAATAATTTACAGCAAACCCATTTTTTAGCGGCCTCTTTTATGTCGCTCACGGTGCACTCAATTGCTGTATCACCTGGATCGGGGCCTTTAAATTCGACGACAAATATCTGAAACTACCTACTGTTTTTTTTTTTTTTTTCGAATTGAAGAAATGGGTATGCCATAAAATATTATGCCCTACAACTTTCCCTCATAAACAGGAACCCCTAAGTAGATAAATTAAATGTTATTTAATAAACATTTGATAATTAGTCAATTTAACGCAACTATAGCAGGCAAACATTGCGGCCTCACCGTAGCGATTGTCGGCGAAGACAAGTGCCTCACTGTGATAGCTTTTCTTCTTAAAAAAAAGAAGAAGAAGAAGAAGCAGTCTTTGTACATATAAAACTGGCCCAGAGCGAAGCCATCTATAGGAACGCAAAGGCGTCTCGCCGAAGTGGCAACGGCCGCACCGTGACGGTCAAAAAGAGCGCGGTCGAGATGAAAGGTGCGCATGAAGCTACAAAGACGCTTCTTGCTTCGTGAACCTTTTCTGGAGCGCGACCGCCGACGGCAGCTCGCCTCACTGCGTCCGCCCACGATGCGGCGCGGTTTCGTGCCTTCTCGTCTATTCTGCACTCTGCGACAGCGCGTGGCCGCCCGCCCGCCGACGACCTACGCGCATAGAGGGGCGAAATGTCTTTGAACGCGACCTTTGACCCGCGTTGAGCGGGCCGCAGGCGCTTAGCTCTGAAAGCCCGCTCACGTTAAGCGCAGAAAAAAATAAAAAAGGAAATCGAAAAGAAAAAGAGAAACGAAGAAAAGATATAAAGGGCACAATCTTTTCCAACTGCGAGCATTAGGACTCATCTACGAAGACGCGCGCGGCGTAAGCTTATTACAAAGGAGGAAACGGGGGAAATTACTTCTGCCCATTCCCACGGCTTCAGCTCTCGGCGTTACAAAAGAAAGGGGCTACGCCGCCTGGAGGCCCAGCCCTTTAGAGGTTTCTACCAACTAATGTGTGCTGTGAAAAAAGGATATTCTTGATTGCGAAGCGCTTACTTCACGTGCAGGAAAAAACAAAATTATGCAACAGCGAAACGACCGCGCACGCATCTAAAATTTGGGTACTTTCTGCCAGCTGCCTGCTTGGCTTCCCCGTCTTGCCGATTTCAAGCGCAACAAAAGCGGGGCCCGAATACGAGCAACGTATATAGGGGCGGTGTGCTAGGACGAAGAAGAAAGAAAGAAAAAAAACACACACACACACACACACAACGGACATACTAAAACCAACAGTATAGAGAGCAAGTCAATGGGAAAAGAGAAGGCGCACAAGGTTTCTTCCATTCTTCTTCTTCTTATTATTATTATTATTATTTATTTATTTATTTATTTATTTATTTATTTATTTATTTATTACAATACTGCCGGTCTGATCTTCAGACCTTAGGCAGGAGTGGGTACAAGTAAATACAAAATGAAATGGTTACAATAAACACATATGAGGCATTGCAGCAATAATAACAGAACCTCTGTTAGCAAATACATGAAGAGAAATGCCACAACTGAACATCAATAAAAAAACATTGAATTAAAATAATAGGGAAAAAATATATATACAACAAACTCATACAAACAAAGCAGCAACATATTTAAATAACTAGTGAAAACATGGATGCATAAAGATATGGAAAAACTGAGTGTCAGGCAAAGACATTTGGAAAAAAAGGGCGTCAGGGTTCATGTAAAACTACGTCGGAGCTATTTTTTATGGATTGAAGGGCCTGTAGATAGAATGATAGCGACTGGCATTCCAACACAGTTGAGGGGAGGGAATTCCAATTGGTTGCAGTTCTCGGAAAAAAAGAATACTGGAACATGTTGGTGTGACTAGAAAACTCCGCTACTTTTTTAGCATGATGGGACCGAGTAGGCGGCCGGTGAGCGTCTTTTAGATATGTATCCTTTTTGATGTGTCCATGATAAAGGAGATAAAAAAAGTTTCATTCGATCGCGGTATCGCCGAATTGCCAATTTCTCGAGCTCAGCCGTTTCTAGAAGAGATGTGACTGATGCCTCCCAGCTGTACTAATTAAAGATAAACCTAACTGATTTCCTCTAAATTTTTCTAATATTGAGATGTTTCTTTTTGTGTATGAATCCCAAACAGCTGCATAGTATTCCAGGAGTGGCCGAATAAGTGTTTTATAGGCTAATAGGTTAACTTCTGCTGGAGACTTACTCAAACGCCTCCTTAAGTATCCGAGTTTTTTCATTGCCTTTCCATGTATGCAGTCAATGTGGTCGTTCCATCTAAGATCTTGAGAGATGATGACTCCCAGATACTTATAGTTAGTTACTACTGCAAGAGGTTCATTATCAAAACAGTAAGGAAACGTTATAGGGTGCTTTTTGAGACTAATTGTCATTGTCACAGTTTTCTTTTTGTTTATGGTCATTTGCCAGTCTGTGCACCATGTTTGAATTAGGTCCAAACATTTATTTAATGTAACCTGGTCATGGGGTGTGGTAATTTCGCGGTATATAATACAATCATCAGCAAAAAGCCTTATTTTAACGGGAATGTTCTGAACGATGTCATTGATGTATACGAAAAAAAACAGGGGACCGAGAACAGACCCTTCCGGGATACCCGAAACGACTGAAAGGGCGCGTGAAGTTACGTTGTCAATGGCCAGGACTTGACGTCTACATGAGAGGTAGGCTTCTATCCAAGCTAGTAATGTGCTGTTCTTGAGTATTGGCTCTAACTTCAATAATAATTTTCGATGAGAGACTCGGTCGAATGCCTTTTCGAAGTCGAGAAATATAATGTCGACCTGGTTATGTCTATCTAGGGCCGCTGCTAAGTCATGGACAGTTTCGATGAGCTGGGTTGTCGTTGTTGTCGTTGTTGTTGTCTTTCCGGCTTCTTTATTGCTAGTTTTATTCAGAAACAACTGAGAAATGGGCGGAAGGATGCTACAAGCCGTTGCACACTTCCGGGTCATAACGAACATGACAGAGGGCGTGCTCACGCCAATGCATGGCATGTGAAAATTTTGCAGTTTTCGCCCATAATACGAAACAGTGACGTGCGCGGTGTGAAATTATACGGAGTAAGTCTTGTACCGTTTCGTCATGACATCGGGTGGAATAAGAACCGCAGGTGCTTCACAGGCAATCTGCTTTCCGGAAGGAGAAAGATAAATTAAATCCCGGTATTGCAGGCGCCACAAGTATTGTCACGTTGAATTGACAGTCCTGCTGAGAAGGCACACAGACAAGGTGATCAGTGATGTTCAATACTAGGCAGCGGAATTTCAATTCTCAAGGATGAAAATTCCCTATTTTAGCCACCTTTTCCATGCAACATCTTCCGAAAATCCCCCATAAGTTCCCCTGCAATAACAACAACAACAATAAAAAAAAAACATGACACAGCAACATGCGCATTCAAAAATGTTCTGAAAACAGCACATCGAAAATGGTGATGTTCGTTAGAGGCAAACTTCGCAAACAACACCTCCGCCTTGTACGTTTTTTTCGTGGTCCAATAGTTCACTCTGCATTAACCAGATTTTCTTCCAAGCATCTTCAAGCAATGACCCCTAAATAAAATTAAATCTCAGAGGCTGTTGTTCTGCTTGCTATGGGCAGCGGAGGCGACTTTTCGGAATTATTGCGTCGAGATTTGGACACTATACCACCCTACCACCTCGGGGGCCATGCCACGATAGTGATTCGTTGTGAATTTTCGGCAGGAGCAAGGGTTGCCGACATAATCTGCAATATTGGCTCGTGAGGCGTAAAATTTTCAGCATACCCAGAAGACATTCCCACCTTTCCCTTTCCATTAAGATTACAGTCAAAAATTCCCCGAAAAAAAGGGAAAATTTCCTGTATGCAGCATGGCTGGAAGTCACTTGGGAAATAAATGATAATCTGCACTCTGGCGAACTCGTGCCCAAAGGATTCGGCGGCGGCGAAAACAGCATGCGCGGTCGAGCGTCGGCGGTTAGGGCGCCAGCGCTCTCGCCAGTCAAGTATTTATACCCGCGACCTCCCGCGACGCCGAACGTTCTATAAACGCGTCAATGCGCACCCATCAAGTGACAAAGTGGGCCCACTTTTCGCCCACGCGCTATGGCGACGCGACAGCGGAAACAAGTTGAAAACGGTACTGCACGAACAAGCGGTCATTCACTGATCACGAGGGTATAGTGGCGGACTTGGGATTAATTTTGACCCCACGCATGCATTCTCTGACGTGTACCTAAATCTAAACACATGAGAGGGTTTTTTTTTTGCATTTTTTTTTCATCCTCATTGAAATGCGGCGGCCTTATAGTCGGGTACAACTTTAGAAGGCAGCGGCATTTTCCCCTCAAAGGCGGATGAACACGAGCCTCCATCAATAGGCGCGCACCTCAGGTGACGTCATGAGCCGGACGGCCGGGGACACCGCCGTCGGAGAACAACATGGCCGCCGTCGCGTCGAACAGGGCCGAGTCGCGTCAGCTGTGTGCGTCTCCCTTCGTCAGAGGGAATTCGAATTGTTCGTGGTGGCCTGTCATGCCGGAAATATTATTGTGAGCTTGTGATGCACAATTTATGCCGCGTGCGTTTGTTCTGAGCCGTGAGCCGGCGATGAGAGATTGTAGCGTGCGGTGCCGTCGATCTTGCTCCGTAGCAGACGACGCACAGCGTTGTAGAAGGCACGGAGTTATTTTTCTCGCGCGATGCGGCATGTGCTGTAGCATTTCCATCATGACAGTTTTAACAAAGCACTCGTTAAGATACAGAAATATTATTTATACCGACAAATACGCGTTTTAGAAGCAGTCACAATTTTTTGAGCGGGACTATTTCTTTAGTCGCGGAGGCAATTGGCTGCTGCGCTTCGGTCATCTGGGCGGGGCCTCTCCTGTCTTCTAAAGTTGTACCCGACTATAGTATACAGGGCGTTTTTTTAGTTGCACCAAATTTTTTAAATGAGAAAAACATAAATCGCGGAAATGTTTTGTGTACCATTCGAGTGTACGGATTGGGTGCCTCTAGATACTGAACAATTTTCGCATTTGTGTGCATAATTAGCGAAATTACGCTAATTAACCGTTTAATTAGCTGTAATTGGTGGCTACAGCAAATTAGTACTTTGTAGGCCGTCCTCGACACTACCCATCCCAAGGATCAAATTTTGAATAGCGGAGTGCATGTCGGAGCTACGTGAACAATTAGTTCCCCCTTGGCAGGCTCCTTGAAACCGAAACTGGCCGTAAAAAGAGCTTCTGTGACGTTGACGTCACCGCTCTCCCCTCTACCCGGCTTTCGTCTGCTCCGGTCGCGCAAGCAGCTTGCGTTATCTCCTTGCTGTCTGCGTCGGACGCCGCGGGCGAGTGACGAAAGCTGGGGGGGGGGTCGGTGACATCAACGTCTTTTTCCGGCCAGTTTCAGTTTCAAGGAGCCTGCCAAGGGGAACTAATTGTTCGCGTAGCTGCGACATCCACTTGTTTGTTTTTGTGGGGGTTTACGTCCCAAAACCAGTTCTGATTATGAGAGACGCCGTAGTGGACGGCTCCGGAAATTTCGACCACCTGGGGTTCTTTAACGTGCACTGACATCGCACAGCACACGGGCCTCAACATTTCGCCTCCATCGAAATGCAGCCGCCGCGGCCGGGATTCGATCCCGCGACCCTCGGATCAGCAGCCGAGTACCATAACCACTAGACCACCGTGGCGCAGCGCGACATCCACTCCGCTATTCAAAATTTGATCGTTGGGATAGGTAGTGTCTAGGACGGCCTCCAAAGTACTCATTTGCTATAGCCACCAATTACTGATAAATAAAAGGTTAATTAGCGTAATTTCGCTAATTATGCCCACAAATGCGGAAATTGTTCAGTATCTAGAGGCATCCAAACCGTACACTCGAATGGTACACAAAACATTTCCGATATTTATGTTTTTCTCACTTAAAAAATTTGGTGCAACTAAAAAAAACACCCTGTATAGCGCAAACGCTACAGCCGCTAAGCTATGTACTACAGCCTTCAGTGATAAACTATATCCTGAGAATGATATTGGGCGTCATCCCACGGTGTGGCAACAAATTGCCTGTTTGTTTTAATCATGCTTCACTCCATCTTGCAATAGTTGCAACTTACTAGACTTTTAAATGCGAAGCATTTCTTAGCGAACTTCGGCGAGTTTGAGCGTGTCTATCTATCTATCTATCTATCTATCTATCTATCTATCTATCTATCTATCTATCTATCTATCTATCTATCTATCTATCTATCTAGCCGCCTACGATTTTGTGCTCTCCTGGCCGTTTCGCTAATCGGATGTTTACGAAAATTGGTATTCCACATCATGACTACATGACGAACATAAATGACAGGTCATAACATGAAAAGCATAACATGCATGTCATGGGCGGCATGATTTACATGCCAGGCGTTTCGTTAATGGGATGTATACCAAAATTGCTATGGCACAACACGACAGCATGACGAACGTAAATGACAGGTCATAACATTAGAATCACGCGTGTCATGACCGTGTCATGTCATCACGCGTGTCATGACGTACCACTCGTGTCATGACCGGCATGATTTACATCATGGTCCTGGCGCTATACTGCCGTTTTGTGAATGGGATGTATGGGCTCCGTCTACTGACCAGAGGACGCTACGTAGCTCTCGTCGGACGGCTCAGTCGCGCACGGTGGAAACCGAGGCGACAGCGACGCGCGCGTTTCTTCGCTGCTTTCCGGGCGTGCTGCGAACCACACGAACGCTCGCGGCGTCGCCCTTTGGAACAGTTTGCCGCAGGTTTGGAGCGCGCGTCTCAAGGGAAATAAAACGAAAGAAGGTGGGACGGGCGGTCGCTGCTGCTATAGAGTTGGAGACGCGCATCGCGTTCGCGTATTTCCCTGTCATAGTCTGCCCAATTTTGCTTCTTCTCTCCGCCAGGCAGTGCATTCTGGCGCTGATGTCGCACATGGAAAACTCGACTGCACGGAGCATATACGAAAATTGGTTTGGCACAACATGACTGCATGACGGTCATAAATGACAGGTCATAACATGAAAATCGTGACATGCATGTCATTAGCGGCATGATCTACATGCCACTCGTTTCCTTAACGGGATGTATACCAAAATTGCTATGGCACAACACGACTGCATGACGAACGTAAATGACAAGTCATAACGTTAGAATCATGACATGCGTGTATGAGCGGCATGGTTTACATGCCACAGTCTTGGTGCTCTTGTGGCCGTTTCGTTAACTTCATATGCACCAAACTCGGTATAGCGAGACAACAATGCAAATCCATTTTACGTTCCTGATGCGTGCTTCGCATTTCCTTGATTCCCACTGCACGTGGGATCTGCCAATTTTTTTTTATTTCCCCCCTTTTCTTTCGCACTCAAGCCTGCATATATTTATGTATGATATACGTATACGTCTATAACGACTACGGCCCTGTCAATCTCTTTCCTGTCACCAACACAGCAGCTGCTATGAGATGCATAGGCTGCATGTATAGCAATATGAGAATTCTGCGAGTCAATGCGATGAAAGTGGCTCCGAGTCCACGCAATGCGACATAACATTTCGTTTTTGCGCCTATAATTTCACACGCGCTTAGAAATAGCACTGGTGACCAATGCCGCAAACTCCGATGGTTATAGAAAGCGAAACTTCGCCAGTCAAAACCTCCACTGTGGCTCTTAAAAAAACTCACTGGATTTCTTTTCTTTTGCCCGCTGCATAATGCGCTCGCAAGCTTCGAGTGCTTTCCGGTACAACGCGGGCTTGGTTTTTGCTCTACTACTACTACTACTACTACTACTACTACTACTACTACTAATAATAATAATAATAATAATAATAAATGTGTGTACTATGCCATGCCATGTCCAATGTCACCGGCACAATTCTGGAGGTTCCAGAACTCCTAAGAAGTTCCTTCGCAATACATAGAAGCGTGTGGCTTTCACGCAGCATAATGAACTGTGTAGTTTAATGTGCACTTTAGACAGGCCACGCCAATGGAGCGAAAAGCGCGCGCTATTTCAGGCGGTGCCAACGTCGCCTCACTGAGCCCAACACCGTATAACACTAAATAATCTAACACGGCGGACGTCGGTCAGCACTAGAAGGCACCATTGAAAGCCTCAGTGCTGCCTTGAGACGTTATGAAGCCGCCAAATCAGCATCAAACAGCACATTCATACTTCATGGCCGTTGCGAAACTGGCGCTGACAGTGAAAGATAACGCACAGCGCAGTAGGGCAACACCGCACAGACACCATTCAGTGTATGTGGCGTTGGCTTGTTCCAGCCCAGGAACCCGCAACAAAGCACCGGGGCGTGCAAACCAGCCTCGTCTGCTCCACCCTTTTCCTCGCAGAGATGTGCAGGCTGTGCACCTCTTGTCAACAGACCTCGCGAAGAGGCCCGGAAAGAAGGGATGACGGGGGTGCAGCGGCCGATTCGGCGCCCATCGCGTCACCTGCAGCCAAGCGTGACGGCAGGATTTCGGTGGATGGAAGCATCGCCGTAGGACGGAAGAGCCAGCATATATTACCCCGTGGAGTCAGCTTGAGCCGGGCCCGTGAAATATACGGTCGCGCCCGGCGCTCTTCTCAAGAGATGCTCTCGAAACAGCGCGTTGCGGACACAGACGGCATTTACACATGCGGCGGGCGAGACGATCAGGAAAGAAGGGGGAGAAGCTATCACGACGCAGTTTTCCTAGCTTTATTACTGCGTTTTCTTTCCTTAGAAGTTAACAAGACGAGCAGCGCAGACTGCATACGGGAGAAGGGGAGAAAAAGAAAGAAAAATGAACGTCCGGTCGCGGGAGTGAAACGCGCTAAAAACGCGTGGGAGCTGTTGCCACGGTTGTTAGTGTTGCGAACATCCAAATCGGCACACGACAAGCGTCACTGTGGTAGTAAGCCGCGTATAGGCTCAATGCGAATACCCGCCTCTTTTGCACAGCGCTCTGATCACCTCAATAATTATTTGGAGTGACAAGTATACGGCGCGAACCATATCTTCCATCAAGGGAAGCGAACACACAATGTGCCACAATGTGGTACAGCGCACGTACACACACACACACACACACACACACACACACACACACACACACACACACACACACACACACACACACACACACACACACACAACGAGTGCGACGTGGCCGTGCCAGTGATACGCACATGCACAACCACTCTGCGAGCAGCTGCATTTCGATCGAGGCAAGGTGCTGAAGCCCGTGTACCGTGCGATGCCAGTCCACGCTAAAGAACCCCACGTGGTCGGAATTTATAGAACCCTCCGCTAGGGCGCCTCTCATAACTATATCGTGGTTTTGGGACGTAAAACCCAAGAAGTTATCGTCAACTCTGCGCGCGTGCGTGCGCATGTTTCGTCTGAAGTCATAATGCTTTTCTTAAAACCCATTAAGCTTGTTATGTTCGCTCACTCACATATCATGCGATAGCGGCCGACAGTTGTGCTGCTAAGCCCGAGGGTTCGAATCCTGTTTACGTTGGATGCATTTCGATGGGGGCTCAATATGAAAAAAAGAAAATTCACGCATCTCCACGAAGTGAACCACGACGAGTGGGCGAAGCACTGGGATCGTTCAGCGTACCGTAAATCACGGGTGACATTGTCCAATAATGCACGTATATGAGTGAAAACGTGTGTGTATATTTACACACGCATTGCCATTTGTGCTCCTGGTCTTTATGAGGTTCCTGCGCTCCCACGTCGTAGATCGTGCCGAGTTCCGGATTACTTTTAGTTAAAGCGCACGCTGCGAATGCTTGTGGTTCAGCTACGCACAACAGAAATCTCCCACCGGGACTACATTTCAGGTCAAGATCCAGTGCCTATACAGTATATACGGGGTGACCGGTGAACGGTTGTGCAGCGCAAGAAGTCGGTTTTTTCAATCAAGAAACTCGCTATCAGACGCTGCCTGCGTCAGCGTTGTCTCTCGCGGGTGAGGGCGCGTTCTCGTTTCTTGCCAGCTTGGGCCATTTGTTGCGCATGCGCAGTGGGGGTGCGGATGGCGCAGGGACGGAACAGGCTCGACCATTAGCTGCTTCGCATCTAAAAAATGGGGAGAAAACAAAGGAGAGAACAGCCGTGCGTTTAAATTTGGGTGCACGTCAAAGTACCCCAGGGGGTCAGAATTGATCGCGAGGTCTCCATTACAGGGAATGCCGCAAAATTAGATTTTTTAAGGACATGAAGGTGTTTTATGACTTGGTCCGCCAAGAAATCATTGACATACTTCCGCAGCGGGAGTGGAAGTCTGAAAAAATGAACACAATCAATGAAAAAGGACCACCCGCTCGGAAGTCAAGTCCACATAGCTTATCTATAGCCCATGGGCCACGTGTAGCTCCGGGACGTCAGACCCTATAATTCAATTAACGCAACAGAAAGATGTTGCACCGTCAATTGGTTTACCTTATACCGGGCAAGCAGTGGAGGCGGGACACGGCGCCCAATTTCAGCCGTTCGAACTCAAACCACATTCACTCGGGATGCGACGATAACAGGAAGCTCTACCTATACACCACGGAGATATTGACAGGTACACAGAACAGACGGGCCTTATATCTTCAATACACCGCTTTACAATTTGCATCTAACTGACGTTCGATTAAAGCAAGGATGTTTAGCAAGCAAAATTACTCTTACATTAAAATCGTCTCCCCTCCACTGCAGTCTTGGTTCGCAGCGGTGGCACCGCCATCTAGAAATGATGGAGGGAAGCAGATCCTCGTGCTAATGCGCCCCGGCAGTTAGCGCTTCGGTAGTCTCAGCGCGTCGATCGCAGCAGAGATAAGCGGCGTGGCTCCCGGCGTCCTGCTTGCGCACTGCTTGGGCAAAGTACAAAATTTGTCTGGTGGGGGCCAGTTATGTTGCGGAGCGCTCTGCTCCACGAACGCAAATACGGCCGTCGGCAAGCAAATGATGCACTTTTCGCTGCAGTGGACTGTGCGTTCACAAACGATCAGCTGACAACCTCTTGGATTTCGCTTGCAAGGTTCCACCGTTTGTGCAGGGCTCTGGCGCGTGCAGTGCAGTGTCTGCGGGGAAATGCGAGTTGTTCGAGAACTTTCGCTTGTGGGCAACTGGATGGCATCCTTGTTCAGTGACGAGGTGCCGCTGATGCCTACATGCAACGGGTTCACACGCATGTCCAGAGTACCCAGCCCATCTCCCGCCCCAGATTTGTGTTGCCGCTTATGCATTCCACAACTCCGCGAAGACAGGTTTCACTTCCATATTACACCGATTCCTATGACAGGATCCTATCAACTACATCTTTTTCAAAGCAGGTTAGCGCTTACGAGAAGAGCCCCAGCTAAAAAAGATGCTAACGCCGCACGTCCCACAGACAGAAATGTCGGGAGGTTATAGAAGACCAGAACGAAAACAAAAACAAAACAAAAAGAACGCGCACGCCAACGCAACAGCGGACAGGCACGCATACGTTTAGTGTGGGAACGTAACTGGATTTCCGATAGGCAAATTTGCCTACACGAAGTAAATCATGAGAGGGGCACCAGTATACAAGATAACTAGAGCAACAAGGAGAAAATTAAAATGGCGGGAAAGCACCGCTGTGATGCCTCCGTGTCGCCGCACGCCGTATCCGCGTGAAACGAGTGGCCATTTATTATGGCGTGGTATAGTCGGGCTATAAGCGTCAACAGGGCACTTTGCGGATATCGAGCGACGCTACATGTATATACAGTCGATGCCGAGGGAAGGTCGTCAGCGAAGCCATTAACTAGCGGTCCATCAAATGGGCAGAACGCAGCCAGACAACCTCCGCGTCTAACGTCTCGCCGAGGACGGCCCGTAACGATCGCTATCGGGCTCGGCTGACGTCACGTGCCCCGGCTTTTCCGAAGGAGCGGCCGCCACGAGGAAGTGGTGCCGAGCGGTCGCTGCCGGAGGAGAGGATGACCGCTGACGGAGTTCAGCGCTCCCTTGGACGCCTTTGGAGCGGCTCCAAGTTGTCAAGGCGACGACAAAAGATGTCACGCTCCCACAGCGCACCCGCAGCGCGCCTTTCTCCACCACACCACGGAAACCGAGAGTGCGCGTGTATACAATGCGCACGTTGAGAGCCGTATATAGTGAACACGATAAACCAGCGACCACGCGGAACGCATTTCCGCCGCGGAGTAGCTGACTGTTATATTCGGCGCCACGCGATGTCACGGATGCAGTGAGCCTCTGCGTGGAACATACTGCGACGAAATTACGCCGAAATTACAGCGTTCATATCGCGCACTGTTTTAGAATCGGTGACGGCGCGCTAGAGATACGGACATAATGCGTTCCGCGACGCTACTAGGCATAGTATTTTTTTTTATTTCAAGACTCTGCTTTAATGTTGAGTTTTGCAACAGAAATAAAATAAAAGCCCGCAGGAGAACAGAACGGCAACGAGAGATAAAGACGAGAAGAAGAGCCAGCCACCGAAAGCGACACACACACACACACACACACACACACACACACTATATATATATATATATATATATATATATATATATATATATATATATATATATATATATATCATCAGGCCGGTCTCCGGCTGAAACGTTGAATAAACGCTTTCCGCATTTTTGTTGCCAATTCCGAGGGTCTACTACTCATCTCTCTCTCTCTCTCTCTCTCTCTCTCTCTCTCTCTCTATATATATATATATATATATATATATATATATATATATATATATATATATATATATATATATATATATATATATAAGACTTGCCCAGTCGAGTGGCTTGCTTACGTTTATTCTGTGCTTCAGAAGACCGAGCGATGTCGCATCAGCTAGTCCGAATTGACCAAACAACTCTATATATGCGTGAACAAATGTAGACAACTGGATTGCAGATACCGCTATATGAACACAGCGGTGTACTACGTCTCCATGCGAAGCAGTTTTGTCCCCATATAAATACGCAGCCCTTGCCCGAAGCAATAAACACCGCCTGGGCCGCACGCTTGCTTGCGGTATATTTACTGTTAGTTACCACAGCCTATTCGCGCGCAGATTCAAGTGCTGTTCGGTATCTGATTCGACTTACATATGATTAGAGATTGTGTTGTATTCACCAAACTCGCCTAAACTAATCTCGGTTACTGTTAAAAAAAAAGGGGACTAATCCTGGATTTACATCGCCTGCAGAGCAATGGGACCACGTACTTTCTGTTGATGCTTTGTTTTTCTTCACTGCAAGACGGAAGAAAAACAATTAGGGCGGCGTTTGTTCCTAAACCGAAGCACAACATAAGTGAATCGCTGCCTTTTAACTTTCGTCCTCGTGTCCGTCGCTCCAACTGGTCCAGTCGACATCTGGTGGCAGACATTATGCTCTTGTGTATAGTTAGGCTGCATGCATATAGTTGTTACGGGCGTGCAATGCACATTTTCCCAGTCGAGTGGCTGACAAGATGCTCATTAAGCAAGGAAAAGGCGTGCAAAACACGGACACAAGGGAAGAGGAGTGGGCAACACGAACGCCGTGTTGTCCACTTCACTTCCCTTGTGTCCGTGTTTTGCACGCCTGTTATGTGCATTATGAATCCTTACCAATTCGCTCAGCTTTCTGTCTTTTTAAGAAGCTCACATAATGAGACAACTCATATAATGAGCCCACGAGCTGTCCCTGTTGTAAATTTACAAACGCGCTTTCGTAGAACATTTACAGTATATCTGACCACCACACCTCGGAAATCACCTCTGCACTGATTTGTATACTATCCGGCGGCGCTTTTAGTTATTTAGGAGGATTGTTAGCTCTTAATATTTTCGATATGAGAGTAGCCCAACGGACTATAGCGGAGAGCCCTGTCCATGGTGGAAGGCAGCCACGTTCCTTCGTTTTTGCCGCGCGCATGCAAACACGCATGCGCGCACACGCTCCCTCGCTCAAAATTAATCTGCAGACCTCCACATAGTCTCTGTGTGGCTCATGGGCCACGTATTGCTCCGGTACATCAGACCATATAATTCAATTAACTCAACAGGAAGGTGTCGCGCTGTCAGTTGGTTTACCTTATACCGGGGCAAGCAGCGGAAACGGGACACGGCGCCCAATTTCAGAAACAGGACGTCCGTCCAGAGAGCGCGCTCCATGGCCCACTCTTAAAGGGTGAACGAACTCTTTTTTTTCTTTCTTTTTTCCTACGTTCGGTTAGCCTACTGCATTCAGGCAGCATTGAGCCACAAGACAAACACATCGAAGCGGCCACACGGCTTTCTTATGTTGAAATGGCACGAACGCTGCGATAAGCCAGCGGGAAGCAATCTTCTTCAGCCGTTTTATTGAGCCAACCTCCTCTGTTTGAGTAAGCGGCTGTCACGATTCCGCAAGATGCACAGCACCACCTACAGGATCAAAATAGCACCGCGAAACTCACTCAAACAGGAAGGAAAGCAGACACTGCATGGTCAGCTCGCGGCGAGATCGTGCACATAGTCACAAAGAAGCTGCAAAACTCAAACATTCAACAAATTTCTAGAATGGGCACAAAACTATTAAATATAATACGCCGCCCCACCTTTACGCCGATAACCTCTGACCAGCAAAAGTACTTGAACCATTTCTTGTAGTGTGCTCCTTGGAATTGCGCAGTTCTATACACGCATCGCTGCAACGCATACGACACTATAGATACTGTATATACTTGCGTTTCAGAGAGTCGTTCCTCCGGGGCAGAACGAGGACACCGATATGCGTGCTCCGAACTTAGGCTTCATGCATTTGCCATCGCTTGCCTGCTCAAGGGAATCTACAGTCGTCGCGACAGCTTAGTGGCTTTTTGGCGCGTTCGGTCGGCACGAAAGCCTCCGTGTACTTGGAGAAGTGTGCGCACTAATGAACCCCAGGAGGTCAAAGATAAACGCGAAGCCCCTCCAGTACAACGCCTCTCTTACACACACAGCGAAGTAGCTTTCACGGAGTATAGCTGTTAACTTTTAGGCGCCAAACGCTAACAATGAGTTTACCAACTACAATAGTTGGGTTCAAACATATATGTTTAACATGCATGGAAGGATCACATCTGGAAGCCACCACAGCCTTCCTGTGTAAGCGACACGCAAGTCAATGCAAACTCCAGAATCACCGTGGAAAAAGTGCACCTTGTGCAAATTGTCGTCCGAGCACTTAAATACGAGCGGCGAATGAAAATTTAAATGAATGATGTATATAGCAAGTCAGGCGCGTCAACTTAGAAATTTTCTTGCACTCGAAACATTCACTTATTACAGGAGATGTTCAATGATTAGAATCAGCGAGAGAAGCTAGCTCACTAAGCTAACGAATGCTAGTTTGATGGCTTTAATTGTAACCAAATACTTCGTTCAAAAAACCACCGACACAGCAGCTGTGACACGGCGTAGACCGTGGATGCGAATGCCTTCGTGTCGCGAGGAGGAGGGGAGACGGAAGGAAAGGCGAGGAGATTAGCCAGCGAATGCACTGGCTGGCTAGCCATGCCTGGCATTTCTGTGTGCAAGGTCCTCTCGAGCAAAATTATATTGTGCTTTCTCTGAGGCATATTTTGTCATTCGTGCGCCAAAAACGGCACAAATTATAGCCGCGTATATTTTGTTTTCCGCAGAGCGATTATGCCGACTGGCGCACACTCCGAGCCACAGACAGGACAATTTCTCCTAGAGACGCAGCACCTGTGACGTGCTTCGTGAGAAAGGTTAATTAGCGTAAATACCGGCTGGAGATACAACATGGTGGGGAACGTAGCAAATGGAAAGTGTTGGGAGAGAAAATATTTGAAAAGAGAAAAAGGGAGAGAAAGAGATAAAAAGTGCGAACACATGCGGGAGAACGCGCCACGAAATTCCAGCTCGGCCACGATCTACTACTGACGTCACAAAAACAACAGCTTTTTACTCGGCCCACCTGCAGCCTACATTAGGATGGATAGTTGAGCGTGCTGGTTAAGCGTGATCTGAGTGAAGGCGCCCTGTGTGTGTTCTCTCTTCGTCCCTCGTCGTTTTCGCGGTCACACACACACACAATATATATATATATATATATATATATATATATATATATATATATATATATATATATATATATATATATATATATATATATATATATCCGTGGGTATACGGGCTTTTCAGTATTCATGAAAGACATAAAATTTGCATGGTTAATTAACTAAAATCGCCTAATTCCCTTTCTAATCAGCAGAATCTTGAATTTAGTGTCAATGACGAGTTTGTATAGCCACAGAGACGACGACACCGTCTTAGTTTCTAAAGCAAGGAAAATTTCGTTCTTTGAAGCCCTGCAGTACGCGAAAATCCGTTTGTGTGTGTGTGTGTGTGTGTCTTTCCTTCTTTTTTTTCCCCCATCAAACCGAGACTCGCTGCCAAAATAGCGCCGGAAGTCACGCGCGAACGCAACGTCCGCTGGTGACGCGTTCCAATGCCAGCGGCGGTGGATTCAAAATTGACGGGTCCTGAAAACTCGCGAAGCGTAGTTTCCAATGGTAAATTGGCTTCTATTGCCGAGCGAATAAGCATTCTGTTTGTTTGTGCTGAGGTTTCAGGCTCTGCAGCAAGAGAGGAAAGCACCACAGTGGCACATCGCACATTTCGAACTGGCAGCCGCAATCTTTCGGACACGTCACGAGCTGATGTAGCATTTGTCCGAGACTTCCGGCGCTCTTCATGCGCTCAGTTTTGTTTTGGTGCCGAAACAATGCGAGGTATTTTCGCGCAGCAGGGCTTCAGGCAGTGAGCTTTCCTTTGGCTCATTGGATTTTACGACATCGCCATCGCCGTGGCTATTAACTCGCCATTGAAAATAACCGCCAAAAGTCTATAATTAGGAAGGTAATTAGTGAATTTTAATTAAGCAGATGATTCATTAGCGTTTTCGTGACACTTTGAGACTGCCGTCTGAGCTAACGGTTTCTTTCTGAAGAGCTTTTCATTGTTTCTCGAACAGCCTATTATAAAGAATTTTTGGGGGTGTTCGCTGAAACACCCCACATTTATATGTATATGGGCTGAAGTGTACGCATACATGGGCGCAAACGCCTTACTCTGAAGGTGATCAGCTAAACATCGCCATAGGTCGTAACACTAGCACGCTGAACATACCGGGAACTTTTTTAGCGTCTGTCGTATATCGTCACTTGTGGTGACGGTGAGCAATAGAGCAAGTTCAGTAAGCGAATAAACTCGTCTTATTAAGCGCACTTACGGCAAAATCACATGTGATAGCGACGAGCACAGTCGTCGATCGTCTAGATGTCGAAACTGTGCTCCTGGAACGACTGTAGGATTTTTTATGCGCGTGTGATCGCACACTGCAGCCTTATAGCTGGTGCGCGAGTAAGTTACGGAATGTGCACTGCTTTTCGTTTTGCGTAAGCAATCTGAATCGTCGACAACGTTCGAGAATGTTCCATTACATTTAGGCGCCGCATGCGTCGAGCGATAACACGTGAATAGTTTTGGTCTGAGAAATCCGCTGGCGCTCACATTGAAAAGGCAAACAAGTGCGCGCGTTAATAATGGCATATTAATAATTCGTGGGATTTTATGTGCCAAAACCACGATATGATTATGAGGCATGTCGTGGTGGAGGACTTTTGAAATTTTGACCACGTCGAGTTCCTTAACGGCATCGCACAGCGGACGGGCGTCTATCGTTTCTGCCTTCATCAAAAGTGCCACCGGCGCCACCGGCCGGGATCGAACGCGCGCCTCCTTACGGTCAGCAGCCGAGCACCATAACCACTGTGCCACCGCGGCGGACCCAATAATCGAACATAAAGAATGTGTGGGTGTTCACGGCTGACAGTCGTTTAGGTAAGGAGGCGATGCACAGGGTCACTGCGCGGATCCTCTTGCTCTCTTTGAGCTTCTTTTGTGCAGCGTTCTTTTGTGCAGCGATGACAGAATATACCCGGATATTTTATCGGTACCTGCTGCATAACGGAGGTCCTGGAATCACCCGCGAAGCCCTTGTCCGAATGTGACACACAATGGCGAAAGTGAAAACGGAAAGGCAGCATTTGGCCTATACGAGCGTTGGTCTGTGCTTTAGTCCATGGTCATAGCACGCTATGCAAACAACTGCGCGGCCATATTAGCAATGCAGGAACACGGCAGCAATCACAGGCACAGAAGTTTAGCCGGAAGCCGCCTCACGACGGCAGCCGCCGGCGCGGGGCTCTCAAAACAAAGCGCCGTCAATCGACCAAGCCAGCGGCCCACGAAGGCCACACGAGGCGGATGCCCCGAACGGAGGAAGCCCCGACACGGGCCACGCGCTTCTGATCATGGCCCTCGCCGCTCCACCTCGTCTCCGCGTTGCTCCCAAACATTCGAACGCGACAAAGCTCCCCGATCCACGTCTTTGGCAGCTTTTAGGCGGAGAACACTTTTGAAGGGCTTCAACACGACCCCTTCTCCGACAACGCGATGCAGCAGCACCCGCAATCAGCGCAGCTGCTGTTATCGTCGTATATGAAAGCCGCTGCGCGTGTCATAAGCCTTGCGCGCGCCGGTCTGGGGAAATCTCTGACGCCGGCCTCAGCGCCGGCTTTGGCCGAGCCAGGAAGAGAAAAGGGTTACGCTTACCATTATAACAGCAAATAGTTGATTACAGCTCCCTATCTTCTGACATTTCCTACTCTACCACTTCTCTAGGTCAGGGTGGTAAACTGGATGTTCATCTTTCATGCCTTCCGCATCACACTCATTTTTTTTTTTTTCATACAGAAAACAAATTTCTTTCGCCCTTATACATATGGGACTTAATTCTCGTCAAGATGACTTTTCCATTCAACGATAATCAGCGCCATACCGGACATCTCGGCTACTCCCTTTGTGTTCTGCCGCGTCGCCAATCACAATCAGAATCAAGAATCAGATTTCATTACTACAATTCATGTTGCCACAAAATAATATGCACGAAGGGGGTCTCGGAGTGAGAGACTGAACTGCAGGATCTCCTGTACATGATAAACATGAAAAAGTTAAGCACAGATACAGCAATGACAGGAAGGCAAGAAATTTACATTTAACATATTAAGAAAATGTAAACATGCAAATTCTATGGCTTAAAACCATAATAGAATTACACGTGATACTATTGACCATAGTAATTAGGGAATGTTCGCATGTTACTATGGCTTGATTTCTGAGGATTTACGTCCCAAAACCACGATTTGATTATGGACGCCGTAATGGAGGGCTCCGGAAATTTCGACCACCTGGGGTTCTTATCGTGCACTGAAATCGCACAAACACACGGGCCTCAACATTTCGCCTCCATCGAGATGCAGCTGCCGGGGCCGGGATTCCACCCCTAGACACTCGGATCAGCAGCCGAGTACCATAACCACTAGACCACCGTGGCGGGGCATGTTTGCATTTTAAAATATATATTGAAAACTAAAGGTTACTTTGTAGCAGAAGCCAAAGGAAAAAAAAAAAGGAAATGTTGCGCAAGATTTGATTTGTTGACAAGGAGCTTTCTGAATTAGACGATAAGTGATTGTAGTGTGACTGATTTTAAAACAAACGGCAGCCAATTCCGTAAATCGCTGTTATAAAGCGCAGCCGAACCCCGTAATGTGCGGGCCTTTACTTGTGGGCTTGCGAACGTGCAAACTATATTTATATGCCTGGCTTTGAAACACAAAGAGAAAGAATCAGAAGAAATAAGCGACCCGTCTGGCCACTGAATTAATCATCCACATGCAACCTCAGCGGTCTCAAGCGGCGGCAAACCACAGCCATTTCAAGAACCGTACTCTGCAAGGCACATTATTCATCGTAATACATTGCTTGATGTAGCCTCCAGAGTATCATGCACGGACTAAACTATATAAATATAAATCTGCTCGGCGCACGACACTACATATAAATCGTCTCTATACACTCTGAAGTTTCACGATAACGCTCTCATTCCTTACGGCCCACCGCCCTAAATAGCGCAGATGGTCCCCATTATATATATATATATATATATATATATATATATATATATATATCAGTAGTTCTCGAATAAGATGTTTAATTACAATTACGCAATTAAAACTAATTAACGGAAAGTTACTCGCGGCAACTCCGCTGTAGTAGAAACACTATGCACTAGGCTTTCCTCGAGTAATGCGAGCGACGTTTTTTTTTTAAATCGTGCAGCGTGATAACTGGGACACCTATATATATATATATATATATATATATATATATATATATTATATATATATATATATTCACGACGCTGATGAAGCTGCCTTGTCGTATAGTGAAGAAACAGCCCAACGTTTGAAATTCCAAGTTCACTTCCGACAACCTAAAAGAAAAAGCTGCCTATAGGGCCTTGACATACAAAGAAACGAATGCCACGAAACAGGCCAAGCACTCTTCATACAGTACGCCATGACGATTATCAGTGAAATAAGTCGCGGTTGGTACGACTCCATGAAACTGTTATAGATCAACGCTAAGGGAGAGGACGACGATAAGGAAGAGATAAGTAATCCAAGTAGTCCGACGTACTGTCCCTCTGAAGTGTATCTCTTCTTTACTATTTATTTTTCTTCCCATACCCGCCTATATTTCTGTAATATACAGCTGCTTGCACCTCTAATGACCACGCAATTTTGTAACCCCCCCCCCCCCCCCCTGCCTCCAAGAATACGTCGAGCTTTCGTTAATGCTGGCTTGTTGCGCTTTGAAATCCAAACCCCCTGAAAAGATGGACGCCTTCCACGGGTCTTTCTGTGTGGATATCCTGGCTCTTGATTACGTGTTCTGAGGTAGTTTCCGGGCATTAGCTACTGTAGACACGTGCCTCACCTTGTTGCAAATATTCTACGCAGTATGCTTTTTTTTTTCTTCTTCAGGCTACCAGCTCGAGCTTGGAATTGCAAATTGCTGCCCCCTGTGTTACAACACAGAAATTCCTTCGTTGTTCTTATTTTTACAATGATATATCTCCATGGTTTCTTTTCTTTCTTTTTTTTTCCTTTTGAGCGTCTGATTTTTCGTCTCGGTATACCTTACCTTTTCTTTCTTTTTTTGATGAATGCTGGAAGCCGTCTTACATATTAAATTACCCCGCGCATGGTTGCCGTCTTTCTTATTCTTCTCATGTGGAGTCCCTTCCATGTCAGAGCTTCTTAGGTGCAGGTATTTGTACACCTTAGCCGCCCGTCTCTTTTCATATACACGTTCCCGAGCCTCAATTGGAAACTAATTTCGGACCGCGCTTCTCTCATTTCAAACGAAGCGCCACCCATATCAACAGAGCTAATAACAAAGAGCAGGCGTGGCCCCATCTGTGCGCACGACGCATACAGGATCAAATAATTGCTTGTTTCATAACGATATCAAAGTAGGACGTGTTGTTTGTACGTGTGCAAATGTATTTAATAATTTGTACCAGCGATCCCATGTGGGATCAAAACAGGAAGCAATATATGGTATAGTGTTACATGTACTTCTTTTCTTTTTTTTTAACGTGGCTGTTCTATCCAGCGACCTCTTAAATAATGATCGAAACGAATTAGCTTTCACGTCAAGATGGCATGATGGCGGGAGAAGTGAAAGGTGACCAAGGATGAGCGAGTGAACATTGTGCAAAATGCTTACTTTTTGGGCTAGTTGGTGACACACTTTCGTGGGGGTAACGATGATCAGACGGACGAAAAGAGAAAGACGAGTGCTGACTTGCAAGTGAAATCTATTTGGTTGAAAGTAAGGCGTTTTGGGTAATAAAGGATGTCACCACATGTCCGCGTCTCTCTCTCTCTTTCTTGTCCGTGTTCAAACCGTTGCACTGTAAACAGCCTCGAAGGTGGGTACTGTTCGCGGAAGGGGGGGGGGGGGGGGTCTGATTGGTCATCACCAGGTGAATGATGGTAGAAAGATGTGGGGAATGGAGATACGGTAGAGAAGACCTGACACTCCTAATTTCTTGCATAGCGCAGCCGCAGAAGCACGGATAGGGAAGGCGCACGAGACAACACAGAGGTTTGTTTGTTGTCTGCCTTTCATGTCCGGCGTCGTTGTGCGCTGACACTGCACCGGCTGACCACAAGCCGTAGAACGTGAGGCGCTGCGGGGCGATTCCAGCACCGTTTAGGCAGGCAATGCCTGGGGAGTAGCAGCGGTTGTTTATTGGAAGAAACATACATAAAAGATGGGAGTAAAAGGAAAGTTATTACTGGAAACCACTGTAACTGTCTAGCTCGGTTTCCAGCAAATAAAAAAAAAGAGGGGGGGGGGGATTTAAGGGATAAGGACAGGGAGAGAGTGAAGTAATGGTGATGAACTATTTACACATGTGCGCAAAAATCTCAAAGTTCGCTTTCGATGCGGTCTCCTCGAGGGAAATGTGTCCTGGCCCTGCACACCGGCACTGCAATGTCCCAGAGAGAAGCCGGCTGTCGAGGTGAAAGTGCTCGAGAATGTCGCATAATGCTTTGTGGGCCGCCTATCGTGCGCGGGAGCGAGACCAAATAAGGAGCGCCTCAGCGCTATCGGCCCGCAGCCCGTGCTCGCGGAAGCAGCAGTTCCTCCCGCGGTGCTGCAAATGCACTGCACCGCAGGAGTAAGTGTTCCCGAGTCTCTACTTCCCCACAGTGCTGCCAGCTGTCTGTAGGGGAGAGCCCAAACAGGGGCGGAAGAACGCAGTCGCTGTGTCCACCACTAGCGGAAGATTTCGGAAAGCGATCAGGACACCTGCGCGCCCGGTCTGAGGAGGAGATGACGGGGCGCCTCCTCGCCGAAGCAGGGATACGCGCTTCAAGATGCAAATCCACCGGCGAAGCACGCTGCAACCACGTAAGCTCGAAACGTTGGCGCGCTTATGTGGGGCAGCAGGTGCAGCAATTAACAAAGCCGGCGTGGCTAAATGCTTCAGCGGGTGATGAGATGCGCGAGCCCGTCTGCACGCATTATCCGTTTGGAAGCCGCAGCGCCGTCGGCTAATGTGCCAGCCGATTAACCGCCTCATTGCCCAAGGAACAGACATCAAGGAACAGACAATGCAGAACAGACACCCACATAAAATCCTCCATTGTGATTGTCTCCTCTTTGTTATGTTTCTATCTATCTCTATCTATCTATCTATCTATCTATCTATCTATCTATCTATCTATCTATCTATCTATCTATCTATCTTTTCACTCTCGAGAGCCCTAAACGAATCCTAGCGTACTTGTTCGCGGTGTCGAAGATGCAAACACATGCCGTTGAAGAAACGCTTTTCGACTAAGCTCGACATTCTATTACGGGAAGCAGTTACGCACTGATAAGTGAACCGAGATTACAGAGGGCACGTGGCATCCTCGCACGAGTGCGATACGCATAAGTCCGCTGTAAGCAATGACATATAGAGGCGATCAACACGCTCCCTATGTATAATGTGCGCACGAAAGACCTCTACAGTGCTGTAATGCATGACCCTAATTCTTAGACGCTCATCAAATCGAGCTCTTTCGCGTGATTCAACCATATCCAGAGCGGCGCCTCGTTGCATAGTTAAGTGGATCGCGGTACCCTATCAAGGCAAACACCACCCTATCGCGACTTGCGCTAACGATAATCCGACACAAAGCAGTCCCCGACACGCACGCTTCCTCCTATTCCGTCCTCTTTCATCGGTGTTTAACCAAATGTTGAGCACCGGAAGCAATATATCCGCGAAAGGACGCGTCTCATATACGCTATAACGTTGAGGTGTTTTATAATGTTGGATGGATATATAGCGACAATCCTCTCTTGCGTAATTGGCGGCGTGTCCTAAAACATAAATAACCTATTTACTACTGTACAGTCCCCGTGGCCCCGCCACGGTCGTCTGGTGGCTATGGCACTCGGCCGCTAATCCAAAGGACGCGAGAACAAATCCCGGCCGCGGCGGCTGCATTTCGATGGAGGCGGAACGTCGAGGCTCGTGTACTGTGCGACGTCAGCGCGAGTAGACGTTAAAGAACCCCAGGTGGTCGAAATTTCCGGAGTCCTCCACTACGGCGTCTCTCATAACAATGTCGTGGTTTTGGGATGTAGAACCCCAGAAATAAAATGGTCAATCAGTTCCCGTGTCATTCGCGACGTCTCTGTCGATAATTTTCCATATCACACACGTGATAACAGATACGAATCATATGGGTTCCCATATGAACATACGGCGTCGCTGGATGTGTGGCAGTACGCGTTACACGAAACGTTTTGCTAGGGCTCTAACAGGCAGGACATCACGTGCTACCCTAAACACCGCGCGACATGTCCGCAGCATGGCTGGGAGCTGCTGGGAGATTCTGTAATACTGGTGTCACACGGGCGTTTCGAAGGCCTTCGAACCGATAGTCAATCGACTCAAAGGTCAAGTTTGAGCTGCTACACGGGCGGTTTCAATGGCCGTCGAGTCAATAGTCTATCGAGTCAACTGAGCAGCCCACAACTCCTTTGAGATTTCGAAGGCCATTGAACGACGGAAGCGGAAGCGGCGCGAACTCCGAGACTTGGCGCACCGGCAGCTCCCGCGCGCGCTAGTTTCTGAGGCCATGGCCCTATTTATGTCGTTGTATCAATAAGTAGAAGCTTACACCTGTGAAAAATACTGGAACGTGCCGAGAGGCCAACGCTCTCACAACATTGCATTAGTTCTAGATCGAATATGCCGTCACTGGTATAAAAAACAAACGTCATGCAGCTGGTGGGAAACACTACGTGTAGCGCCATCTGGTGCCTATGAATCAAACTACTTTTGAGGCTCACGCTAGGGACTTAGGCTTAGCAGCGTCAAAATCGGCACGTTTTCTGAATAACGGCTGCAAAACGTCGCACATACTTTGTCCCTTTTGGTACATGGGATTCAGAGAAAGCTCAATTTACAGTTTGTTTCTTGCCGTCGGTGCGAATAGCAGTGCGAATTAGAATTGAAGCGGGTGCTTTGGTTGCCGCCATGTTGTTGTGAAATCACACGGCGTCTCAACGGCCGTTCAAAACTGCCGTGTAGCAGCGCCAGAATGTATTTTGAGTCGATAGAGTTGTGGGCTTTTCGAAGGTCATCGACTCGAAGGCCTTCAAATGTGTCCGTGTGACACAGGTATAAATTATCTCGGGAAAAACAAAACCTTTGGCTGTGCTCCGAACATATACTATGTGCATTGTAATGGGCGTTTTCGTGTCTTGAAGATAGTACACTAGTAGATCATACACGTTTTTTTCGTTTTTTTTCCGCGCTAAAGTGAAGTCCCGGCCGGAATCTTCTATCCGAAGCGGTGCACACAGCATGTACGTCATATCCTCTTTCACGGTGTGGGTAGTAGCACGTATCTGAAGATCAATAACTCGATGGTACGACCAGCGCCTGGTACGAGGAACAAGCGTACAGGCAGGCGTCGAATCAACCACTACACCGCCGCATCCGTAACGGTATCTACCTGCTCGGCTCGTCTAACGTCCCAGCACTGTCGACTTCGGCTGGCGACTGCAGGATCTTACTCCGGACGGAGCGTATAAGGTATCGCAAAACAAAGGAGGCCTGCATCCCGTTGCCGTCACAGAGGACAAAGGGAACGCCGCAGCTTCTTTTGCAATCGTGAAAATGAGACGTTCGATAGAAGCGCGAACGCGGTCCGTCCTCACAGGTTCAGACGAGACTTGCCGTACATCCGCCCGCCTTCCAGTGGCCCGTTCAGTTATATTTGCCGAATTTCGGTGCTCGGGAATATACAACATACAGCCGTATGTAAATGTCTCACACAGACATAGTCATGTTTCGGTCTATATATATATATATATATATATATATATATATATATATATATATATATATATAGACCGAAACGTCGACCAATTAATGAAACATCATCGAAGTGCTACGGCTCATGGTTATATCCATGCAGCAGCCGAAGCTACCTCCTTCGCCAAAGCGTGTATATATATATATATATATATATATATATATATATATATATATATATATATATATATATATATATATATATATATATATATATATATATATATATATGCAGCCTATTGCGATTAAGATTACCACACTTGGTCGACTTGCAAAACAAACAAAGACGAAAAGAACACTCAACACAATATTTCTTAGGCTATATAGTCGATACAAATTGAACAATAGTTACAAGGGAGTCATGTCGTCGATGCCCTGGCCCAGTGGTTCCACACTCCGATAACCAAAGCTTCCTTCAGACAGAATCTTAGAACGTGCTATACTGAGCGACATAGCATCCACTATTGTTTGCAAACCAATAATACATAGTGAAAGCGACAACAAAACAGAGTAACCCGACCTTACACCGCACAACGAATTGCCTGCAAAACTCCGGCGTTCCCACCATCACCAAAGATAAGAAAGAAGAAGGAGAAGAAGAAAGGAAAAAGCCCGCATTCACTTCCGTAAACACATTTCTTTTCAAAATTATTCCCTGTGGGTGAGCATAGGTCGAAAGGAGACATCCGCGTATCAGGCAAGCGCCCTCGGGCCAGCGCGGAGAGGAAGTAAACACTAACACGCAGCGCGCAAAATGAGCCGTGGGCCTTGAGTTTTGATCGCGCCATCTCACAGGGACGAGAGGGAAAGCGGAAGTAGCCAGAAGGGCTACTGCCATGGCGCACATTTTATCATTGGACACAGAAATTAAAATAGGCGAGCAAGAACGGGTTGCTCTTGGAAGGCTCGCATGAAATGGCGGTGTTTACCGAATGCAACGGGCGGTAATAAGGTCGGGAAAAATAGATCAGCCTCATGGTGAAATGTCGTGGCAACGCGACGGCCACTCACGAACTCAAGAGTGCGTAGCGAAATTATGCAAATGCCTCAAAAGAATGGGTGTGACAGAGGCGGTGTGACCCTTATGCAAGGTATATACAGGAACGGCTGCTGTGCCGAATATATAAACCCGGGGCCCTTCTCTGCACGCCGGAAGAAGCGAGAGAAGAAAGTAATCAGGACTGCAGTCACGGAAGTCGCTCTCGCAAAATAAGGCATCGCTTTTCATGGTTATAGTTTATTTATTATTCTTCCTTTCCGCGACACTTCTCTCCGTTCGAAGCTAGGTAGAAACGATGCAGGGCACAAAAATAAAAAACGACATATTAGTTTATGTTTGCACGGAGATAAACTTGACAATAGCACCCAAGTAGATGACGCATGTGCGAGTAGTGCGCCCAACATCATTTATAACTTGAATGCACGCGGCATACGTGGTGGTCCGGCCTTCGCAAGGCTCCCTGAAGAAGGCCGCGCCACCGGCCGAAACGTTGCAACCAAAGTTCTTACACGTTCGTCCGTTTCTTCAAGTGTTCATATTCCTCTGGATCCGCAGTCCGCAGAAACACTCACTGAGTGAAGCGTCAGTAAATTGTCGTGCTTATCAGTCATACCTTGATCCTTACGTAGTTCTTTTTATTTATTTTTTTCGCGCAATCATCGTGAACTGTAATCATCGTCACTATTGCAGCTAATGCACTGTTTAGAACTGTTCCGCAAACATGTTCTTTTTCAATTCTTTTCTTTTTTTTTTTTCGTTCCTTCGTCCCGCGTACATGCGGCGATGTTATGCGCATCTGCATCGGCGTTTGCGATTCACATAGTCTTGTGTTGTTACCTTGTCATATTTGCTTTCCCTCCCGGTTAACCTCCCTGCCTTCCGCCCATCATCTCTCTCTCTTTCTCTCTCTCTTGCCATATTTGCACAATTACACGTGCACGTACATGACTGTGCTCACGTGTGTATGTCCATAAAAGCGGCTACTGCCTCGTAATTGCTTCATTCTGACGAAGGCCGTGCCACGGCCGAAACGTTGAACGGCAATAAACGTAAACTCGCGATTTTCGTAAGTGGGCAATTCGTTACTGCATCTTCTTTTGAACCGAACCTACAGAACGTCTTCTCGAATCATATATATATATATATATATATATATATATATATATATATATATATATATATATATTGCGCGCGTGTGTGTGTGTGTGTGTGTGTGTGCGCCTAAGTACAATATTCCTGCCTATTAGGGGTGAAGTATGCGATGACAAAGTCACAGTGAAAAACAATATTTATTCTAACGTTTCGGCTTCCTCACAGATCCTTGCGAAAGGCTCGTCTCTAGCCGAAACGTCCAAATAAATATCGCTATGCTATTCGCCATGACTTTGTCGTCGCATACTTTACCTAGCAGCAGGGAATTAACGACCAATTGAGACAGGTATAGCACACACGTCCAAAGGGGGAAAAAAAATAAATAAATCTTACGTTGCGGCCGTTGTACGGCCTTCGTCAGAGTAATGCTATACATAAAATTATTACCAATTTTTACCCAGACCTTTCGTATGTCTTTTTTTTTTTTTCAAACGCACCTCGCTATATGACCGTTGCGACAATATTCCGGAGGCCAAAGCGTACGGGTAAATTCGAATCCAGTATTCCAGAGAGTCACGTTCCCTGGTTGAAGACGCGCCCGTGCGCACGTCGATTCGACCGAGCGAGAGAAGATACGTATACACAGGAGAAGAATGAGGGAATGCGGGCACAAGGAGCAATTATTTGGGGCGATATGCCCGAGGCTGAACTGGAGCAGCGTCAGTTCGCGTACGCGGCGACAAAAAATATGCGCGGTTCAAATACTGCCGCGTGCAACAAAAACGCGACAAAGGAAGGCACGAAGTGCTCGGAAATCGGGGTCAAGAATGCCTAGGCGACCGTCTCAATGTCGGCACAAAAATACAACCACCGGCCAGGCCAGGCAACGCGTCAGCGGCCCACCGGTACCACGCAGGGCTTCAGTCCAAGTCCACAGAGCAATACGACTTCCCGAGGGAAGCGCAATACCCGTGGAAACCTTACGAAAGCAGAGCGCCACATAATGTTCCGCGACTTAACTGACGCAATCACTGCTTGTGCAGGCAACCTCGGTTATCCTAAAAATGCGAATTTGAACAGATAGATAGATAGATAGATAGATAGATAGATAGATAGATAGATAGATAGATAGATAGATAGATAGATAGATAGATAGATAGATAGATAGATAGATAGAAACTTAGCATATTAATTTGCTAATATAGCTTTTCAGAGGCGTTGTTAGAGCAGGAAACCTTGAGCTCGGGCCGCGACTCGAATAAATACACACGGGGACTGGTTCCAGCCACGTGCTAGACATTGGCGCCGGACACTGTTATCGGTGGAGTCTGTGCGTCGAAGGGGGGTCGACTGCCCCGATCCAATACGGGTGGCTCGGAGCCCGCGCACTGTTTCAGCATTCCGCCTGATTTCGGGCTGGCACGCCATACGGCGGTGGCGTGCACCAGTGTGGGCTGCACGCAACGCACATTCACGGCGGTGGAGCGGGTGTCCAAGTTGCCTGTCGGAAAACACGGTATAAGCGCGCCAGACGCCGAACTGTTCCGAGAGACGAGGAAAGAACCGTTACGTTTTGGTCCTGCGACCTTCAACCAGAGCACCAACCGTTCCTTCGAGAGCGTGGCGGCGCCGTAAGGAAACGACACGCGAGCAAGAACGACGACAAAACAAAGAAGAACCACTGCGAGGGGCACCCGGTGGAAGAGGACGAGTCTGGAAGGTGACCTCATGCCGGCGCTTCATATGAGCCAGGCGATCCACGTAGGGGAGGAGGAAAAAAAAAGGACACTTCATGCACACCTAAATAGCACGGAAAATGCGCTTTCTATAGAGCGACCAGCCAACACATACGGTACGTTCTAAATTAACCCGAGGCTGCGAGTAAATTCTGTTGTGCCATTTCAGAGCACCTTGACCACATTTCGGCATATGTGGCCCGGTTGTGTGTGTGTGTGTCATGCATCTAACAGCTCCCTAACCACTCGAAGCATGCACGAGACCTGTAGACAATGAGGGCGCACATTACGCGTCATGAGCTCGTAATTAAAGAGCCAATTCGACTCATCCTTTCGTGTTCCACGTACTCCTCCACCTTTGGCCTTCGCATTTCGCGCTGGTGTAACTATCAACCAAGCTAATCCACTTCACCCTCCTCCAAAATGTCAAAAGCGTAACCAGTTGTCATGAACAGTCTACAACAATGGAAGACCGTGTACGTCACGTGCCCGGTCGAAATATTGTGCATTTATGAAAGCGTGAACCGTGTGAGAAAGTGCTCAAGCAGCAATGGCCACACAAAAACATTAATAATGACATTCCTATGTCGTTTTTAGGCTGCAATAAAACAGGCGCTGGACTATAGGTTTGGCGCTTAGGAAAAGAAACAAAGCAAGTGAAACAAAATGGGAAAGAAAAGGCGATACTGCAGCGCACGACAAGAGTTAGAAGCGCGTAAAGAAAAAGAAAACAAGGCAATCGAGCATTTGTATGAAGTGAATGACAGCCGATGATAATGACTTCGATACATCATGTTTTGATGAATTAACAAATCGCTAATGAATAGCCGTTATCAACGCAAAACACATCATCTTCTTTTCGGCATGACATATGCAGTTCTTCTCCTTCCAGCCACTATATACTGACGGCCGTCCGATCGCGCTGATGGTATGGGCGTGGCGCAACTAGAACCTCTATAGCGAAAGGAGAGCCGAGTAGCATTATAATGGAATCTTTGCATCCCCGCATCACCCAGGCCGTTCGCCTGTATTTCGCGACGATGCCTTTTCCAACGATAATGCCTTTTCGTGCTTTTCGCTTTAGGCATGTAGTCATTGCGATGCCCCGTGCACGTTATCAACGAGACCAGCCGGCCGTGAGCGGTAATTATAAGAGAAAATCATAAAATCAAGCATAAAGCATGAGCTCACCTTTCTTTCGGATCCACAAGCTACAACTTAAGCGCACGCAATGGGATTGTTCCCAATGTTTCGCGTGCAGCCGTCACAATATTCGACGATCGCCTATTCCCCTTTCAGTTTTAATTTCACGAGTGAAACACTTAATTATGACAACCAATTGCGTGGGCCATATAAGGAACCATAATATATTATAATTATTGAATGTGTAGAAGGGTTCTCCGTTCATCTCATAGCTCGGCAAACAAACGTGCATTACTGGAAAGGCTCCTAAGAACGAACCTGCCCGCCAAGGTGCTCTAGCGGTTATGACACTCGGCTGCTGATCCGAAGGTTGCATGGTCGAATCCCGGCCACGGCGGCTGCATTTCGATGGAAGCGAAATCACGAGGCCCGTGTACTGTGCGATGTCAGTGCACGTTAAAGAACCCCAGATCGTCGAAATTTCCGGAGACCTCTACTATACGACGTCTCTCATAAGCATGTCGTGGTTTTGGCACGTAAAAACCCATAAATCAAACAATCAAGAACGAACCAGCAGGGACCAAAAGGTTCGAACTCAAGAAGCCAATCGCACGCGATAACAATGAGCGGCGGCCAATCGAGATAGCGAGAGAGAATGTGACAGGGAGGCAGATTGTAGCAAAGGAGCAAATAGCTGAGAAATTACGCAATTAGAGAAACCATTTGGATCGTGTCCCATTCTCGTCACACGTACTTTTAGCGCTTTAAAAATTTATCAAACCGCAACAGAAAGGGTATCTGAATCCAACGGTGCCACACTCACAGTAAGTCCTAATGCCCAATCATGATGAGGCCTAACGAAATTGTGGATAATTGCGAGCTATTATTCGAATGTAAAGAAAGGTGCTACTAATCACGTACGCCGAATCAGGATATCCATTTGAGGGTGCTGTGAGTGGTGAATGCCCTGGCGTTATCTGTCGATATCTCGGCAAGGCAGGTTACCCAACTGGTCGCCAATCGAAGTGCGAACTGCATTCTTCGAGAAATTGGTCACGGCTCCATGAATGCCTCGGAAAATTTATTTGCGTGCTTTTTTTTTAATGAATGTGTAACAATTAATGATTTTCAAGAACAGCGCGCATGAAACGCTAGTATTGTCATATAAAATACGGTGTGCCACACAGAACGATCTGGCAGAACGACGATAACGGGCACCTGTGCGTTATAGCGATTATGAACATTAGCAGAAAATATATTTATACGAACGCATAAGACTATTTCTGGCGTGACGCCACAGGGAGCGCGAGCCATTAGGGTAAAAAAAAAAAAAATACCATTATAGTCTTAGCGAAAAGCATGCAGATGACGGAGCGGGAATTTGCACAGTACCCAGTCTTTCTCTCTCTCTTTTATATCTGTCAGATCGCACGCGAGCTCGACTACTCCAAGTGGCAGAGATGACTCGAGCGCCGCGCACGAAAAATGTCCGACGGTTAAGTTCCAATACACAATCGTGCGACTAATTAAAATTCGCCAATTAACTCCGTAATTAATTACTTTAGCGTTCACACTGCAATATACTATTTGCAGCAGGCAAGCTCGAAAGGCGAACCAATTTTAAGCAAAATTTCAGGGAGGCAGCACTTTTGAGACATCCGCCACCAAAGTCTGCGATGAAAGAAAAGGAGCGTTCTAGATACTTTTGCGCTTCAGTGCACACAAAGAAACGCAAGAAGGAAAGGTGATTAGTTTCTAAAATGAAGGAACTGGAATAACAGCGCATCTCTAGGGCAAGTTTGATTGCGCCTATCTCTAAATGCGCGCCGCCTTATGATTCCGTTCCAAGTAGATATACTTTGAAGGCTTACCAAATACAAGCTGGCAAATGCAATATGCAGCTAAGTTAATTACTCAATCAGTTAACCAATCAGTAAGTATCTCTTAATTAGGTCCTTATGTATGACAATCTCGAACGTAATGCCAGCTGATCATTTGGTGTAATCGAGATCAAGGACTGGACTGAGGTTTAGAAATTGAGTGTTGTGTTTAACAAAACACCGCGCGCGCGCAAGCACGCACGCACGCACATACACACTTAACGAGCGAAAGCCGCTCCGCCCGCTAACAGGCTTTGGTTGAGACTGGAATAGCACAAGTGCCAGTAAGGCAGGGATCATGCGTTCTTGTATTTAGGTAGTGGTCGGAGAGAAAGAACCTCAGAGACGATCGAAGGGCCCACCTTCGCCCATTTGCTATCTCTCGTTTCAAAATTACAGCAATCAAATATTATCCACTAAGATAGAAAACAAGGACGTATTATTTTCCGCATTTTTTTACATAACGATCTATATGGTCTGAAGCATGTGATATCACAGCCTCACCGATTTTCCCCCCTTAATTTACATTTTCTTTACTTGCGAATTTGATGTGAATGCAAACTAAACGTGTAAATAAACGTTATTCTGGTGCAAATAAGGGCCGCTCCATACTAAAGTAAGCGCGACCAATCGAACATACTTGGAGCACTAATGGTGGAAATAATAATAAATAAACAATAAAAAAGCGACTGCTCTTGCATATACTCCGTACAGACAGAATGGAACGCCCAAGAAATTAGTTATTGTATGGTTGCCGTTCATAAAGCGCGTTAGATTCCTCGAGAACTCTAACGAACCGGTACAGTGCGCACCTCGCTTTCAACGCACACTGCTCATTCTCTACTTCGATCGTTCACGCAACCGTTGAAAAGCAACTTGTCGTCAAAAATGTGAGCTTCGACCCGTTCACTCCCATTACGTGGCCGCGGCCGACTTGGACAGCGGGCACGCAACAAGCTGCCAAATACGCGCCGATGACAGTGACAGCACCGGGGGTTTACCCGAGACCCGAGCCGTTCTAAAAGTAACATTTTCTCGAAGGTTCAGAAACTCAACGACAGCAATGAACTGAGAGACGAAGCGCAAGAAGTGTGCCTAACACCGTTCTCCTCCGCGCTTCCTCTCCCATCTCGTCGTGGCCACTGACCTGGCAAAATCTTGGCATCCCCCAAGGGAAATTTCGAAGCGTCGAAGATGGGACGCTTGCCCGCCGGGCTGTCAGCTTCGTTCATGATGCTAGCGGGATCCGCGTCGTCGCCCGAAGTTCTTCCGATCTAGCGCCTCCGCTGCACCGCCGCTGGATGCGATGAGATGAAGCTGCGTACGCGCAAGAGGCAAGCGCCGCCGCCTCTTCTAGGACAAGGTTACTACGAGGAAGATCAGCGACTGCTTATCCACAACTTCGCGCAGCAACTGCCGCTACGCCACCAGCCGCCATTTTCGATTTGCCGCTGAGCGCCCGTGGCGCCATCTCGCCGCGCCACAGCCAGGCAGTTGGTCGGCGCTCTCTCTCTGACTGCGTGGCGAAGCCAGCATGACAGGAGCGAGGCGCAGGTCGAAGCAGGGAAAGCGAAACGTCGCCAAAGAAAATGAAGGCGCCGACAATCTGCCGTTCGGTGGCAAAGTACGGCTCGCTAGGCGTCGGAAGCCAGATGGATGGCTGGTCATTGCCCTTGAGGTACGTGCCAAATTAGTACTTCTCAGTGAAGTCCTTCCCATTCATTAGATACGTTCCCCGCGCAACCTTCGTTCCGTCCCGAATTGAGTTCCCTCTTACTGATGCAAGGGAGCGAAAAAATCTCGCTAGGTAAAACACACACATGCACAAAAACGCCGGCAGTCGTGGATCAACAGTTTCTGAAGAAAACTGACGAAGGTTGTGCTAGGCATGACAATGCTGCAGTGTCACTTTCATTTCTCAATAAATGCTCAAGCGTGATGTCTCAATGATTCTCTGCGAGGATAATTTGAAATTTCTACCGTGTCTACAGAAAACAATACCATATTTTCGTTTCTACTTATAGCAGGCGCCGATTCGTGTAGAAATAGTTTTAGTTTCACTTTCGTTAGAGTCGCGAGTGAAAGCGGCCTGTTGTTGAACACGGAGTTTCCCGTTTCCATGACGACGGTCGTGATCACTCAGTGCGCTCTTTAGCAGCGGCAAACAAGGGAGTGAGGCTGTATTCGTTCCTTTTGCTTTTCTTAATAAGTGGATGAGGTTTTGCCGATGATTCTCGTCCTTTATGCGAGAGCATTTTCTTGATCAAAGCACACTGGTCTATTGTTCCCTCGTTCAGTTTTCGGAAAAGGTGTCACCCGCCTGTAGAATTCTCTCGTTTTGTCAGTTGTCGCTTTATTCTAATTTCGTCCTGTACAAAGTTACTCGGATACATTGTAAAAGAACTATGTTTTATTGTAAATGCATCACTGATGCCACGCGCTGTTTGGCTGGGGCGTGTAGGAAACAATGTGTGATAATAGAGCCCCACGTCTAAGTACATGTGACCGCCCTTGGGGAATGCAGAGAAGCTGTACGAAGCCCGTAAAAAAATATTTTGTTACAAAACAAGGAACTCGAAAACCTCGAGTTCCGTACATTTGTAAACGGTTACGAAGTACTTCATTTCCACATGTAACGCAGAGCATACAATGCAGGGTTGTATTTATTACCTGTTCCTCTTGTTTTCCCATTATGTTCGCCCCTTGACCAGGTATCCACTAACTGACGCAGCTGGGAATATATATATATATATATATATATATATATATATATATATATATATATATATATATATATATATATATACTATCAGAAAGTCATAGTGACAAACAGATTATTTAGGATTTATTCTGACGTTTCGGCTGGTCTCAAAGGCTGCATTTGCTACATTGTCAGTGCCACTTTGTGCTTGTAAACATTTTTGTTATTACAAATTGTATTAGCGTACACAAAATATTTGTCTCTTGAAATTATGTTGTTAGTTATGTAACATATGTAACATATTTATGTTTCTTACTCTATTGCACAAATTTTATGTATGCTTTTGTGTTCTATGCCACCGCATGCTGCCGCACTGTTGGAGCAATGTATGGGTGGCAAGGCCTTAGGCAGACAATGTTCTGCCTTTTGCCTTGTCATCCAAGACTCACTCTGTGTCTGAAATAAATCACTTATTATTATTATTATTATTATTATTATTATTATTATTATTATTATTATTATTATTATTATTATTATTATTAATGTTTGTCACTGTGACTTTCTGATAGTATATTTATCCCGATATATATATATATATATATATATATATATATATCTGTGTGTGTGTGTGTGTGTGTGTGTGTGTGTGTGTGTGCGTATGTGCGTATGTATAAAGGCGATTTTAAACACGGGCGAACTACCTAAATTGCAGTTATTCACGACGCCCACATGCACTGCAAACGCCTGTCGTTTACCCCACTGAGCGTCTTGTGTTTGTGTGTCTTTGCACTTCCATTTAGTCTTAACTATATGAGCTACACACTAGGCCAACAACGAGTTTTGGCCGAGCTTCAGCTGCATACATATTTCTGGTGTGATTGTATACAATGACATTCGCGGGAAAATTGCGACCGATACCGTTTTCTGGGAGCCACATAGTCTAAAGCATCGAAGCGCGCACCACGCTAGTTCTCAATTAGATTGACGCCATGAGGCAACCGCAGACTCATCGATAAGAAGGCGCTGCAATTCCGGACTCAAGCAATGTGTACACAGCGCAAAGGATCCGCGCAAGTCAGAAGCAGCGACGCGCGGTTTTCTCTCAATTAAGTGGCTGCGTATATAAACGAGCAACCCGCTCTATCCTTTTTGGCTTGCTGACAACTTCCGTAGTTGTAACCCAAAACATCTTGATAGAAGTGTGTTCTTGTGAGCGGAAAGGGCGTCACTGTATACGCTGTCGTAGAGCTCGGGAGCTTATACAGGAACGCTATGCAGAAGCTCCAAAGCATTGTCAGCTTGTCTTCAAAACGTACACTGGGATGCCTGCCGCCTCCACTACTGAAAACCACGTCATCATTCGCTGAGTGTAAGTGACTAGATTTCTTTTGTGCACTGCTGTTCGTTTTGGTAGTAAGGTGAAGCTTTCGAAGGAGACGTACACGTACCGTGCGCAGGAAGCATGGGAATGCATCCTGAAGTAGTCCAAAGAAAGATGCGACTCAAGCCTCTTGCATATGACTGGCATGCAGGACTGGGCAGGGATACTCTGAAAAGTATTTCGGAATAGATATCGAAATAGACGTGCTGGCGGCCTAAAACGCGAATACTCAGATACATTTGTCTTTCACGTAACGGGATATTTCGGAGATACTGTTGCAAGAAGACGAAAACGTATTCCGAAATACAGAGCAACAGGTATACAAGAATGCGGATACTGGAATACATTTCTTAATACGGCAGTGCTGATGCTCAGAAAGGTGTATGAAGTGCTGCATAATTATTTTCACAATGCTGCAGCGCATTAAAACGTGGAAGTCAAGCACATCGTTTCAATCACTAACGAACACAGTTTCTTTAAGAAAATGTATAAAGTTATTTAAACAGAAGATATGCTCGGCTGAGCATGTTGCGTTGATTGCGTTTCAGCAATTACAGCTTTATGAAACTTGGCGCTCTTCCATACATTTACCCTTAACACAAGACCGGTCAACGAAAGAAGTGTCTTTACCACTGAAGACGAGTACAAGTTCGTCTCGTAAACAACAAATACCGCTTACATGACCGGAAACTCTCGTAGCATCAAAACCCCTTCTCGGGCCATCTATGTACTGAAATGCTTTCGCTCTCACATGGGTCTACTGTGACTGTTCACAGGACGATGTGTCTCCTCCTCCTTCAAACTCATAAGAGACCGGTGAGGCGTCTTTGCTTGACTTACCAAAAAAAAAAAAAAAAGATAATAAAGATAAATAAATATAAAAGTCTTCCTTTCCCTACTAAGATACTAATACATTTTTTTTTTCAAACTATGTCGACAGAACACTACGATACTGTAAGGTATCTCTAAAATACTATCACGATATTCTTGTATCGTGATACTGCCCAGCTGTGATGACTTATAATAGCGCAAAGCGGCCTCAAGGAAGGATTACACTGACATGGAAACTTAGCTGCAAAAGTTGATTTTTATAATGAGTGGCACGTCCTAGGGATGGTTGATTAATTTTTTAATCGATTAATCGTTAATCGTTTGTCTATTTAGCCTTTCATCGATTAATTGCTTTCGCTGTGATGTTTTAATTGATTAATCGATTAATCCACATTTTTTATAAGTGCTTGAAAAATGACGCCTTGTTGGAGAGGTGTTGCTTGTGTTTGATATCGACACAAGTATTTATCCGACGCACTAGAGATCACATGTGCGCATTAGCGGCTGCGTGAATATTCGCACTTTCGCCCACTGAACACAGGGAGCCCGTCGTCTTTGGATGTTGTCAAGGGTCCAAGATTCCGTGGGTGGCCATGATCCACGGACGATTCGGCAGAAGGTCGTATTTCCTCGAAGTCTGCCTACTAGAGCAAACCGAAATCGGAGGCGCTTTCGGCGACCACACTGGTTGGAAAGTCGCACCGGAAACGCATTGTGGCCGAGGGTGAGGAAATACCGAGAAAAGTAAAAAAAAAAAAAAAAGAGACGAGGAGGAAAGGAAAGTTAAAGACGCTCGCTCTTGTAGACGCGGCCATATTTCTCGGTTTGTCCGTTAGATATTGTGGAAGCCCTCGATAATACCAGAGTCCTTCAATGCTTTTGAAGGACTCTGATAATACTATAAACACGAACTGACGTCATCTCTCCCTTGAGGTCACTCATGCGAGATTGCACAACAACATACTGGTCTCAAACAAGTCATCAGTGCAGGCATCTGCGGGAAATAGAGTGACACGAGTTTTTCCTCCCGGCTAGAATAAGCGGCAGCTGTGCCAGTATACTGCGCAGGTTTCACCCTGTCGCCGACTTAACTCGGCGCTACGCGCACCTTTTCAACCGCGCGCACAGCTCGACCTATGAGCGCTGTCTAATGTATCAGAGATTAGAACACATATTGTTTCGCGACTGTCTTGCATTCGTGCCACGACAGTAGACGGCGGCCTCTAGGCTGGCTGACATGGGAGTACAATCAATAGATGAAAGCTGTATTTCACCCGAAATAGGCGACCATACAGAATTACCAAATGAATTACCAAATGTTACAAGACAATCTTTTCAATAGAAATGGAGTGGATGCTAGTCGTTCGGTACATCATTGCGCAAAGTTACGGATTATGAAAAGCGACTATTAGACTTATATGCAGCTAAACTGGCTTCTGTGCATTATGCGACTATGAGACCTTCTTCATATGGCATCCCTGCCACGGCGGCTGCGTTTCGATGGAGGAGAAATGTTGAGGCCCGTGTGCTGTGCGATGTCGAAATTTCCGGAGACCTCCACTACGGCGTCTCTCATAATTAGAGCTAGTTTTGAGACGTTAAACCACACAAATCAAATCAGACTTTTTTTCGTAATCCTCGAGTGCGTTTCCCTGCACAGCATATTCGTCCAACTAATGGCGGCCCCCGTCACGTCTCAAATGGAGGCGAGGCCCCAGTTACACGTGCTGGGGTTTGACTATTATGAGTGTTTATGCCAAGAGAGCTGAGTCGACATTTTCCACGTCATAGCGCGCTGTTTTGCAATAGTGAATAGCTGCCATAAGTTGGGCTAACTGCATTGCAGGGAAGCTAGCATTACAGTTATCGAAGGGTATATGGGCGTTAAGGCGGACAGTTGGGCTAGTTGGTATCAAGCGTAATGAAATGTGATTACTAGCGTCCTTGTCCCCTTTGCGCAAGCAGTCATGTCTTATTATGCATATACGGATCACTCATTCTTATCCCCATCATCATGCTTCATCACTCTTGTTCCCCTGTTGCGTTGTCCCCAAGGTAGAGTAGAAGGCCGGGGCGTACTAGATCAGGCCACCCTTTCTACCTTCTAATACATCATCTCTCTTTCCTTCACTGGTGACAAATAATCTTTAATATGCTAAGGAGTAAAATACAAACGGCAATAAGAACTGAACGGGTCAAGAAATAAGCAGCGCATATTACAATGTGGCACTTACACAAGAAGCAAGTAAAATCTGGGGGTTAAATAAAACGGTGTAGGCGACGGAGATCGAGTCGAGTTCATTTCTATCTCTATGGGGTATGGCCGCCTGTGGCTCCGGGCTCCTTCTACTTGCGTAGAAATATGCGCTCGACATCTGCGTCTCGGCGTCGCGCGCCTCGCAGTCATGCGCTCCGGCCAAGGGACGATGTTGGGGTTGGGGGGTTGTCCCGTAATCGATTAATCGAAGAGTCTTAATTGATTATTTCGATTAATTGAAAGGGGGAAATCGATGATGATTAATCGATTAATTGTGTGCATTTAATCGATTAATCGATCAATCATTCATCGATTTTACCATCCCTAGCACGTCCAGAACTGGCCTTGAAAATATGACACTGTTCTCACATTGCTCCCCTGCGTACGTTATGATGTGTTTTTCTGTATGTATGAAAGGCGGGAAAGCGTGCATTTTAACCGGCATGTGAAGTCCCTTTTTGCTCGTTTGTAGTGTGTCGCACCATCGTAGTCGCCCCTCCCCCTCCCCCCACCGCTTTATGCGAATTGTCTCGCGGTTTCATATGGAAACAGAAACGAAACTTTGCGCGCTTACGGAGACCCGTTTAATGCAGATATAGCGACAGTGGATCGCGAAACGAATTTCATGAGTCATTTCTAACTGTCACTAGGATGGTCACTTTCTAACATCCGTAAGTGCATCTTCATGCACCGTCTTTCTTACAGGATGTGCCCAAAGACGGTAACGCGTTGCAGACGCGGGAATGGAATATTTCTGCCATTATTGACATATCGATTTAGCAGATTGTTCTATAGCTTTATATTTTTTATGCGGTAAGATTCATTATATCCACTCGATTTTGCAGTTTCGTATCACGGTATTTCCCATCGATGCATTTCTTCTTTACCTTCCCACAGTTTCGTGCACATCGGTCTTGATGGTTGTTTGTGTAACGTACGAATGTTTACACTGCATCTGCACCAGGGAACGGTTGAAAAAGTGAGCATTTTGCGGGTTGTTAAGCTAACCTGCCGTGCGTCTATGAGATGGCGTCACTTCCAGAACATGAGTGTCTGACGTTGTAAAAAATGTTCGCTTATGATGTCATTAATAACATGTTCGTAGCTCAACTAAAAGGGAAGGAGGAGAAATAGCAGTGCTCTTTCCTTGCCATGCAAGGAAAGTGTGCTGCAGTTCTTTCTACAGGCAAAAGCACGTTGCAGATTCATTGCCGGTGGATAATTTTTCTAAGCAGACGGGCTCTGAATGCTTCGCTCTTAAATGGCTTCATCACAATGATACAAACGCATATGACATATGACTTGGTGTCTCCACGCCTGGAGTCATTTTTATGCTGCCTTCGTCCCTCACCGTCCCTATAGAGAGGCCTGTGTTTAGCTTTGTCAAGTAGGAACAAGACGAAAGGAAGTCGCGTACAGGTGACATCGAGCGTCAATTGCCGACCCTCGGTTGCGCAACGTACTCGAAAAGGCCTCCGCACAGATCACGAGAGCTTACCGCCACATCGTAATCTCCGACGCATATTGCTCTTCTGTGCGCTTTGGCATCAGGCCAGGTATCTCCAGGCATCAAATGGAATCAGCTCGCGCAGGACAGGCAAGGATGGAAAGCATTGGGAGAGGCCTTCGTCCTGCAGTGGACATAAGAGATGATGATGATGATGATGATGATGATGATGATGATGATGATGATGATGATGATGCACTTTGGAAACGACGGACATCTACTCTTGTTGCTGATGATGGAAACTGTCGTGAGAGCGCTTTCATTTTGATACCGTATCTTGGCAAATACTCGAAGTACGTACATTTCCTAGAGAATACCAAGGTACTGTCTCGTGGCACCGCTGCTCACGAAAGCCGCCAGGAAACTGTCCTTCCATATGTCTTGCAGTATATTGGCGCTCGGTCCAAGGTATGTAAACTGTATCACCTTTTCTTTTCACCAACATCGAGAAGCTGCCACGCTGTGACCGTATTCCAATTTCACAGTGACCGCACTTCATTGCGTACGCTGTTCATGTTCAACGCAAATATATGTTCTGCCTTTCTCCCTTAATGTGTTTGCTACTTATTTGTTTCGAAAGACTTCCAAGAGAGAAAGAGAGAGAGAGAGAGAGAAACGAAGAGGAAAGGCAGGGAGGTTAACCGAGCACGTGATCGGTCGGCTACCCTACCAAGAGGTATAAGTTACAAGTACTATATGGTCCACTAAATATCATATGCTATTGCTCCTCCATCTCATATTCTGCAAGTCTTCAGGTTCATCGGTAAAGAGTGACTGATACTATGTGTTTTCAACACTGATACCACAGGCGGATCCACCGAAATAACTCTGCACCACCACCACCTAGATATCGCCCCTTATTGAGACACATTTCGTGTGCAGCATGTAATGTTGGAACTATTGTAGGGAATATACTATACATTATGCATATTATTAACACTCGCTGCGTCCGCGACCGTTCTTATACGGCGTAGGTGCGAGGCGACTGTACGTCGACGCATGCGCAGCAATCATCACCGTGTGGCCTGTTCAGACCTATAACATGCAACAACCGCCAACATCACCCAGTGGTGATTAGATGTCAAAACTACGAGAAGTGCAGTTACCGAGGATGGCGTTGTTGCCCCTACACCAAGTGCTGTTAGCAAGTGAAAGCAGCATTTCGCTCCAAAATGTCTGGTTCTTTACCGTGGCGTGCTTTTAGAATGTTCCTGATGTACATCACTTTTTGACCACGTCAGCCTCGACTAATTTTTAGCTCAGGAAAGTCAGTTCTGCGGAAACCCACATGGCGGAGGAAAGGTCATGAAGGGAAAAACTGTCAGCCACAGGCGTTTGTAGCACAGGCCTACAAGGAAGTACACAAGGGTATCACAGAAAGAAAAGCCACTCATTATTTCGTTAACTAAGAAGCTTTCCTTTCGGTGAAATCTGTATGGATCACCATGTAGATTCGCGCTGAAAACGGGTAGGTGAGAATTTTTAGAATTATTCCTTGCAACGTTGACCTTTAAGGTGTGACAAAGTGCTAAATGTGGAAGAACTGATACATTTTCTTGTACGTAAAACACAGATGGAAATATATTTCTCCTTGTTTAAAATCATAGAATATCATGAATTGAAATAGTGACGCTGGGTTAAACCGGAAAGTTAAGTCTATACACGCCTGGCATGCAATATGCTTAGACAGAAATTGTTCCACTGGAGTCTGAGCAGCTTATGCATTCTTATCGCGAGTTTGTCGGCATACACTAAGCAACTCCCGAAAATTGCAAATAAAGTCACTGAGTACACCATTGCTTATTTGTTTAGCCGTCGTTGAAATGCGGACACGGGATCATGCAGCGCAGCGCCATAACCACCGCGGCGGGGAGCCTAAATGTGTGTGTTCTGAACGGAGCGAGTGGTAGGCCGATGCGGTGTGCATGCGACTCCACAGTGTTCACAGAAATAGTATTTTGGTTCGTACCGAAAATGCCTTGGGGTGGTGTAAGTTTAATGTTATGCTCTGTCCTTCTGAATCTTACGGACCGCAAAAGAAAAAAGGAAAGAAAAAGAAAATCTGTGAGAGAGTAGTTAAGACGTCGGCGTATCGTGCGATACCAACCATTTTCAGCGCCGTATATCCTACAGCTCTGGCGTGACGTTTGAAGTATGTCGAACGGTCACGTTCAGCGGCAGAGAAGCTGGAGAAGTTAATGCAGCAAATTTTATCCAAAGGAAAAATGGCAGAAAGAGTCACTAGGAACCCGACAGTAGCATCCGATGAAGTCCCAAATACAGATGATTGCACAACTGGGTCCAGAGAGTAAGGCACGGCTATCAAGCAAGTGTCATCGATCACGTGAATAAATTAAATTCCAGTTCCAATGCATTGGGTTGGAATAGCTTCGTACAGTCTAATGGGAAACGCTCACTTATATTTGATCACTAGAGATAGCAGCATAGTTCAGCGACGGTGAATACTATATAGATGTGTTTCACGTGTTATATAAGAAGACATGTCACCTCCTGGTCTCACCCGATCACCCATATTCATTCATTCATTCATTCATTCATTCATTCATTCATTCATTCATTCATTCATTCAGTCAGTCAGTCGCCCCGCCACGGTGGTCTAGTGGCTATGGCACTCGGCTGCTGATCCGAGGGTCGCGGGATCGAATCCCGGCCGCGGCGGCTGCATTTCGATGGAGGCGAAATGTTGAGGCCCGTGTGCTGTGCGATGTCAGTGCACGTTAAAGAACCCCAGGTGGTCGAAATTTCCGGAGCCCTCCACTACGGCGTCTCTCATAATCAGAGCTGGTTTTGGGACGTTAAACCCCACATAACAACAACAACAATCAGTCAGTCAGTCAGTCAGTCAGTCAGTCAGTCAGTCAGTCAGTCAGTCAGTCAGTCAGTCGAGATTCAAGAAAGTTTATTTCCAACGTAATAATGGGAGGGGGTAACCCCAGATGAAAAGCGGCGAAACGCAGCTTGAAAAGTGCCTGGCTGGATTAATTATTTATTTACTTAATTAATTTCGCATACATATATGTGCCCAGAGGGGTTTGCACGTGAGGGGTTCGTACTGTTGGAACGGAACAGAACAAGCGGTGAAATTATTTACAGCGCTTGTATTTTGCACTGACCAAGCTGGGAGTCACCACGTCCACCCCAGGTACATCATCGTCTTCTTTCTTGGGTGTCTTTCAGATCCCTGTAACCGCATATCCCACTGCAGGTCAGCGTCCTTAAGCGTGACGTAGCATACCCTCCCTTCCCCCATCCGCGGCGAAAGCGGCGACCCGGCGCGTCTATGGAGACCCTGCGGAAGGCGCGGGGTAACGTTCGAGCCTCGAGACATGAACGACGAACATGGGAGACCCGTAGAGGTGGCGGGATTCTCAGGTGCAGTTTCATAAGTGACCTCTTTCACTTGTCGAAGGACACGGTATAGGGGCCTGAGTATCGATATAGCAGCTTCTCAGAAAGTCCGGGACGTCGTGTCGGGGAACAAAGAAGAACGAGCGAGTTCATAGGAAAATGCTCGTCCCGATGCCTCTGGTCATAATGTCGCTTCTGGGTCTCTTGAGACGTCGTTAGTCTGAGACGGGCAAGCTGACGGGCATGATCAGCCAGGGTAGTTGCGTCGCGGGTGGAGCTGACGGAAGGGAAGTGTCCAACGGCAAAGTTGGTTCACGGCCAAACAAGAGGTAGAACGGGGAGTATCCCGCAGTGTCGTGGCGAGACGAATTATACGCAAAGGTAACGTATGGTAGTGCAACGTCCCAGTCAAGATGGTCATCCGACACGTACTTAGAAAGCATGTCGGTCAGGGTCCTGTTCAAGCGCTCCGTCAGGCCGTTTGTCTGGGGGTGGTATGAAGTCGTGAGTTTGTGCTGTGCAGAGCAGGAGCGCAGGATATCGTCAATTACTTGAGAAAGGAAGGTACGGCCGCGGTCGGTCAGCAATTGACGTGGAGCACCGTGGACTAAAATAACGTCATAGAGTAGAAAGTCAGCCACGTCTGTGGCACAGCTGGTTCGCAGTTCTCGTGTGATTGCGTACCGCGTCGCATAATCGGTAGCGACGGCAATCCACTTGTTTCCTGCAGCAGATGTCGGGAATTGACCTAGGAGATCGAGACCCACACGGAAAAAGGGCTCCGCAGGGACTTCGATGGGCTGAAGGTACCCTGCAGGGAGCCTTGATGGTTTCTTGCGGCGCTGGCAGACTTCGCAGGCATTCACATAACGCCGCACTGAGAGTGTTAGACCAGGCCAATAGAAGCGGTTGCGTACCCGGTCATAGGTGCGGGCAACGCCTAGGTAGCCAGCCGTTGGGGCGTCATGAAGTTCATGGAGAACTGCGGAGCGGAGGTGTACTGGAATGACACGAAGGAGCTCGGGTCCGGTAGGTGCCACATTTCGTCGATATAAGGTTCCATTCTACAGAGTGAACATGCGTACTGAGATGTCACGTGGTGAGGACTGAAGCCGATAGATGAAGTCACTTAAGTATGGGTCCCGGCGTTGTTCATCGCTAATGTTGTGGAGCTGAGAAAGCGAAAATACGCTGTTGATGAATACAGTAGCTGTAGAGTCAGCGTCGGCCAGTGGGTAACAAGACAAGCAATCCGCATCTTGGTGCAGTTTTCCAGACTTGAACACCACCGTGTAGGTATACTCCTGTAGGCGGAGCGCCCAGCAAGCGAGACGACCCGTAGGATCTTTCAGAGAGGCCAGCCAACCTAGGGCATGGTGGTCGGGTACCACTGTAAATGGTCGGCCAAAGAGATAAGGGCGAAATTTTGCAACTGCCCACGCGAGAGCGAGACATTCGCGCTCCGCAATAGAATAATTTCGCTCCGAGGTGTACAGCAGCCTGATGGCATAAGCAATCACGCAAGTCCGTCCACGCTGTAGTTGGTCGAGCACAGCGCCTACTCCGTAATCACTGGCATCAATACGGATTTCGGTTGGCGCTGAAGGGTCGTAGTGGGACAAAATTGGGGGCGTGGTGAGTAGGGTAGTGAGTTCGGAGAAAACGGCAGCTTGCCGGGGACCCCAGTCAAAAAAGCACGTCTTGTTTAAGAAGATCTGTCAGCGGCCTAGCAACCTCGGCGAAGTTTTTAACAAATCTACGAAAATAGGAACAGAGCCCCACAAAGCTGCGAACATCTTTGGAAGATTTCGGCAGAGGGAAGTCTTTCACGGCTCGAATCTTTTCAGGGTCGGGCTGTACGCGGCAGCGTCCACAATATGGCCAAGGATTGTAATGCGGCGGCGGCCAAAAACGGCACTTGGACGAGTTCATTTGAAGTCCGGCCAGACGAAACACCTCAAGGACCGCTGCGTTCAAGATGAGTTTCTAATGTGGCTGAAAACACGATGACGTCATTTAAATATCATAAACATGTAGCCCACTTGAACCCCTGAAGAAGAGAGTCCATCATTCGCTCGAAAGTGGCTGGAGCGTTACATAAGCGGAAAGGCATGACCTTAAACTGGTAAAGCCCGTCGGGGCTGATGAATGCCGTTTTCTCTCGGTCCATGGGGTCCACAGCGATTTGCCAATATCCAGAGCGAAGATCGACTGAAGTAAGTGGCAACGTGCAAGCAATCTACAGGGCATCATGAATTCGCGTTAGTGGGTAGGAGTCTTTATTCATGATTCTGTTGAGATGGCGATAGTCTATACGAACAAGCGCCACGATCCATCCTTCTTTTTACTAACACCACAGGAGATGCCCATGGACTGGAAGATGGCTCAATAATGCCCTTCGCAAGCATTTTGGTTTCTTCTTGTATGTCTATATACGAACAAGCGCCCTGATCCATCCTTCTTTTTACTAACACCACAGGAGATGCCCATGGACTGGAAGATGGCTCAATAATGCCCTTCGCAAGCATTTTGATTTCTTCTTGTATGACACTTCGCTCAGACGCGGACACTCGGTAGGGGTGACGGTGAATAGGAATAGCATCACGGGTGTGTGCGATGCCTGACAACTGACGTCTGCCCTCAAGGCTGATCACCGAAGTCAAAGACGTCACCACGATAGGACCACAGAGCATTATGGAGGGCTCAGGTGGAAGATCAGCGGCAATCATACTGCGGATATCACGGCTTTCACAGTTGGTTAACGTGGGTGCGCCTTTCTTAGGTACAGCAGCATCGAGGGTGAAAGTTTCTGCCTGAAAATACTGGAGTGGGTGAGCCTTGTGGGATCACAATTGATTTGTGAAGCCAAAGTTGAGAAGAGGCAGGTAGGTTCAACTAGCTGTAACGCCGAGGACTGCATAGGGGACAGTAACACAAGTAACACAACGCGTAATGATCATGTTTGTGAGAGGCGAAGCAAGATATTCGCCATCTGGGACAGCTGGCGAACACGACAGTTCGACGTACGTCACAATTTTTGACGGCAGATCAACTGAGTCGCTGCAATGTGAACGGCACGGATGTTGATGATTGATTGGGTTCACAGTACTGCGGCAGTTTAAGACAGAGGACACTGGTGGAGCAATCAATGAGAGCGGAATTGGCGGCGAGAAAATCGAGTCCAAGGGTGATGTCATGGGGGAATTTCACAAGGACACTAAAAAGGACAACTAGGTCATGGCCGGCGATTGTAAGGCGAGCTGTACGCATGCCGACAACGGCGGCTGTGCCGCCATCCGCGACTCGAACAGCGCAGGTCACAGGAGGCGCAAGAACCTTCATACGACGACGAAATGTGGCGCTCATAATAGAAACATCAAGGCTCTCACAGGGATACAGTCGACATGTACTTCAAGAGTGTTCTGGTGAAGACGTGAGGGCAAAAGAGGATTTTCGGACAAAGTCGACAGTGAAGCTTCACCTCCAGAAGCTGCGTGGACTAGTTTTTCGGGGACGCGACGGCAGATGGAGAGCGGTGGTGAGTCGGCGAACGAGATGAGCGATTGAGAGGCGGCGACAACGGAATGTAGCGGCCGTTGTTTTCAGGGGCGTTGAAAGCAGAGAATTCGTTTCGGGTGGGGTAACGGCGAGGAGCTTTACGGAAGGCATTCGAGTGCGTAGCGGAACTGGCTAGGCGACGTATACGGTCACTGGCTGGGACAATAAGAAGTGATGTGTCCTGCGCGGCCACAGCGGAAGCAGATGGGCTTAACGTCTTCCATTCGCCACTCGGACGGATTCCTGGAACGAAAAGAAGGGTACTGACGGCGTCGAGGAGCGTCCGACGAGGCGAACGAGGTGTCCGAATTGTTTACGGCGAAGACAGAAGGAAGAAGACCAAGGTTGGTGAATTCCTGGCGGGCAACGGCCTGGATCAATGACACAGTTGGGGCCGGTGCGTCGGAAAACATGTGCTTGTTCGCTGCAGGGCATGCGGCCTCGAGTTCGCGCCGGATGATTCGCGTAGCATTTTCAGATGCAGGCTGCTCATAAGGAACTGTCTCGCAGGAAAAAGTTAGAGCCGTGTTCGGTAGGCGCTCGAACTAGTGTGATATGCGCTGGCTTTTTGCGTGCTCTAAGAGGCGACACTCCTTAATCACAGCGTCGACGTTCGTTACGTTATTAAAGACAAACAGATTGAGTGCATCATCTGCAATACCCCTCAGTATGTCAGAGACTTTTTCTGTCTCGGGCAGTCTCTCATCGGCTTCTTGGCACAAGGCCAGTGCGTCTTGGATATAGGAAAAGTATGGCTCTGTTGACGACTTGGTACGTACCGCCAGTTGTTTCTTTGCAGGGAGCAGCCGTCCAGACCGGTTCCAGAAAATAACGCGGAGCTGTTCTTTAAAAGTATCCCAGCTGGTAATGTCTTGTTCCTGGGTCTCAAACCAAACGCGGGGAGTCTTGTCTAGGTAGAATATCACGTTCGCCAGCATGACGGTTGGATCCCAGCCGTAGTTCTTGCTTTCGCGCTCATACATCCCAAGCCACTGGCCCACGTCAACGTTGTTTGTGCCGGCAAAGATACCGGGTTCACGGGGTTGTGATAGATCGACGTACTGAGTTGTCATGATCGATGGTGGCGACGTAGCTGAAGTGGACGCAGGCGTGTCATTGCCTGGAGCCATCCCTGCAGACTCGAGGTGGCGTCCATTGCGGAGCTCCGTCGCAGAAGATTGAAGGATACCCAGCACTTCCACCAAAATGGAACGGAACGGAACAAAGGGAGAAATTATTCACAGCGCTTGTATTTTACACTGACCAAGCTGGGAGTCGCATCACGTTTGTTGTTGTTGTTGTTGTGGCCTCTATAATTGGCACATACTCTCGAGGGAGATTGGTCACACTACAGGTAATGATATAGAGAACGGGAAAATTAAAAGGCCAAGGCGAAAATCTAAGAAAAAATAAAAAAGGAAGGAAGAAGTTCTAATTAAAAATAATATTTAGAATTTACCAAAGGAAACATTGGAAACGAAACCCCGCGGTCGACAGCACTAGCAGCGTAATCTTCCGGAGGCTTCGATAAATTTATGCAGTGATGACAAAACAGCATGATGGCTTGTACCATCCTGAGAGGCACCAAAAGATAAAAGATTCGGTGTTGTTAAAGGTAAACACAGTTTATGGAATATTGAATTTAGATACATTCGGCGGAGTGAAGAAAATCGGCGGCAAGACAGAAGGAAGGGATCAATCGTTTCACCCAGGTACATCATCGTCGTCTTTCTTGGGTGTCTTTCAGATCCCTGTAACCGCACACCCCACTGCAGGTTAGCGTAAACAGGCTCCTACTTTTTTTTAAAGCCGCCCTAACAAGCTAACTCAATCATAGAGAAGGTTCCGGCGATCACATTCTGCGAATATGACAGCGCTGCGCGCCACACAGACGCCGTATTTCAAAAAAAGCAGCAGCGTTGCGCACAGGTGGCGTCACGGGTTGAACGGCGCTGACGCGGGTGCTGAAAGAACAGTTTGAAACGAAACTCGGTGTAGCGTTTACTGGTGTAAACGTTTGTTTGAAACGCAGACACGGGAGGCGAGCGGGCGTTGGAGCCGGCAGCTGCGGGCGCTCCGGCGGGTGAGGGAGAGAGTGACGTACGCGCGCACCTGCGAGGGAAGCGTGCGAGGGGAGCGTGACGTCAACGCCCAGCTGCGGCGTGACCTACTTGGCACCGCTCCAACACCTGCGCCGAGGGAAGCGCGTTGCCTCGCGCTTGTGCGGACGGACGGACAGCGTTACACAGGCTAGTCAAAGAGCTGCTTCGCATCTAAAACAATTCCCGCGCCTCTTTCCTGCGATTGACCAGTCGCGCTCGCATCCTAGGTGTCATCACGTTCTACCGCGAACAACCTTGCGCAGTTGTAGCTCGTTGATTGGTCGAAACCAGGTCTATTGTCAGATCCTCTGGCCATCCCACCGGCGTGAGCGCAGGAGCAACCGGAATTGCAGCGCAAGCGTCAATGACGTCAATTGCTCACGTCATGTCACGTGTCAAAAGTGGGCGGAGTGTCGACGGCGCGCCGCGCCTACCCTCTCCTCGGCAGAGAAGGGTGGGGAGGCCGACCGAGAAAACGAAACCGACCCGAGCGGCCACTTAAACCCGTGTAACTTCTTTATTATTGCACCTATTCGCAAAATTCTTGCGGGAGCATGTTCACATCGCACAGGAGCGCAGTTATATCTTTAAAACAAATTTTCGACCTCGTGGTTGTTTAGGGGCCCTTTAAGCGTCACGTAACACTATTATAAAACACGTACTCTAGCGCGGTTGTAACGGTGTCAGGCTTGCAAAACTGTAAAATATTCGGCCTAATTTTATTATCCACAAAGAACCAAAGCGCGGATGCTTTCATGCCCCCCCCCCTCCCCGCCACGGCCGGTCTGGACGCGCTTGCGAACGCGCGCGTCCAGACTGGCCGTACCCCCGCATGCACACACTTTCTGACCGTTTACGCTGAAATCAAATTTTTGAAAAGAATTTTCAAGCCATATTGGTTGTGTGGTCCAGTGCTTTACGTGGGTTGAGCGGTCTGCGCAGGCTGTCAGTACTTACGAAATTTCCAAACATTTTTAATGTGTACCAATGTAAAATGAGCGAGGATGCAAATATGTAAAAACTAATACGGCTAAGATGAATTAAAGTATTATTAATCGATGTCATTAAAACTACTAAATAATATATAACATGTAATGTAAATGAATAAGACTAGACAAATATTGAGAGCAAATAAATAATAAATACAGCATACAAAGACGACAATACTTGCCCCCCCCCCCTCCCCCCCCCTCCGACTTCTTCCTTCCACTCCCAAAAACGTTCCGGAGTCCCTGCATATGTTGGAATGAACGTGGCTCGCCTGTAGCACTCTTCCGTCTGAAGTAGTCTTGCAGAGGTGCCAGCGAGGTCGAACGGGTTAATGGGTCATACAAAAGTCCCCTTTTCGAAGCTTTCGGTTAGCATCCGCCGTCAGGTCGTGGAAAAACTCTGCGTCTGCAGCAAAACAAAGCCGTACGCGTGCGTGTTCCCACGCCGCGCAGCTATCAGTCAAACAAAGCACCTGAATGCTCCTTAAGTTGCCGCCACTACGCGACCGTATAAACGACGCCCGCAATATACCGCCTGCTAGCTCTGCAGCAACAAAGACACCGCTCCTCTCGTTAAGGGAAAAAAAAAACAAAAAAAAACATGTCCGCAGGAAATCCACCGGTGGAACCAACGCTGTCTTTTTCTGTATGCGCTGTCACTGATTGCCCTGTTCCTTGAAGCGATCCGCCTACCGAGCGCCCTGACCATAGATGAATAATCACCTTCCTAAACATAACTGATGCGACGAACAAAAGTCGAACGAAGTACGGGCAGATAACGTCGTTTCCTCTGGTTTCGAAGCCGTATGGTAATTTGGTTCCCAACAAGCTTGTCTTAGATATAATAAAATGTTGTTTTGTGGGGTTTAACGTCCCAAAACCAGTTCTGATTATGAGAGACGCATATAATAAAATGTCCTGCGTTGCACACTTTTCTGTCTCTTTCCGCAATCACAAAGCAGTAATTGTTTCCGATAATTGGTTTCAGTTGGTATGACCGTTGTGTCAGGAAGATTGCTACGGTGGTCGCAGTATTGGGTATGTACGGCTATCGGGTTGCGATCTCTTGCAAAATTTCGGATGTCATTCTTGTTCTGTCGCAGTCTTTCTTTGAGGTTTTTCATTTCGCCGATATAGCTCGCATCGCAGTCAGTGCAAAGATATTTGTGTATACACGCTTTGGGCTCTCTCCTTCGGTGGACGGTCTTTGGCAATATGTAGATAACATGCGTTCGTAGGCTTGTGAGTCACTCGAATGCCTTCTTTCCTTAGAATACGGGCGATGGTTTCGCTAACGCCGTGAACATATGGGAGACGTGTGGTGTTTCTATTGCGGTGTTGATTCAGGAGCCTGACGTTGACTTTCTCGGCAAGCGTTGCCGTGCTTTTGGAATTAAAGTGCTTTCGGAATAAAGGTTCCTGGGTAGCTGTTCTTGGTGAGTTCCTTGATTATCGTTTGTTTTTCATTTGTTTGAATGCGCACACCACTACTTGTGCCTCTATACCCGTGCGTTAATGGCTGACTAATGGCGGGCTTCCCTGCCCCCCCCCCCCCCCCCGCCTTTTTGTTTACGTGCCTGCTGAACGATGTGAGTATTACCCAAAGTGATTATATAATGTCAATAACAGAGAATCGTAATTCCTTATGAGCAGCTATCAGCAGATCACCGCCTTGCCTGGTGGTGTGGTTTTGACGAAACATGTTGAACTAGTGCAAATACGAAGAAACCACAGCGTCAGAAGCTGACAACTCAAATCATGTCTCGGCAAAAAGAGCAATCTTATATTGAGTGGATTCAGCAACACTTCTAAGGTGGTCTTGCTCGTGTGGGATGCTCTTGACGTTTGCGTAGATAACTTCAATCCCTGTGCCCATATTATATCGAATGAGCAATACGTTGGAGAAATTAATTGGATGAACAATCATTATAAAGACTACTTATTCCATACCGGCGCAAATAACATTGTTTAGACTCTGAAGTTACTTATAAGCATAACCAGCACAGAAAGGTGTTATTATCGAAACGTGACACTTGCGCAGTTGGCCGAAGAGGAGGAACCTTATCTTCCTCTTTTTCCGTTCTCTGTCTTGACTGTCCGGCTTCACTGCAACAAAACATTTAGGTAGCGCGATTTAATCTTAAGGCAAACTACAGTGATGGCGCATTAATATATCAACGCCGAGAGGGGCCTTTAAGGCGGGCCACAGTAGCCTCTTTTCGACTGGCGCGAAATACATAAATACTCCATGTCCGCGCTGAATCCCGAAAGTTCATTAATTAAAACTTCTTGTATGGGTAAGCATTGCGCGAAGTCTTACGAGTCAACGTTATTCGCGCACTGCTGAATGAGTGAGTGAATGAACGTTTATTGGGACAGTACTTGTCTCTGTGGATGGGAGGGTCCCTCATTTTAGGAATTCTCTGGCCTGGACCGCCTGCCGGGCCCAGACAACCAGTTGACGCTGGTCGTCCAAGTTCCTCTTGGAGATCGTGGCCGCCCGTGTTTCTGCAAGGTGAAGAAAATAAAAAGACGCTCCGTCTGCTCTATGCCACTATACATTAAAGACCAATATGGTTGTTGTAATGACATACTATTGATTGCTGGTTTCAGGCATCACTGCCTATACGTGGTTTTTTTTCACATATAATCGTGTTAACCTCCGAGCACCCGTCATAACTCTGCACCAGCTTCCTTGAACCGTCTGCATAGAAAATCGCTGCCTGCGAATCGCCAGTTCTTAACAATGTCATTCACAGCGACGGTCGTGATTTGGGGGTGTCAATGCACTGACCGTTAGACTAGGATATTCATGTTCTTTCGCCCTTAACAAATAGTGAAAGGAACCGATGTCCGTTCTGCCGATGGGTGTTCGAAATGGTTCGTTCACGTGACACATTTTCTTCATTGCAGTGGCCAGCGAGTATATCGATACCCACTTTCTCACAATTACTGATATCGCAACCTTCCTTCACAATCGTGTAAGTATAGGAGAGCCGCAAAAGAAGTAAATTTATCCGTGAGACCACTCTTCTCCGACCGCCGATGAACTCGCAGTCCTTGGCTCACTTGAATGACTTCATCTGTCTCAATATGGGACTATAGCACCCCGCTGCTCGTCACATGCATTTTAGCCATCATTTTTTGGAGACCTCACGTCATTTCATAGCCTCTCCTTTGCATAATACTGCGAGACCATCAACTCGACACAAATTTTCATGAATTCTGGCACCATTGTAAACGCACAAATCGAATCCGACGATACACTTCGAGAGTTACGGTAGTGACAATTTTTGCGGAAGTTGCTGTCGGCGTTTTCCTTCAAGCAAACAATTACTGGATCCAAACGGTAGCCTCAGTGCCTTTAGAAACATTCAACAGATGTCGCTGCATTCAGTAGATGTCGCCCTTGCTATTATATCAGAGGTGAAGGCGTGGACATTCTTCACCTCCGACTCCCTTAGGCGTTGTTGTTGTTGTTATGTGGGGTTTAACGTCCCAAAACCAGCTCTGATTATGAGAGACGCCGTAGTGGAGGGCTCCGGAAATTTTGACCACCTGGGGTTCTTTAACGTGCACTGACATCGCACAGCACACGGGCCTCAACATTTCGCCTCCATCGAAATGCAGCCGCCGCGGCCGGGATTCGATCCCGCGACCCTCGGATCAGCAGCCGAGTACCTTAGCCACTAGACCACCGTGGCGGGGCTCCCTTAGGCGGGCGAAGGGCAGCCGTAGTTTCGTGGTTCAGTGGGATGGACCTTACATCAAATGCATAAGAATTTCTACGCCGGATCAGCGAGAAAGCTGTCCGTCACTCTGTACCTCTGTCACGTAATGAAATTTCGCAGAGCAAGCACAGGAAGTACATGTGCGTGCTACCATGGGACTCTGGTGCTATATACTGAACGTCATCGGGAACAGACTGCGCTCTGCTCTTCGTCAACAGAGCATCATTCTACGACGTATGGTAGCAAATGCTTATAAATTGCTGAGACACCTCCCAGAGGGGATTATGCGTGGAATTTTCTCCTGAAATTGTAACCGACTGTAGATCTGATTGGGGTCAATCATGTATATGGTGAGTATACACCGAAATTACATGAAATGAGTGAGATAGCTTTACTTCCATGCCATTAATGCGCCAGAAGGCAGCCCATCTACACTGACATTTATTTCTGTAGCCTCGCGATTACCATGGCCTGCCAATATAATTGCGATCTACGTTGGCATCAATAAACAAATAGTTAACAGCAAAAAGAGAGAGAGAGCGAAAAGAGAGGTACTGACGAGCAACGACTGTTGCCCTTCATGAGCTAGGAGATGTGGACCATAGTACACCGCGGGCGCATCTGCACACTTCCGCCGAGGCCACCCTGTCGACGCGACATGAATGCATTGAGAGGCGCATCTCTGTTTGTGCACATCCGAGTGTGTATGGTATCTACAAGCAAGCCGGGTAGCGGAGCATGCGATCGGGCCTGTGGGCATGCAGCGATGCGCGTCTGCGAGCTCCGCGTGAACCGCCTGCAAATGGGCGCTGAGAGCCCAAAGTACGCCAGTCGGTAATTGTCAGGGTGCAGACTCCGCGACCCAAGTCACTGGGCCAGGATCGCGCCGATATCACAGCGACTCAGTTGACCGGAGCAAAAGGTCGCCGCACGAAGTGGTTCCGCTAGAAGTGGCGCACGCTTCCATCCGGTACACAGGGCACGTGTCAGTGGCGACGAAGCAAAGCTTTTCACTTTCGTAGAAGCAGCTGCTCTCCAGCTCTGAAGCTTGAAGTGCTTGTGGTTTTCATTCTTTTGACTTGGATTTAGAAAAGTAATCTTTTGTTCCGCTTTACCGTCTTCGTGAGTGGGCGTTTTTGCTTATATAGCAAGCAATATAGGGTATGCTGGTGCAAGGAAGACATCGAAAGCACTTCGTTGGCGTTCAATACCTATAGAACATCTATCTATCTATCTATCTATCTATCTATCTATCTATCTATCTATCTATCTATCTATCTATCTATCTATCTATCTATCTATCTATCTATCTATCTATCTATCTGCCGAGCCGCCTACGTCATGGTTCTCTCTTGTTATGGCATGGCAGGGTTTGAAGGCTTGAAGAACATTACTAATAGGTCATTGCATGAAGATGATTTACGCTAATACGACCACACGCGGCGCACACCTGCACTCCTCGGCCCGGGATATGCGGGCGTGCGCAGCACGTGCTTAAAAGTGAAACACTACAGGCTACGCTAATCAAGGAACAGCCACAACGGACATTTAATACTAAATGAGGGCACACCTTATGTGGGTTGAACAAGAGAAAAAATCCACGCATATCCACGGAGTGAATGATGATGAGTGGGCGAAGCTTCGAAGGTTCATCGGTAAAAACCGTGAATCTTCCGTGAATCTTGCCCAGTGCATCATCAAAGACGTGACAAACACTGTGTGTCGCCATCTAGCGCTCTCCTATCACACTAGAGCACGCAGCGAGCGCCTCCGCGCCATCTATTGATCAATTCACGTACTAGCTAAGCAGCACCGCAGCGCTCGGACGGACGGACAGACAGACAGACAGACAGACAGACAGACAGACAGACAGATAGACAGACTCCCATGCTACGCGTTCCCATACATCTGAATGAAGCGAGCACCGCGGCGCCATCACGCCATCTAGTGAGCACTTCATAAAACTAGAGCTGGCTACATACATACTACTACTACAGAGGAGGGAACGACCCGCACCCTAAGGAGCTTCGCCCCTAATATGCTGTTTCTTTGGGTGTGATTCCGATGTACACATAACACTAGCAGACAGACGCGGACAAGCGTTCTGCAGCGACCGACAGCAAGAAACTGCGCGGTACATATAATAAAAAAAAGAAAACTACTTTAGGTGTTCTGAGAATTTTTAGGTAACATTACAGCGTACCTGTGAGACTTTAGGCAACCACATAGAAGGGAGGGAACGACTCGGAGAGATCAACTACGCATCCTGAAGGTTGCGATTGATCGCCTTCTATTTCCCCTTGTCTTTTCTTCTTACTTTCTTTTTTCTTTTTTGTGTGAATGGTGACTGCACTTGCTCCACGGGGCAATGTATAACTATATGTGATCAATCGTAATGAATTACGTTTTCATTTTTTCATATGTGTCTATGCTATTCTTAATTGCATTGAACTTATCCGTTTTTATCAGTTTTATCTATATCATTTATCAATGCCTTATTATGTTTATATGTCTTTATTTGTGTCTATACGGAACTCTGTATGTGTTTCTACACTTCGATCTGTTGTGCCCACTGTCGCCGCATGGCGCAGACGCTTAAGTCGGCGATCTGAGCAGGTCTAGACCATACGTCCCTCTTTCTTTTGTTTGGTTTATTATTATTATTATTATTTTTGGAAACGCACGCTCCAAACTTGCAGTGAAGTGTATCATAGGGCTACACGAGCGTGCGTGTGATTTTCTTCGTAGCACACCCGAAAACCAGCGGAGAAACGCGCGCGTCGCAGTCGCCTCGGCTTCCACAATGCGGCGCGCGTCTCATAATCGCACCCTTAGCGGCCAGTATCGCGGCACTGAGCCGTTCGATGAGAGGAATAGCGTCCTCTGGTCAGTGGACGGAGCCCATAACAAACAGGTCAACTTTATAAGCTGTTGTGCCCTGAAAAGCACCAATTTAAGAATCGAAAAGAAAGAATTTCCTCCATAAATACTAGCAGCCCATTGTACTGCAGGTATTATCGGTATACGTAATTCACAGAGACGTATATTATAGTGAGTTCGATACCCGACCAGGCCACATTTTTATATGTGGATGCAGGAGATTGAAATGGACGGAAACCATGTGCTCGCGGCCCCGCAAGACGGAACCCCATTGTCGTGCGTCGAAAATTAATCGGCAGCTTCCAACTGCAGTGAGTGTTCTTTTCAGCACTGTCCTCACTGTTCGTTATCGTCCTCCAGATGGCAACATGAGCGCCCTTCTTCTTTTCTTTGATAACTTGCTTGCATTCGTGAAGAAAAATCAGTATAACGTTGTCATAGGCGGAGGTTTCAATATAGATATAGAATTGAATTGTGAATGTAGAATTGTGATAACGTAAAAGAGTTTGACTTCCAAAACTTGCTTTCGTACCACAACCATGAAAACACTGTAAAGTTTCCCACAAGGGCTAACATGTGCTCGCGGACTATCACAGGTTTGTTTATTACAAATTATAATGCGCCCTTGAGTGCAACAGCTCTTTCGTAACCCATTAGTGACCATAAGTCGATGTTATATTATGACCCATAGTCCTAGAGTGCACACTGACGTTGTCCCTGGTTTTAAGCGTGTCTTACAAAAAGCTCTTTCCGTTTGGATATGAGTATAGCATGCATGTTGGGACCATGTTTTTCATTCCACTGATGCAAATGTTACTTCTGATGCTTTTTTAGATGTTTCGCAGCATTGTAGAAAAGAAAAAAAAACACTTCATTTGCAAACGCCCGTAAAGGATGAAAAAGTTGTCAAAAGCCATAGATAACACACTAGCTTTTGCGCAAAAGATCGACAAAAAAGATCGCTTATTTAAGAATTTCATGCGTGTGCGTAATGAAGTATACCTAACTGCATTTAAGCGGTTTCGAAGTACTTTAAGTAAGGAAATTAAAAAAAAAAAACGACGGAAGCGTATCCCTCTAATGTATTTTCTTCTTCTCTTAAACGAAGAGATATGTATTATGGAAAACAGAATTCACTTATGGGACGGAACGAAAGAAAATAACAGGAGACGGAAATTTTACATGGTGAGGAAGCTATCAGTGGCGATCGTATGGTAAATGTTCCTAACGACTATTTTATGCAACCAGACTCTGATACCGTTCCACGCGCATCCTACACAAGTCAAGATCCGGATAATGTAAACACGTTCTTTTTAGAAGCAATGGTAGAACATGAAGTTTGTGCGGTTTTCTTGGGTTTTAAAAGCAGTCGTAGCTGCGATGTTGATGGGCTGCAAGTAAGACCAATCATATACTATTTGATTGGCCTTACAGTGTAAAAGATAAGATTGCTCCGGCGCTGATTAGCAGATTTAACTTACGTATTTCAGCGGGCGTTTCCCCATCCAAAATATGAGTTGCTGTGTAGTGGCGTTATTAAGAAAGGAGGAAAAAAACAACAAAAAAATCTCGAATTGCCTGTATTTTCCAAAGGTCTTGAGAAAACAATGTATAATCGTCATATGTTTTCTCTAACACGTACGTGATAACGAAGTGTCAGTATATATATATGGTTGGAGTGGTCAGGCCTGTGAGTGTGGCAATGACTCTTTGAGGTATAAGGGTCACGGCGTTGCACATCGGCGATGCTGCTAAACGTGGTAAGAGCGCTAGTACACAAGATGACTTGCCGGTCTCAGGGATGTCTGGGCGGTCTACCGGATGGCGTGACAAGCAATCAGCATCCCCATAAAGCCGACCTGTCTTATACACCACTGTGTGCGAGTATTCTTGTAGCCGTAGAGCCCACCGACCGAGCCGTCCGGTTGGGTCTTTTAAGGACGAAAGCCAGCATAAGGCATGATGACTGGTGATTACCGCGAAAGGCCGTCCATAGAGGTAGGGGCGAAATTTACCCACTGCCCAAACGAGGGCAAGGCATTCGCGTTCTGTGATCGAATAATTGCGTTCCGCCGGTGACAGAAGACGGGTAGCGTACGCAATGACACGGTCACATCCATGCTGTCGTTGCCCCAAAACAGCACCGATACCGTGGCCGCTGGCGTCGGTGCGCCCTTCTGTTGGAGCCGACACGTCAAAGTGGCCAAGGACTGGTGGCAAAGTGAGACACATCGTCAGCTCAGCGAATGCATGAGATTGTTCAGGGCCCCAGATAAAAGTAACGTCTTTCTTCACAAGGACTGGTGGCGAAGTGAGACACATCGTCAGCTTAGCGAATGCACGAGATTGTTCAGGGCCCCAGACAAAAGTAACGTCTTTCTTCAGAAGTTTTGTGAGAGGGCGCGCTATGTGAGCGAAATTCCGCACGAATCTGCGGAACTAGGAGCAGAAGCCCACAAATCTTCGAACATCGCTTGTGCAGGTGGGCACAGGGAAGTCTCTGACTGCGCGAACGTTTTCGGGATCGGCACGAACACCCGACGAATCGACAAGGTGTCCGAGGCTCCGGGCACAGTAAGCTGGCGGCGGCCGAAGTGACATTTATTCAAATTGAGCTGAAGCCCTGCCTTCCGGAACACTGAAAGAACTGCCGAGAGACACTCGAGGTGTGTGGTAAAAGTCGGTGAAAACACGATCACGTCATCGAGGTAGCACAAGCACATTGACCATTTTAAGCGTGAAGAAGGGCGTCCATCATTCGTTCGAATGTAGCGGGAGCATTGCATAGCCCGAATGGCAAGACTTTAAACTGATAGAGTCCATCAGGCGTGATGAACGCAGTCTTCTCACGATCCATTTCGTCAACTGCAATCCGATAGTACCCGGAACGAAGGTCAATTGAAAAAAAGAAATTTGGCACCACTGAGACAGTCAAGGGCGTCATCTATCCGTCGCAAAGGATACACGTCCCTCTTGGTTACACGGTTAAGATTCCGGTAGTCAACACAGAAGCGTCAGCTGGTATCCTTCTTTTTGACGAGCACGACAGGATAAGCCCAAGGGATTGAAGAATGTTCGACGATGTCGCGGGCAAGCATTTTGTCAACTTCCTCTTGTATGACTTGAACAAATCGCAAAATACGATTTAGAACAGGGAATGTCGCAGGAGCCAACGTTTCGACAAGTGTACTTGTCTTCGTCAGGGCGGCAACTCAAGTCCGCTTGTCGAAACGTTGGCTCCTGCGACATTCCCTGTTCTAAATCATATTTTGCGATTTGTTCATCGATTCAAGCATCCATCCTCCCCTGAGCTTCTCTTCTTGTATGACTTGGCGCTCAGTAGACGAGACGCGATAGGGCCGTCGGTGGATGGGTTGAGCATCGCCGGTGTGAATTCGATGCTTGACAGCAGTTGCCTGAGCAAGTGGTCGGCCATTAATATTATAAATATCCTGGTATGACATGGGAAGGAAACGAAGCGCGTCGGCGTGTTGGGACGGAAGGTCAGTGCGATCATTTTCGTCATGCTATCTGTTATTGTGGAGTTCGAATCAGTGGCGGCAGGAGACACTGCAGGATCAGTTAACACAAAAATATCGTAATCGTTAGCTGGAGCTAAAGGGTTGCAAGAGAGATAGCCGGGGGTAGCACTTGGGGGAATCGTCCAAAATTTCACGTCTTTTACGTTGATTGCAGAGTGTGGGAACATCACACTCCGCGAGTAGAGCACGGTAGCGTTGGGTGAAAAGATGCACTTGCCGTCATCAACAAGGGGATCAGAAAAAAACACATCGATGTACGTCACGCTTAGCTGCGGGAGGCGAATGTAACCCGTTGAGCGTAGCCGGCTCGGCGCTCAACGGCATGCGGTAAGGCTCAAAGGCTCGCATACGGTAAGGCGAGCTGGACAACACCTGCGGAACAGTCTATAAGCACCGAATGTGCTGATGAAAAATCAAGCCCGAAGATGAATATCACGTGCGCATCGATCGCCCCGCCACGGTGGTCTAGTGGCTATGGTACTCGGCTGCTAGCTGATCCGAGGGTCGCGGGATCGAATCCCGGCCGCAGCTGATGCATTTCGATGGCGGCGAAATGTTGAGCACCGTTTGCTGTGCAATGCACGTTAAAGAACCCCAGGTGGTCGAAATTTCCGGAGGCCTCCGCTGCGGTGTCTCTCATATCGTGGTTTTGGGACGTAAAACTTCAGAAATCAATCAATTTCTTTCTCTCGTTATATCTTAATATATTGTCCATCGCATAATCGCTGTCATGTAGCAATGGGCTTAGTAGTGGGCCGAAGGTAAGAGCGGGTACGCTTAACATTGTCTACTGATCGCACCTGATCCTTCACCACGTACTTATTTGCCTACCGTGCTATGAAAGCCTACCGTGCTATGAAAGCCTACCATAGCCTACCGTGCTATGAAAACGCAGCCGGAGATCGGAGCCGCAAATTCAAGCTAAACCTCTTTTACACTTCATGGCGCTTTGCCCTTCGTATAGTCGTCATCATGTTCTTCAAACATCGCACATTAGCCTTGGCATAAATGCAGCAGTGGGTGAAGCGCAAGGGAAGAAAAAAGTGCGCGCTCAAGTGCCGCACATCAGCCTTGCCTTCCTGCGTTACCACGAATAAGTGACGGCAAACCTCGACTTACATACAATAGCTGCGCTGTTAATTTAATGTGCTTTGATTTCGTCACTTCCACTGGTGCTATCGATTATCATTGAGTCTCGCACCAAGCAAATGTATTCAATAAAAGCGACCTGCGTAATTTGCCTTTCAGGACCCCTTAAATAGAAAATTAGACTACTATAATTGTGAAGGCAACGACACTATACTTACATGCGAATCTTGCAGGCCATGTGTATAAGCACATTTTGCCAGCACAGAACGTTGGAGCTTTTTGCCTGGAAAGGAAGACCACGATCCAAAGCATACGATTATCCGGCTTACGTGATCTAGGGTATGGTTATTTAAAATTACTTAATTCAACACTTACACTCTCTCAGAACTGTGGCACGAAAGTAAGTCCATAATTAAATACCGCCCTTATAAATGGCGGAATTCATTTTTCTTGATGGTTATATGTGAGTGAGGTGATCGACTGCAGCTTAAAAAAGTTTAATTACCGGAGTGAATAGTCGATTAAAATCGCAAAAGTGACCATAGAAGCGGCGGTAACTTTGCTGTAAACTGAGATATGAATTCGATGTGGATTAACGTATATCTTACGTGTAGACATCTGCTTTCATAACCGGTCGGACTCTTCACAATGTATATAGGGGGGGGGGGGGGTGTCCTCGTTTGAGTGGCCGTAGCTTTACTGTATATGGAGATAGAAGGATGCCGTTTGGGATTCAAGCTAATCCTACGTTTAGACGTCTAATTTAATTGCAGGTTGGACTCGAACCCGCGAGCTTCCCGAATTATATGCGAGCGTCTTTTTCGACAGTGGAATATTCGTATAGCTGCGCTTTAAAACAAGACAGGAGAACACCGTTTGGAACTCAAAACCTTGAAGCTAACTGAAATCAAAGCCGTGGCCTAGAGCGAGTTGAACCCGTCACCTTCAGCTGATATTTAGATATAGTAACAAGATAGTATTTTATGTCGAGGTCCATTAAGACTTCGCTAACGTCCGTCTCTTAGATGGTGTCGTAACATGCGCGTGAACAAATGACAAAGAAAAAATTGGGTGTGGCTCTGCTATCGCCAACACCAATGACCAACATTGCTGTAGGGGCTTAGCAAAGCACTGCGCATTTATGCAAAGAAGAAATGATCTTTAGTAGAGCCACATCGAAATTTTCCTGCACTATATAAGCCACACAGACACAAAAATTAGAGCATCATTTATCATGAAAATCAGGTATTTGATTTATTTACATGAGGTAATCATCGCCTTCAGTCATTCCACTATACATTCCCTATATGTCTCCCTGTTTTTCTATATCCACTCCTCGGGTTGTCACGGGTTGCGCGTAAGGGAAAAGCAGACCCGCGCTTTCCCTCGACCAACCACCCTAACCTTCGTCTAAGCCCACTGCTGCACGACAGTGACAGCGACAGTGCTACATGATAGTAATTGTGGACAAAGAGAAAGAAAGGAGAAAAGAAAAGAAAGAAAATGTGAAAAACAGAGAGGGTGACCCCTCTGTTTTTCAAGAGCTGGTATATCTCGCCCGAAACACTCATAGGACGATGTGTTACGGTCCGCGAAACCCACGACATGCGTTGCACACGAGGGCAGCTCCAGAAGAGCAGCTATACGAAGACAGTGAAAGTAAGGACGGCAAAACTGCAACCTAAATAGGCCTCCTTGGCAAATAAAGCACCAAGTGTTGCACAAAATTGTATTCATACACGACACAGGCCTTACGGAACATATGCGTACCACACGTGCACACCACACATTTAAGGGCAAGTCCATTTCGAAGAAAAAACAACAAAAACACCCAGGTACGTGAAATGATCTCTATCTCCATTTCGTTTGTTTTATGCGGTAGCGACGTTGGCGAGGGTGCCGCTTTTCTTCGCTGGCATTGATGAAATTCAGCCGCTATTATGTTCGTACTCGCTTCCTCAGGTGCAGTTTACGTCTTCGCGAACCAGCACTGCGAACTCGCGTTTGCCCGCAAAACAGAACGCCAGCTCATGATAGGAATGCGTTAATCTAAAATACATTGTATGTTCCGCGCGTTTAGATTATTAACAAATCAGTGTGGCGAGCGGCTACCTATGAGCCAACGCTAAATATCCATCTGTTCTATGCATACTTTTTTGTTTAATTACGCAGAACAGTATATTTACCACTAGCGCTACATAGCAGGTCAAGTATGCGGGTTATATATACGGGACTTCATTGTAAGACTGTGTATCGCGAGTGTGCTCTGGGCTTTGTGCTTCGCTGTGGTTGTGTTATTGGCGTGTATGTGCGTTTGTGTCATGTCCGCCAGTATGTTCTATGTTCAGCGTGATGTAATTAAATGCCTGCTGATTTCAGCGTGCTCAAAAAACGCAGTGGTTGCTTTTTTTGTATCTGCTACTCCCTCTGGTGAGAACTAGCACCCCACTTGGTGGGGTAGCAGAGCTCTCTTCAAAAGAGTGTTCGAATCCCCTTCGGAGGCGTCCTACTACTCTCTCTTGGCGAGAGTACCGGTACCCTGCAATGGGGTTGATCTACTCTGAAAAAAGGAGTGAAATTTGGGACACGAAAGTACACCCCCAAAGTGAGTACCCAGCACTCTCTTTGTTTTTAGAGTGTATTTGTACTCTGCGTACCACTGGGTACCACTGGGCACCACTGGGTACTCTACTCTGGGTAGACAAGGAGATACAATCGCCCCGATTTTATTCACTGCATGCCTAGAAGTGTTCAAACGTCTGTAAACTGGGAAGAAAAGGAAATTAGACGGAGAATATTTCAGCAACTTAAGGTTTGCAGACCACACTTTGCTCTTTAGCAATGACGGTGACGAGCTACAAAACATGATTGAGGACCTAAACCGGGCAAGTCTTAAAATATGACTAAAAATGAATAGGCAAAAGACTAAAAAAGAGGTAATCGGCAGTGTTGCTATCTTGTGATAGTAACACTGCCGATTACCTCTGTCCTTCGCCGCCGCTTCCTCAAAATTGCCGCCGTACAAAACGTGTTGGTGCCCTTGTGCTTTCCAACCTCTTAGTAAACAGCTTCCGCCCTTTCTCCTATGCCTATATAAACGAACAGGAGAAAGAGAAATACTGTCTTGATGGTCACGCTCTGAGCGAAACATTGGCCAATAAATGGAATATCATTGTAGTGCTACGTCTCATACTTATATTCAGCTGTCTACTTCGCCGAACATGTATGTATGTATGTATGTATGTATGTATGTATGTATGTATGTATGTATGTATGTATGTATGTATGTATGTATGTATGTATGTATGTATGTATGTATGTATGTATGTATGTATGTATGTATGTATGTATGTATGTCAGAAAGTTCCTTAAACGGATTACAGACAGCCAATGACTGCCACGAGTACTCAGAACGACAAAAAGATGATCTAGTCGTTAGGCATCATTGTAGAAGAAAGCAAAACGTTTGCGGTGTATGTTTCTCTTGTATTTTGTGCCTGTGTCAGCACGCCTGACTTTCTTTTAAGAGGTATCAGCACTTGTGTATTGTTCAATGTGCATTTTTAATGTATGCCCAAATGATGCATGTATACGCGTATAGTTTCGCTGGTACTAGCAAAATGTTCGATCGTAAAACAGATGCAGAAGCAGCGTTGTAGGTCTATGACGCACGAAATAGCCATACAATGTCGGCCTCGTTTATTGATCGGACCAATAGAATGATCTACTCACGACAACTGTATTTCTTATATCCAGCACATCGATCAAGAATATGTGTAGTAAAACGGCGCTACGACCATTACTGTATTAGCTTGGCGTGGTGGAAGCCACAATAAGCCCTCATACTTTGTCACAATCTCTAATGGGCAGCTTTCGCTGGCATATCATCCAGCAGAATACGGATCAAGCACTAGTACGTCTTCGGGAGGGCTTGCCAGGTTCCAAGGCTAGCGCAGGACTAGTGCAGGCGAGAATGTAGACGATTTTAGTGTGCGGAAAGTGGGCTGAGAAATAGGTTCGTGCTATCTGGAATGTTCTAATTTTCTCCACGGGCCCGTCGCAGGTGCTGGGGGCGGCGGTGGTGTTCGTGCTCGTCTACTTGGGCTATTACCACCAGGAGGCGGTGCACTTTCACTTGAACCACATGTACGCCCACGTGGGACACGCACACGCCCAGCACGTTGTTGCGCACAAGTACCTGCATGGTGAGCACCTGTCCAGGCAACTGTTTTATTGAATACCGCTGCGATATAAGTCACTGGCAACTGAAGCAGCAACAACAAGCAAAATTATTTGCGCAGTTTCGGTATTCAGTGTCAATATCAAACGAGTTCTGGCAGTTATTTCCTGGTACATGTGGCCCGCATGTCGCACTTGTGATAAATTTTCGTTATTCGGACATACGAGGACTCACAAATGCTGCTTTTATTGTGATAGCAATGATATGGACAGTCTCGACGGCTTTTTTTGCCGTCGCCGTCATGTCCCGTATAAAGTGCAAATTGATAACAACCCCCCGCGCATCTTACGTTCTACCAGCGGGTAGAAGCACGTGAGCGGGGGCGACGAACGCGGCTGAAGCAGAGATCAAACGAGTCCGGCTCATCTCCGTCTCTCGGAAGGTGCACGCGATAACATCACCTCGCTCGGGAGGCCTGCGTCGAAGCGGAGAGAAAATGCCCCGCCCGTCTTAAAGGGGAACTCCGGCGGTTTTTCCACCATATTCTGATATTGCTGTTATCCAATAGTATACTGATAGCCTTGAAACAGCCAGGGCCGTTCAATTTGCTAAGAAACTCGCCAATAATTTTAAATAACCGAATGAGCGATGTTTTCAAACCGAAACCGAAACGGGTAGACGCTTCGTCGAGCGTAGAAGATGACGTCACAGCCTCTCCACTATCAGAAATTGGAGCTGGTGCAGGAAAAATGAAACTGCAGGTGATGTAATTCAACGATATATTCAGCTCTACTGAAATTGACAGCGAGGATTTGAGCGCTGAAGTATCGCCCTTTTGCTTAAGACTGCCCTAACCACGTGACCTAACCACGTGACAAATAACGTCAGTTAGTTTACCTTGTGGAAGCCGGAAGAAGCTAAGCCAGCCCCAAGCTCCGCTTTTAGTCCAGCCATGCACCACTAGTGCAAGCTGCCCACATGTTTTTGCTTTTTTTTTTAAATATTTTCAATGCAATATCAAAATCAACATTTGTCGCCATTTTCTTAACAGCCGCAACCACTTGAAGTTTTAATTTTTGCTCGCGATAGTTAGTACTCACCTTAGGGACCTGGTGGATTTGTTTTCGAAAATAGTATGTTATTAAAAAAGGTTGTTTTGAGTGCGTAGTATATTAACTTTAATATGCTGCAGCAAACGAAACAGGTAGACTTGGTTCACCTCAAGGATATCGTGACTGCGAAACAACGGCAACGTGAAAATATTTTTTATCTGCCATGGTAACCATGAATGCACGGCAGAGCTCTCTTCTTAAGGGGATAGGGAAAGGAATATGGAGATGCCCGGTTGTAATTTTCATTGCTTGAATACGCATTCGAAAAGCCGATTCCGAAATATTTCGGCGAAATGTTCAGGGCACATTTAATAACGCCCGTTTGAAACCCCAGCGTTCTTGCGCTCCCGAAACGACTATGCGACACTACCGGCCGGCATGGTACTATTCAGTGACGTTGCAGTAAGATATTTTTAAGTTCAAAGGTATAATGAACTCGCGTTTGCTCCAAAAGAATCCCTCAATTAACTTGAAAGCTAGAAAGAAAGAAAATACTTAGAAACCGTGGAGTGCCGCCATTCGGAAGCAAAGCTGCAGCACGGTTTGTTTTTCCGTGGCCTCCGAGGGCGCGCCAATCTCGGAGGTCTGGTGGCTACTAGCATGACGTCAACTGCAGAGTTGAGGGGAACGCACGCAGTGAAACCGAAACCGCGTTTTTTATCGCTCTGAATCAATCCACACGGTGCAACGGAACAATGCATATTGTTGATAGGCGGGTGAGGATCCCGAATACGCGCTTAGTACAAAATGTTCAGAAAACGTTTCACCACCCCTTTAAAGGAGTACTGACACCAATTTTCGAAGCTGAGTTTACTCCACCATGCAACTCTCCTATATGCGTAGACAGCTCTGAGAAAATGCTGAGCTCAGGAAATGCTGATAAGATATTTTAATTTAACGTCAAAGTCAATTTTCACGTGGCGTGCCTACTGACATCGACACTAGTGTGACGTCAGGCTACAGTACAAATTTTGGTGACTTCACGCAGCAGTACGGCAAGTTGTGATAACGCCAGGTGCAAAAAAATTCGCAGCATATCCACGGAGCGAATGATGATGAGTGGGCGAAGCTCCGGCTGTTCATCGTAGATCGTTCCGAGTTCCGGATTAATTTAGTTAACGCGCAACGCTACGAATCCTTATGGTTCAACTACGCACAAGTGAAATCTCCCACCGGCACTTCATTGCAAGTCAAGATCCAGTGCCTATATATATATATATATATATATATATATATATATATATATATATATATATATATATATGTGGGTGGCCGGTGAACGGTTCTCCAGCGCGAGCAGTAGGTATTTTTCAATCAAGGAACTCGCTAGAAGACGCTGCCTGCGCCAACGTTGTCTCTCGCGGGTGAGGGCGCGTTCTTCTTCTTTGCGAGCTGGTCGCGCGTTCATCGAAGAAAGAGCGTTTCCATAGTCAACGCGCGCCTTTCGCTCTCTCTCTCACAAGACAGCAGATGGAAGAGTGAGAGAGTTCGCGCGCCGGGAGGCACGCGCCGAGGGCGAGCGCGAGCCTCCCGGCGGCGCGAGGTGGCTACATACATAGATACTGCTACTACAGAGGAGGGAACGACCCACACCCTAAGTATGGTCCCTAGAAGAGCAAGTTATTCTAGGGACCATACCCTAAGGAGCTTCACCCCTAAAACATGCAAAATGGCCGTTTTCGCGTCACTCTCGGTCGTCTGCTCTCGCCGTTCAGTCGCCGTTGTTGAGAGTGCCCGCGAAGCGAGCGAGTGAAGTCGAATTACCCCCTATCGTCGTGTCTGCCCGCGTATAATCGGAAAGCAAGCTCGCTGTGGGGCCGGCATTTTACCCCTAAAATGCCGCGGAGGTCTCGGAGGCCACCTTAGCTTGTCGCGGGCTTCGGAACTACGCCGACACCCACCGTGCGTGCCGTAGGTTGCATCTTGCGCTGTGCCGAAGTATTTGCTGTCGTCGCGGAGTCGCTATACAAAATTTTGTACATCATTGGCCCCGCACTTGCTACAGGCGCTGTGCTCGAGAGACCGCTTGGCGAAAACGTCACGATTTTTTGCGAGATCACGTCACGAGGGGCTGATTACTATGCACATACTGTGTCGTGACGTCAGGCTACAGTAGGAACCGAAAGCAGCTTTTAAAGGCATACTGTAAATAAATTTTCACGGCGCACCCACGCTTACCAGTACGTTTTCTGGGCTCTGGAGGGCTTGGCCTTTCATTTCATGCAAAAGAAAAAAAAAACGCCAACTGAAAATTTTCGCGGCAGTACTCCTTTAATTACTGGTAATTCTTTATAGTAGTAGCAGTTACGAGTACCTATCAAAACGTATTAAAAGCGGTCGCACTTAGAACAATTTTCGCGAATACAGAAACACTCCCTGGCCTGCGCCGAAGACGCAGCACAGCGACAGCGTAAGCTATAGTCATTGTCGCGTGCTCTCTCAGTCTTCTCTTTCGGTCTTCTTCCGTTCCTGCTTCTTTTCCCTCTCTTCTTCTCCCTCTTCCATTGACTTTACCTGCTTCCTCTTCTTTTTCGTCGCCTTCTTTCTCTTCGTCGTCACGTTCTTCTTATTCGCCGTCGTCCTCTCTCCCTTTTCCTCTTCTACTCTTTCTTTCGCCGTCTTTTTTCTCGTCATCGTTATCGTCGTCTTCTTCCTCCTTTTCTTTTTCGTCGTCGCCTCCTCCCTCGTCTTCGTCGATGAAACCGTGGCCGAAGGCCGACAGTATATAATGTCCTGAAACAACATTCGTACCATACCTGCGCCGCGGCTGAGATGATAAGCAGTAATTGGCAGAATCAATCCAAAGATGACAGAAAATGAAAACAGTAAAACATAGTAAAGCAGTAGAGCACATGCAGTATACAAAAACATAGTTAAAAGTCAGTAGGTGATAACGAAACATAAGTAGGAGTGTGTACGTTTACAGAAAACATATGTATACAATCAAACGAAGTGCTCGGGGCCTTCAGTTTACTTCGTTGTACAGCCTACCTCGTTATAAACGGTTGCACACCGCAACTATCGCAGTATAACCAGGACGAAAGGACACTGATAAAGCAATGTCACGTGGCATGTTTCTCCCAAAATCACGTAACGCAGTGTCACGTGCAGTGTTGTACACGTTCCTCCATAACAGGAACGAAAACACGTTCCTCGTCCTTTCACAATTTTGTAACGAGTTGCCGTTACAAATTCCTTTAATAGAAAAGGAACGCGTTCCAGTTACATTTCGGAAATTGGAACGTGTCGTTACATTAACGTTACATTTGATTTCTAAACTTTAAAATTAATCGTGAGGCAAAATAAAGGGAACATATGAAATTTCGCATCGACCTATTCATATTTCCAGAATTTCAACATCACCGGCGGCATATTATCTGGAGACAAAGAAATATCCTGGGAAAGGCTTCTAGGTAAATATATTCAAGGAGCATCGAACATACTACGGACGACGCCACTGCAACTTTGGCGCTAGTCCTTTACAAGTGCGACACATATGGTACTTTCCACTTCAGTCTTCAGATTTATAGCCAGGGTACTGCGTCTCCAATGAGCAAATATATGTAGTTACATGCACAAACGCATGTAACAGCGGTGCGTGCGTCTGACACTAAGGCTAGTAATAAGGCCCTGACGAAGACAAGTCCGCTTGTCGAAACGTTGGCTCCCGCGACATTCCCTGTTTTAAATCGTACCTTGCGATTTGTTCATCGATTCAAGCATCCATCTTCCCCTGAGCTTCTCTTCTAGTAAGGCTAGTAATAGACCTTGTTGATTTAGGATAGCATAGAAAGGTTTGTGCCTGACCCATATGACATTGCGCGAAAATACTGAAACAAGATTCCCCGATGTCGTCAGCATTCCCGATCCTAAACGATTTTGCTCAAAATTGGTGGCCCTTGTAGAATTTTAATAAACTAATTGGTAGTTCTGGATATCTTGATTTTACTTAGTTCTCTTCACTTTAAAGCGTTTGTGATATAAAATACTGTACTTTTGTTGTTAATTATAGCTGCGTTAAATGTATGTCGGTGTGAGGAATTTTAATATTGCTAGCCTTTGCGTTTACCACTGAACTAAATAACGCGGGACTGTATTGTTCTTTCTTTAGTGGAATTAGGAATAAGCATTGTTTGCCTCTTAAATTCGTAGGCACGCCGACATTAAGGCAAGGGTGAAATGCTGTTGTGGTGCAGGAAATAAATAAGAAAATAAATAGCCTCATATGCATAATTTGACGGGACGCCAACCAAAAATGACGCACACCACACAAGCATAATTGACAGGACATTTGTATACAGCAAATGAGTCTGTACAGTAAAGTGGACGGGGTGCGGTGCGTTAAAATGTTTGGTTATGCCTGTGCAGCTAACCCTTTGGTCGCGTAATTATGATAGCAATGAAACTATAGTTTTTATTAGAAACAAACTGGGCATCGCCGAACATAATTAACCATGTCCGGGTTAGAGCGATGTTAACTTTGCTCAGCATTACAAACACGCCCGCACGCGTTCGCGTTAGAACGTATGTATATTCTTTCGAAAAGGCTTTCGTTCCTGCTTTTTGCCGAGGGCATAAGGCTGTTGACACTAAATTAAGGCGCGGCCCGTACAGTTCAACTAAAATACCTCGAAGAGGTTGACGAACAGAGTGTATTGCAAGTATCGACAACCATGGCCGTAACCGCCTTCTCAGAACCAATGCGCGGAGAGGCGATATAGTAGAGCACGCGTTGACAGTGTTTTAGTTGGGAGGGAGCCCTGGCGGCGGGATCATAAGGGACCAAAGGAACTTCGCTGTTGCACGCAGTTCCTCCCGCGTTGCCGTAAACCCATACAGGGCTGTGTGACAGCCGGGAACAACTTGTCCAGCGGCCATAGTAAGCGGCCACCGCCAAAGAGTAGAGGGATACCCTAACGTCGTGCAGCCACAGTGACGGGGAAGCGTCGCCCTCGTCGAATCATCGAAACCGCAATACAACGGCGTTTTCATGCATGATTTTCTATGAGGGATCGATAGTGGCGGCAGGAAAACGGGGACTCCACGGAGGGTTTGTTGTAGCCCAGCTTATCTTCCCTGCATGATGTGCTGCGTACGTGCGACCGTCGTGGAGTGGAACGTGGATAGAAGGAACGTCGTTCCCTTTGCCGTCCCTTCGTAAATGTAACGCGTTCCCGTTACAGTTCCACGAATCCTAAATGGAACGATGGCGTTCCTTCGTTCCTCCCAAAAGGAACTCGTTCCAGGAACGTCGTTCCTTGGAACGACGTTCCGTACAACACTGGTCACGTGGTATTGCGTGATGCCTGACAAATTGCGGTTAGCTTAAACAGCTTTGCTGCCAAAAAAAAAAAAAGAAAAGCCGACTGCAGCGACCATAGTAAAAATGTATTCGTAAAAAAAGAGGCCTTTCGACTCTCGCACGGCAGCCTTGTTCGCAGTAACGGCAGGAGTGACAGTATCGCTTATTTATAAGGTTGTCGTATCACTTGTTTTAGGCAGCGAGCATATACTGGGGAATATTACTGCTGTGAGCAACTGCTTTTATTGCAGTAGAGCCTCGATCTATGGCGACCAAGATGGAGAGCGAGCAAAGCAGCTGATGATGATCTATGTAGATGGGGGAAAATGTACAAGTGATGATGATGTGCAGAGATGAAGAAGAGCCAGTCGTATGTTGAGCTCACACTAATTCCCTCCCGTGGTAAAAGCGGCCGCCTGGCCGCGCTGAGGGATTACGAAACTCGCCGAATATATGGTTTCAAGCGAGAAACGTGCACGATTTTTGTCCCTCGGCAACGGTGGTCAGATGGGGGCGTAAGGGGGCGAGACGCGGTAATTCACCGGTGATGTCTGTTCAATGACTGTGTATGCTATTGTTTGGCGTATGCCCAGTACAAGTCTGGACAATCAACTATTCCAGCGAAAGTCGTGCAGACAGTCTCTTTTCCGTGCAATGACGGAAGCATACTCTGAGTATTGGCCGTGAGGGCCACCACTGCACTGCAATCGGGCGCTGCAATGGTTTGACGTCATAGGCAAGGTGACGCTTCCTACCTTGCTGACTGTGCTGCATAGTTCGCTTGCGAAACGCTGCGTTCGGATCAAATCGCCCATTCTAAGTGTTTGTCGTGTTGATTCCCTGTGTGTGACGTTCTTTTTTCAGCGTGTGAAGCTCATTATCTATATTTGAAGCACTATTCGACGACCTTTCGCGATGTGTTAGCATCTGAAATAACGTGTAATGCATAAAACTTCACAATACACTTGCTTTCGTTCGGGAATTTTGTTTTATTGTATCGGTACATGCGAAGGACGTCACCTTTTCATTTGCCTTCAAGCAACTGCAGAAAAAGTACTTGAACACGCCGTTTTTTTTTGTTTTTCATGAAAATAAAGGATATTGCTGACCCGGCGAGTCTTTCATACCCTGCTCGGCATGTACAGCACGAGCTCCTGGGGGTCCTTGCTGCATGGCAACAGCTGAAGCTCGCAGAACGAGTGCAGCGAAAGTAGCCTCGTCATCTTAATAGTCGGTCTTTTGACACCGCACTGAGTGATGTGCTTGGCCTCGTAAACATACTGTCTTTCGGTAAGCAGCCGAGAATTATCAGACTGTTAATCAATAAAATTATTGATGCGGAGGAAGAGCAGGATAAGAGTAACTTAACAAAAAAAGAAAAAGAAACAAGCCCGCACGCATAGTATTATATGCCACTGCCACGACCAAGAAATTGTGATGTTGGTGTAAAGCCACCCAGAAGTCTTTCAAAACTAAGGTTCACAAGTTGCCGACGAGCTGACGCAAAAAGGTGAGCTCATCTGCCAAGAAAACGGCGGTGATTACTAAGCCAATACTCATGCTTGAAAATGCAGTCCGCTGTTCCTTCCCATGTGTTCGTCGACACTGCCTGCTGGCCGTATGTACGGTGGTATTACTATTCGCTGGCACCCCTCATTCGTTTTTTCACACTTGACACACCACAGCGCCATCAAACTCAAGATGCTCTACCAACAAGCCCACATTGCCACCCTCATCGTTTTTTCACGTTCATTTGCATTCATTTCATACTCAGCCTGAAAAATGTAATGTCGGAACTATTTCATAACGAATTAGCAGCGTGTCTTGCAGTTTGCTGAGGTCGCAATTGTAGCAACTACTTATAAATGGTGATGTCACTGGGGACAGCGAGTCATCGAGTGCTTGCCCCACAGATTTAATATACTGACTCTAGAGGCAAAGCTCCCATAGCGCCCGTGTATAGGAGGGGGGTCCCCGTGGTCGACGCCATCTTGCAACGCTCACGCTATCCTTGGGGATAGTAACCGGTATTAATCTGGCAACAAAGTACGAAAACACATAGCCTCTGAAATGGCGCATAGGCGCGCCAATCTCGAAGGCTATGCGAGGAAATCAGCGCCAAGAGATGGCAGCAGCTATCCTGTTGACACAAAATGCGGTTGGATGATATTCAATGACAGCAACGATCAGAGCATATCAACACAGGGCGAGGAGATACCCAGAGTACGAGAGTACAGATACCTCGGGATATGGATAAATTATGGGAATAGATACATAGAAGTACAAGAAAAAGCTATGATAGTTAAAGAAAAGAGGAATTCCGCAAAAATGAAGCATAGAGCGCTGTGGGGTTACAACAGGTACCAGGTAATTCGCGGTTTGTGGAAAGGTGTAATGGTGCCAGGACTTACATTCGGAAACTCAGTGGTGTGCATGAGGTCAGAGGTACAATCAGGGCTGGACGTGAATCAGAGGACGGTCGGACGTCTCGCATTGGGCGCCCATGGAAGACCACAAGTGAGGCTGTTAAAGGGCAACTCCGGCGATTTTGCAATGTTCAGTGATCTCAACAAAATGTCAATATACATTCTCCTCGGTACTGTAATAATATATGCCAAGTCAGGCGAATGTAGGTCATTTAGTTTTCATGTAAATGAATTTAAAATTTTTTAGCGGATTCTCACGCGGGCCACTCTGTCTTTTTAACGTCATCACCTCCGCGCTGCCTATGCCCGAGCCATCGGGCCTTCAAAAGCAAAACGGCAGGTACTTCAGGGCTCAAATCGTCGCTGCCATGATCAGAAAAGATGGCATAACTCCATATATCATCGGATGACCTCGCCACTGCCATTTCTTTGGCGCCAGTTCCATATTTCTGGTGACGGGAAGGTTGTGACGTCACCACACACGCTGCACGAAGCGTCTACCCGTTTCGGTTTCGGTTTGAAGATGACTTTCAATTGCTTATTTAAAATTATTAGTGCGTTTCTGAGCAAACTGAATCACCCTAGCGGTTACAGGACGATGAGTACCATTGGAAAACACTGATATCAGAACATGGTGAAAAAACCGCCGGAGTTGCCCTTTAAGGGGGATATGGGATGGTCTGACTTTGAGGGAAGGGAAGCTCAGAGTAAAATTAGGTACGAACAGAGATTAAGGAATATGAAAGAAAGTAGATGGGCAGCGAAAGGTATTCAGGTATTTGTATAGGAAGAACGTTGACTCACAATGGAGGAAGAGAACTAGGAGGCTTACAGTAAGTATACAGCCAGTAACGAAACGGATGGGACGAAAAAGAGCGTTAAGAGCATGGTCAGAGCGGCGCAGAAGTCGGATAGGATAGCAGGAATGGAGAAGAAGCCGGCAGTGAACAACTGCAGAAAAGGGAAAGACGAAATCAAGAGAGAAAAATTTTACGATAATTCAAAGGGAAGCGCTTTACTGTTTGAAGCAAGGTCCGGTTGCCTGAGAACCCGAAGTTACAGAGTGAAATTCAATTCGCAACTCCAGAAAAAGTGGTTCATCTGGCAACATTGCTGAGAAAAACAAAGATGGCTTCTATATCCAGGGTCACGGCCGCGCTTCCGCTTAGCGCTGTGCTAAAGTTTCTTGATTGTGGGTTCGAATCACGATGCTTCGTCGAATGCGAAAGGGATCTTGCTGCCAAACACCTGGTATTAATCGGTCTGAAAGATTTGAGCGGCGAAATAGCGGAAATAATTGCGCTGTGCGTTCAAACGTCGCACTTGTTCAGGAGACCCGCATCAGATTTTCTTAAGGATAAAGAGCCTTTCCAGTGAGCCTGAAGTTGAAGAAGGCAGGTACGTGTTCATGCGTAGCAGGCCTCTCCGAAAGATGCAAGCACTTGTGCGCGGCGTTGCTCCATTGACTACAAATGCGTCACTTATAAACGTGTTAAAAGAGTGCACTGCAGTTCTATGCGCGGTGCCGGAATACAAACTTAGAGGTGCGGTGAACAGGTCGAGGGCTAAAAAGTTGGAACGAGCGCAATAAATCCTGAATTGTCACCAGATGAACTCGAAATGCAAATTCGCTACGTTAAACGATCACACATTGCCTCCATAACCACCAAACAAATTACGAGGCGCAGCGCGCGCATGGGACGAAGGCGGCGAACGAAGGCAAGCGCTCGCTTTATATACTACAATGCATGCGGGCAAAAGTACGTCAGCAATAATGTTACCGCGGTTCAAGTTGAGCATAGACACGCTCAGAAAACGTTACCAGATATACATGTATAAATGATGTCGCTATTTTGTTCACGCGCTTGCCTAAACTAAACTACACTCCGGCTCTTCGAAAAGCGCGCATGATAATAAACGCGCGCACACACTATCTGGGTACTCACCGGGGAGGAAGAAATCGTCGCGAGTGAAATCCTGGACCAAACTAGCATAGTGCCCGTCACCTTCTTACCGATGCGCAAGTTCCTAATCCATGTTGCCTTGCGCGAAGCGTCGTCTGCTTCTTTGGGGAACTGATGAAACGACGTGTTGCTGTCTTTGCATGGCGATGACACGCACTGAGGCACGCAACAAATGTCTTTTGATGAGGATCTTTTCTTTTCCGGGCTGCCTCGAGGCGGCATGGCGTCGATTAAGGAACTACAGTGCTGTTTTACAGCGCGCGGTAATGCGGTACCATGCCGCGTTTCGAGGTCGACCTTGGATCGGCTGGTTCCAGGAGCGTCCGCTAGGTGGCGAGCATTTAGATGGAGTCGCGAATAAAGAAGGGGATACATGTACGTTCAGTGGAAAAGCTAGGGAAACGACAGATCATATTTCGATTCAATGTACAGATGTCCACCCAGGTGTAGCTGTGGACACTACCCTACAGGAGGCCATGGGTTTCAGGGGTAGCACGGGGAAGCTGAACATGTCGGCGATAGAGATAAGTAAAAGGCGCTCAGAGTATTGGTGGCGCAAAGGTATGGAGAAAACAGAAGCGCAACGTAGTTCGGGTAAGATTGTTACATCACAGCGGAACGATCATAGATAAAATAGGTAGGCGAGGAGAAAAAATCAGTCGTGAAAATATGTGTGATTCGGGAAAAGAAATGTTTGTAGAAGAAAAACAAATAAAGCTAGAGCTTGGTGGCCCAGCTACCGCCCCGTTATAAAGGGGACGCTCCTCATATCCATCCATCCACGATGAGAGCTGGTAAATCAAGGCCTTCAAAGAACACGTTTCGTTATCCCGGCAATGGAACCTTATACCTGTGTCACACGGGCACATTGGAAGGCCTTCGAGTCGATGACCTTCGAAAAGCCCACAACGCTATCGACTCAAAATACATTCTGGCGCTGCTACACGGCAGTTTTGAACGGCCGTTGAGTTGCCAAGTGATTTCGCATTAACATGGCGGCAACCAAGGCACCCGCTTCAATTCTAATTCGCACTAGTTGCTTGCTATCAGCACCGACGGCAAGAAACAAACTTTAAATTGAGCCTTCTCTTAATCTCCTGTACCAAAAGGGACAAAGTATGCGCGACGTTTTGCAGTCGTTATTCCGAAAACTTGCCGATTTTGGCACTGCTAAGCCTAAGTGCCTAGCGTGAGCCCCAAAAATTGGTTTGATTCGTAGACACCAGATGGCGCGACACGCGGTGTTTCCAAACGCGGCTGGATGATGATGATGATTATTGTGGTTCGGTTAGGAAAGGACGCTAATTTCTGCAGCCCATGTAGGGAGCACGGCTAAGCGTCCGTGGGGGTGGGGGAAAGGGAGTGAAAGAGATAGAGAGAAAGGCCGTAGTGGAGGGCTCCGGAAATTTAGACCACCTGGGGTTCTTTAACGTGCACTGACAACGCACAGTACACGGGCCTCTGGCATTTTCGCCTCCATCGAAAATGCGACCGCCGCGGCCGGGATCGAACCCGCGTATTTTGGGTGGCAGCCGAGTACCGTAACCACTACACCACCGCGGCGGACAAGCTGGATGATATTCAATGACAGCAACGATCAGACCATATCAATACAGGGCGAGGAGGTACCCAGAGTACGAGAGTACAAATACCTCGGGATATGGATAAATGATGGGAATAGATACATGGAAGTACAAGAAAAAGCTATGATAGTTAAAGGAAAGAGGAACTCCGCAATAATGAAGCATAGAGCGCTGTGGGGTTACAACAGGTACGAGGTAATTCGAGGTTTGTGGAAAGGTGTAATGGTGCCAGCAGTTACATTCGGAAACTCAGTGGTGTGCATGAGGTCAGAGGTACAATCAGGGCTGGACGTGAATCAGAGGACGGTCGGACGTCTCGCACTGGGCGCCCATGGGAAGACCACAAATGAGGCTGTTAAGGGGGATATGGGATGGTCTGACTTTGAGGGAAGGGAAGCTCAGAGTAAAATTAGGTACGAACAGAGATTAAGGAATATAAAAGAAAGTAGATGGGCAGCGAAAGTATTCAGGTATTTGTATAGGAAGAACGTTGATTCACAATGGAGGAAGAGAACTAGGAAGCTTACCAGTAAGTATACATCCAGTAACGAAACGGATGGGACGAAAAAGAGCGTTAAGAGCATGGTCAGAGCGGCGGAGAACTCGGATTGGATAGCAAGAATGGAGAAGAAACCGGCATTGAACAACTACCGAAAAGGGAAAGACGAAATCAAGAGAGAAAAGTTTTACGATAATTCAAAGGGAAGCGCTTTACTGTTTGAGGCAAGGTCCGGTTGCCTGAGAACCCGAAGTTACAGAGCGAAATTCAATAAAGAAGGGGATACATGTACGTGCTGTGGAAAAGCTAGGGAAACGACAGACCATATTTTGATCGAATGTACAGATGTCCACCCAGGTGTAGCTGTGGACACTACCCTACAGGAGGCCATGGGTTTCAGGAGTAACAGGGGAAAGCTGAACATGCCGGCGATAGATATAAGTAAAAGGCGCTTAGAGCATTGGTGGCGCAAAAGTATGGAGCAAACAAAAGCGAAAGGTAGTTCGGGTAAGATTGTTTCATCACAGAGGAACGATAATAGATAAAATAAATAGACGAAGTAAAAAATTAGTTGTGAAAATATGTGTGATTCGGGAAAAGAAATGGTTGTAAACGAAAAAGAAATAAAGCTAGAGCTTGGTGGCCCGGCCACCGCCCCGTTATAAAGGGGACGCTCCTAATATCCATCCATCCATCCAACGAGCTGCATGGCGTTTGTTTTTTATACCAGTGACGGCGTATTCGTTTTAGAACTAATGCAATAAAGTGAGAGTGTTGGCCTCTCGGCACGTTTCCAATATTTTTCGCAGGTTTAGGATTCTACTTATTGACACAACGACATAAATAGGGCCATGGCCTCAGAAACTAACGCGCGCGGGAGTTGCCGGTGCGCCAAGTCTCGGAGTTCGCGCCGCTTCCGCTTCCGTCGTTCAACGGCCTTTGAAGTCTCGGAGGAGTTGTAGGGTGCTCCGTTGACTCGATAGACTGTCGACTCGATGCCCATCGAAACCGCCCGTGTAGCAGCTCAAACTTGACCTTTGAGTCGATGGACCGTTGGTTCCAAGGCCTTGGAAACGCCCGTGTGATACCTGTGTCACACGGGCACATTGGAAGGCCTTCGAGTCGATGATCTTCGAAAAGCCCACAACTCTATCGACTCAAAGTACATTCTGGCGCTGCTACAGGACAGTTTTCAACGGCCGTTGAGTCGCCGAGTGATTTCGCAACAACATGGCGGCAACCAAGGCACCCGCTTCAATTCTAATTCGCACTAGTTGCTTGCTATCAGCACCGACGGCAAGAAACAAACTTTAAATTGAGCCTTCTCTTAATCTCATGTACCAAAAGGGACAAAGTATGCGCGACGTTTTGCAGTCGTTATTCAGAAAACTTGCCGATTTTGACACTGCTAAGCCTAAGTGCCTAGCGTGAGCCCCAAAAATTGGTTTGATTTGTAGACACCAGATTGCGCGACGCGCGGTGTTTCCCACCAGCTGCATGGCGTTTGTTTTTTATACCAGTGACGGCGTATTCGTTCTAGAACTAATGCAATAAAGTGAGAGCGTTGGCCTCTCGGCACGTTTACAATATTTTTCACAGGTGTAGGATTCTACTTATTGACACAACGACATAAATAGGGCCATGGCCTCAGAAACTAACGCGCGCGGGAGTTGCCGGTGCGCCAAGTCTTGGAGTTCGCGCCGCTTCCGTTTCCCTCGTTCAACGGCCTTTGAAGTCTCGAAGGAGTTGTGGGGTGCTCAGTTGACTCGATAGACTATCGACTCGACGGCCATCGAAACCGCCCGTGTAGCAGCTGAAACTTGACCTTTGAGTCGATGGACAGTTGGTTCGAAGGCCTTCGAAACGCCTGTGTGACACCAGTATGACACCAGTATTAGAATGTGGAACGGCGGTCCATAGAGCTGGGAAGCTCAGTCTCAGCAAGAAACCGGGAAAATACGCGGCGTTGTCAGTGCGATCTTGTGGGTTATCGCCGTGTCCGAGAAGTCGGTGCGCTATATTCAACATGCGTACATGACCTGGGCAGGACATGTCATGAGGAGGAAAGATAACAGATGCACAGTAAGAGCGACGGAATGGATAGAGGGGGAAAACGCAACAGAGGCAGGCAAAAGGTTAGATGGAGCGATGAAATTAAAAAATTTGCGGCCATAAAGTGGAACCAACTCGCTCAGGATAGGGTGGATTGGAAATCGTTGGGAGAGGCCTTCGTCCTGCAGTGGGCCTAATTAGGCTGTTGTTGTCGTTGTTGTTGTTGTTGTTGATGATGATGATGATGACAGAGAACACCTATATAAGCGTACGTACGTGTTAAGCATGGTTAATTCTTTCGGGTGCAGAAAGCTCGACGCACAACCTATCAGTTTGAGTTTCTTTGCCTATACATTTGGGCTGAGGCGGGCAGAGGCATGATCGAACAGCCCGGCTGCGAAGCCGGTGCCCTCGAACAACACCGCATCAACCCGTCCGTCGATACACCGCTATGGTCACAAAGAGAGGGGCTGGTCGTAACAGTAACAACGTAACGGCAAGAATGCACCACCGCGTCAACCGATATCATCGCGCGATCACATGTCATATCAGACACCCAAAATGAGGGAGCATCCGAAAACAGAACTAAAGAGATCCGAAACCACGCTTTATTGAGCGAATGCGTGCATCTTTAAATATATTAATTACATTTTTAGGAAGCGTTTTCATATTCACACTTAATCTTCGCAAGATAATTCGTTTTTTATGGAATTGGCATAAGAGGACCTACGCTTGTTTTTAGAACTTTCAGTAATACTTGGACTGGCCACATTGAACAATTGCAACAGGGCGGCGCGCGGGCGGGACCCCACCCCCCCTCCTCCGCGGCCCAGCTTTGCCTCTAGAGTCAGTATATTAACTCTATGGCTTGCCCCGATTATCGGGACACTAGAATGCTTCCTCGAGGGACGGGCACGGAGAATTAAGCTAGTATTTGAGGAGAAGAAACTGCTATGCCACGGCAATGCGCGGCGGCGGCCCGTTAATGTAACGCTTGGGCGGTGAGGAAGTTAAGTTTTCTGCGCATAACGACAGATGACGCTGCCGGCCTGTTCCCATCGTTACATGTCATCCTATGGGCGCGACGCATAATTATCGCGTTACTGTCTCATATACCGCAAATTTTCTCAGTTTTCACTAAGTAGCGTCAATAAATACGGGCGCCGGACATTTTAGTTGGAGTTAGTAATAATTCTGGATTATTTACGTGCCGTACATGCTTGGAACGAGCTGCTTGCACTTACTCTAGAGCAGACGACGCATGCCGCTGGAAGTCATTAGCTGGCGTATTGTGAGCACGCATTGTGCAAATGGCCTTGAGAAGAAAGGGCGTGACCGGTGCCGCGTATTCTTTGTCACCTGCCGACTCCAGAACTCTCGCGGGCTTCTGCAGCGCGACGTCGCGCCGCCGCAGCCGATCGCGGAGGCCATGGCGCGACACACGCGTTTCTCTTTTCGCCCTACAGAGGGCGCGTCGGCGCCGTGCCCTACGGCGTGACTTTACCGGGCCTCCTCAGCGAGCGCTGCTTCGCGTCCTGAAGAATTCTTGCTCCGTGGGGACGGGAATCAAAGCAAGGGGGGGGGGGGGGGGGCACTTGCTTTGCCCATAACAGAAAGCATACGGTGGCATAAACACAAGAAATGTGAAGTTGCAGCTGACGAAAAAGCCCCGCATCCTATGAGTGACGTCAGAACGTAGGTGGCGCGACAGTATGTTTCGAGGCCGATATCGTATAGCCCGTGGACAAAGCGTGTTCTGCAAGGGCATTAGTGCTGATCCGAGGGTCGCGGGATCAAATCTCGGCCGCGGCGGCTACATTTCGATGGAGGCGAAATGTTGAGGTCCGTGTACTGTGAGATGCCAGTGCACGTTAAAGAACCCGAGGTGGTCGAAATTTCCGGAGCCCTCCACTACTGCGTCTCTCATAATCAAATCGTGATTTTGGAACGTATAACACCAGAAATCAATTAATCAAGGGCATTAGTATTCACCTTCTTATTACTGACGTCAGTGTAGTGCTCGCGTAATCTCCTCTTGAAATTTCAGGTGTCACCAACAAACTCGTTCGCATTCTGCGCAGGGCATTTCGTAGCTGACGGTGCCTGGAAAGTTCTCGCCGCCTAACTTGTATTTAACACTCGTGAGGCTGTCCCCAATCTTGCGTGCATACACGAGCGACCCATGATAATGGTAGGAGCACGGAATTCTGCACTCCCGCGCCTTTTATTGCGTAGCGGGAGATGTCGTGGGTTCGATTCCCAGTGCGACCACGTCAATAATGATTTTCCCAGAGTTCTTTTGTCATTCATACCTGTACATTTTACTGCGTCATTTCCGTGACGGAAGTGGCGTGGGTGAGGTCTTGGTGGACCCTAGAATAAAATAATTTGGTGTTAACACACAAAAGCAAACACAAAGTTGTCTCATCATCATAAGTGAAACTATAGCATACGGGTGAGCAGGCAACAGCAGCAGCATGTAGAGACAACTTTCGTACACTGCGTCAAAACATATACACTGCTTTGTCTAAGATCTATGAATACTACAAGGACATTTCTTATATAATGCACAGAATTGAAAGATAGCTAGCAACTAGCGTATGCAGTTATTCGAAGATGTTATCCTTTAATAGATTATGACAACATGAGTCAAATAATGCATCTCGAGCGAACTTGGAACAGGAAAAGCCTTTCTTTATTGAACTGAAATGAAACGCTCGCAACGTATAATAACCCGGCGCATGCTACACGTTGTGGCGCGCTATGTCAACTCGGTTTCAACCATATTCCTCCACCGTGGTTTCAACTCGGTTGGCAGTGACAGTGAGACAGAAACCTTATTTATCCTATCTTAAGCGTAAGGGGCTGCGAGAAGAAGGCGAGGGAGGTTGTCTTACTCGCGGTAGGCCTCCTCTACCACCTCAGCTTATTTCAGGAGAGCCTCCGTAAAGTTCGGGATTCTAGCTGTGCATGGCAGCCTCTCACAACGCCTGACTACCTAAACATCTACGAAAGTTAAGGGGTAGGGAGTGGTCCTTGCATTGTCACATAATCTGGTTTAGGTCCGGTCTGCTCACAGGAAAAAACCTGCAGGCTGAGACATTCCCGCGGGAATGTTGTCACGTAAGGTATATACGGGAGAGGAAAGTGCGAGTATGTAATTTACGCGCCTGTAGTTTGCAAGTTCATGAAGCAGTGAACTTTTATGGGTAGAAAAAGGCTCAGAAGGGAAATGAACTTGTTGTTATGTGGGGTTTTACGTCCCAAAACCAGTTCTGATTATGAGAGACGCCGTAGTGGAGGTCTCCGGAAATTTCGACCACCTGGGGTTCTTTAACGTGCACTGACATCGCACAGCACACGGGCCTCAACATTATCCCTCCATCGAAATGCAGCCGCCGCAGCCGGGATTCGATCCCGCGGCCCTCGGATCAGCAGCCGAGTACCATATATCCACTAGACCACCGTGGCGGGGCAAGTGAAATGAACTGCACCGCAACTTTTTGAAGAGAGTTGCGCCATACCCTACACGCTTTTTTTCCATTTCTGTCGCACACCTCATCGCTTCCACCGATGAAATGACTCTTAGAGAACTGCAGACGCTTTAAGGTGCGGAAGGTATTTTGAAAAGGCCGCGCGACGTCAGTTTTGTTTACTTCTGTGACATGGCTGGCGGAGTAACACCGACCTGCGCGGTCAGTCTGCCTTCATTGCCAACAGCTTTCTCGTATTTTTCTCTTTTTCTTTTTTTAGACATATCCAGGGAATAAGTGGCAAGATAAAATGAAGGAGAGAGACTTCTATTGGAAAAGCACGCGGCCTTTTTATACGAAGTGCGTTACTTCCAATGTGACAGATATATAGTTGGAAGAACGCTAGCGTTCTACTCCACCATAAGAAGGGATACGCTAAAAAGAACTAAAGCAAATTCAACCCAGTGTGAAATTTGTTGAAACAACGGCGATTTCATTCTCCTGTGTTTCTATTGCGATTATCTATGATTTTCTGTGACTTTTCTCACCACCTTTAAAGGCCAACTCCGGCGATTTTCTGACCATGTCAAAGTAGTGGCATTTTTAGCTTCTAGAGACCCCCCTGTCGCCCGTATGACAGCATAATTGCCCCTAGAATTAGAATATAATTTTAAATAAGCGAGAAAACGTGAAAACGAAACCGAAAACTCCTCCGAGCAGCCAAGCCGTGCCCCTACGAGTGACGTCACAAGTGTCTAGTGGGAGGGTGCGCAAGGCATGCCGGTCGCGACAGCGCGAAGCTCGAAAGCGCTGAAGAGCAGACGCTCAGCGCGTCCGCCGGATAGCACTGATCCACCGCTCGCGAAGTGCATCGTCGCGAGGAAAGTTGCGATAACTAACTTTCCTTAGTTGCTGCGCGTTGTGAGTTGTTTCTGCAGCCAACAACGCAACACCACTTGCCACCCGACATCACTATACGATCCACACGGCAGCAACTTGTAAAGGCCGGTCCCCACTAGCGGAAAAAACGCGCGCGGCGAGATTCGTGAAAAGCGACAGCAACGCGCGGCAGATGCTCGAATGGGTCGAGACCCATTCTTTCGCGGCCGCCGCGAAACAAGCACCAATCAGAAGCGAGCCGCGGAGGCGTGCCGACGGTTGGATGGATGGATATTAGGAGCGTCCTCTTTATAACGGGGCGGTAGCCGGGCCACCAAGCTCTAGCTTTATTTCTTTTTCCTCTACAAACATTTCTTTTCCCGAATCACACATATTTTCCCAATTAATTTTTCTCCTCGTCTACCTATTTTATCTATTATCGTTCCGCTGTGATGTAACAATCTTACCCGAACTACCTTGCGCTTCTTTTTGCTCCATACTTTTGCGCCACCAATACTCTAAGCGCATTTTACTTATCTCTATCGCCCACATGTTCAGCTTTCCCGTGTTACTCCTGAAACCCATGGTAGAGTGTAGTACACTCTACCCATGGCCTCCTGTAGGGTAGTGTCCACAGCTACACCTGGGTGGACATCTGTACATTCAATCAAAATATGATCTGTCCTTTCCCTAGCTTTTCCACAGCACGTACATGTGTCCCCTTCTTTATTGAATTTCGCTCTGTAACTTCGGGTTCTCAGGCAACCGGACCTTGCTTCAAACAGTAAAGCGCTTCCCTTTGAATTATCGTAAAACTTTTCTCTCTTGATTTCGTCTTTCCCTTTTCTGTAGTTGTTCAATGCCGGCTTCTTCTCCATTCCTGCTATCCAATCCGACTTCTCCGCCGCTCTTTCTTTTTACACGGTGATGGATGGATGGATATTAGGAGCGTCCCCTTTATAACGGGGCGGTGGCCGGGCCACCAAGCTCTAGCTTTATTTCTTTTTCGTTTACAACCATTTCTTTTCCCGAATCACACATATTTTCACAACTAATTTTTTACTTCGTCTATTTATTTTATCTATTATCGTTCCTCTGTGATGAAACAATCTTACCCGAACTACCTTTCGCTTTTGTTTGCTCCATACTTTTGCGCCACCAATGCTCTAAGCGCCTTTTACTTATATCTATCGCCGGCATGTTCAGCTTTCCCCTGTTACTCCTGAAACCCATGGCCTCCTGTAGGGTGGTGTCCACAGCTACACCTGGGTGGACATCTGTACATTCAATCAAAATATGGTCTGTCGTTTCCCTAGCTTTTCCACAGCACGTACATGTATCCCCTTCTTTATTGAATTTTGCTCTGTAACTTCGGGTTCTCAGGCAACCGGACCTTGCCTCAAACAGTAAAGCGCTTCCCTTTGAATTATCGTAAAATTTTTCTCTCTTGATTTCGTCTTTCCCTTTTCGGTAGTTGTTCAATGCCGGTTTCTTCTCCATTCTAGCTATCCAATCAGCACCCGGTGGTGCGGACGCGTGGCGCCATCTATCCGTCAAGCGTCGAACCATAACACACAGCCTCTGAGATTTGAAAGTTACATGGCCGTCGTAAAGTCTCAGAGGCCATGCCCAGACCTATATACAGTTTTCTTTAAGCCTACCCGTACCGAGACGCCGAGCAAGAAGTATCCTCGCAGTAGCAGTTTTTTGATAGCGTGGCCAGCAGTAACGCTAGAAAGACATGCATGGTCGACGAAAGACAAAATCGTCTGATTAGAGCTCACGTTTTCGCGAGACCTTTCGAATGGAACAACACAAGGTCGTTCTTGGCTGTCTCGTCGCCGCTTGCAGCAAAACGCGAGTGGGGACTGGTTGAACGCGTGCGTGCCGCGGAAGCGCTCGCCGCGCGCGTTTTTGCCGCTAGTGGGAACCGGCCATAACGCCAGGCTCTAGCGCACAATCGTGCACTTGTCCGCGTTCTCGTCGCTGCCGGGCTGGCGTCGTCTGCACAATCCCAGCATTCTCCGCGTTGGACACTTGTAGCGTCATACCCAATGTGGCCTGTAACTGAAGGGGTGGTAAGGTAGGACGTTCGAATCAAATAATTAAATTCATTTGTAAGGAATATGTGCAACTCTCGAGCCTCATTTTCTCAGGGCATGATGTAAGTACGCAGAGTAACGTACCCAGTGAATTTCATCAGCACCCGTTTACATGAAAAAATCGCCGGAGTTGGCCTTTAAGGCACCATCAAAACCTTCTTTCTTTCTTTTTTCTTTCTTTCTTTCTTTGCCTCCGCATAAGCACTATCATGTAGCAGTGGGCTGAAGGGAATACGGCAAGGCAATGCTCCACATAGAGCGCGACACGCTACCCCACCTTACAAATGTCAGGCCCAGCCCTAGAACAGCTCCGCTGTTAACACCTGGAGAGCTATGGGCCAGTTACATGTTGCTTCCAGTATTGTATAAATCGTCGCAAAGGTGACTTACAACAGAATCAGGGCCACGTTTAAATCACCTAGAGAACAGGCGGAGTTCAGGAAGGGTAATCTCTAATGGGTCACACTAAGGTCACTGCATATGCAAGCTCCAAGGGGAACATATTCAGTGTCTCTAGTTCCCTTCCATGTCGTCATCAGGTAACTGAAGAATCTGTGGAGTACAACCAACGTACCTATATGGCTTTAACAGATTATGAACATACATTAAATTCGATAGATGTGCCAGCAGTCATGGTGACAATGCGTATTAAAGGACTACGGAAACCATAACCGAGTTTCTAGGCGAAATTATATTAGGATTCCGCACCTACATTAGAGGGCTGCTAAAGAGGTCCCGATTTTTTTTTTTCGTTCTCATAATGAGCTCGCTCCTTCACAGAGCGGGCCACGGCGATCACGATTTTCCGAGTATCGCTATAATTCAAAAATACAGACGCTCTATTTCAAAACCATTCAGACGCTCTTTCAGACGCTCTATATTTCAAAAAAAAAAAAAAAAAAACAATTCCCGCTCTGCCCTCCTGCGTTTGACAAGTTGCCTTCGCCCATGAAGGTGCGTCAGTTCTGCCATTAGTCGTCGACGCAGCACTAAGATCCTCGATTGGTCTGAACTAGCACTACGAGACTGTGCCTTGCTCCGGCGGTGGTGCGGTATAAGGAGCGCTGATTCGCTGACGTAGCTGAAGCTAACACGTAGCCGAAGTGACGGGCCATCACAAAGCCACAATAACGGGCCGCTCACTCCTATCCGCGGCGGAAGAAGGTAGGCACTGGCAGGCCGAGCGTGAAACCGAAACCGGCAGAAGCGGCCATGAAAAGGTTGTTCTATACCCCGTTACTTCCTTATTAGAGCACTTATGCGCAATATTCTTGCGGCATTATGTTCACACCGCACAAGTGTGCACTTATCTCCTCAAAATAAATTTTGAACCTCACGGTTGTTTACTGGCTTTTTAATCATCCCCATCAAAGGTTGAAAAACACCGATCAAAAATAAAGAAACGAGTATGAATATAAGTGAAAATGGCTCGTATATATGGCTAGAAGTTTTAAAGCTATTAGGTAGGTTAGTATATAAAGAATGAGGATCAGAAGCTGCTTAGCAAGCGCAGGACACCCACTCCCACCGGGTTCGCGATTATTATTATTATTATTATTATTATTATTATTATTATTATTATTATTATTATTATTATTATTATTATTTGGCAACGTTGTGAACGAATGAACATTGCGCAAAGTGGCTCGATGCCCGCGAGGAGGACATAGAAGCACTCTACATTTCCAGAAATCTCAACGCCGCGCCTTCCCCTGGTGGTGAGGCGCAAGGCACTATGAGATAATGGAGTGCCGGCCGCCTGAACTAGCGTGAACCTCGCCGCCGACGATGATACAAACGGTTATTTAATTCTTCGTGATGCCTCGTTCACGCGGCCGGAAATAGACTGCGTCTTTTCTTCTTTTTCTCTTTCGTCGAAATATATTATTAGTCGTGATAGAGAATGTCCGCTACTACACAGTCCATACTGAACTGGTTGCACAAACTCAGTTTTTAGCGCTTGTTTAGCGTCCTCATCACAGTTCTGTCTTAAGCTTGTAAAATGCAAACAGCTCTAGAAAGCAGATGCGCATAATCGCGCGCGCGCGCACACACACACACACACACACACACACACACACACACACACACACACACACACACACACACACACACACACACACACACACACACACACACACACACACACACACACACACACACACACACACACACACACACACACACACACACACACACGCGCGCGCGCGCACGCACAACACGCACAGAGAAAGAGAGAGATCTCCTTTTTGCCTTTTGTACATGCCGTTTAAGTAACTGATGGTTGTATCACGCTACGTTGTTTTATAATAATAAAAAGAGAATGCTTTTTCGAAGTTAAAGGGCAACTCCGGCGATTTTTCAGTGTCCACTGACCTTCTCCTCGGTACAGTAATAATATATGCCAAACGGGGAGGCTGGAAGTCATTTAATTTTCCTGGAAATGAATTTTAAAAAAATTTAGCAGATTCCCCTGCGGGCCACCCTGTGTTTTTAACGTCACCACCTTCAACGCTGCCTACCCGAGCCTTCGAGCCTTCGAGAGCAACATGGCGGTACCTCAGCGCTCAAATCGTCGCTCTCAAGTTCAGAAAATCTGGCATAACTCAATACATCGTCGGATGACCTCGCCACTGTCATTTTTCTGGGACCAGCTCCATATTTCTGATCGCGGGGAGGCTGCTGACGTCATACCATATACGCTGCACGAAGCGTCTGTCCGTTTCGGTTGCGGTTAGAACACGCCTTTCAGTCGGTTAATTTAAAATTATTGGTGCGTTTCTAAGCAAACTAAACCCCGCTAGCGTGCTACAGGACTATCAGTACCATAGGAAAACACCGATATCAGAACATGGTGAAAAAACCTCCGGAGTTTATACCTTCAAAACCTGTGTCCAGTCATTGATAGCTTAGCAGAAACAGAACTATGGTGTTTCACGAGCGAAAACCACAATATCGTTATGAGGCACGTCATACGGTGGAGGATTCTGTATTCATTTGGAACATCGGAAGGTCCATCATTATCATCATCATCAGCCTGTCTACGCTCATTGCAGGGCAAAGACTTCTCCCATTACAGACCTCCGACCATCACGGTTTTGTGCTGACTGCGACCGCGTAATCGCCGTAAACTTCTTGGTCTCCTCTGTCCACCTAACTTTCTGCCCCCCCTGCACGCATGCCTTCTGGGACCCACTCTGCTACCCTAAATGACCAACGGTTACCTTTCCTTCGCATTAAATGCCCTGCCCACGTCCATTTGTTCTTGATTTCTACTATAGGATGTCATTAACACGTGTTTGTTTCCTGACCCACTCCACTCGCTTCTTGCCCCTTAACGTTAAACATATCATTTTCTGTTCCAGTTGCTCTCTGCATCATGCTAAATTTAAGTTAAACCCTTTAATAGTGGACCTCCAAGTTTCTGTCCCGTAGGTAAGTACCGCTAAGATGTAGCCGTTATACACTTTTATCTTGATGATAGGCTGCCATTAATTGCCTGAGAATGCCTGCCATACGCACTCCACTCCATTCTTGTCCTCCTAATTATTTCAGCCTCATGGTTCGCCTCAGTAGCTAGCCTAAGTAGTTATATTCACTTACCACTTCCAGCGTCTCGCCACCTATCTCAAACTGCTGGGCTCTTCCGAGGCTATTGAACACTACTTTATTTTTGCGCACATTAATTTTCAGATCCACAGTTCTACGTTGCCTGTATAGTTCAGCAATCATGTCTCGCATTTCCTCCCCCGAGTTACTTAGCAAGACATGTCATCAGCAAATCTTAGGTTACTGAGGTACTCTCCAGTAACCGTTACACCCATCTGTTCCCAATGCAATGCTGTAAATACCCCTGTAATCTTGCCGTGAATAGCATTGTGGAAATTGCATTACGATATGCCTTACATCTTTCCTTACTGGTACTTTACTGCTCTCTTCATGGAGGACTGTGGTAGCTGTGAGGCCGTTGTATATATATCTTCTAATATTCTTGCGTAATTCTCGTCTACGCCCTGATTACGCAATGCCAGCATGAGCGCTAGGGCTTCGATCGAGCCAAATGCTTTCTCGTTATTTATGAAGGCTATGTACAGGGGTTGGTTATACTCCGTGCATTTCACGATCACCTGACTGATCGTGTGAATAAAATCTATCGTTGAATAGACTTGACGAAATCCTCCTTGTTCGTTCGGCTGACTGAAATCCAAGGTGTCACAAATTCCATTAGCGATTACCTTACATGGTAAATACCTTGCAGACCACTGACAGTAAGCTGATCGGCCAGTAAATTTTCGTCATGTCATCTTTTTTATGGATTAGGGTAATGCTCACATTATTCAACGATTCCGGTACGCTCTCGGTTATTAGTCATTGTTTATACATGGTTGCCAGTTTCCCTGGGATCTTTGCACATAAAGCACGTGGGTGTACTGCATTTCGCACCAGTCTGAATGTTTCCGCCTTTGCCAAAAATCAAACCCGTGCCCCTTGCATTTTTTTTTATTTGTATGTGCGCGATGGAGGCGGAAATGGTAGAGGCCAGTGTACTGTGGTAGAGGCCCGTGCACTGTGTCGAAATTTCCAAAGCCCTCGCATTTCCTTCCTGTGGCGCGCAGCGCAGGCCGCGCTTAACTCGCATGTCACTTCGGAAACCATGTCGAACGCTCTAGAAACTTTCCATGCCCGACGCGCACACTTGAGTGACTTCTAGAATCTCGGTGATTATACCAGAACGCGCTATGACGTGTGTATAAAAGCCGGCGTTGGACTGATAACGCCTTGAGTTGAGGACTGATAACGCCCTGTGTCCTTCATCGTCACGACCACGTGACAATATAGTGCATTACGCGGGCTCCCCATTTAACAAAAGCGAGTGGTTGTAAACCACATATTTAAAATTCTTTTTATGGAGTAGTGTGTGCTTAAAGGGCCACTAATGCGAAAAACAATTTTTCTTGCATTAGTAGATTAACTTTTCACAATTCAACAACATGCATTTGTCGTCCCGACGAATATAAGCCCACTTGGTCGAAACATTGGCTCCAGCAACATTGTTAAACCATTTTTACAGCGTAACCCAGTGTGGTGGTTCAGGCTGGGCTCTATAAATCTCCCTAATTTGCCGTACGCTCTCAATGAAGGTTTCCCGCGAGGATTTTACATGAACATCTGCATGCCGCACCTGTATTCTCGTTTTCTACAAAGCATGAAGACCCAGGACCATGATCATATCATGATTATGGCTCTTCTACAGGTAAAAACCTTATGCCAAAAGCATCTAGTGGCAATTCTTTCTTTAAAGTGCGGTGAAGCACATCCCAGAAAAATACTGCATCCCAGAAGTCTGCAAAAGCATGTTGTATATCCTCTGATTTATTACATAAAAGACAGTTAGTTGTCCAAGGTACAAATAAGCCTTTTTCCTGAAGCCATGTTTTTACAGGTAGCTATTGTATGTAGTTTGAAAAAGAAAGTTTTGGCAGCTGGACTTATTGGCATTTTCTCGACCCTTTTCAAGATATTCTGTCCTGGGTATCCACGATATGGCAAACGGTACAAAGTAGTCGGAAGGAACGCTTCACTTAGATCTTTATAAAGTCTCTTTCTGGTGACGTCACTCAAGTATTCTAAAAAAATCTCAATTTCAACATTCTGTATGAAAGTAAGACCTCCCGCACTCCAAATCAACACATGAGGATATTATGAAATCTGGGATTGATCTCCGTAGCCTAGTATGTACGACTGTTCGTAAAAAGGGATCTTCCACATTCCCAAGGAACATAAACCTAGAAACAATCTGACGTAGAAATAAATGAACAAGGCCAACACCTCCGCGTTTAACAGGAATGAACAGGTTGGTTCGACTGATTTTCTCCCAAGTCGATGCCCAAACAAAAACTGTAAGGACACGATGTATCTTCTGGATACTAGAACGAGACGCACATAAGACACACGTGACAGCAGAAACACATTACAGACAGCAGTACGCGAGAACATAGACAACTGCCTGCCTTGCCATGCATCTGCTTTTTATGCATGTGCTTGAAAATTCATCGCAAAAAGAACTATACAGGTGAGGCCTGCCGAGGAATCACCTTAACAAATGTAATGTTACGTGGCGGAATAGTAATACGCCACTACGCGTCGCGGAAAGTGGATTGCATAACGAGTGCGAGGAATCATTTGAAAGAACACAGGGGCGCATGCTTTGTAATGCGCCCCTGTGTTCCCATTACAGACGTATCATCAACAGCATCATTATGAAACGATCTTCTTGAAATTTTCCGCCACCATTATTACGAAGCGCTGCCTCGTGAAGCAGTATTGTTGTATCGTGCCATGCGTCACGCGACAGGCGACGTGCGCAGCCCCGACAGCAACCTGACTCAATTGGCTCTTCGATATACCTGATGGCCCGGTCACTTGGCCAGATCCCCGAGCGTCACCAATGGCCTCTAAGAAGGTCGCTCCTCCAGCTTACGCTGTCAGTGTCCTGCGATTCCGCGCAGGCCTGGGTTTTCAAATGCGAGGCATTCCTTGGGGAACGTAAGTTATTCGACCGTATCTATGTATCTATATGCCTACGTCTCGGTGCTCGCCTGGTCGCCTCGTTCATCTGGTATACCCAGATATTCGGGAGGTAGGGTATAAATGTACGACAAACATGAATGACTGATCTTTACACCACTAAGATGATATACGCGTCATGTACGTCACGATTAACGATACTGCAACCGCACCAAGTTTTCTGCACCTCACACGGTGCACTACCTCGAGGATCGGCCCACACACCGGACGGTCGCCTTAAACAGCAACTTGCGAACCGGTCACAGGGGGATATCGAACACGGGCTGTCGAGGTGCCAAGTAAGCATGCTATGTAATGATGATGCTTAACTTGAACTGCGTTACTATATGTGTGTTAAGCACTGTCATAGCAATACATATGCTCTGCTATCATTCGGTATGCTTTCGCGCAACTTTTCTCGATCCCGTATAAATACTTGAACGACCAAATCTTGTGACAGCACATCAGCGAACCCGTATAGTGAATTTTTCTTCCTCTGTGCTTTGGACTAACGGGAGTGCCAACGCCACATCCTACCATCACATATACCATTTAGTCGCCACAGTGCTGTCGACGTTCCTGGTTAGCCCGCGTTAGCACAGTCATGAGTAGGTGCTCAGGCGTTTTGCACAAAGACCTCGATCGTGCTCGTGACACTTGGCTGAACGCCAAGCAATGCGTCATAGATAATTTCTTTGCTGATTGCTTCGCGTGACACCGATTCCCACCATACCTGGGACCTGCAGGATTTCTGTTATTTTTTTTTCATCATATCATTATGCAATAGAAGACATCCAAAATGTACAGCGCCATCTGTCGACATCCCCGTAAGCGTCACCCGCCATGTTCTTCAGGGCGCTGTAAGCCGAAACTTGTGGTATCTCAGCCTGCATCGGCTGCTGCCTGCTGGTTTTCTGCCGTCGCTCCGCGATGTTTCGCACTGCTACCTGCCGCTGTGCACGCAGCGTGTATCCACGACACGCCGGGAAACACGTATTATTGTTTTAACCAAATATCTTGATTATTTAATCGACGAAAAAAAACATGCTATCACCGCCGCGCAGTTGGTCTCATCAAGGATATTAGCATTGCGTGTGTTTAGAACTCTATTCGACGCGCGTAAAAACGCCGTTTAGCCTCTCTTCTATTTTCCCCGTGAATATGAGTTGCTTTCCCCGCGACAGAAGCACTGACAGACTCCAGGCACGAGCATTCTTAACAGATACTTAACGGACTGGTACATCACGCACGCACCCCGGTCGCGGCGGCTGAATTTCGATGGAGGGGAAATGTTGAGGCGCGTGTGCTGTGCGATGTCAGTGCACGTTAAAGAACCCCAAGTGGTCGAAATTTCCGGAGCCCTGCACTGCGGCGTCTCTCATAATCACAGCTGCTTTTTGGACGTTAAATCCCACAGATCAAATCAAATCAATCACGCACGCACGCACGCGCACAATCGAGAGAGCATGGTGGTACGCTTCTTCCTTGTCGTATAGAATTTCACGGACAAAAGGGACTGTTCGGGGGAACAAATATGCATAAGTCGATGGCGTGCTTTGAGTGCACACAATAATTATTTCAGAGCAACGTGCATATATACTGTGCTTCTCCGTAAAATTGCACGACGTGCACTTATAAGAACATCCCATTATATTGGCGCAATAAACATGCGACGCAAATTTAAGTCTCCTGACGTTGCACCATGAATCAACGTTCATGAAAACTAGATTTTGTATATATCGTCAGCAATTTCACGTTACGTAATACACGCGCCAATGGTGCGCAATGATTGAATAATTTTTGAAAAAAAAATGTGTGCTCTCTTTTTCGTCGCAATGTTTTGATGGATTGTTTTTAATGCGAATGTATGTGATCGGTAGCTCTAAACATGTGCGGCCAAGGTTCGGCCGCTCGTCAACCTGATCCTCGGTGCCCCTCACCAGCTGCTTGACGGTCATAAGAATAGGCCAAATAAATTTAAAAGCGCTTGGAGAACTTATATACAGCACACTTACACGCAAGGCGACGCGACGGCCCGGTTGCTCCTCCCAAGCCCCGTATCTTCCTCTCTATACTGCCCTTCCTTGCAAAAGACCTTTTCGAGCGTCATTTATCTTATTTTCTCAAGAACCAAGCGAGTACTTTCACTGCTAAGCGTCTCTCCATCCTTTACTAAGGAGAATACGGCAGGAACCTGGCGACACTGGCAGTATAAGTTTTCGTCCTTCGACACATGTATCTGCTACATACACTAATCCTCTCAGCAGACCGCCTGATCACATCAACGGAAATAGCGTGGCTAAAGTGAACTAGCGCGACAGCGGTGAAATGCATGTACATTCTAGAACGCGATAGTCTAAATTTTCCGATACATTCTTGGCGCACCGTTTATGTGCACACGCCCATTGCTTCTTTCGAGTAAACATCAAACACGCGACTGAGGTGGATAGGGATGCCCGCGGCTAGAAAAACGAGAGGTTGAAAGCAGCACAGCGTCGCCCAGAAACAACGTGGTTGTGACATCTGGCGCGCGCCTTTCCAATCGCATTGGTAAATAACGTGGGGCATTTTATTCTCGTACGAGCTTATCTTAGATGATTGATTTGCACTCGGACCCCCTCGACAACCGAGAATTTCCCCAAACGCTCGCAAAAGTATAAATTTTGGCGTAATATTTTCTTTGCGAAGCATGGTATACGCCTGTATCAGCGCAAGACTTTCGCTATTGTGTTCTCGTAGACTTAGACTTTTCGCAGAACTGTGCGCTCCATTGACGTTTCGTAGCTGGACGTCGCAGTAAAGTGTTGCGTTTTCTTGGCACGAAAGCACCATAAGCGACAGCCTCCCACACTCTCTAGCAGACGATTCCGCGACTGCGCCCCGAAGAACATGGCGGACGTGCCCACTGTTGTCAGATCACAATGCATTGTGAATATCCCCTATTATTGCTGCCTAAGGATTGCAGAGCTCCAGCACACATTTCGGTTATGCATTAATTATCGTCATTAATTATTCCAGCTGTTTCGAAAGAGCTGGATGCATGAACATGCATAATTTTCTCTCGCAGGGAGCGGTGTACCCAAGAACAGCAGCATGGCATTCTACTGGTTCAGAAAATCAGCTGACCAAGGACACGCACATTCAGCGTACAACTTGGCCGTCGGCCATATGCAGGGATTTCCCACCGATGTGCAAAAAGGGTAAGATTATACGTGGCTCCGCCCCCATTTTGTGACATCCGCTTGCGATGATACTGCATTACCCAACATCATTATACAAGGAAGCTTGGTTGATCCAGGACGTCTCGACGTCTCTCTGCCACGGAGGTCAGTCTTCGTATGTTGCCGCATTACTTTACCCACACATTAAGGCAGAGAACGAAACAAATGAAAATGACACATATCCAGTAGGTGGGGCTTTCCAACAAAAATTACATTAAGCCCGACTGTGCGGAGAAGTGCGACTAGAAATGAGTTGAACGGGGTTCAGCCCTACACGCAGCATTTAACTGTAACAATAACATCAGACACGCCATCAGACGTTCCACTGAGACACGCTTCAGAATGGAAGCGCTTGCTTGCTTTGAGCGACATGGAGAAAGGAAACAACTTAGGAGAGGCCAACCGTTACGTTACATTTTTTGAAGCCAGGTGAGAGAAGAAGAAGAAGAAGAAGGCATTTAATAAGAGGAAAGGAGGAGATGTCGGCCTGGAGAGTGAGTCTCTGGCCTGCTACTCCTCACAGGGGTAAGGGGAAAAGGGATAAATAGAGATAGAGGGAGGTATGAGAGGTGACGATGGTAAAGTACAATGAGTCACTATACAAGTCCTGTAAGCGGATGTGCACCATGAGCAGTAGTCTTTACAGCACAGTATTAGAGACGGGCATCTAAACCTGTGTCACACAAAAAATTAAAAAGGGCCTTTAAGTTGCGCTGGGCGTGGTCCGTGTGCTTCCATGCACCTAAAAGTTTCTCAATGACGCAACTATGGAATGGCCCTGACCTTCGACAAGAGCGCCTTCATAAACTTGACGCCAGCGTGTGCCTTCGTCTTCCAGTCCGGCTACGCCGAGATCAAGAGACGCTGTTGCACAGGCTACGGTTGGGTGTTGCCTATACTCGCAGATATCGGACAGGAAGAGAGTCCCGATTGCCGCGCGTGTCACACATCAGAGACTATACATCATATCCTCTGCGCGTGCCCTCAATATTCGGCCGAAAAGAGAACACTTTGGTGCGTGGTAGATGGTTTGGACTCCTATCCCTTTTCGGAGAAGGAACTTTTAGGTGCCAGGTGAGAGTGCTCCCCCTCACCCTTCGGCCCGCTTCCTCATCGCCCTTCGGATGCGCAAGCTAACTTGCGCATGCGCTGCTAGTGCCGCGAAAGGCGAGCAGACGCCTCTTGGCTTGCGCCGACAAGCCGCATGAGATGATGGCGTGACCAAGGCATCACTGTAGCGCTTACAAAGGCACGTGACTTCCACCACAGATTTTGCTACGCTGCTCGGATAGCGAGAGCCTCTCCAAAGCTTTCCTTCCTCCATAGTCCTTCTCTGCACCTCCTCTCCCTCACGGCCAATGTCGTCCGTCGTGTTCTTCCCAACTCGCATGTGTAGACCGAACGGGTACAAAATTTTGACTCGTTTATGTCGCCATGATAGGAAACAAAAAGGGACAGTGAGAGGGGCTATGCGATAGCTCTGTATAGAAGCATCGCCGACGCAGAAGTCTGCTACGTAGGCCAATGATCATTTACTGTGACTACGGCAATCGGTAGCCTAGTTTACATGAATGCGACAATTAAGCAACGCAACGCATCGCACTTAGATTAAGCGCACAGTTCGTAACCGATTTCGCATGATCATTTTCAGCTTTCTCTACCTGTAACACGTAGTTAATGTGACCACGCACTTCGTTTTCATTAGCGTTGGGCCGCGTTACAAATTGCACTGTGCGCGGAAATGAGTTCCAGCCGAAAATTTAGGACCGACAATTTATATGCATCAGCTACCCTTCAAAGGATTTCGTTGAATCAGTTCCGGAGGCTCCTGTGAACACGTGAGCCAAATATTAGTCGCTGCATGCACCAGGTAATTCGAGATTTCGTTTCAAATATATAGCTAGAAATCGCTTACTCTCATCTCGACAACTGACGTCACAAGTATAGCACTGACTGCGTCGCTAGACTTTTGTTGTTCTGAAAAAGATACATACGTTTTCTTTATTTGTTGAACTCTAAACGAACAACTAAACAATTACCGAGAACATTTCTGCTGTTATGGAATCAGTAATGCTAGTCCTACTCCGAGCAGCGGATCAGTGTTCGTTGTGACGTCATGAGTTGAAAGCAGGACAGGCGGTTCCAGCCGTGTTTTGACCAGATTGCGAATTCCCTGGTGCGCGCAGCACACTAATATTTGGCTCACGTGCTCACAGGAATCTACACAATTGATGGGTACTGTTTTCAGACTACGTTAGGCGCGTGTATGCGCGTGTACGTACTTTATAGCTCATGTTAAAGCGTACTATAACATAGAACATGATATATAAGCCCTTCAAGTTTTTCATCCACGTGTCCGAACTGTTACTTTTTCAGCTTCCTTCTTTCCTCGTGCAGCTAAAGATTGGAACGGTCTTCCCCAACATATCGTCGACATCACCTGTGCATTATCATTCGCTGAAAATTTAAGTAACCTTTTATGTATATAGACACATGTGACATTGTTATTCATGTTTTGCTGACCCCTCCCCTTATGTAATACCCCCATGTGGGGTGTTTAAGGAAATAAAATGAAATGAAATGAAATATCTTCCTTGCCCGAGTGAAACAACCTTTGCTGCCTTTGTGGGCGAGCTCGCCGACGCCCTACCCTAAATTTTAACGGAGTGATTCGCTGGGCTATCTGGTGCATTTTAGCGTTAGCGATATGAAAGGTGTGGCGCAAAATTAAGAAATAAAAATGAAAGGAAAAAGAGCTCTTCTGGTCTATTCTTATTCCTTCTCAATTTAACCTCGCACCAGACCTTTCGTATATTGCTGCGTTGAATGTTTTCTACACGCTTTCACCGAAGCTCTTCTATTACAGGGAGGCCAAAAAGCTGATCAAGTACGCGGCGGACAACGGTGTGCACGAAGCTCACCGCGTCTACCACGAGGCCTGCCGCGCCGGCAAGTGCGACCACTGAACTGCGGCGAGAGGGCTGCCAAGTTCCCAAACTATCATATAACTGCTTTGTTTTTTTCTCACTCAACTCTTTCTTTTTCTTATTTTATTTTCGGACAACGCTCATATATATATATATATATATATATATATATATATATATATATATATATATATATATATATATATATATATATATATATATATTCTCTCTCAAATGACCGACCTATCTTGAATAAAGCGGCACATATCGCCGTCTAGAACGAAGAGCGTCGGCTCAACGTTGTATTAGTTGCATGTTACGGGAACATCGGCAGCTATTGGAATGAACGTATACATGAAAGGAGACTACACCGATGTATGAGGTCTGTATCTCAATCCTGTAAATAAAAAATTGGTTGCATTACTTACGAACTAGTTGGGTGTGTCGTCTCAACAGTTGTCCACTCATCATCATTTCTATGCCCACTGCAGGGCAAAGGCCTCTCCCATCGATTTACAATTATGCCGGTCTTGTGCCAACTGTGACCAAGTCATCCACGCAAACTTCTTGATCTTATCTGCCCACCTAACCTTCTGCCGCCCCTGCCACGCTTGCCTTCTCTATGGATCCACTCTGTTACCCTCAAGGACCAACGGTTACCTTGTCTTCGCATTACGTGCACCACGGCCACTTCCTTTCGCAATTACTACTAATATGTCATTAACACGCGCTTGTTCCCTGATCCAGTCCCCTCTCCATATCCCTTAAGGTTACACCTACCATTTTCCGTTCCATAGCGCGCTGCGTCGTCCTCAATTTAAGCTGAACTCTCTTAGCCTCTAAGTTTCCGCCCCGTGGGTGAATACCGGTAAGATGCAGCTGTTATATACTTTCCTCTTCAGAGACAATGGTAAATTAAGTTGCCACTCATTATCTGAGAATGTCTGCCGAATGCACTCGACCCCCCTCTTATCCTTCTAATTATCTCAGCCTCATGGTTGGGTTCAGGTGTCACTACTTTACCTACAGGTAGATGTATATTCGCTTACCACTTCCAGTGCCTCGTCACCTACCTCTAGGCTATTGAGCCTTACTTCAGTTTTCTGCATATAAATTTTCAGACCCACCATTCTATTCCGCCTGTACAGTTCGGTAGTCATGCTTTGCAATTCGTCCCCCGAGTTAGCAAGGCAACGTCATCAGCAAATCTGGGGTTACTGTGGTATTCTCTATTAACCCTTACGCCCACATGTTCCCAATCCAATGTTCTGAGTACCTCTAGTAAGCATGCTTTGAACAACACTGTCTGACGCCCTTCCCTGTCTGACGCCCTTACTTACAGATATTCTACTGCTCTCCTTGTGGAGGACTATGGCAGCTGTGGACCCACTGTAGATATCTTCTAATATTCTTACGCAATGCTCGTCTACACCCTGATTCCGCAATGCCTGCATGACTGCTGAGGTTTCGACCGAGTCAAATGCTTTCTCGTAATCTATGAAGGCTATTATAGAGGTTGGGTATACTCCGCACAGTTCTCTATCACTTGATTGTTCGTATGCATATGGTCTATTGCTGAATAGCCTTTGCGAAACCCCGCTTATTCATTACGTTGACTGAATAAAGCGGCACTAATTCTGTTAGCGCTTACCTTGCTAAATACCCTGTAGACGACTGACAGTAAGCTGATCGGCCTGTAATTTTTTTCAAGGCCTTCATGCCACCTTTCTTATGGATGAGGATGATGTTCGCATTCTTCCAAGGTTCTGGCCCACTCGCAGTCATTAGGCGTTGCGTATACAGATATGCCAGTTTTCTAGTATAATTTGCCCACCGTCCTTCAAGAAAGCTGCTGTTATCTGATACTCACCAGGTGCTTTGACCCCTTGCGTTTCTTTCAAAACGTTCTTCACTTCGTCTATGGGATGTCCGCCTCTTCTCGTTCTGTATTGTCCTGGATGTCACGGCTACTGTACAGATCTCTATAGAACTCCTTGACTACGCGAACTATTTTATCCCTATTTGTGATGGCACTGTCCTGCTTGTCTTTAAGTGCATATATATAATTTTTCCTTATAACTATACTCGGGTACAGGTCAAGAAAAAAGCGGCGTCTCCTCGTCAAAGAACACCCCCCCCCCCCCCCCCCCTCCAGCCAAAGGTGCCGCTCTGTGCCAATGTGTATCATCGCTGTATCGCTGTATCATAAGTGTATCATTGCGGCTGATATGTGTACGAAGCGCAATGTTGAATGCAAGAAACCAAATGAATTTAAATTAATTTCCCGGCTGCCAGAAACTTAAGTTATCATATGGCCTCATGTAAGCAATAGCAAGGAATTATTGAAATATCAGAGAATTCAGATATGATCCACTCAGGGCAACTTAGGCATATTGGGGCTCCATCTTCACGAGACATAAGTTATCATGTAACAATAAATCAGATGGATAAATGTACTTAGCATTCGAGGACTCGCTCGTTTATTGACGCTCCGAGGATGAGTTTCCCCAGAAGCCAGACAGATGCTTCTGTCCTTGAGACGAAAGCGGCGATCCGAATATGACCACCTCGTCTTGAATGAATGCCGCGACAAGCGTCTGCTAGTAGCGCGGCTGGTGACCATTGTATCTCCAGTACGAGGGTAAAGTCGAGAACACGCTCGGCTGTGAGCCGAAGCACCGCCTTTTTTTTAATGCGAAGCATTTCTTAGCGAACTTCGGCGACTTTGAGCGTATCTATCTATCTATCTATCTATCTATCTATCTATCTATCTATCTATCTATCTATCTATCTATCTATCTATCTATCTATCTATCTATCTATCTATCTATCTATCTATCTATCTATCTATCTATCCGCCTACGACTTTGCGCTCTCCTGGCCGTTCCGTTAAGCGGATGTATACGAAAATCGGTATGCCCCTACATGACTGCATAACGAACATAAATGGCAGGTCATAACATGAAAATCATGATATGCATGTCATGAACGGCATGATTTACATGTCAGGGTCTTGGCCGTTCCGTTAAGCGGATGTATACGAAAATTGGTATGCCCCAACATTACTGCATGGAGAACATAAATGACAGGTGATAACATGAAAATCGTGACATGCATGTCATGAGCGGCATGATTTACATGCCACGCGTTTCGCTAATGGGATGCTTACCAAAATTGCCATGGCACAACACGGCTGCATGACGAACGTAAATGACAGGTTATAACATTAGAATCATGACATGCGTGTCAAGAGCGGGATGGTGCTCTTGCGGCCGTTTCATTAACTTCATATATACCAAAATCGGTATAGCGAGACAATAATGCAGATCCATTTTGCGTTCCTGATGCGTGCTTCGCATTTCCTTGATTCCCACTGCACGTGGGATCTGCCAACTTTTTTTTTTCGACTTGTCACTTACCCTGGTTTCCGCGACCCTATAGTTTGAGTAGTTTCCTATAGGTCGTTAAAAACACCGCAAGGAAACGCTGTCCACTCGCAAGGTTGGTTGAAATGTCCTATCTGTGCAGCACCGCCCTGAGAAAGGGAAACGCCACGCACGCGCGATGCGACCATGTACAAGTGTTTAAGAAAGATGACACCAGGGTCTCTCAATACTTCTTTCTGGTCATGAAACTCCCGCTGAAGTTTCATAGGGATAAAAACCGGCTGCCAGAGGTGCCACCGTGAGCAGAAGGGCATTGGTCAGCTGCACTTGGAAGGGCAGATGCGCGTTGGCGTTGATGTGACCGTGCAGAGGAGAGGCGGCCTCCAGGCTCCGGTGACGAGGGACACCTGAGAAGCTTTTGTGAAGGAAGAGAAGCGTTTAATTATATATTCACAGAGCTGTAGGAAACTAGGCATAGTCTCGCCTGTACAGCAGAGGGCCCAGACACACCACCACCGGTGGGCCAGAAGAAGTCGGAAAACAACCCCTGCTCACTGCCGACACCCCCTTTTATAGCCGTGGTGGAACGCGCTTCTTGTCCAGCGTCCGTCGCTGGACGCAGACTGCGTCTAGTAGCAACGCCGATGCGTGTTCCAAGCAACGCACTGGGAGAGAGTTCGCGTTCATGTGGAACGCTGACCGCGTATAGCCGGCACGCCGCTGTGCGTCCCTTGCCGGTTATAACAGCGTGAATGTTTGCCATGAAAACACTTTGCCAGATTTTTGCACTTAACTGTGTCGGCTAAATGGTTATTGCAGTGATCACCATCGGCCAAATAATACTGAATGGGCGTTCCTTAGTGGGTCGAATAAATGATTGCTACCAATGGTTTGACGGAGGTGGTCCGTCAAGTGACGCCGTTTCGTCTGCGTTCGTGCCTATACCAGCTTTTCTTAATACTTGTGCGATTGCTTTTCGGGCTTGGATGACACAGAAAACCATGAATAGGATTAGCTGGGTGACAAATTAACATAGACTGGGCTAGAAATCACGGTGCACTCTGCTCCGCCACGGTGGTCTAGTGGTTATGGCACTCGGCTGCAGATCTGAAGGTCGCGGGATCGAATCCCAGCCGCGGCGGCTGCATTTCGATGGAGGCCAAATGTTGAGGCCCGTGCGCTGTGCGATGTCAGTGCACGTCAAAAAACCCCAGGTGGTCAAAATTTCCGGAGCCCTCCACTACGGCGTCTCGCATAATCATAGCTGGTTTTGGGACGTTAAACCCCATCAATCAATCAAATCAACGGTGCACTCGACCGTGCGCTAGCCGCCCGCAGCATTCATCTCCTGCTATTATGGCTTACCCTGGGCAGCATCACGATGCTGCCAATGGGAATTTCGCACGTTGATTGAACAAGGAAGCCTGTATATGAGGGTATCCTGGCATTACAGCTGTGACCTACTGTTGCTCGATATGAGCGGTGTCCATTTGAAGTATTTTGGTTTTCTGCAACCAAATATCATAACACTAACGAGTTGGAACCTGCATTAAGTCCTTTTTTTTATTTCACTCCCTTATGCCGGTCCCAGTAACTATCACCTAAAAGCATCATCCGAGTACTTCTACAAAAATACCAGCGCAAATTGAGCTCGTGTATCACTGGGTTATTCAAGCTACACTGTTCTTTGCACGTCTCTCTAGTTTCGCTTATACACTTCCTTTTTAAATCCAACTACAGCTCTCTATGTGTGACAATTTTCTGCCTTTGATATCGTCAATAATTGCTGATTATGATGCAAGCGGTAGTGGAGTGCTCCTAAAATATGGGTCTTTAGTGTTTACTATGATGCGTAATACATGCCTCAATAATCAGCATATTCGCGTCATCGAAAAATGTGACCGCCACGTCCGCAATCGAACCGGCATCTTTTTGGTCAGCAGCAAAGTGCTTAAAGATAGCGAATTCGCGTAGGCGTTTACGTAACAGTGCATAGCATTCCGAATTGTGCTAGCTATGCATTGTCTTGTAGGTAAGTGTGAGCGGAATTAATGACGCTGTATCCAATTTGAGACGGTAAATACTTGCAATTATCGATACAAATGGCCATGAGCACTAGAATATGTTGCAATTAAATGTGTGTTTTTTAGACTGGCACGTGCAATGAAACAAAAAAAAAACAGATAAAAAAGAATTTAGGATAACATTTTATTTCACTGCTTTCCTCTACTTGTCGCTGGACAGGCTGGAAGAGTGGCAGAACAAAATAATGTGTTCCATTCGCGCGTTAAAAAAGTGCGAACAACACTTAATAAACAAGTGCCCTGCTGACAAAATGTGTTGCGCAGCCGACACTGGCGGAGGAAGTGAGGTCGTCCATCATGACGTTTTCTACAAGGTTCGTACAGTCATTATCATGCTATTTTTTTTTCCGCGGTGCACTCTTCTATGTGTTCTTCAACAATTTGTAGAAGGTACAGAAGTTGATCAGGGTGGCACCTCCAAATTGTGTTTTCACTCTTTGCAGCTCCTATGCCCAACAAACGGCTATCTCTGTTGGCATACTGCTTCAACACAGCCAGTGCATGCGATTCGCAGTTTGTACTGCATCTGTGAATAGTGACAAAGGGAAAATTTTATACTGGTAGTCGTGCCACATTTCGCTTGCGTAGTGAGCAAGCAACGGCATGTGCGAGACTTACCGTGAATTTCTCCTTCGGCTACATTGTCGACGTCCGCAGCTGCGTCTGTCGTAATTTCGGTTGCCGGGCGTTCTGAAGAATGTTCTCACGGCCTTTTTGCAGGTGAGCGCCGTGTTTGGGCACGTGAATGCTGCTTTGGCTTTGTTAAGCAGGAAGCCAAATCTTCGAAAATTCTTGGTACGGCGTCTTCCACCAATTTGTGGCGATCACGAGGCATTGACACAACGCTCCCACTCACTGTGCACACGTCCGCACGAATGATGTCTTAGGGGTAGAAATGTTTTCACACACATACGCGAACATACTTGGAGTCGAGCAAAAACCCGGCCCTCTCTTGTCGCAGGATAACTCGCTATTCTAGCCACTGTACTCGCGTTGTTCTTTGTCGGCTCGTAAACAGAACAAGGATACTTTTTCGTCGATTCCCTTCTATCCCAACTACAGTGTTTTAGAATTTTTACTGTGCGCTCACAGAGCGGCGGAGTGTGTCCCACATCGTGTTGCCGCCGACAGGTGACGCTGTTGGTAGCGTTTTATGCTGACGATATTGTCTTAATCGCGGACAGTCGAGATGATATACAACGGCTGGTGAATATATGCGGAAAGGAAGGCGAGGCTCTATAGGACTAGGATTTAGTGTAACAAAATGTGGATTGACGGTATTCAATGGTCCCAACGACCAGGCGGTATCCATACAGGGCCAAGAAATACCGAGAGTATGCGAATAGAAGTACCTTGGGGTATGAGTAAATGAGGGTGATAGATACATAGAGGTACGCGAAAAAGCCTTGGCACCAAAGGGAAAGAGGAACGCTGCAATAATGAAGCACAGAGCGTTATGGGGCTACAATAGATACGAGGTGCTTAGGGGTCTGTGGAAAGGGGTAATGGTACCGGAGCTTATATTTGGGAACTCAGTGGCGTGCATAAGGCCAGAGGTACAATCAGGAATGGATGTGAATCAAAGAACTGTGGGACGCCTCGCGTTGGATGCTCACGGGAAAACGACAAATGAGGCTGTAAAGGGCGATATGGGATGGGCGAGTTTTGAGGCAAGGGAAGCCCAGAGCAGAATAAGGGTTGTAGAGAGGCAAGGAATATGGACGAGTGTATAGGTGGGCAGTGAAGGTGTTCCGTTATTTATATAGAAAGAACGTTGACACGCAGTGGAGGAACTAGGAGGCTCACCAGTAAATATACGGCTCTAAGAGAACTGACAACAAAGAGCGTAAACGGAAAAGTCAGATAGGCGGAGAAGATTTACTGGATGGCAGCGATGGCAAAAAAAAAAAAAAAACGACTCTGAATAACTACCGAAAGGGCAAAAACGAAACAAAGAGGGAGGCATTTTATGATAATTCAAAAGGAAGCGCTTTATTGTATGAAGCAAGATCGGGCTGCCTTGGAACGCGTAGTTATAAAGCGAAGTTCAGTAAAGAAGAAGAAAAATGCACATGCTGTGAGGAAGAAAGGGAAACGACGGAGCATGTTTTGACTGAATGCGGAAATATCCACCGCGGTGCACGTTTGGGCACTACCCTACAAGAAGCCTTGGGTTTTAGGGAGAACAATGGGAAGCTGAACATACGCGCAATTGAAATAAGTAAGAGAAGGTTAGAATGAAATCCAGGGTTCGACGGAAACCCGTCTGGTCGGGAAAATTCATGGCGGAAGAAACGAGCGCCGACCAATCGTTCAAAAATAAAACAAGACATTTCGGCTCCACTACGGGAGCCTTGTTCACAATGAAATGAATTTTTGGAAAGAATGAAGACGGGTTAAGTATGTTCCATGATGTGACGTAAGCACCGGGTGTATATCGGGGGCAGATTGCCTGAGTTGCGGTTGAGTGTGTGCGCCGTTGTCTGGATATGGAGGGATTCCAGATAGAGTCTTGTCATCTTGTTTCTTTCCTTTCCAATTATCTTCGCGCTATCCCAGCTGACGTCATGGCCAGTTGAAACCGCGTGCTCAGCCAGCGCATTTGTTGCCACGTGCAATTCTTGTTTTCGTCGTACTTGTGCTGTTTTAGTCTTTTCTGGAAATCGCCCGTTTCACCGATGTATACGTGCCCACAATCAGCGCAAGGTATCCTGTATACGACACCGGGAAATTTATCCTTCGCAAGCTTGTCCTTTACTGTCACCAACGAGTGTCTGAGCTTGCGCGTCGGGACATGTGCGACGTCGACGTCATACGACCGAAGGATACGGGATAGGCTTTCGCTGACGCCGGGCACGTATGGTACAGGAATGCGTCTCTTATCTTGTCGCTGTGGCTGTTGTGGTACAGGGTGAGCAAGGCGTTTCTCAACGGCACGTACAAACGAACTGGGGTAGCCCGAAGACGAGAGGTCACGACGTGTGGTAGCCAAATCAGCCGCGCGATCCTCCGGGGTTGAGCAGAGTTTTTCTGCCCGGCGAACAAGGGAAGCAACTACTGACTTCTTGTGACTGGAGGGGCGAACTGAATTGAAATTTAGGTACATGCCAGTATGTGTGTCCTTCCTGAATACGCCAAATGAAAGCCTGTTGCCATCGCGTTTTACAAGGCAGTCTAAAAAAGGCAGACGACCGTGGGCTTCTTCTTCTACCGTGAATTGAATGGACGGTTCCGTGCTATTGAGGTGCAGTAAGAAGGCGCTCAAAGCTGTATTCTTGACCACCGAAAGCATGCAGTCATCTACGTAACGCAGGAATATCCTGGGGCGTGGCGTGAAGCTGGAGAGGGCGCGGGATTCCAGTGACTCCGTTGTCAGGTTCGCTACAGTGACGGAGATCGACGCTCCCATTGCCGTTCCATGAACCTGCTTGAAGAAGCTCTGCTGGAAAGTGAAGTACGTGTTCCCCAGACAGAACTGCAGGAGCCTGCTGAGATCTGGAACGTCGATTGGTGTCCTTTCCGGAAGAGTGGGGTCATCGTCAAGCGTAGCTGTGCAGACCTTCACAGCGAGGTCTATCGGCACACTCGTGAAAAGAGACTTCACGTCAAAGGACACCAGGACTTCATCGTCATCAAGTTGCGAACCTTTTCAACGAAGTCGTATGAATTACGCACATGCGTTCCACTCTTGCCCACCAAAGGGGATATAACACGGTGAAGGTACTTTGAAAGTTTGTGTAGAGGCGATCGGGTAAAGTCAACGGTGGGACGCATCGGGACATCTGGTTTATGAATCTTGGGTAATCCGTAAAGGGCGGGTGCGGAACCATTGTTACACAGAAGCGATTAGTAAAGCGACTTCTGCTGCGGGGGAACAAAGCGGAATACATCAGCGAGAAGTTTTTGCAAGTGTCTCTGGGTCTTCGGAGTGGGGTCTCGGTTCAGCGGTTTGTAAGTTTCTTTATCTGACCGTAGAAATCCTTTGAAAACTTCTGTCCGCAGTTCTGTGCACAACCTTTCGGCACACAAGCTCGACAACGCTGAGCTATCGGTATTAGGCCTTGGTCTAAACTACAATTTGACTCGTGAGCCGAACTCGAAGAGGATAGTGTGCGCCGTCGAAAATGCGGTCATGTGTGTCGAGCCTCATCGCCGCGACGAAGCACGTACCCGTGTCGTCGGAGTGCTCTCCAAGCTACAATGGCGTCGGAAAGTGGACCCTCTTCTACCCGAAGAACGAAGTGCTCTAAAAAGACTACGTGACAACGAGCATATTGTAATTCTCCCCGCGGACAAGGGAAACGCCACGGTGGTGTAGAACAAGCTGGACTATGAAAAGAAGATGCTATGTATGCTGGAAGATAAAGAAACTTACAAAGCGCTGAACCGAGACCCCACTCCGAAGACCCAGAGAGACTTGCAAAAACTTCTCGCTGATGTATTCCGCTTTGTTCCCCCGAAGCAGAAGTCGCTTTACTAATCGCTTCTGTGTAACAATGGTTCCGCACCCGCCCTTTACGGATTACCCAAGATTCATAAACCAGATGTCCCGATGCGTCCCACCGTTGACTTTACCCGATCGCCTCTACACAAACTTTCAAAGTACCTTCACCGTGTTATATCCCCTTTGGTGGGCAAGAGTGGAACACATGTGCGGAATTCATACGACTTCGTTGAAAAGGTTCGCAACTTGGTCCTAGATGACGATGAAGTCCTGGTGTCCTTTGACGTGAAGTCTATTTTCACGAGTGTTCCGATAGACCTCGCTGTGAAGGTGGTGGTGGTGATTTCTTTATTTCGCTCACAGAAAATGGGGACCAGTCTGAAGACTGGCAGCGCTGTCTTAGAGGAGGTCGGCGGGGATCCCTTGGGATACCGCAGCCTCCACCGCGCGCTGGATGAGCCGGCGCTGGTCTGCTGGCTCGGAGACACGCAGGAGGGACTCCCACGACTCCAGAGTGTTTGTGTTGTCTGTGTTGTAGCGCGTGCAAGTCCACACCATATGTATGAGTGTGGCCGGAGACGAGCAATGTTGGCACCTTGGCGCTATCTGTTCCGGAAAGATTCTACTATATAAGAGGGGGTGGGGAAACCTGCCTGTCTGTAATTTACGCCATTGGACGGCCTCGCGTCTTGTTAAATCGCGGTGTGCAGGAGGGTATATGCATCTTCCGAGTCGATAGTATTGGAGGATGTCCGTGTATGTGGTGAGCTGGGAATCGTGCGACATGCTTGTGTCAGTGGTAGCGGCGCGGTGTATCCTGCACTCGGCTCGGCAGCTGAGATCTCGAGCGAGTGCGTGCACCTGGGCTTTTCCACTGAGCGACTCGTGGGCTGGAGCCCACAGGAGTACACGGGATGTAGAGGGAGGGGGACTAGATAGTTGAACATGTAACGCCTGGCAGGAGATACGGCCAGCATCGTAGTTGCGGATCGCCAGCTGAGAGTCACTGATGACGACTTTGGTAACTGGATCCGCAAGCGCAAGCGCAATGGCGACCTCCTCTGCTGCGGTGACTGTTTCTGTTTTGCGGATGCTGCATGCTGTGTACCAGCTACGGTGGGGGGCGAGGGCGGCTGCCACCATCGCTGGCTTCGAGGGGTGGTAAGAGGCGTCCGTATATGTGACATCCGGACGTCCGCTGAAGCGTTTTTCGAATTGACGCGCACGGTCGGCCCGTCTCTCAGCGTGGTGCTCCGGGTGCATCCGTTTGGGAATGGGAGGGATGTAGAGACTTCGGCGGTATTCCGGCGTGAGGTCAGCATAGTTGGGAGTCATCCTCGTTGGCGAGATCCCCACTTGCTGCAGTTGTTGTTGTTTGGTGGGGTTTAACGTCCCAAAACCAGTTCTGATTATGAGAGACGCCGTAGTGGAGGGCTGCGGAAATTTCGACCACCTGGGGTTCTTTAACGTGCACTGACATCGCACAGCACACGGGCCTCGACATTTCGCCTCCATCGAAATGCAGCCGCCGCGGCCGGGATTCGATCCCGCGACCTTCGGATCTGCAGCCGAGTGCCATAACCACTAGAACACCGTGGCGGGGCGCCCACTTGCTGCAGTATCGCTCGGCCAGCGTGTGTGAGTGAGAGGCGCTCGTATTGGGCGGTAAGGGTAGCTTCTATCAGCTCGCTTACGGTGTTAGTGATGCCGAGAGACATAAGCTTGTGAGTAGCTGTGGATAATGGCAGCCCCAGAGCCATCTTGTATGCTTTGCGAAGTGACGTTTCTAGCCGTTCACTTTCGGCGCGGGTGAGACGTAGGTAAAGTGTAGAGTAGGTGATGCGGGAGCAAATGAAGGCTTGGACGAGACGCAGCAGGTTGATCAAAAGGACGGAAAGTTGAGCGAGTTGGTAACATTCCATAATCAAAAGAAGAGGCGTGCAGGACACGGACACAAGAAGAGAAGTGAACACCACGAACGCCGGTTGGACTCTCGCAGCAGGTTGGACTCTCGCATACCTTGGTGCTTGTTGGAGACTCGTTTAAGAAGGCGTCCGATCTGTACCACCGACTGGTCGATGCGTTGGAGCGAAATAGTGTTGGTGCCGTTTGCTTGTAAGTGTAGGCCCAGAATCCTGATGTGGTCTGTTTGAGGGATAGGGTTGCCTTGCACTTGGAGGTTAATCTCAGGAAGGACCTTTGGTGCGCGTCGTCCTGGCGATGGAATGATAATGTATTCGGACTTAGTCGCAGAACAGCTGAGGCCAACTGTATCGAGATATCTTCCGACCCGATCGATGGCAGTCTGAAGAGCCTCTTCGATCTGGCCGTCACTGCCGTGTGTGATCCAGAGAGTGAGGTCGTCAGCATATAGGCTGTGGTGTAAGTTGGGTATGTCAGCCAGAAGCTTAGGTAGCCCTGTCAGTGCAATGTTGAAGAGCAGAGGCGATAGAACGGAACCTTGTGGTGTGCCACGGTTGCCAGGAGAAATGGTGCAGGAATGTGCTGTGCCTGTGCTGAGTTGTATTTTGCGGTCGGTGAGGAAGTCTCGTACGTATGCGTATGTGCGGTGTCCGACGCCGAGTATCTGGAGTTGTTGAAGAATCGCTTCGTGGAGGACATTGTCGAATGCCTTGGCAACATCCAGACCAACGATGACTTTCGTGTCTAGTGTGCGATGCATGACGACCTGGTGATGGAGAAGAAGCATAATGTCCGGGGCTGCTAGATGAGGGCGAAAGCCGAACATCGTGTCCGGTAGAAGGTGGTTGTCTTCTAGGTAACGGAGGAGTCTGGTCTGAACAACGTGTTCCATCAACTTCCCAACACAGGAAGTGATAGAGATGGGCCGGAGATTGGCCAACGTCGGCGGTTTTCCCGGCTTGGGGATGAAGACTAGATTGGCGCACTTCCATTCTTGCGGGATGGTACCGCTGGCCCAGCATTCTTGAAGGTAGTCGGTGAGGGCGTGAATAGAGGCGTCGTCTAGATTCCTAAGCATTGTGTTAGAAATGCGGTCAGGGCCGGCCGCTGAGTTAGTCTTAAGGCGATTGAGTTCTGCTCGGACTTCCGCTAATGTGATCGGAGCGTCTAGGCCAGGGTTGTCCGAGCCCTCGTAAAAGGGGAGGTTATTTGCTGGTTCAGGCCGGATGTAGGTGTCAATTAGCTCTTGCTTGAGCTCATCTGGTGTGCCTGGATATGTGTGGAAGATTCGCTCGAGCTGTTGACGTGCTTGGAGCTTGCCTCCCGTTGGGTCCAGCAGATGTCGGAGAAGGCCCCAGGTGCTACGAGTGTTAGGAGTCTTGTTCATCTGGTCACAGATGTTGTGCCAGCTCTGCCGGGTGAGTTCAATTGCATAGTTCTCAATATTTGTGTGGGCGCGCGCCAGCCGTCGGCGAATATCGCGGTCCCATTTTCGGGTGGCCAACAGCGCCTCAAGTGACTTCTTGCGTTCCCTAGACGGGCGTAGTAGCGATCGCAGTGTGGGACTGTGTGCTTTAACTCGACAGTTTGCGTAGCGTCCGCCACTTGTTTAACAATTTCGGATGTCCACGCGTTGATGTCGGTAATAGTGGGAGGTGTTGCCTGCTCTTTTCTGTGTGTGCGAAAGAAGTCCCAGTCGATCACCTGAGCCGGCCGTGTGCGTTGCCTCGTGGGTTCTTGTATCACGATCTCGAGTATGAAGTGATCGCTCCCAAAATTTACATTAGTGTGGCACCAAGTAGCTTCGACTCCGGAGTTCGTAAAAGCGAGATCTGGTGTTCGGTGTAGACCCGAACCGAGTCTGGTGGGGTGGGATACATCTGTTATGAGGGTGAGCTGGTGCGTATGCCAGTCATTCCAGAGGCGTCTGTCTTTAGCGGAGTCGTAGTGGTAGCCCCACGCGCGATGATGCGCATTGAAGTCACCAACTATAAGAAGAGGTCGCCCTTGCGCTATCTCCTGGGCTTTAAGAAAAAGGGGTCCGAAAATATCTTTAAGAGCCCGTGGAGGACTGTAGACGTTTAACACAAACAAACTTGTGCGACGATTACGCGAGGCGCGAGGTAATACTTCTAACAAAACGTGTTCGGGCAAAGTAGGATCCTGATTGTGCTGCAGGACCGTGAGATTACGTTTGACGAGGATGGCTGCTTGAGGCTTTACTCGTTCTGAAAGGTAACTACTGAAACCGGCAAGATGCGTGTTCTTGCCCCCTTCTTGAAGGGCTATCAGCTCGGGGCGATCACTCGCGGTGAGGAGCTGTTGGAGGACCGGGCGCTTACGCGCGAACCCGCGACAGTTCCACTGCCAGATGGTGGTGTTAGCCGAGCTGATTGCCATGATTAGGCTGGGAAGGATCTGCCGTTGGAGAGAGTGCTGGCGCAGCGGCCACGGGTTCAACTACAGCTAGGGATTTTCCTTGGGCCTATATGGTTTTGCTCAGGATCTCAATTTGTTGCGAGACTTGTGAACCGATTGTGTGAAGTGAACGTTCGATGTGTGCTTCTAGAGACCTGATGTGACTGTGGGTGAGTTCGTATTTTTTCTCGAGTCTGTCGAGACGTGTTTGCCAGTCTTCCGCCTTGGGATCGTTGTCGGTCGGGGCCTTGCGTTTGTGTGTGGGTGCGCTAGGAGGCGCGACATCCATAGGTTCTACCGTGGGCGGCAACTGTGGAATAGGCGGAGACGGGGTGTGTGAAGCGGTTCGCTTTTCGAGAGCCTCTACTCTGAGTATGAGTTGTTGAATGACTGCTGTCAGTTCGACAATCGCTTTGTGTGTGTCTGGAGTACTGGGAGTCCCTTCCTGCGTACTCACCGGTTGTTGATGCTCTTGTTGGACGGGCGAAGATGGCGATGGCACCGGTGGATGCCGCAGTGGAGGAGAAGCAGCTTGAGGCTCCTGGATGACTGCAGGCGGCCCGGGTCTGTTCCGGGAAGAAGTCCGTGATCGCCCCCTATGAGCGGTAGACTCGAGCGGTGGAAAGGAGTTCGAGCGGTCCCGGGGCTGCCTCTGCCGGCTGCCGGAGCGTTGCCGATCCCATCGGCTGGTGTGCTGAATTGTGCCTTGCTTGGCGGGCTCTTGATTCTTGATTCTGTGTTCCTCGGCTTGTCGGTGCCTCTCCCACTGCCTGCGCTTGACCGTGTAGGGGATCCTGTAGATTTCTTTGCAGCGACTATCGCCCGTGAAGTGTTCTTTGCCGCACAGGCGACAGGTTGGTTTGCACGTGTGGTCCTTTGGAGGATTTGATAAATCACAGCCCCTGCATTTCGTAGTTGGGCTAGTGCAAACGTCAGCTCGATGACCGAGCTCGCCGCAGCGATAGCATACTTCGTACTTCTTCTTGAATAAGTTACATCTGTGTCGACTGTTGCAAAAATAGATCCAGGTTGGTACTTGGGGCTGAGCGAACGTGATAAGTACTGCGGTGGTGTTCCCTAGCCGCCGAAAGTCTGCAATGGGCGGATTGCGGTTATCCAGTAACTCTGCTTGAATCGTATCTCGATCCAGTCGGAGATCAACGCCGCGTATCACACCGCGGCCCGAGCTATCATCCGGAGCACAGTAGACGGACACTTCGTAGTCCTTGTTGTCGATGGTGATCGCTTTGATTCGCAGGACCCGTTCAGCTCTTTCGATGTCTGGGGTGCAGTACGCGAAAGTGTTCTGAATCAGGTTAGCTTGTATTAAGTCTTCGTGACGCACGGCGTCCCTGGTGAAGTGAGCGGCTATGCAGACTGCTTCCAGTAGTTGGTACGTCGAGATCTTGGAAAGTAACAGTCCGCCACGTGGGCGAACAATCAGCTTGAGTGCATCGCTGGGTAAGCGCGGCTGTTTTGAAGCTACGGAATTCTTACCTATAGTAATCGCCCTCGCTGTCGGGGCGCAAGCGACGGAGGACGCACTTCACATGAGCTGCGCCGATTTCTTGGCTTTACCCCGGACAGTGAGATCCTAGCGTACTTCAGTCGACATCATCGGTTTCCTGACGACGAGAGGAGCCCAGGGACACCAACAAGCAGTACGTACGACGACGAGGGACCGTTCTGAGTCAATTTTTCTCGCGGCCACGCCGGATGCCTCGCTAGGCCTACCTCGCCGCGTCGACGACTACGGCGCTCCGCATTCCAGTGGCGCGTCCGCCAGCTGCGCCGCCGACCGAGCCTGCGCGCCGTAGTCAACCATGAAGGTAACCGTAGAGGGCACCCCGGTTTCTCGTGAGGAACTGGCAGCCACTGACTGGCTGACTAAAGTGAACAAGCTCCGGGTTGCACGAACATCACCAGGGTGTGCCGTACCCAATCCCCCCGGAGATAAAGTGGGACCGGATCAACCGCCCCGAATCAACAATTGCCAGCCATCGGGAGCACCCGCGAGGAAGATGTCGCTGTGAAGGTCTGCACAGCTACGCTTGACGATGACCCCACTCTTCCGGAAAGGACACCAATCGACGTTCCAGATCTCAGCAGGCTCCTGCAGTTCTGTCTGGGGAACACGTACTTCACTTTCCAGCAGAGCTTCTTCAAGCAGGTTCATGGAACGGCAATGGGAGCGTCGATCTCCGTCACTGCAGCGAACCTGACAATGGAGTCACTGGAATCCCGCGCCCTCTCCAGCTTCACGCCACGCCCCAGGATATTCCTGCGTTACGTAGATGACTGCATGCTTTCGGTGGTCAAGAAGACAGCTTTGAGCGCCTTCTTACTGCACCTCAATAGCACGGAACCGTCCATTCAATTCACGGTAGAAGAAGAAGCCCACGGTCGTCTGCCTTTTTTAGACTGCCTTGTAAAACGCGATGGCAACAGGCTTTCATTTGGCGTATTCAGGAAGGACACACATACTGGCATGTACCTAAATTTCAATTCAGTTCACCCCTCCAGTCACAAGAAGTCAGTGGTTGCTTCCCTTGTTCGGCGGGCAGAAAAACTCTGCTCAACCCCGGAGGATCGCGCGGCTGATTTGGCTACCACACGTCGTGACCTCTCGTCTTCGGGCTACCCCAGTTCGTTTGTACGTGCCGTTGAGAAACGCCTTGCTCACCCTGTACCACAACAGCCACAGCGACAAGATAAGAGACGCATTCCTGTACCATACGTGCCCGGCGTCAGCGAAAGCCTATCCCGTATCCTTCGGTCGTATGACGTCGACGTCGCACATGTCCCGACGCGCAAGCTCAGACACTCGTTGGTGACAGTAAAGGACAAGCTTGCGAAGGATAAATTTCCCGGTGTCGTATACAGGATACCTTGCGCTGATTGTGGACACCTATACATCGGTGAAACGGGCGATTTCCAGTAAAGACTAAAACAGCACAAGTACGACGTAAACAAGAAGCACGTGGTAACAAATGCGCTGGCTGAGCACGCGGTTTCAACTGGCCATGACGTTAGCTGGGATAGCGCGAAGATAATTGGAAAGGAAAGAAACAAGACGACAAGACTCTATCTGGAATCCCTCCATATCCAGACAACGGCGCACACACTCAACCGCAACTCAGGCAATCTGCCCCCGATACACACCCGGTGCTTACGTCACATCATGGAACATACTTAACCCGTCTTCATTCTTTCCAAAAATTCATTTCATTGTGAACAAGGCTCCCGTAGTGGAGCCGAAACGTCTTGTTTTATTTTTGAACGATTGGTCGGCGCTCGTTTCTTCCGCCAGAAGGGAATACTGGTGGCAGAAAACTAGAGAGAATTCACGGACAAAAATAATTATAGGGAAAAATATGAACTTTCTGCCATAAGGGGCAGAGAACTGGGCTATGAATTGACGTTTTTGCTATAGTATGATCGATTTGATTGAAGTAGATTTAAAAGGCATGAGGACAATTTAAAGAGAGAAGGAAAAAAAAGAAAAGTTCTTAAGTTTTCTTACGAGCCCGGTTGCGCACATGTCACCGCCCCGTTACAAAGGGGACGCTCATAGCATCCATCCATCCATCCATCCATCCATCCATCCATCATAGGGAGCCTACATGACTGCCTTTTTAAAAAAGGAAGTCGTGTAGGCTCCCTAGGGGCTCACTGACGCGCACAGCGAAGGTGATCGCTTCCTCGCCTTCCTTGTTTGTCGCGCTAGTGTCGGGGTGAAAGGAACGGCGTGTACCTCGATGCTGTTGCATAAGTACACCGGGCACCAGCAGTAATCGGACCGCTTTTCTGAGTGTGTGTGGTGTTCACTTATAACCAGCGTTTTTCTAATAGCTCCGACAACTACAGCGTACGGTGAAGTCCGTATATCGAGTGCATTTTCTGGTTGTCCTCGTGAAGGTCTCTGTGACCAGAAGCGAAAGAAAATTAAACTTCCTTAAAGCACCTTCAGCAATTTCATCTAGAAGATTAGTTCGGCACACGACTCCTGCAAGCCTCCAGCTATTTCGAGACTGGCTCAGTTTCGGCTTGAGGCGATGGCGGCTGTACTTTGAGCCAGTATAGCAAGCCATGTGCAATAGAACCTGCCCTGTCACACATTTAAATGCAGCGAAGCTCCTAAAGCAGTATATTTTGCATTTGCCCATGAATATTCGTACTCCTTCTAAGCGTCATGCATATAGAGAGAACAGGGATTATTATTACAAAGAGATGCTCAACAATATGCAGGTCTAGCGATTTTAGTGTGCTCCTATACTTGCCGTACGAAATGTTAAGAATGGTATGCTGAAGCAAAGGTAAAACATATACTTTATTCTGTCAGAAAACTTACAACCTCACAATCGCGAGAAATGTAACAAAAAATAATCTGTACACTTGGCGTTAGAATTCGGGACGAGCGAAGTTTTTGTAGTTTCTTTTTCTCTTGGGCTTCCTTCTGTAATTCCACACTCACGGCCTTACAATGCTGCCTCATTCTCATGTTATGTAGTAGTGTAGAATTCGCCCAATGACCTCCTCTTTGTTCCGCAGCGCGCTTGTTGATTCGGCGTCGGCATCCTCTGAACTTCTCTCTGCGCTCAACAATCCTGGCGCATTCGCGTCATTCAGACGAAGCTCTTCAGAAGTACTTGACACAATTGCCTGTACTTGATTCCGCTAGGTAGGCACCAGAGTCTGCCGTTTTCGCGGTGATTTTCGTCGGGTACTTCGGGCAGTTCGGAAATATGCTAGGAACAGCCTTGGGTGAGAGCACAAGTTTCTTCGGAGCATGGAGAAGGGACGTTTCCCTTGTACTCTGTGTGGTATGTTGCAGATATCACTTCACCCGGGAAATGCTTCGCACACACGTGGTCGGTAGGCTGCAAAAAACCCTGTCGGTTCTCGGAATCGCCCGTCGCCATTTTTCGAAGCGCTCAGGTTCATGCGAAGCCTTGAAAAGCGTTTTGTCCTAGCTGAAATTCGGTACCCCGAATTTCAGCTAGGGACAAAACACTTTTTGCCCATATTGAGGGGCACCCTGCATCGTATAGCGCAGCTCACTGGCACTGGATGTCAGATACCGCGACAACGCAAGTAAATCGTCGGACGAAAGACTCACAACGCTCACGGGAAAACCAGCACGCGCTTATTTAGATCACAGACGAGCCTCCAGATGCACGCAAGTATGAGCAATACTTCAGCACGTAAACTGCACGTGCGGTGAACAAAGCTTCCGAAGTTCTGAATTCACGCCACACACGCCAGTGCGGGCCCCCAAGACCCTGCTGGATGGATGGATGGATGGATGCTATGAGCGTCCCCTTTGTAACGGGGTGGAGACATGCGCGCCGCCAGGCTCGTAAAAAAATTTGAGAACTTTTCTTTTTTTTCCTCTCTCTCTCTCTAAGTTGTCCTCGTGCCTTTTAAATCTACTTCAGTTAAATCGATCATACTATAGCAAAAACGTAAATTCATAGCCCAGTTCTCTGCCCCTTAAGCAGAAAGTCCTTATTTTTCCCTATAATTATTTTTGTCCGTTCTCTCTAGTTTTCTGCCACTAGTATTCTAACCGTCCCTTACTTATTTCAATTGCGGGTATGTTCAGCTTTCCATTGTTCTCCCTAAACCCCAAGGCTTCATGTAGGGTAGTGCCCAAACGTACACCGGGGTGGATATTTCCGCATTCAATCAGAACATGCTCCGTCGTTTCCCTTTCTTCCTCACAGCATGTGCATTTTTCTTCTTCTTTACTGAACTTCGCTTTATAACTACGCGTTCTAAGGCAGCCCGATCTCGTTTCAAATTTTCAAACAATAAAGCGCTTCCTTTTGAATTATCATAAAATGCCTCCCTCTTCATTTCGTTTTTGCCCTTTCGGTAATTATCCAGAGTCGGCTTTTTTCCATCGCTGCCATCCAGTAAATCTTCTCCGCCTCTCTGACTCTCTGACTTTTCGCTTTACGCTCTTTGTTAGTTCTCTTAAGGCCGTATGTTTACTGGTGGGCCTCCTAGTCCTTTTTCTGCAATGCGTGTCAACGCTCTTTCTATATAAATAGCGGAAAACCTTCACTGCCCACCTACTCTGTTTCATATTCCTTAGCCTCTCTTCAGGCGCGTAGCCAGGATTTTTTTTCGGGGGGGGCTTGAAGAGTCAGTGTATACGGCCGTTCAAGGGCGTAGCTTTTTTTTTTTTTTTAGAGGCCCAGCTCCTTAAGGCGTGCGTCGTGCGTCCCCGCTGTATGTAGTAGGTAGCCACCGGCGCGTGCCTGCCGGGAGACACGCACGCGCTCGTGCCTCTCTGTCTTGTGAGAGAGAGACAGAGAGAGAGAGAGAGCGAAAGGCGCGCGTTGATGAACGCTCTACCAGCTCGCAAAAAAGGAGAACGCGCCCTCACCCGCGAGTGACAACGTTGGCGCAGGCAGCGTCTCCTAGCAAGTTTCTTGATTGAGAAAAATACCGACTGCTCGCGTTGGAGAAGCGTTCACCGGCAACCCATATATATATATATATATATATATATAGGCACTGGAACTTGACTTGGAATGAAGTGCCGGTGGGAGATTTCACTTGTGCATAGTTGAACCATAATGGTTCGTAGCGTGCGCGTTAACTAAATTAATCCGGAACTCGGCACGATCTACGATGAACATCCCGAGCTTCGCCCACTCATCATCATTCACTCCGTGGATATGCTGTAATTTTTTTATTTTTTTTTGGGGGGGGGGGGGCGGCGGGGTAGGAGGGGCTTGAAGATTGCATACGACCATTGGGTGGTCTTGGAGGACCTGTCAGGTCGCTCTTATGATTTTGGCATTGTTTACTGCCGTTCTGTGATGTCAGGTCAGGTGTGTAGGTGAAAACTGGAAGCAAGTGGAACTCCGCGCAGAGAAAATTGGCGTGCATGGTGCTCACACAGACTCCTTGTGCAGGCAGAGGCATTACATTGCTCGACTATATTTCCATGTGGTTGCTTACTGCAGGGCAACGTGTGGATTATGATGAGCTCTATGTTAACCACAAGGAAACACCATAGAGTGAAAGACCATATTTTTTAATGCTTTGTTTTTATTGAAACGCAGTAAATCACATAACAAATACTTCGCACATACAAACATTTTGGGTCCGTACGTCAGCATTGATTATAAGTCCAGTCGAGGCCATTCAGCACAGTTAGGATCAAAACTCTGCATGCACCACATGTAGCACAGGTTTCTTCTTGAAGGACGCTGCGACACTTTTTTAACATTGTCTGAAAACGGCGAGCATCAAAAGGCGCTCCAAGGAGCACTGACTCCGTCGCTTGATTTAGAACTAACAATGGTGATCTCGCGAACGCGGAAGTACCTGAAGCAATAATTTATGTTGCTTTTGAGTTCAACATATACAGAAAACATATGTATGTTTCCGTCAGAACAACAAAGGGTTAGACGACGTAAAAGTCTTGACTTAAAAGTCTGTACCACGTCTCTCCTTTGAGTAGCTGAGGCGTTTCCTTTGTGGAAACGGGTTGGTACAACGCAGCAGCGTCGCTCTGCGCTTTTCATAATTCGCCACTGGGCCAGAAACAAGAACCCCAACCGCGTATAGTTCACAGTGACTGATGAAATGCTAACAGTTTTCATAAACAGTAACATGGGAGTGATGGAGTACTAACGTATAAAAGGAGGCACTTGCATTTATGGCACAGTATCCAAAACGTGGAATCTAAAATAAGGAAGCCAACAGAATATGTAACAACACAATGAAACGAGATTAGCGGCTTTTACAGTTTCAGCGGTTTCAATAACTTATTATTGTTTCGGACAATGCAATGCAGTACAAGAAATAACAAACATACAAGGGTCACATAGCACTGCACCAGGATCCTTGATTAATCGTTACACAAAAGGCGGAATACAGAGGAGTAAAAATAATCAGGAAACCGGACACACGTAAAAAAGCGAATGATAATATACGCAGACGTAGCAAAATACATGGCTACAAGTGAGCAAATAATGTTATCCAAATTTCAATGCAATAAGTAAGCGAATAACTTCTTAGCTGGAGTTAAGATAAGTATGAAGTGGAAGACAATTTTTTGGCATATGCTAGACTATTCCAAAGTGCTGCTGCACAAAAGGAGGATAACATTTTACCGTAATTAGTATGATATATGGGTAACAGAAGGTTTTGTCGGGCTGCAACCTTGTGCTAATAGGATTAAGAAGTAGATCAGAACCGGTGAAGTCGTAACCAACTTGTTTAGTTACTAATTTGAGAAATAATAGCGCTACACGATAGTTAAAAACATCTCCAACTTAAGGAATGTGGTTTTTCTTTAGCTCTCAGGAGGTGTTGGAAGAAAAATGGCCTATGAATATGAGCGATGGGAAGAAATCTGACAGTAGGTTTTAAAGCATTTACAGAGCCGCATGCAATCCTTAGAGAAAAGCTAGAGAACAAACCCCAAACGGCGGGGAAGCTTCGCGAAACGGTCGATGACATCAGAATGATTTATGTTTATATCCCTGTGACAGTAGAGGAGGGCTAGGCCAACCAGCCGCTCCTCGGACATTGTTGAGCGCAAGTAGGTTTTTAGTCTCCTCAAACTGGAGAACGATCTTTCTGCTGTGGCGGTGGTTAGAGGGAGTGTTACCAATATTTGCAGCAACTTATAAATATTGGGGTAAAATGTGCTGTCACAGTGAGGAAGGGCGTCGAGCCCAGTGCTAGGACGCAAGCTTGGTCCTGTTGACTCCCACTTAGTCCACCAGAGCCTAAATTCACCGAGAGCAGCAATTTCATCCACATCGTTAGAGAACGCAAGAATTAGTTCCTTCGCTTGCCTTAGGCGGGCATCATGTGATGGAGGAACTGCTGCGGGAATCAATGCACCGAAACTTTCTATCAACCGCCTGTGATTCTCAAATCGCTGCTTTAGCTGAGAAAGTATAAAATCGATGAAAGGTATATACACGGATCTGCGGAAATATTCCTCTGCACTTTCTGCGTGATCATTTCCGCGATGTTGTTGGAGGCTCCTAATCCTTGGCTTTGCTATTTCAACGTTGTGGCGCTCTCCACACTCTTGAGCCTTGGAGAATACTTCCCCAAAGCACGCCTCGGCGTTTGTTCGGTATTGCTCAATTGTGCGTTGCACAACATCTATGTGACCAATCGCCGTACACATGTCCGAATTTTTTGCCTGAAGTTGTCTCGATAAAGGCAGGGTCACTGCCAGGACGTGCTCTGCGACATGGAGGCCCACAATGAAGGATGGTGATAGCAGGGCAGATATCATATTGTTCGCCTGGGCTGCATTCTCGGAACTCCCATTTAATTCAATTTCAACCAGCGCCGCAATGACACAGTCAAAAAGAGAAACAAAAGAAAGAAGCGCGTCATGCTTTTCCACCCAACGAGTCTCACACAAGCCGAGAAGTCGCTTGCGCCTTGACTCGGATCGCACGTCAGCGATCTTTGCACGCAGCACGTTTGATCGGCTTGCCGATTTGCGAAAGAATTTCGCAGTCTCCTTGACTGTTCCGAAGCAGTGCCTAATATCAGCTACAGAACAAGCAGCACAAAGCACTAAGTTTAAACAGTGGCTGGCACAGTGCGTATACAAAGCAGTTGGGTATTTCTCGCGAATCGCTGCTTGCACGCCATTTGCTTTTCCAGCCATCGCACTTGCGCCATCGTACCCTTGCCCTCGAAGGTTCTCCATATCAATCCCAACGTTCACTAAAAACTTCACAATCTCCCGTGCGATATTCCGGCCACTTTGGTCATCTACAGGAACAAAACCCAAAAAAACTTCGTCAACCTGGTTGCTTCCCTTGTCCAAGTAGCGAGCACATATGGTGAGCTGTTCAATGCCAGCAACATCTGTGGTCTCATCCGCGAGAACAGAAAAACAGCCCGCGTTGTTAATTTTTGACACGAGATTCTCTCGAATGAGGGTGCCGCAGATTTCAACAATCTCATTTTGAACTGTAGGACTTAGATATGACGCATTGCCGGAGCAGTTCTGTATATGTTCTTTAAGGTAGCTGTCTCCGCAACTACTCCGCATGCGTAGTAGTGCTCTGAAGTTGCCTTCATTCTCTGTTGGAGCACTGTCGAGATCTAGTGGCCCGCTGTCATTATGACCACGAAGAGACAGCCCTTGTCTTCCGCAAAATATTATTGTGTCGACTATAGGGGCCAGTCTCTTTCTGTTTTCTTTTATCTGGAGCTTTCTGCTGCTATCAAGCTGTTCAACTACAGTAAGCGCACCACTCGAGAAGGCCTTTATAAAATGATCAGCCGCCGATTGGCTTTCCCGATGGTACACCGTGTTCTGATGTGAATCGAAAAGTTCCAGTGCGTGCTTCCAATCTCGGCAAGCTCTAGACACGAGTGCGCCGGTGGACGCATGACGCCCTTTGCCAACTTCAGGGCGGCAAAAGAGTGCACAAACGCGGCAGAATGAGCCCTCACACAGCGCGGAATAACTCAGCCATGGGTATTTGTCAAGCCACGCCAGCTGAAATTTCCGCTTCTGCTTTAAGTCCTTGACGCACTTGAACTCATAGCTTCTACCAGGTCGCCAGGGGGACGTGAGGAGCTGGTGCTTTAGGACATTGTCAATTTGGTTGACATTTTGGTACAGGCCAATGTCGAGTCTGCTGCACTCTGTCCCTTGGTGTTCTGAAAGAGTTCCATTATTTAGGCGAAGACCTTATATGTATTATGCGGAGTTGCGGACGTTACCGTAAAGAAAAAATGAAGAACAATGTTGCGGAAAACTATATATGGTACAAGAAATGCGGTACAGAAAATACAAAACCTGTTAAACATTAATGCCCTGAAAACTTCCCTCACCACTGCCACGGCTGAGAACACAAGGTGCCCGACCAGGTGGTGGAAGTCAGGGGTGGCTGGAAGCGCTCAATCAACAAGCTGGCTCATTGCCGCACTGGATAGGCAGGCTGGGATACGCGGCTATGAGCCATGTCAATCTTTACAGCCTGTGCGAAATTACCCACTTGACATTCGATAACCAAAGCCACTGGCTTTCACCTTTACGTCTCTTAAGTGATAGTCCTAGGATTTTTTTTCTTTTTTAAGTGTCCCACTCTTCTTTCATAAGAATCAACATAACAGTTACCCTGAGAAGGTCCTTGGTCTTCCTGAAGGCGAATATCATCCTGTGCTTGTTTGGGGCTGACATTCCCGGTGGGTCTAGGACGCGTTCCTGCATAAGTAGATCATTAAATCATTGCAAAATTCACCACTGTGTGTCACATTTAAATGTAAAATTAGCGAAAATATAATAGATTAACGCAAAGACGACTTTATAGCATGGTATGAACAATTGAAAAGCAATACATATCTTATTTTTGAAGGAGCATTGGGGCTCATCAAAGGGCCCATGGTCTGTAGTATGTTCTAACTTCGACATTCATTTGTCCCGGCCGACTGAGCGCGAATACAATACAATCTCGTGGAGACAATACTTTCCCAGGTGGCAAAGAAAAAGAGCTGATAAAAAATCTACCAGAGACGCATTCGTTTCCTCACCGTTAATACAAAGGTCCTTCACTTGCGCACACTAATGGCGCAATGATAATTTTAATATAACTTGTAACGATGCCGCGATGCTGCGTAAAACTTCCGCAATACCAAACTGTCGCTAAGGTGCCTTTTGTGAGTCCATTTATGCATTGATGTCTACGCCATCCTGATAAACTGTGGAAAACCCTCCTGAACATTGTATCATTTTATGTATTTAGTATTTACGGTTTTCTCACCAGCACTTATATATTTACTACACTATGGGAGCTTATTCTAACAACCAATCAAAATAAATCAGTACGTCTGCATGAAAAGCGAAGACTCGTCTAGGATTTGATTCCAAGTATATAGCCTCAGTACATCTCGGGTTAGATACAGCTACACAGCTGTATCAGTCCTGTGTACTATTAACACCTTTTTCGAAATACTTATTTCGTTACAGTTAAATGCATTCGTCCTGAATAACATCATACTACGGCCCCAGCGATATAGCTTTGCCTCTGGCAAATCTGTAAGCACCGCCATCGACCTTTCCGCAAACAATTATCGGCGCATTTTAAAAGCTGGGCAACGAAGTCGATATTTTTTTGAGACACTATGAAAGCCTTCGGTATGGTTTACCACATCAAGATCAAAGTAAATTTAAAATCCTAAGACATTGCCTGAAACGCGCAGGAACTTTTTTTTAGTTATCTTGTGTCATGCAGTCCGCCATTTGACCATTTGCAAAAATTGACTTTCCTGCAAAAGTTGGCTTTCCCGAAAGCATATCTCCGAACCAAGACTTCTCGTCCACAGATTGCCTTCCTGCTCTAAGCGTGTGAACTTGGTCCCGCTATTCATCCCGTTCAACGGCCGTCCCCGCCTTTCCTTTCTTTCGCTTCTGCCCCTCTCTGTTAATCGCTGAACTCGCTGCGAGACGGCTCGCCCCCCGCAAAATTTTGAGAAGCTTTCGTGGTGCTCGTTCACGTCGGATGGAGTGTGCAGGCGTGAACGCGCTTAGAGCACAAAAGCATTCTCAAGAAGGCGAGAGCTTTTGGTTGTAATTCGGAATCTGCCGAAAGTAAACTATGTAATGTCAGGATGATTGCTATTAGTCGCACGAATATCGAGTCACATTATGTCTCCCACGACACCTCGCGTTCATTCCATGAGGTTAAAATGTCAAAAAAGATGTCAACTTTGCGAAAGAGTACAGAGGGTGAGTTGACACCCAAGGGTCAATTTAGACTGGCATCTACATTGGAAACAGCAAATCAACAGTGTTCATAAAAAACTTGACTATAGTTCTTGCATCTTTGCTGGCGCTAGGGGCAATATGTTTACCGTGACTTACCTCAGGCCTCGTACTCTTCTTTTTTTTTTTTAATTTCGTTGACACTAAGGTTACTCTAGCAGAATAGTGCACATAATATTTTTTACTGCCTTACTGTGGTCACAAAAACGAGCTCTATGAACGTATTTTTTATCCGTCGTACAAGTAATCATACGATTTCGTTTGCAACTGCAGGCAACTAGACGTACACCTGCTTAAAACACAAGATAGTGCACACATATTTCTCCTTTCCTAATACCATATCTACATTCCCCGCGTCTGCGCCCCAGGCAACCAAATAATGGCAGTATAAATCCCCCCCTCCCCCATTTTTGTAGCGACGTATATGATGAACGATCGCTCGTGTATTTCGATGATATAACCCGGAATGATATGCGCATTGAAACAAAAGTTGCAGGAAACATTCATCATCCATGAAGACGCTTTTTTTTTTATTTACAGTAGAGCACCTCGATCAACTTATTCAAGTGCTTGCTTGCAAATGCACCGTTCTCTGCCTCACTTGCTTTTATTCAACTGTACAATATTAAGAGGCCAGCGGCGGACTGTCAATGCTCTTTTGGAAGTTGATCTGATACAAGCTAAAAATGGTATCAATTCAAATAGTTTCGTATTCATTTTCTTTGCGCATTATACAATAAACCATTGACTGAGTCTGATTGATCATCTCGGCGACAGTAGCGGCTTCGGCTATTATGGCTAACAAGCGCAACTTGCTACTCAAGAAATGAAATTAACGATAAATTTCCTGGCAATAACCATGAACTACGCAAACATTTAAAAGGCATTATTTAAACATTTTCAGATAATTCAGATATCATCCATACAGGCCAACTTAGCGCCATTGCAAGGTGACTATATCGATTACATCAGTTAACATGCAACGATGCAAGTTGAAAGACATGACTTACCGCTCGAGGTCTCGCTCATATGTTGGCGTTTCGAAGATGAGCTTGCCCAGAAGTCGGAGAGTCGCTTCTGCCCTTGGGACATATTTTCGTGAAAGCGACGATCCGCAGATGACCATCGGGTCTTCAAAGAGTGTCGCGACCTCCGTCTGCTCGTAGCGGGGCTGGTGACCGTGTAGCAGTGGTCGTGGTTGTCGTAAGGAACGCTGACGGTGAGGATAAAGCCGAGAACGCGCTCGGCGAACCACAGCACAGCTTTTTTTCGACTCGCCATTGCCCGTTTTTAAGTTGTGGATAACACTGCCAAACAATGCTGTCCAATCGCGAGGTTCGTAGAAAGTTCCTCTCACTGCAGCACAGCCTCCTGAAGGGGACATGCCGGGCGCGCTCGTTGTGAGCATATCGAAGGGATCAACAAAGATGACGAAGAAGAAACTACATTAGGCCATCCATGAGGCTTCAAAGAAACAACTATCCAACCCATTAGGGACACTGCTCAAAATGACACAGCGGAGATACTGTAGATATGTTCCCTGCGGGAGCGCAGAAACCGCACGAAGTACGGCGTCGCTGGCCCCCCAGCTGCAACAGGAAAAAGAGAAAGAAGCCCGGCTGCTGCATACAACGCATACCATGAGTGTTCCCAGTCGCAGCCGTGGAAGAAAAGTCGTGTGATACAAGGAACAGCGGCATACTTTGCTTTGAAGTTCGTTCGCTAGCTTGATAGCTTTCGCCCGCAAACGACCTTCCTCCAGCAAACTGCACACGTAGACGGATACGCAGCCTGACCGCTTCCTTTTGTCACATAGGACAAAAGTACTGCATTGCATGAGTGGTACTACATTGCGAAGGTGTGTCTGACGCCGTCGTTGTGCTGCTGGGGGTGAAGATCGCCGGCTCCCCTTCAGGCCGTTTTGTGTTCCCCACTGCCGCCGAGCACCCACTGGTTTCTCTCACTGGGAGTGATTTAGTCACACCTGGCACTCGTTGCCGCCAGTGATCTCCAGTCTCGTTAAAGTGGCCTCTCCTTTCCACTCTCTTCGTTCACTCCCCTTTTCCTGTGACTGCTTCGGCTAAGGCTCCTCCTTGTGCTTTGAACTTTCTTTCTCCTTCCTGTTCTTTCTTACCCCCTTCCCTTTGAGTGTACCGGTTGCGGTGTCCTCTCCGGAGAGACAGTTACCGTGCACCCTCCTCCACCATTCTATCTTTCCGTGCCATCAAGAATATATCATCTCCTAAGGTCTCCTCAGTCGAGAGACACTTACCGCGTGAAGTCCAAACCGAATTTCCTTTCCGAAGAATCTACGTCTTTAAGGCCCTTATCATAAAACCGATCAATGACAGGCGTCTTTCGTTTGCCGCCGTTGCTTTACTGCAGAAAAAGACGTGACTTTCCCTGCTATAGCGTGGCGAGTTAATCACCTTTGCTCCGTTGAACAAGCCGCGTTCTTCCTTCTTTCAAGCCCCTAGACGTCAGGCGGTCGTTGAGAGGTGAATTCCCGTAGCCACACGTTCCAAGGATATGCGCCTTTGTTCATCGTGACGAGTCAGCATAGCCAGCCCGGCGCCGGCTCGAAAAATTTCGGGGGGGGGGCTTCAGCCCGGTCAGCCCATGCCTGCCTACGCCACTGCCTCTCTTCAAACCTTATTTTGCTCTGGGCTTCCCTTGCATCAAAACTCGCCCATCCCATATCGCCCTTTACAGCCTCATCTGTCGTTTTCCCGTGAGCACCCAACGCGAGGCGTTCCACAGTTCTTTGATTCACATCCATTCCTGATTGTAACTCTGGCCTCACGCACACCACCGAGTCCCCATGTAAGCCCCGGTACCATTACCCCTTTCCACAGACCCCTAAGCACCTCGTACCTGTTGTATTCTCATAACGCTTTGTGCTTCATTATTGCAGCGTTCCTCTTTCCCTTTGCTGCCAAGGCTTTTTCGTGTACCTCCATGTATCTATCACCCTCATTTACCCATACCCCAAGGCACTCGTATTCGTACTCGTCACCGCCTGATCGTTGGGACCACTGCATACCATCAATCCACATTTTGTTACACTAAATCCTAGTCCTAGAGCTTCGCCTTCCTTTCCGCATATATTCGCCAGTCGTTGTATATCAGCTCGACTGTTTTGTCGCTTGTGTGTTTTGTCTTCTCTGTGTCCCGTTGTTTTAGCGCCATAACTATTACTTCAAGCAATGAACCAACTAGCTCAACAACATATCCTTTTGAACTGCATTTCTTCTACATTGAGCTCTTTAATGTGTCGACAGTCTACGCAGGATAAGATTTCTTCGTGTGTCAACCTCATCACTGTGTCAGTGTCACAAAATAGTGCCTATTTCAACGAGAAACACGGCGTCGAGAGGGAAGGGAAGGCCCAAAACAACAACAAGAAAAGCGGTGCCCGGAGGAGGCGCCCAAGGTCACGCCGCGTCTCCAAAAGCGGAGAACATTGTAGAAAATTTATTACCGCGGCGAGCGCGCGCTCGCGGGACAGACGTAAGGAGAGAGGGGAGGCAGAGAGTACACACCGACGCTCCTCGCGTGGTGAGAGAGAGAAAGAGGCGGCACCCAAACGGAGAAGGACCTAGAATGGGCGAGAAGGTTCCCAACTGTGTGTGTGCTTTGAGTCACGTGGGCCCCGTGGAACTTTCTAGCGCGCCTTCCCAGGGCTATATAAGCAGTCGGACGCGGGCCGCGAGGGGAGAGGAGAAGAGTAAAGAGAAGAAGCAAGAAGTCGTGCGTGACTCAGACGCCGTTCCACGAGCCAGCTGACAAGCCACCTGCAAGCTTCGAACTGAGAAGGCGCCCGAGTGACTTGGTGAATAGGACTCTTTTGTGTTTTGTTCTTTGTTGCAGTGCATGAACTTGTTCGTGTTGGTTGGCTTTGTGTAACTTTGTACCCATCTGTGTTTGAGTTTGTAAAAGCCGTGTTTGTGTACGTTTTGTGTAACTGCCTATTTGATGAGAATATATTTGTTTTGTTTGATCACCCTTGGCTCTGATCCGGTCTTTGAACCACTGCTGGCGTTTTGATAGTGTGCTGAAGGGGACCAAAAACATTGTCCAAGCTTTCGTGGGATTATTTCCGGGGGATTAATAAGTTAGTCCTCGGGATCTTTTCCGGCGATTGCGTCCCGTACCTCCCAGCATGGGTTTGGCGACAGTCAGTATGCCGGTCAAGGTTTCTGTCCTACTGTCCCGTTTACTTCGTTATAACGAGGGTTTACTGTATACAGTTTTGTCTTTCTTTTATTGCGTATGTTTTGTGTTCCATTGCAAAATGCTGCAGTCACCCAGTTCCCTTTGTTAAGGTATTTAGAGGATACGTTATTGATACTTGCTACCCCAAGTTTCATTTTACAGATCTGTGCACCTCTATTACCAAACCTATTTGTGTTCGCTACAAGTCATGTTTCTTCTTGCTTTTTCTTGAATTCAACTAACTCCTCTTAGTAATCACACATTATTTCTTGCATGGTGATATGTAATTTCATTTTCTACTCTTGACTTTTTGCAATTATACAGTTTCCATTATGTATATTTCAATATGGGACTCGCACTAGCCTTTGGCTATGGGACCATTCAGTTTGTGCGTACTTTGCACAAGGTGTGTGTAATAAAGTACATTCATTCATTCATTCATTTCACACATTCCCTCGAGATCAGATGTCCACTGAGTGAGTGATTGCTGTTAGGAAAGAGAGAAACTTCAGTCCTGCAAGTGTGGTATGTTCGAGGCGCTTCCTAGGCAGCGACTACGTAGACAAAGCATCTCGAATATAATCGGTACGCTCGTTGAAGTTATACACTACTGAACCGCAACGCGATTCCTTTTTCATATATATATATATATATATATATATATATATATATATATATATATATATATATATATATATATATATATATATATATATATATATATTAAGGCATGGCGCTCCTGCCGCAGTGATCACAGACAGGGGCACAGCGTTCATGGCGAAGTTTTTGGACAACGTTCTACGGCTGAGTGGCACAGCCCACAGGAAGACAACGGCCTACCACCCCCAGACGAACGGGCTGACGGAGCGACTCAACAGAACACTGGCTGACATGATAAGCATGTACGTAGACGCAGATCATAAGAACTGGGACGAGATTTTACCTTATGTCACTTTCGCATACAACACGGCTCGTCAAGAAACCACCCGCAAGACACCTTTCAGTCTCGTTTACGGCCGTGAGGTTACGACAACATTAGACGCAATGCTTCCCCATGAACTTGGTGACAACGAGGCGACTACTGAAGAAATCACCCGGCGAGCGGAAGAAGCTAGGCAGCTTGCACGCCTGCGGATCCACGAGCAACAGGACTGCGACGCTAGGCGCTATAATCTTCGCCACAGACCCGTAACGTACAACGTAGGCGACCGAGTCTGGACACCTATTTGTCGGCGTGGACTCTCTGAAAAACTCCTGCGCAGATACTTCGGGCCTTACGTAGTTCTCTGACGCATCAGTGACGTAAACTACGAAGTCCTTCCCGACAGCTCACAATGCTCAAACCGCCGACGGAACGTGCCCGAAGTCGTTCACATGCTTCGTATGAAGCCGTACTGTGAAGCTTGACAACGCTACGCAGTCGTTTTGTCGCGGCTGTGCGTGCTTCCATCATCGGGACGATGATTTTTTTTAAGGGGGAGCAATTGGAACAACTGTACTGCCGCGGGTATGTGCCAACGCAGACAAAGTTGAAGTTGAACGCGCTTGCACGCTGATCGCGGCGACGAAGACGTTCTGTTCTCTTGTGGACGATGGATAAAGTCTATTTCCTTGTGCTGCTCCGCATCCTCGTTAATAACGCGTCGTTACAATATATATATATATATATATATATATATATATATATATATATATATATATATATTGTAACGGAGGAGGATCTACTTCACTTTACGTCACGCCAACGGCCACTCCTCGCCATCATGCCCGCATATTTTATATATATATATATATATATATATATATATATATATATATATATATATATATATATATATATATATATATATAAACAACGAGACGCAGAGACAGCGCATTTGCCGTAGGCCGGCTGTTCTATTCTGCTCATCTTCCTGCGCTCCTAGCGCGAGCGCCCTGGGCACGGCGAGCTCTCTGTTGTTGCACATTACACTCGGCCACGACTGTGAGTGTGACGGCCGAACTTTCTCTGGAGGGCGGCACTGGCTATGTCGCGCTGGACGCGCTCGGCCTAGCCCCGACTTGGCTTTAAAGGGCCCCTAAACAACCCCGAGGTCCAAAATTTGTTTTAAAGATATAACTGCGCTCCTGTGCGGTGTGAACATGCTCCCGCAAGAATTTTGCGAATAGGTGCAATAATAGAGAAGTTACACGGGTTTAAGTGACCGCTTGCGCCGGTTTCGTTTTCTCGGTCGGCCTCCCTACCCTTCTCTGCTGAGGAGAGGGTAGGGGCGGCGCGCCGTCGAGACTCCGCCCACTTTTGACATGTGACCTGACGTGATCATTTGACGTCATTGACGCTTGCGCTGCGGAACCGGTTGCTCCCGTTCTAGAAACGTTGGGTTGCTCCTGCGCTCACGCCGGTGGGATGGCCAGGGGATCTGACAATAGACGTTTCGGCCAATCAACGAGATACGACTACGCAAAGTTGTTGGATGGATGGATGGATGCTATGAGCTTCCCCTTTGTAACGGGGCGGTGACATGTGCGCCACCAAGCTCGTAAGAAGATTTAAGAAATTTTTTTTTTTTCTCTTTTGACATGACGACACCTAGGGTGCGAGCGCGACTGGTCAGTCGGCGGAAAGAAGCGCGCGAATTGTTTTTTGAAATACGGCGTCTGTGTGGCGCGCAGCGCTGTCATATTCGCAGAATGTGATCGCCGCAACCTTCTCTATGATTGAGTTAGCTTGTTTGGGCGGCTTTGACAAAAAGTAGGAGCCTGTTTAGTGGCCCTTTAAGAGCTGTGAAGAGAGCTTCTGGTGGCCGGTATTGATTGTGCCGAGGTGGCCGTCGCAAGTCTCGGCCCCGGTGTGTGGTAACTTGCAAACATGACGTAGACACCTCGGGTGGACGGCATTGGCTTTGCCACGGTGGTCTTCGTAGGAAACCGCTCCTCTGCTCCTTGGCTTGCAAAGCTGCCAAAGACACTTCCAGTGGGCGGTTGTGGTTCTGCCACAGTGGTTGACGGTCTCGGCCACGCTGCGACTTGATATGGTGAGCTGTCAGAAATGTTCGTGACAGACGGCGTTGACTTCGTCGCCTCAGTCTGTTTTCCCCGCATCGTTTTCAATGGCCGATGAGACATAGACAAAATAAGAGCCACTCTTAAAAAAAAGGCAGTAGAAAAGCTAGTAACGGGGCCAGTTACTACCGTTTTGGCACCATTACATTTTTTTGTCCCTTACTAGCTTAGATGTATATTAGAGGTAGTAAATGTCAGGGGTAGTAACTGTCGCTACATGCGTACGTAACAGGTTAGTAAATGTACTACCTCCACTGGCAGTAGTATATTATGCTGTAATTGTGATAGGTGTACGCGGAATTTAGACAAACTATAATTGATTTGATTATGTTCGAATGAGTCCCATGCAGCGTGGTTGCATACATATACGGAAACAGAAAAAATACAAGAATCTCGATCCAAAACGTTTATTACTGATCCGAATCCACTTCTCCTTACCGGAACAACGTGAGCGTCCTTAGGTAGGGACATATACAGCGTTAACGTTGCCGTTAGGACATATATCGCGTAGAAGCTTTGATCTTCTGTGTGCGGAAGTGTGTGCTGTCGCTTCTGGTTCGAACATGTTTCTAAGCTGCCACCTAAATCTTTCTATGTGCAGTGTATTTCACACGGCTAATCATATGAATTAGCGATCGTTAATTGGTGTAACACGATGTAATTAGTCAGCACCAATCAGCGTGACCGGACAATGCCTTACCGCGATCATCTTTTGCAATACAGTCGACCTGATATGGCAACGTAAACAGCAAATATAAACCGAATCATAATAAGCCCGATAAAAGATTGCCACGGTAGTAAAGTTACTACCTTTGGTTACTACCCCTACCTTTAACTAGTAACTGCAGGTCGTAAATGACATGGTAGTAAAGTTACTACCTTACCGTTTACTACCTGCAGTTACTACTTAGGTAGTCAATGTTGTGACAAGCACTTGCTACCTCAAAGTTAGTATCACTACCTTTTTTTTAAGAGTGCACTGTGGTTGTCTTGTCGTCCGGGAAGGATGGATGAGCCCCCGGACTGGTCGGCGGCGCGACTCGCACTTCAACAGTTTTGTTGCTGGTGGGTCCCCTTTGCGGTTCAAACCTGCGTATCTTGAGGGGCCACGTGCAGCAGACTCTTCCTGTCTAACCACGGGAATGACAGAATGCTTGGGTTGCTCGAGCTTGTGTTTGGTGACTCGGACACCGAGGCGCTAAGCGTCCTCGAGCGAGGCATTTTTCGGCAAAGGAGTAATGTCCGTGCAGTCATTGAGCGAGAGTCGCAAATTTGGTGAATATGGCTCCAAGTCCGCAGGGGGCCCCTTCCTTGCATAAGCAGACACGTCCGGTTCGTGGAGTTGCTGGACACACATCTCTCTAATGGTGTCGGCAGACAAGGTTGGTTCGCGGAACTGGAGCATCTAGCATTATATAAGAGCAGGCGCATCCACATGCTCGAGCGCAGACATGCATGAGGACCCTGTCGGTATTTGCTGTGGATGAAAAGTTCTTCCCACCACCGACAGCATTGTTCCATCGGCAGTTACCGACCCAGAGAATGAGGCGTCCACAGGAGTATAGTATTGGCGGCTGGTGTCTGCACTAGGCCAGTCCGCGATACTCTCTGTCGATTGGCTGCTGGGTGCACCGGCACTCTTCGTGTCGTGTCTCGAGAGCCCCGTCCATGTTCAAGGGAGGGTTGGCATGGACATGGAGAAGAGGGCTAAAAGCCGCGATGAACTTCGCGCTCCATTCCAGCCAGGACTTCTGCCATATGCCTTGGTAGCGATGCCAGGCCACGGCACGCTCTCCAATGTGGCTTAGGGCCACCTGCCATTTTTGTTCGTCCAAACAGGCATAGCGAGTCCCGAGATAGTTGATGTTATTGATCCAGAGGACAGCGTCGTCCTGGAAAGCACGGAACTCCGGGATCACAGGTGCACTTGGCGATGGTCATGCTGCAGGCGATAACCCGGAAGTTACCGTGGCGAAGATGTTTAGTTGCTCTGAGAGCAATGATAGGGCCCGCATCACGTCGCTGACGTGGCTGACCGAGGCGCTCGTGGAGCCATGCTCGGCGGCCCCTGAGAATGAGGCGGCGGTGTCCATGTCCGAGGACGCTTGGACAGCGTCCCTGTGCGGCTCATGTGGCAACGTAGTTCTGGGCGAGGGGCGAAGCGTGAACGGCATTCCGTGGAAACACGAGCCCCTGCGCTGTCATGGGTCGCATGATGCGATGGTGGCTCGACGCCGGTGTTATGCTGACCTTGGGAAGCCAAGGAGGCCTGGACGCCGTCCCCGAATGGCCCCAAAGGTGCTTCCGGCGGCAGAAGGGTTGCGGGATCCATTGTCGCAGAAGCGTGAACGGCGTTCCTTGAATGGAATTCCCGCAGCACCGATGACCCTCGAGGGCGCCCTTAAGATGTATACTTCGTTGACTGCGCCATTGTAAAGAACGAGACGTAGAGACAGCGCCTTTGTTGGTATTGTTGTGGCCTCTATAGTTGGCACATACCCACGAGGGGGATTGGCCACACTACAAGTAATGACGTAGAGAGCAGGAAAATTAAAAGGCCAACGCCAAAATCTTAGAAGAAATAAAAAAAAAGGAAGAAGTTCTAAAACCCTGTGGTCGACAGCACTAGCAGCGTAATCTTCCGGAGGCTTCGATAAATTTATGTAATGCTGACAAAACAGCATGACGGCTTGTACCATCCTGAGAGGCACCAAACGATAAAAGATTTGGTGTTGTTAAAGGTAAACGCAGTTTATGGAATATTGAATTTAGATGCATTCGGCGGAGTGAAGAAAATCGGCGGCAAGACAGAAGGAAGTGATCAATCATTTCTGGCTCATTGCATACCAAACAGAGGTTGGTTGCCGCAGGCCGGCTATTCTATTCTAGTACCTTAGCCACTAGACCACCGTGGCGGGGCTCCCCGATTCTCGAGAACATAAAACAATGTGCACGCAGAAATACATTGAAGCACTGATCAGCTATAATAGTGCAACAGAAGTATCCACTTTATTTACACAGTATTAATTGAGGTGGGAACAAATGAGTGATTTGATGGGAGAAGCCACAGAAGGCTAGCTAAATTTGGCTCGCTTGCGGGCGATGGCGTCTTCAACTGCCTTCAGCTGCTTCAACAGTTCTTCACGTCTCAAAGTGGTTGATTTACGACCAGTGGGTGGAGGAGAGGGTGATGAGACCAACTTAGGAGAGGCAGGACGCTTCTTGGCACCTACAAATAAGGACATGAAATGTTTATCAATGAAACATCCACTAAAGCAGCAGGCTTATTATATTACCTTTGTCCCCGTTATTCTTGACAGCTGGCTCCTCTTTCTTGCATAATGCTGCCACTGGAAGTGTCTGGAAAAAGGGAGGAAATGTCCACAATGGCTAAGCAAACCACTGTCTTGTAAGTGATTAGCGTGTACGTAAACTTCAAAAGTTGATGGGACATGTGAGCATGTGCTAAATTGCTTGTCTGTGCCACCTGACGACCACAGGGCTAGGTCTACCTGTGAATTTGCCGCTGTCATGCAGCACAATGTAGGTTAGTTGTGTTCATGCAGAGTAATCATCTGCAGTAAGTCAGCCAGACCTTGCTAGTATAAATAAAGTTTAGAAACTCAACATTTCTGTGTTCTTTAAAAAGTAGGGCTGTAATATACAAAACTTTTGAATAATGAATCGAATAGCTGGTGAATACTCAGCAGGGATGAGGAAACCAACACACACACACACACACATTGGAATTGCAAGCCCCCCCCATAACTACCATGGCACATGCAGCCATTCCTTTCAAAGGACTACAGAGGCTATATCCCCAGAACTAGACCTTTCAGCATGAAAGTGCGGTGTCACCCATATGAAGGTGTCATCATCATGATATCTGTAGTTTGTTTGCAGAGCTTTTGGCACGAGGGGAGAAATTAAAGGGGAGGGCAGCACACGGCAATCTTGAAGCCTAGTCATGAAAAATCTAAAGGAAAGAATCACGGCAAATAGGCCTTGGTAACATGACAGGCAAGCAATAGATTAATGTATGGTCAAGCGCCACTCTAGTCACTGCTGCACACAAGCCTACCTCACTTTTCACAATGTACCTTTTGTTGTTAAATCTAATTGATCATCCCATTTCAATCTGCATGAATACTCCTTTCAAATAAAACGTGAAATTTTCAGGCTGTTTTAAAAATACTTACCTTGCTAGTAGAAAATTTTGAATTATGAATCTAATAATGCACATCTATTGGTTGTAAGATGAAATGTATATGAGAGGTGTGTATAGATTTACGATTGATTTTTGGATGTCTTTTTCCTTGCTGGCGCAATTTTTTGTGTAAACCTTTTTGCTAGAGGGCTCAATTGAAGCCCTCATTGTTTAGTAGAATTCAAGCGGCACATTCCCAAACCAGGTAACCTTTTGCACACAGTTTACATAGCGCCTTTCTCATGAAGAACACATGATCTATCTGTCGATCATGTGCTCATAACGATGGATTATAATGCATCACACCAAAGCAGTTCACACACCATGCCATGTGTAACCCTAGAAATTATAGGCACGGTAGAGCTTTCCTTTTTTTTTATTTGTTGCTTCCGCCCCTCTTTCCGCTTGATGTTAAAAAAGGGCACGTTTTGGGTTTGTATTTGCACAACTGTATGTGACCCATCTGACAGACAAGTGGCTACTCCGCAACTTTCACTTGTTACTGCACACATGCAAATCAATGCAAGACTCACCATTCGTTGTTCAAAGACTAAAAAGAGACGTTACGTTTTGAAGCTGTGTACAACATATCAAGCATGCCACATCTTGGTCATGAAAAAAGTGGAAGAGTGGCTGGCGCAATAGTGGCACAGCTGTGCGGCCGGCACATGTTGCAGGAGAAACATGTCCCAAGAGAAGTTCTGCTAGTGGGCTTCCGCTCCGGCGATGTTTGCTGCCTCAGAGCAATGCATGGGAGGGTGCACTCAATGAGCCTAGTACCCAAGTAGTTCTACGTCACTCTGTTTCAGAGGCATGGCCACTCCGGTCAGCACTCTTATGATCACTTTGTGTGGGGTAGCTTTTTTGTGGTTTCGGAGTGGTTCCTATCTACATGTAGGGTAACTACTGAGGCAGCCTTAGATTAGTTTTTCTGTCAAAATGCTGGCCGCCTAGCGGACGTGCCTGGGAATAAACAATCCAGGATCGGCCTATGAACGCAGCACGTTATGGTTTGTCTCTAAAGTTTCTCTCACGACGACTTCTCTCTGTTGAGTTGAGCATTATTTGTGCGTGTTTTCTATTTTAATATTATATGCACTTCAAAAATTGTAGATGTATACTTTAGTCTATAGGCAAGCACTTTTATATATACTGGATGTATGCAAAATGTGGCTATGCTTGTTTTCTGTGCCAGTCATTACGTCCCTGATGCTTAAATTAAGTGGCAGGAACATTCTTGTTGACTTACCGTATTTACTCGCATAATAGGCACACTTCTTTAAGAAAATCCAGCGTGAATTTAGGGGTGCATATGCCGAGATATGGCTACTCTCGCATCAATTCCGAATAAACCCAATTACAAGCGGAACAAAAAGCTGCCTACATACCTTTTAATGAACAGGCGGGAGATGTCAACTGCACACACAGGTAAAATCTATTTATCAACATGTCACAGCACAACGCTGACACAACGTTGTCCTCAACAAGAGTCTGTGACGTTGCACGAAACGCGTGGTCCACCCGGAGCTGGCCTTAAAGTCCTTAGCTTCTATACCCCGCACTCAAGATATTCTGTGTGCCTCAGTCTGCAGTATGTCAAGGGACACTGCACAGCTGTCCTGTCGGAGGCCTTGTATTTATTCGGTCAGTTGATCCTCTAGCTGCGAATACTTTCCGGTCTTTGCACCGCGGAAGGCCCTTCGCGACTTCTTGGTGGTTTAAGTTTTTCTTCCTGGCATCGTTAATAGCAAATGTTTGTTTCCCCGAAGCTAAAATGTCTGCTTGCAGCATGATTGCCATTCTATAGTGCATACTGCACAGCTTTCAGTTTGAATCCAGCCGTGTAACTGGCGTACTTTCTTATTGCAGAACTGGTAGCACACACAACCACCTATGCAACACGCGGCCACGGAACACATGCCACTGGCAAAATGGCATTTTTCGTGTCTTTTGGGTGGGTATGGAGGAGGAAGGAAGTGGTGGCGATGGCAATTGGGCTATGTGGCTTGAGTCGAGTAGCCTCTGAGACTCACGAGTGTAGATACTCCACGCGGTGGTTTAGGGGTATGGGTGGTTGATGGAATGACTTGTTGATGCGTTCTTTGTCTTTTTTTTTTTTTTTGACAGCTGCATTAGGATGCCGTTAGGTCACTCTAGACTCTAGCAGCAAGAATGATGAGAACTCGCTGATTTGCCAGCTTTTGATTTTTAGCGGCCGGGTGTCAGCTATGTTGTACTTGTTCGATGTGCGTCGCGGCGGTTCGGAAAGTATCAGTAATTGATGGAATAAATGTTTTTCACCTGATTACGAATCTTTTGGTCTTTCCACGGCCGTGTGGCGTTGTACACACAGTGTTTTGCAGGAAACTTTATGGTTGTACGCACTTGCAGAAGCGTTCAACAGGGCCAGACGCACAGTTGTTTGCCCCTGAACGTTTCTTGTGGCTACTGGTGACAGCGGCATACCGCAATTTTCGCATGACTCCAAGCACCGATGTTTTCGTTTACCGAAGTCTGGATAGTTTCCAGCTGGAGATAAAGCTTGTGGCACCCAACCAGACATAGGAAGTGAGCAAAACTAAAAACTCCACTGCTCCTCACCATGTTGTGGTATGTGCTGTGGGGCCCCAGCAGTTGCAATGGCAGCAACATCAGTAAGGTTAATAAGCTTGGGTTGTGGAATGTGCTTGAGCCTTTTTTTTCTCTCCCGAGATAGGGGGTAGGAGAGCGTCAACTTGCAACCATGTGCTGATCACAGTGTCAAGTTTGGGGTGCGCCTATTATGCACAGAAATAAAAAAAAAAATGCAGTTTTTCGCGACCAAACTGGACCTATTATGCCTATTATGCGAGTGCGGCTATTCTGCGAGTAAATACAGTACTTTTCAACTCATTTAACAAAGTAGTCAACTAGGAGGTATGATATATACATGTATGGTATGCCAGCTTTTGCTAGGCAATGTATGGAGGCAATGTTGTGTTCTCACTCAACATGGCCTGTTTGCAGGAAATATAGGAGCAGCCAGAAATAGTACATGTTCTAGATTTTGGGGCATCGGCCTAGGTACCATACCACTACTTAGGTTTCCGACGTTGTGTGCAACTGAATTCCACAGGAATAAATCAGTTTCCAAGAAACGCACCTCTCTGAGAGGCCTCCTACCCACAAGCACTAGCTTATACCCTTGTCACACTAGACGTTTTAACGTCATTCGATTCGAATGGCATTCGGTGCAGCGAATGTCATTCGACCCGCGGTTGTGCTACACACTAAGAAGTAATGTCATTCGTTTACGATATCAGTGATGATAGTTCCAAAGGAACTGGACCTAAAAGCTGCAGAGCGTAAGTGCAGAGTGGCTGAAAAGTCGTCCCATTTTATTTAAAATAAACGCAGGGCTTTGCTTCACTGAATTACACCAACAGAATAATTTGCAGCTGATACGGCAGCGCTCAAAGGGGGCGCTGACTTGCAGCAGCCGAACCATTCACTTACTATTTTTGCAAGCAAAGCACGTTAATGACAAACACAGACGCTAAATTAAGATGCAGTGTAATAAGCGCTGCGCTCAAGCAAACGGCGTTCGCGATTGCATCCTGTGGCGAAATACCGAAGCCTGTCAGACGCCGCTGATGTCGAGAGTAAACACATTTTGTTACGGCTTGCCTGGCTGTTTTCTTTTTAAAATGATGATGGCAAACGCGCTAAAGTAATACCATTTTCACATGACGTTTCACAAATTAGGAATGCTCAGTGTCGCACGTTTACGTTGTCTCTGGGGTAGAGAGTACACATTCGGTCCCACTGCGAATGCGAATGAGTTGCTCGAACTCATTCGATTTCAGAAGTCATTCGGTTCGAATGATGTTAAATGTCGCCGTGTAGCAGCGGAATAATGTCATTCGATGCGAATGTCATTGCGTTTGAATGACATTAAAACGTCTAGTGTGACAGGGGTATTAGTTTAACCTCTAGGTCCCTTGGAAGGTTCCAGATTTTCAAAACGGGTCTGATGCAGCTCACCGAACAGGCTGGACGTGAACACGCAAAGTGCAACTATATTTACATCGTTTAGTCACTGGAATCCTTCAGACCAATTTAATATGAGGTGGACAGCGGCACACACCTTTTCACCTTTGAAAGAACACCACGACTTAATGCCGCAATCCAGAAACTTCAGCACCGCACTAAGCAAAAAACCCACTGTGCCCCTGGATATCGTAGTCTTTATTTGAGGAGTGCTGCTAGATGGAGCAGCATTTTCTGGAGTTCCTAATATGCTGCATGATTTTGCGTGCACATATTTGGCCAATACACGGAATGTGGTAGGATGAAGAAGATGCATGGTGCTTCAACCTCGCAGAACCCATGGCAGATGACCATGACGGCACAAATGTCAGCACCGATTCAACAAATGGATGGAGGACCTGATGTGTGATCTCGGACTCTGCTTGTACGGATAACTACCTTATTTCGTGCACTGAACTTGTGGATGAAGAAATAATACACCAGGTCATCCTAGAGCCGGCCATCAGCGGCTTAGATATTCAACGTGATGAACGTGATGATGCTCCTGTCGCGTGCACTCGGAGACCTTACTTTAGCCGAAAGAAAAGCAAATCTGATCTCTTCCAAGCATAGTATGAGGCAGAGCAGTAATAGAAACGTTTTTAAGATGCTCAGCGCCTCAAAGATATTTTGGCTGAATGAAATTTTTGTACAGTTCAATCTTATTTGTTCTCCGTCAGGTCCTGATGATCAGTCGGTGAATGGACTAGTATATAGCTTGAAGTGTTCAGATTTGCATTATGATCATAGCATATAGCAGTAATTTATGAGAAAGAACTTCTGCATTCCCATGCACTTATTTAGCAGAAAAACCCAGAGACAATGTTAGTTTTAAGTGCAGTAGAAATCAATCTTCATGCCAGTCTCCACTTACATAGCCAAATTTTATGTACAATTGTGATGCTTTGTGCTAGAAGACTACTATAATTTCTAACCTACTCATCACAATGCTTATTGATAAGTAAAACACACGTAATAAAGCTGAAGACATCTTACCTTTTTAATAAGCGTAAGTTTTATTTGAGGCTTCTGAGAAATACCCTGCTGTCGTATTGCAGCTTCGCGGGCCTGCCGCTGAGCCGAGTCGTCATCAAAGCCACCAAGATCCAAAGGCGGAGGCAGTGGCTCCCTGTAGCCGAGCATCATACCACTCTGACCAAATCCCGTAGATGCTGGAGGTGGCAGTGGTATATCTCTCTTAACAGGGGGGGTGCTCTTGGCCATCAAGTCTTTGTCAAGTCGTTTTTTGGATCCTTCAGAAACTGCATTTACAAAAACAATTGTCTTACACAAAATGGCCCATTCAAATTCAACTTTATAAGAGGGTTACCTCAAAGCAGAAAAACAAGTCAAAAGTAAAATCAACATTGATATGCATATATGACAAACAATAACAAGATTAATTGGAAACAGGTGCCCTGTGGGGTCATTAAATAATGGCACCTGTCACACTATAATTTGCAAATGTGGCAGCCAGAATCTGCGGACATGATACCTAGACATAACGAAATTGACAAACATTCGAAAATTTAAGTTATAAAGAGGTTTTCATCATATCCAGTTTGGGCATGAAAATTTGAAAAGAAACCCAGTGCATTCATAGCCACAGTTAGCTCTGCATCACAAGTGACGGCTTCCAACTCTTCAGCACCCATGGCAGTTGACGCAATCACACTGCGGCCCATGCTGAAGCGATGTAGAGCATACGTCAGGCACAGAAATGGCCATAGCCTGCTCTCTGCGATCAACATGGGCAAGACAGTGCTTCATGATGCTCTTTATGTACGAATGCTTTAAGTTCTTTATGATGCCGGCATCCAATGGGTGCAATCGGCGGCGGTGGTGACGTTACAGCCAGCACCTGATCGCACCCTCTTCGTGTTACAGGTACACTGAAGGCACCGGTGCTACTACCCCTGCTCGTTGGGGTAGGTCGCTTGTTTTCCTTGACCCTTTGGTGCCGCCTCCGTCAAGCAGGGCCATCATCATCAATGCTGGACATTTTAACTGCCCACTATTACGCACATTGACTGTCACTGTGCCATATCTACGTGCAAAAGAAAACAACGCCCTTCACCTGACACCACTCCTGGAAACGTCTTTGCAGCTGTGTATATAACATGGTGCACTTCACGCAGGCGGCAATCGGCAGTGGTGGCGGCATAACAGCCAGTAGCTGATCGCATCGTCTTCGTGTTACAGGTTAGAACCTTACTGTCTTACTTGCATATTGTTTTTTGGTGCTCAACTGCTTGGGATGATGTCCGGCACGACATACGAGACGTGATCACCTTCAGGGTTCCAAGAATTTCGGTGTCAGTGACAAGCTCCTGCACTTTACAAGCATTGTTTAGGCTCGGCAACACCTCCCAAGGCGTTGCACTTGGTGCCTGCAAAGGAGGCGCGGCAGTGGAGTGCTCTGTCGCGACAGGAGTCGGGTAGCATTTCAATGTGCTCTCTTGCACTACATTCATCGCACAAATGCGCTTCGCACTATTTATGTGACTTTTCAAAGCTGATTCACCCATGCCAGTCACATCGAAGACTTTGCCGCAAAGCTTGCTCTTAGCTCGATGCAGACTCGTGTTGGGTGCAATCCACTGCTTTTGGCCGTCATGGTGGAGCCATGTAGGCTGAAACTTGCTTTTTCCGGGCACTGTTGATGAGCACATTATTTCACAGAAGACATGATTATTTAAAATGGCATCGACACAAAGGAGGCACTATTACGGTAAAGCCAGCATGCAGGCGTGACCCACATGACAGCGTGGCTTGGTGGATGCTCGCACGGCTTGCACTGATCGCACCGCGCGACCAGTGTTGCCAGATGCCTAAAGAGAATCGGCTGTATAGGTATAAAAACCGAGACATTATGTTCACTACAGTTCAGAACTTAAAAAAAAAAAAAAAAAACCAGCAAAAGCTGTTATGATGCTGATAAATGCTAGCACAAACGCGTTAAAAACGCGCAGTCTTTCGTTAATATTGGGTGTTTACTGTCATCGTGGTGCATGTGTCCATGTGCGCTTCGTGGCATAGTGGCTAGCGCCGCGCGTTTGGAAGCGAGGGGTCCCTGGTTCGATTCCGCGCTTCGGACACAACGTTCGGAATTTTTTTCTCTTCGTCCATGGTCCATGAAGCGCGATCCGATGCGTACGGCGAAGATCGAGGAGAATGAGAGGAGCGCTCCCGGCGCAGCCCCGCGCAGCAGCTAATCGGAGAGCGGCGGCACATCCAGCGCTCATATACAAGTGCCGCCATCTAGCGGACATTCCAAGAACTAAACGACAAGTGGCTACATACACTTACGACGGGACGCACGACCCACGCCTTAAGGAGCTTCGCCCCTAAAAAAAAAAGCTATATAGCGTGAGTATTACGCGGCTCGGCAGCCGCAGCGAAAGCCTTTATGGTGGCTGCGTTTTGTTCCAATGCGATGGTCTTTTGCTTCCGATTAACTCTTAATTAGCTCACAAGGCCACGAAGCCAGAAAAACGGCGACGCTATCGAACGGTTAATAGCGAAAAAAAAGAACGAGCAGCACGCAGCGGTCATCAGCGTGCATACAGTTTCTATGTTGCCGCGGGTCCTCCCGTAATGACGCACATGATGCGTAAGCCAATGATATTCTCGCAGATGCAATCTTGGAGACGCCCAGCCACATCAGCGTTCGGTCGCGTTCGCGGGTGGCTGTAAAGGAAGAATAGATGTTTCCCCCACAACAGCATGCAAAACGGCTCACCATCACTCATATCTCCCTCATATCTGTGCTCAGCCTTTCAGTCATGCGCGTTAAAGCATGATGTCCGAGAATGCATCATGGCAATCTCGGAGCCCACGCCCCTACCATGCTTAGGCTTAGCAGCGCCAGCCTGCGCAACACGCCGCAGCGACCGGTGTACCGGAACAGCAATAGCACGGAGCAATGCAGCAGTGCGAGTAAACGATGTTACTGCTGCTTGGACACGGCTAAGCGCGGCAGTTTTATCGCGACGCGGGAGTACTCAATCGCCACGCTGAAAGGCGCCCGTACATTGTGGATCGAGTGAAGTGGGAAAGCCACAGCGTGGCCGTAGTGTTTCCAAGTTGGGGGGCGCGTTTATTACGCGGGAGAAAAAGAGTTTGCGATGGCGATGCAAAGTCACCCATGATCTCGTGCCAACACAGCAATGTCACGACAAGGCCTTTTCTTTCCTTTTTTTTTCTATAGCATGGAAGAAATTCAGACTCTTTTGTCGAGCGGGCCCGTCTGATGCACGTGTCGCGTACAGTGGCCTTCTATAGCGCGGGAACCGGCACTGCTTGTGGTTTCGTCATCAAAATGTAGTCAGTGCCGCATGGAGCCAGTCCTCCCGGCCTAGTTGCGTGCAGTGCGCTGACTGCTCGTGCGGTCAGCACCACGGAGGCACTTGGTGTACCGTGCAAGCTTCCTGGCTGTCCAAGCGTTGTTCGTACCCGCTCTTCCGACTATACAGGATTGCGGGACTGCGGCGAGTGTTGGAACGCAGCGACAGCATGCTGCTTCCGTTTGATCAAGTGAAAAGCCCTTCGCGTCACCACCGTGTACTTCGCGTTCCCACACTGATAAGAAACAGCCGCGCGCTTGGATCGTGTGCTACGCTTACAGCAGCACTGTTTTACATGCGATGCCGATCAGATGGGCGAAGATCGGTTATTGTGATCAGTTGTCGTTCGGTACTGGTGCGTTTGTGGTATTGTTGCCGCTCTCGAATAATCGCTGCTTTTGCCGAATATTCGGCCAATTTTGAATATTCAGGAATACTCGAGCATGCATTTTTCGAATCAAATACATTTCGAATATGGAAAATATTCTATTCGTATTCAAAATTTCCAATATTTGTACACCCCTACTTTTTAGACTCTCCACTGATCACGATGTCAATCGGTGTCGCGCAGCTTCAGCACTGTGGCCAGACTAGGAGAAGGATTCAGCCGAACAAGGGTGCGTTTTCGGGAGATTTCTGTTTCGGTCATCCAATTGTACAAAACCATCAAAATTCGGGAGACCTGGCAGATATGCCTGTGCAATGCAGTGAAGTTAACCCATACATCTGCACAGTTCTCTGTTCGATTGTTCTTTATGACTCGAGTTTTTTTTTTTTTTTTCGGGGGGGGGGGTGAAGAAATGTGCGAGTAATTTGCTATGTAGTTTAACACAGAATTTCCGTATTTACTCGCGTAATTTGCGCACTTTCTTTTGCGATTTTAGAGCTCCGAAAAGGGGGTGTGCATATTACGTGGAGATTTCGCGAACACATTGGAAATAACGTGTAATATATGCAACGAGCGTGGTAACTCTTTTGGATACGATCTCATGTAACACTACAAAACGCACGTGAAGGGAATACAGCTGCTCTATGGATACTTTTCGCAGTCCCTTTGCGTTGAGAGCACAGCATGTAGGAGGGTTTACAAGCCGCCCGCCGATGGCTGCTGAGATAGTGTGTGCGCCAGCGCCATCTCAGCAGCAGAGCGACGCTCCCCCCCACCCCCCTCCCTCGCGTCTTTTCATGCTCGTTGAAGACAGGCAGGGCGTTTCCTCCCCGCATCGACAGCAGGTGTCCCAATCGGGGTGACGTTATCACATGCGCCCACCGAGCGACGGAGATAGGCTGGGCTCCTGTTTGATCTCTGCTTCAGCCGTTTTCGTCGCCCCCACTCGCATGGTCTTATTCTAGCGACCGTACTTTGGGCTCCGGGGCCTTCCAGAGAAAAGAATCGGAAAAAGGGACATCACACTTGCAGCCCCTTTTGCGTATGACTGCTCTCACCTGCACAGCGAGGAGTGCGGCCATGCGGCTGTTCAAAGTCTGTCCGTGCGCTCGGCGCTGGCGAGCTGGCTCAGGCAGGACGGGGAGCGCAAAATATGCGAGGAATTTTTTTTTTTTTTGTAAGGATGGCTAAATTTCAGGGGTGCGCAAATTATGCGGGTAAGTATGATATGCATGAAAAAACAAAAAAGTCTATTCACATTTAAACATAACCTGAATAATGACGACATTGCTCATGGCTGCCACTGTGGACCAATGCAAATACATTCATTCAGAAACTACACAGAAAAGAAATACTGGTCATGGTACTGCACTGGTTCTTGTTATCAAAGCATGAGGCACCCTGGAAAGGCTAAATGTTTAAGCCACCCAAACAGTCAATAGCCGAAAAAATGGTAAGTGACTCTTAATTATACATGAGAACAGGCAGTCAGTTTTAGTGCCCTTTATAACTTGTAAAGTTTCTATCATCTGTTAAAAGAATTATGAGCTTCCACATATTGTCACTGTGCATTATTCAAGTTTCTTTGTGACCTAATAAAACAAAATTAAAAGGTAAGTCACCTTTCTTTGGTGGCGACGGGTTCCTAGAAGGGAGCATGCCAGCGCCACCAGATGACGAACCCTGGATTCTCCGGCAGCTAGGTGAACTTGAAGCCGAAGAAACACTGTTCAAGCTGGGACTGTGGGTGTAGCTTCGAGACCGTGAACGCGATGGTGTGCGAGATGAACTTGACCTAAAATAAAAGAGCACAGATCATGTAGATGACTAGGATGGCATCGAAATCAAAGTTACTTGCACTTTTGGTAGGCTGCAGTAAGATTATGCATAAAAAATTATATGTATGAAAAGCCATCACAGAATAACAACCCAGAGTTAGACATTATAGGTCACGGGATAGAATCATGGCTACGGTGGCTGCATTTCGATGGAGGTGAAATGTTGAGGCCCGTATGCTGTGTGATGTCAGTGCACATTAAAGAACCCCAAGTGGTTGAAATTTCCGGAGCCCTCCACTACAGCGTCTCTCATAATCATATTGTGCTTTTGGGATGCAAAACCCCACAAATCAATCAGAGTTAGACATTATCAAGTATTGTTAATATTCCCTAGAACAATTTTACTTGCTAAAAAGACCACTTGATCCAAGAACATGCAAGAACATGCAAGAAGTTAATTCAAACCTCATTAATGCGAGTTTTTGCAATACAGTCAAACCCACTTATAAACGGTCCCGGATATAACAATCTATTGGTTATAACAACCACATTTTGATGCACTTACGATTTGCCTATGCACTGAAACTGCGTCCAGATATAGTGAACACAATTCTTACAGTCGTACTTTTACAATGAACATATCAGATGCGATGGTGATAAAATATGGCGTGTACAAACTGCCAAAAAAAAAAAAAAAAGAACTGGCCTTCAAAGCACGAGAGCGACGAGCGCTCAGTGAACCATGAGCGCGCGCTCAACCAGTGAACCTCGAGGGCTATGCTTTATAGTCAAGAATGCGACATCATACCTGCCTTGCACATGCATAATAATTTTTCGAACTAGCTGGATGCATTGGCATTGCCATACATAATAAATGGCATGGTGCCACGTGTGCACGCGCACTCCCTGATGCATGCGCACCATATGTTCACCAGCCCTCAATCATTTCTCTGGTGTCTAAGGACGCAACAGTCAAGTGACTGCGAGAAGAAATCTACTGATGCAATTGCTCAAACCTGTGCAGTACCACCATTTGCTCCAAGCGTGCACCAAAACATTGTGTTGGCTGTTTTTTTGGAGAAGAGTGCAGGCACTCGAAATGCGTTGCCAACAATGTGACGACCAAGCAAAATCATAGTTAACTGTCGAGGAATGCAGCTTGTCACTATAAATTTAATTGCCATCATCTGTCGGATTCACACAAAACCTCTGCTATGAAAATTTGGTGTGCTCCTTCGCAAGATGTAGTTCACTTTGTGAAGCAAGAGTATATTTAAAACATTCACTTATATACATACAGCTTGCAGCATGCGTAGATGTGCAAGGTTGCCCACTTACATTATTGTGACGATCGCTGTGTCTGCCTCATAGATAAAATTGCAGTTTTACTTGCCGTGATACTACTGACTGATTGATTGATTCTGGGGTTCTATGTCCCAAAACTATGCTCCGATTTTACGAGATTATGAGATTATTAGAATTTTTGCAAATTTAGGGGATGTCTTTGGAAAAACAAGGGGGTATGTAGGGAAATCTCTGAAATGGGGATGGTTGGGAATAGGGTGCCGAATTGAAAAAAATGCAGGTTCAGGCTCAGGAAAATATACTGAACTGGAGCGAACCGGAGCGCACCACGGTTCAGGAAAATAAAGCTTTGAACCGGTTTGCAACATTGAACCAGTTTGGCTCAGTAAAATTCAAATTGAACTTTGATAGTGCTGTTTATGCTAGCCTTCAACACTTCAAGCAGTATTGCTCAAGTGACAGCATTTAGCAGTTCACCAAGACAAATTTACATAGACAAATAATAAAAAAAAAATGTTGCACTGGAGTTGTACATCACAGAAAATTCTGGGCAATATCGTATGACACTAGAAATTTAAACCCGCCAGACAATGGCAAGGAAAACACACGTACTTGAAGCCTTTAGGGCACTGCCCTACAGGACTTGCACTTTGTAATTTTCCATTTAATTCCATCTTCGTTTCCAATCCTATGCTGCATTGCACGCATGACACATATGCAAGTTTTTACAAGCTGTGAAGAGCCCACTAGCATGTCGGAAAATGCTAGCGATGTTTTCACACACATCGGGGAAACTTGGTGACAGTGGCTAGACGAGGCATAGTGAGAAACACGGCTATGTTATGAGCACTGTGGTACATGGCAAGACTTTGTGGACCTCTGACACACACATCCTTGTTAGTTATGTTGGGTTTTGTGGTGCAAGAGCGACTAAGGCTATGCTGTGCCAGACACAAGGTAAGAAAAAACTTCTAAACTGCACTATGGCCATGACTATGGAATGTATGCATGGCGATGACAAATGGTATCCAGTGAATGGTGTAGCATGGCTGTACAGAGGCCTAAAAGAACTAGTTTCGTGAACTCGTATACACGCTAAAATCATGTACGTGGTGCGTGAAGTGGTCAATGTGTATGCTTGGTATGCAAGGTTATCGTGTTGAAACTGCAGCGGCGTTTCCTTAGCACTAGTGCCCTACCCACACCCTTATATCCAAGGGACGGCAGGCAAGTGCCTCATTTCAAATTCCCGGTGCAGCTAGGGCCTCTCCCAAGAGGCCATGCTACAGCTCGCATTATGTGAGTTATGCTAATGTACTGAAGGCGGCATGGTTTGTAATGATTAAAATTTATTTAGCAATCCTGCTTCGTCTAAAAAGTTGATCACATCAGCTAAGGGTACTAACGGGTCATCGCCTAAAAGTAACATTGGATGGAATGGGATCTTGAACTTATAAAACATAAGAAAATATTTTTGCCTTAGCTTTTCCAGGCATGGGCAAGCTATTAAAATTTGCATCACTGTTAGCTGCTCATGGCATTTATCGCATGTTGGTGGTTTGTCTGTTAGGAGGTAGTTATGTGTAACATGTGTATGACCCATTCGAAGTCGGCACAGAGCTACTTCAATGAAACGTTCTTGATGAAAAGTCTTCCACTCACCAAGGACAGGTTTGATTGCGTGAAGTTTGTTGTTCTGTAGCGATTTCTATTCATGCTGCCAATGAGAGGTGATGGCTTGGCGCACTGCTCGAATACCATCCCTAACAGGTATGTTGATCCTTGAAACACATATCTGTTTTGCCGTTGCAGTTAGTTGGTCCGCCCTTTCATTACCTGGGCGGACCATCCCAACGTGACTCGGGACCCAACAAAAGCGTATGGAGTGGTCCTCAGGTAGGTGAGATAATATATTTAAAATATCACCTGTAAATGGCTCATACTGAGATTTAGGATTTAGGGCTCTCAGGGCACTTAAAGAGTCTGTAAAGGTTACAGCTCGTTTGTGTTTAGAGCTCAAAATGTTTCTCACTGCCATCAACAAGGCATAGCACTCAGCAGTGTATACAGAGACGAACTACGGCAGTCTAACTACGTGTTCGCTTATTCCTCTTACCATGCTACTACCAACATAAGTAGACATCTTCGAACCATCAGTGTAAAATTCTATGTAAGCGTGGTACGTTTCTTGTAGCGTGCGGAAATCCTGCAGTATATGTTCACGTGGGGTGTCGTTTTTTCATGTGTGTGAGTGAAAAATCAAGGAATTTAGAGAAGTCACGCCAGGGAGCCAATCTGGATGGTCTTCTGGCGACGGAGAGTGCTTCATTAGGAATATTTAGGGGCCCCGTGAAATTTTTCTTCAAATCTCAGTATTAGCGGTCTAATGGCGCTTGGCTTGTTCGTGCAGTGTAGTCATTGGTCAGAGCGTGTGATGATGTTGTAACATATATGATCTGGTGAAGACCGAACTCTGAGGACATATGTAAACATCAGTTGCGTTCTCCTGTATTCCAAGGACGGTTCGTTACTTTCCGAGTACAAGCTTGGAATGGGCGAAGTCCGGTAGGCACCTGTTGCTAGGTGTAGTCCTTTGTTATGGACCGGATCTAGGCGCTTGCGGTACGAGTCCCTCGCCGAACCATAGACTATACTACCGCAGTCTAATTTACTACGTATCAATGAGCGATAGATGTGCAGGAGGCATTTGCGGTCGGGACCCCAGCGCTTCCGGGACAAGACTTTGAGGACATCGAGAGCCTTGTTGGCCTTTACCTTCAAATTATTAATATGTGAGAGAAAGTTAAGCTTCTTATCGAATACCACGCCCAAAAACTTTTTTTCCGGTTTTACTGGTAATAGTGTTTCGTTTAGTTGGAGGACGGGGTCTCGCTGGATGCCTCGTTTGTGAGAGAACACCATGGCCACAGTCTTTTCTCCTGAAAACTGGAAGCCGTTTTTATTAGCCCGTTGTGTAAGTTTATTTATTGCGATTTGAATTTGCCGTTCACATGTCGCCATGTTAGAGGACCGGCACGCTATTTGGAGATCATCCAAGTAAAGTGAATGCATAAGAGTGGGTGGTATGACCTGGTTGAACGAGTTCATTTTGATGACAAAAAGGGTTGTGCTTAAGATACAGCCCTGGGGCACACCGTTTTCCTGAGTAAATGGACGTGAAAGAGTCGAACCTAAACGAACTTGAAAGGTTCGGTCTGATAGAAAGTCGGACAAGCAATTGAGCATCCTTCCGCGGATTCCTAGATCCGCCAGGTCCTGTAGAATGCCATATTTCCAAGTGGTGTCATATGCCTTTTCAAGATAAAAAAATACTGCTAAGCAGTGCTGCTTGTATAAAAAAGCTTCTCGTACAATGTGTTCAAGGCGAACGAGGTGATCAGTAGTTGAACACCCTTTCTTATAACCACACTGGTGGACATTTAGTAAGTTGTTGATTTCCAGGACATATGCTAGTCTAACGTTAATGATGCTCTCATAGGATTTTGCGATACAACTTGTGAGGGCTATGGGCCTGTAGCTCGTTGGTAATGTGGGGTCCTTTCCTGCTTTAAGAAAAGGAATTATAATAGCTTTCTTCCATTCTGTTGGCATTGTTCCAGTTTCCTAGATAATGTTAAGAAGTACATCAATGCCTTCACCGCTTCCTGGGACAAATGAGCAAGCATTTGATAATGTATTCTGTCTGGACCAGGTGCTGTATTCTTATTTTCAGAAAGCACTCTGTTTATTTCCTGAAGGGTTAACTCTTTCGTTACCGCGTGAAAATGGCCGTTTTTTATAGGTCTGCGAAAAAATTTTTTTACTAGTGCAAATAATGCTCTAGGTTACATTGCAGCACACCAAATTGTGCGTAATGAAATGCTCTTTATAAGTAACATAAGTTTGAAAAGAAAGAAAATATTACGCAACTTGAAAAAAATATTAACTCTACTATTTTTGTAGGAATTTGAGAATACAAAGAAAACACAATATCTACAAAAATATTACGAACAAAGAAAATTCAAAATATACATTTCGAAGGTAAATGATCCAGGAATATTCTAAAAGAAAAATAAACAATCCACAAAAGCCCGTTTTACACACACATAAAAAAACTGAAACTGCTTCACCGCTCGTGCCATGAGGTGAAGCACAGGTGTGCACCACACCTTTCACAAAAAAACTTTTTTTTTTTCAGCTTTGCGTTCCTTGTAGCACTCGCGGTAGTTTTTTCTTTCTTTTCGGCATAGTTTTGGTGAATTAGCGGGACGTGCACAATGCTCATATAAATGAGCACTCCAATGAATTTCACGAGTTCCTCCGGAGTCAGCTGTTTCCACGAGCCATCTCCTTCAGCATAGGTCGGAAGCTCGAAGATATGCATCCAAGTATATTTGCGTTTTCACAGATGGTTCTGGTCACCGCCGCTGTGAAGTACAGGAAAAAAAATCCGCGCGATGTCGTGAAACGCTTTGCGCTACTCCGGTGTGCCCGGCCGAGATGCGTGCCGGGCGGTCTTATTGGTGAGAATTGAAGCTTTTTCGCTGCCGGCGGCAGCACATCCTGTCCAAGCGCTGCGCGCACCCTGCAGATAACGAGGATATCTCAAAGGGCGTGCACTCAGATCGGCAGATAAGCGCTCCTGACGGACGAGACCGCCCAAGGGCGAAAACGAAACTTGCCGGTGAACAGCTGAGGATGACCCGGGCTGGCTCGAAGTGCCGTCGCTTTCAGAGCTTGAGTATGAGCTGGTGTCATCTTCGGAATCGTAGCTCGACTCATCTTCACTAAATTCGTGTGCGGGTTCAGCATACTTCCGAGCGGACCGTTTTTCCCGCGGCACAGTCCCGCGGGACGCCGCCGCTATGGGAGCGGCGGAGAGTTTGCCGAGCGCACCGACGCTAACGCCGGATGCGCCCCTCTCGCGTAGATAAAGAGAAGCGAAACCGAAACTGCTGCAAACTCGCTGAAAAGGCCAGATCAACAAGTTGGACACGCGACAGACCTTCAGAAACGAGCTGTATTTGATTAAAATTGTCCAAACTCGGAACCAAAGCTCGCTGGTGAACAGCTGGTGTCATTTTCACGTAATTATCGTGGCCAAACATTATTGCCTTGCAAAACTGATGACACTATTTGATAATTGACTTCTTAGGAATCGTTTGATAACAAAATGTTGATAATAATGGAGCACAAACTCGAGCAGCGTGCTTTTTTCTCATGTGTGGCGGCCACGCCCCCTTTTCCAGCAGCACACGCACATTACTTCGCGAAAAACTCCGTCAAAAATCGCGATGTCGTCAGAGCGGGAAAATTTGAACGGATTGTAGAAGAGCAGTCCCCAAACTAAACGCCAAATGCCGCTGTATGCACGGGAAACGTTTTTAACGCGTCGAAATCGGCAGTTTTAATCATCGATCACCGGTGATCGATTTGAATAGGCGTGGTAACGAAAGAGTTAAGGGGGCATTGTATGATCTGCCTAGAAAACCTGTTGTAGCAAGCTTTCGTTTTTCTTTTGACTGTTTATATTTTAAGAAGGCTGTTGAATAATTTGCTGAGCTCGAAAGAGTGCAGAAATGCTGCGCTAGTAGGTCTGCCTGTTCGTATAAGGTTGTCTGGGTGCCAGGAGCTGAGAGAACAGGGATGGTATATGAGGTGTATTCGGCGTTAAACTTGTGAACCTGATCCCACATTCTTTTAGATGTGATGGAGCTGTTAATTGATGAGACGTAGTTTTTCCAAGAGAGTTTTTCGGCCTGCCTACGGATATATCGTGCCTTTGCCCTCGCCTTTTTAAATGATAAGAGGTTGTCTTGTGTGAGGTATCTACGAAAAATTCCCCAGGCCTTGTTTCACATTTTCTTAGCCTGTGTGCACTCCTTTGTCCACCAGGGTTTTAGTTTTTTATATATAATGCCAGAGTATTGTGGGATAGCTTGCTCGGCTGCTGTGAGTATGCAGGCAGTGATTGTCTTGTTCGTTTCTTCTATGCTTAAACCATCAAGCCACCTCTATTTTTAGAGCGGCTTTTTCAGTGAACAATGGCCAGCCTGCGAGATGTAGTTTCCAACGACGTGGTCGTGATGGAGTAGTGGAAAGGCCTTGTGTTAATTTTATGATAGCGGGCATGTGGTCACTGCCGTAAACATTGTCTATTACACTCCACTTAAATTCACAGAACAGCGATGGTGAGAGCACAGTGCCAGATCTAAGCAGCTCGTAGCTCCTGTGCTTGGGGAGCAGTAAGTGATGCTACCTGTATTTAAGAGACATACGTCATTGCTCAAAATAAAATCTTCGAGGATTTGTCCTCGGATGTCAGTTGTAGTGCTTCCCCAGAGCATTCCATGCGCGTTAAAATCTCCTGCTATAACAAAAGGTTCCAGAAGTTGATTTAAAATATGCTCTACATCTCTGACAGTAAAATGTGTATGTGGAGGAACATAAATGGAACATATGGTGATAGTTTTATGAGCTAAAATAGTGACGGCTGCAGCCTCTATGTGGCTGTTGAGTTTTATCTCTCTCGCTGCGATGCCGCTTTTGACCACTATAGCCACACCGCCAGAGAGCTGGCCAGCGTGAATGCAGTCGCGCCGCACTACAGTGAAACCTTTAAGAAAACTTGCATGTTTTTCTCCCAGATTGGTTTCCTGTGGGCACATGGCTATTGAGGAGAAGCTAGTTAGCATATCTTTTATGTCACCGATGTTGCGAATGAGTCCTCTACAATTCCAATGGAGAATAAAAGCCATTTTGAAAATGAGACTAAAAGGAACCTGTTATGAGTGGCTTGGAGTGAAAAACTTGAGGTGACTTCTCAGTATAATGTTTTTATAGACAACAAGGACCCATAACCTATTGGGTTATGGAGTCGCAGCCTCGTTTATTTTACAGGGCCCTTGTCAGGCCCTGTAATTGGTGTTTTGTTTTTTTTGGAGCGGTCGAGAGAAGCTTGCCGCTCCTTCGACGCTGCCTGCACCGTATGACTTGGACTGGTGTCCACAGCTTCTTGCGAGGCACTGGACACCTGCTGCAGAGAGCGATGTGCGTGTCGTATAGACTTCGTCTAGAATGACGAAGCCTTGGGCGCCGCAGGGCTGGAGGTTGACGTGCCCTCCTTAGCTTCTACGGTGCCGGAAGTTGTGACAGCCGCAGGGGTCAAGTTCACTGTAGGCAGGGCAGCCTTTGCTGCGCCCACCGTGGGGGCGGATGGCGTTTGCGTCGGCCCGCTGCGCGAGGTCCGGGCAATCGCGATGGGCCGTTGCGGTGCTGCCCCCTGTTGCACCACTTCAGCGAAAGTTGTTCTTGTTGGGCATAACAATGAAGCACGCTGTAGTGCTTCGCGGAACGTTATATTTTCTTTCACTTTGATGGTAATAATTTCTTTCCCTTTCTTCCAGGCCTAGCAGGCCCTCGAATATGCAGGGTGATCAGCATCGCAGTTTGCACAGTGAGTCTCAGCGCGAGTACACTCGTCAACAAAGTGACCCATTGTTCTGCATTTCGCACAAGTAAGCTGCCTTCAGCAGCTCTGAGACGCATGACCAAACCTCTGACATTTAAAACACTGCCGTGGATTTGGAATGAAAGGTCTTACAGGAAGTTCGACGTAGCCGGTTCCTATGGTCTCGGGTAGTGTGTTGCGGGCAAAAGTAAGTATCATTGTTTTCATGCCTAATCTTGATTCGCTGGACATGAGTGACATTTGAGTCTGTCCATCCCTCTAGCAGTTCTTCCTCGCTTAAGCTCACCAGGTCCTCATCGGACACCACACCTTTGACAGTATTCATGCTCCGGTGTGCGGTTACTGAGATGAGGAAATTACCAAAAGCAACAAGGTGGGGCAGTTTGTCGTACTGCTGCTTATCTCGTACTTCCAGAAGTAGATCGCCAGTTGCGATTCTTGTCACTTTATAACCAGTTCCGATGGTTTCTTTGAGACATTTCGCTACAAGGAATGGCAACATGCCTTGTGCTGACTTAGTTTCATGCTGACTGTATATCACGTGATACTTGGGAAAAACTGCTTTTGCTGCATGGAAAAAATTAGCATTTCATCGTTGCGCCACCGTTTGAGGGAGCAATCAGTTTGGGGAGGGAAAAGATTTGCCATATAAGTATTGAAAAATTCGGCGGCGATGGTGGCCACCCACCACCGAGCCCAACAAAGGTACGCTACAAGTTTGAATAACACTTGGAGACGCCAGCCATACATCGCCGCTATAACCTAATATAACTATCCGAGCTTGGATAACTACACAAGGTTAACCCTTGCCGCCCAGAAAATCGGAAGTAAAAGGAAGTGAGTAGAAGACAGGAAAGCTTGAAAGCGTGAGAGAAAGACGAAGATTTAGGAGGACAGGAATGGGCGACTGCCGATTTCCCCTGGGTGGGTCAGTCCGGGGGTGCCGTCTACGTGAAGCCGGGGCCAAAGGGGTGTGTTGCCTCTTCCGGGGGGCCTTAAAGGTGCAATCACTTGGCGTCGGCTCAACCCCCAGGATCCCCCTTTCCCCGGAGACGGCTAAGCCACGCATGGCGAACACGTGGGAAGGGGTCGAAACCCCCCGTCGGCTTGGGTCCCTGGTGTCGCCACACACCAAACGCCTGCTCACGCAGACGCCCCTGCGGGGCATACATCCTTGATCCCTCTCTTGCAAGTCTTTCTTTCTATTGCTAGTTATAAAGGAATCGAGTAAACAGTGACACCTTATATAAATGTTCAAGGCGCTAAATTTTTTAGCCGCATCTGGCAGACAGGAGTGTTAGAGAAAAACAATCTTTCAATATTGAGCAAAGTGAAATCAAATGAAACGTTTTGTAGGGTCCGCTTGCCACAAAACAAGTGCCCACAACACAATACCACAACAGGATTGCATCTGCAGATATTAGTGGTAAAGAAGGGGGCAGTTAGGGCATAAACACTTCTATTGTGGAGTAAATATCATTCAGCAGACTTGCAATTATGAGTTGATACACACCATGCAGAGATACCAACAAAATAATTAGCTTTGTGTAAATTGAAACAGAGAAATGATCGGTTGCATAATGGGGCCATTTGCTTGCTCACAATTTTCTTAAAGGCTGCGCTCAAATATCGCAGAGTTACACAGTAATACCAACACAGATCTCGGACTGTTGGTTGGCATTGTTTGTTAATGCATATATAAATGCAACGCTTGCCTGCGTAAACATCGCAGTTTGCACTAAGCATATTTTTGCAAGTTCATTAGAAAAGTTTTTTTAGCCATGCAGAAATTTCAATCTGTGGTGAAAACAATGCAGGTTTTCATGCTCTAATCCAGCGTGCAGAACTGTGTCAACTTTGACAGGCGATTCCAAAGAGAAAGGATAAATAGTTGTGATCTGCTTAAAGAAGGAACGCTGTCTTCTGTAGCCCTTCTAGGCACCGCAGCCCAGAGTCGTGGCGGAAAGGGAATGGAAGAGTGGAAAGGCTAGGCATGCAGTATTGCGGGGGCATTACCCTCTTCTTAAGCGACCATGTGACCTAGGTTTCAGTTCCGCCTTTCGGGTCTGCATTCAAGCACCACTAGACAGTGCAGCAGAAAAAGAAGGGCAATCATAAGAAGCAAATGAGTGAAATAAACAAACAATGCAATAAAACACAAGTGGGAAAAAGGCTGGAATTAATCGTAGTGACGAGGCGCTACTGGCAGAGAACCACTTTGTTCCAAACCGATAACCAATATTATTTTTTTCATTTCAGATCCGGCTCTGGTTCAAGTACGTTCCGAGAATGTCTGTTCGAGTTCAGGTTCAGTTCCGGCCAAAATTCCGGTTAGGGTACAGTTTTCGGTTCTACACCCTGGTTGGAGAGGCCATCACCTCAGTCCTGCATTAGACGATAGCCAGATGAGCGAGGATGATGATAATTTTGTTGAACATGACGGCTGTTTAAAGAAAGCATTGACTTCAAAAAATCGCTACACTGATTGATTTCTAAGGTTTTATGTCCCAAAACCATGCTATGATTATGAGAGATGACGTAGTGGAGGGCTCCAAAAATTTCAACCACTTATAGTTCTTTGATTGACTTCTGGGGTTTTATGTCCCAAAACCACATTTGAGTATGAGAGACACTGTAGTGGAAGGCTCTGGAAATTGTGGACCACCTGGGGTTCTTTAATGTACATTGACATTGCACAGCACACAGGCCTCAACATTTCCCCTCCATAGAAATGCAGCCGCTGAGGGCCAGGATTCGATTCCACGACCTTTGGATCTGCAGCCAAGTGCCATAGCCTTTTGGAGCAGCAAGAATTTAATTTTGCACTCTGGAGCAGGCAGATTTGTATATTGCAGCATTCTCACACATCGAAAGTACTCATTTTACATTCAAACACCTGATTTATTAACATGCAGCTCTTATAAAGAGCTAGATGAGCACTTACATTCATTACAGATCTCATGAAGGAAAAAAAAAAGCTCACAGGACTCAATATTTCATGCAGTTAAGGAAAAACGAAGGCATTCATACAGCCAGGGTCGCTGAAGAACGCCTTGGGCCATTGTTTTTAACATAAGCAAGTACTTATATGCACTTGCTTTAAAAAAAAAAAAGCGGGGGAAGGAAACAATATCTCTCACACTGCTCTGAGACGACCGTTCTGTGCATATACTGTGTTGCCTCGGAGACAGAGAACTGCCGCATTTAGATTTTTTTTCTCTCTCGTTTTTGTGCTGTGAGTGCCGTCGGCAACTGGCGGGCTGTTTACAGCATCGGAATTACGGCTGCTGCGACTATGAGGCAAACTTTTTTTAGTGCAGTAACATACAGAGGGCCTCTTAGGGGCATTTTTCACAAGCGATGATGCCACAAGTGTGAGATAAACGAATGTGTTGGTAGATGAAAGGCACTACTAAAAAGCTCTTCTGGATGACAAACAATGAAGAAAGAATACTTATGTTTATTTTCCTTTTCGTGTCAGCAAAAGTTAAACACTAAACCTACTTAAAAGCATAAATACTTCTTTCACTTTTGTTTAAACAAGTAAAATTACTCATGTTATGTTGCATGTATGTCTAGTTTTTAAGTTGTTGAGTAGCGAGACTGCAGCCGCATTTTAGCTGCTCAAAGCTGCTGTCATGTTTAGCTAGCGTTGGGTGAATATGCGCGGTATGTGCGAATGTGTTCACTATGTTAACATGCTTTGGAGTGCTTGTTCCGCCGTCAGAAGCGAGAAGCAGTAGGAGCTCAAGAGTGCAAGATTGCCACGATAATCTACATGGGTGCCATCATGTAGTTGATGCCGGTGTCAAGGCAGCAAAAGCGGAAGCCATTGTCATCAAGGAAGGTTGTCTGTTTGTAAACAATTCGGCGATCGAATGAAGTGTGCACAGAGACGGGTGGTTGCTCACTCGTCAAATGAATTGGTTTTAGAAGATTGTGCCACTGCTTGGTGAGAACATTTTCAAGCATGTATTCCGCATTACTCCGGCAACTTTTCTCCACACTGTGAATGCCATGAGACCGCTGCTCGATCGTCAGAACTTCAACAAGTGTGAAGCCATCGTACTCAATAAATGTGTCACGACTGTCTTGTTCTGACCGAGTTCTTCAGTGGCAGCCAATAAAGAGCTGCAGGCCAAAATAAACACGCGGACATAAAAAGGGGGAAATACAACGAGCAGATGCAATAGTCTCAGCTTAAGTATGTCACTGTAATCGAGAGAGGAGCGGTCTGCACATTTCAAATGGCAAAAATGTGTTAAGATAATCAGTAACACTCATATGAACTAGTTTTCGAGCATTTTTCTTAAACTTTTCTCTCTTTCTGTCATGAGTAAGGCAGGCTCTGAATGAAAAGGCACGTTCGCGCTGTTTCCGCTTTGACTGCTCAATGTCCTTCGAGGTCTCAACAGAGTTTTATAGCGTTCTGTTGTCTGTTGACCCAATAGACTATTGACTCGACGGCATTCGAAACCACCTGTGTAGCAGCTCAAACTTGACCTTTCAATCAATGGACTATCAGTTTGGAGGCCTTCAAAACGGCAGTGTGGCATGGGTACTTGAAACATCCTGGATGGTCTACATCATATAGAAGAGGCCGTGGTTCATGCTTTTTTGAATAGTTTCTGAATCCATCACAAGTCATACGAAAGCGGGAACCGTTGCTGCAAGCAAGCATGCGAATGGGCTGGCACGGCTGCTCAAAGGGAGAGTACCATCTTCAACCCACTCCACCATAACCCCTCTTGGACCCTTTCTGGCGGCCCAGCAGTTGCAAGGTGAGGAGCACAGTGCTCACTCCTCCAGATGATCGGCCTCCTCCTCACGAGTATGGGGTCTCATGAGCAAGCAAGCGTCGATGCGTCTCCAATATCCAAAGTGAACACAGCATCAGCGCCGATGCGTACTAGTAGCAATACATTTTTGACCAGCTTACAGTGCATCGCTTTTGTGCTGTAAGCTGGTCAAAAATGAATTATCACCAACTAGCCCAGATTTCCATTCTTGTTTAGTAGCAATACTTTGCTTCACTGTCACTTTATTACCAACACGACTGCCTGTAGGCTTGTTCAGTCTGCTGCAATCAGAACACTGGCTCGTCTGATGTTTTCGATACTTGTTTGCTATGTGTCAGAGTATGAAGCCAAGAAGCCTTGCATTTTGCTATCAGTGTGGGTGTCGGTGTTCAAATGTTTTCCTAACAGTGGGGCAAGACTTCATTTGGTCAAGGAATTCGATTTTGAGACTGTCGGCCCAAACAAGTGATTTCAAGCTCAGATCTGAAGTGAAACAGAAAAGAAAGAACTGAAGAAACGAAAAGAAAAGCTGTAGCAATACTGACACAATACTAAAGAGACGAGACCCGAGGGAATTTCTGAAGGCTTGTGTACGTTTCTTTCTTTTTTTTTTTTTTGAAACTATAAGGTATAAAACAAAAATTCTCAGATGTGATGATTAGTGCCATTGACTTAACTGGAAATAGAATCAGTGGTCTGGATGCATTTGTATTGTTTAGTGTAAAAATGTATTCATAAGTGGCAATCTTTTTTGCATCGACAAAAGTAGAAAAACAACACAAACCTAGTTTTTGCTCTATGCACATAATTTTAGTTACGCTTCTGTAGAGCTTTCGTGGCTACATTTGTATAAAATTGCAATACTCTGCAGATAGTAGATATTAGAGAAAAGGTATACATATAGAGAAACTAAAAGAAAATAAAAAGGAACATAAATAAAGCTTTTAACTAATTTTGAGCTCTTATGCAATCTACATCTACCTTTAAAGTTCCTTTGCAAATTTTATAGCCATAGCTTTCATTACTACTGCTACACTGCCAAATTGTGAATATCAGTTGAAAAGTTTCACCACACCCTAAATGAGCGTAATTAATAAGGAAACGGTAGACTGACAACATTTTTGGAGAAAGGGCAAGCATCCCACAAGCAGTGTGGAGGGCAGTTGCCATAGGCACCTCAAAGAATGCTAGTGTGCGTGCATTGTGAACTTCATCAGACCAACCTCCTTTAACATGCAGTCGTCATGGCTTAGGGGGGCCAGAACAGAAACTCGAAACCAAGTTTACCAGCAATCACACGATGAAGGCATTCAATAGTGGGAAAGATAAGCGATGGCTCCCTGCAAACAATATTTCTGCACAATCTTCAGTTATTCAGTTACCATCCAGGTGCGTGTCACCATCCAGAACATAACCTGCGAATTTCGCCGAGTTCCAGTGACCTAAAAAAAATCGCCGGAGTTCGCCTTTAAGCCTGTAGGTGCAGGCTATACAGCACAGCACTAGCTGTTCATACAGTGGCACAGCCCATGTATGGCACGAAACGGTCAATAGCACATGGAACTACATTAATGCCAGTGCCACCTAGACCTTCCATGAAGCTATTTCTAGCAAACATTAAGAACAGTTTAGATATTGAGAGCTACTTCAGTGCAAGACAATGTAGTGTACTGTGCTTTGTCAAAAAAGCTATATGTGATTAATCTCAATGCCATAATTACTTCCCGCATGCAAGTGCTTTGGCTTGGAAGATGAGAACTTAGTGCTACATAATTTTGCTTGAAGATGCTGTATGTACAGCGGTATCTTGCTCATACAATTAAGCATAATACATTTTTTGGAGATATGTTTGCTTCTTCCTTTTCAAGCCAATGTCCCATAAGAGCAATGTATTTTTGTATGGGTAATGCAATTGTGTTTTTGCTTGAAAGTGGATTCAATTGTAGAAACCACTAAAGCAGAACCCCAGCAAAAGGGACATCTGTGGGAAACCGTGCAATGCAGTGTTCTATGTATCAATTACGTTGGCGAACAAGAGAGCTCAATACAGGTACAGTCACAGCACTATGGTTTAGCAGGGATTGCAAAGACGGACTTCCAGACAAAAATCATGACAGCTCCACTAACGTGAAACCTGAGGAGGTGCGAAATATGCAGTGGTGCACTGGTGTTTCCTATTTGAACACTTCAATCACTGTTAACGGGTACCATGGCTATGCCACTGCGAAAATTGGATGCCGACAGCCCGGGCTAATCAACAATTCATTAAAATTGCTTCTAACACAACAAACCTACACGTACAATGTCTGACTGCACTGCCTCTAGGATCAGCCCACACAAGTTTTGTAACTGAATTTCACAAATTTGTTAACACAATTATTCCAGATTATTCCAGTATTTTAAAGTACATTAAATCAAATTAGTTTATTCTGAGCTGGTTTTGACTAATTGTACACTTGCTTTTCACCATAACTTTACGGCTTGCTTTACCATGACAGGCAACAGGAGACTTAACAGCCTGAGTGCATGAGGTGCTTCGCACCTAAAAACACAATTTAGGAAAATCTGGGCTTGACATATCCAGAGACGAGTGTAACAGCAGTGTCATTTTCTGTGATATCATTATAAATTTGCTTTATAACATTGCTGAAGCTTCCCTTGCCTCTTTACATGCAGTTGCTATGATGTGTAATCCTCCACAAGCAATTAAGCAATATTCTTGGCTTGAGGGTGGGGGGTGGTGGTCGTGGTGGCGGTAAATGCTGATTCTGTGTACCAGCATGGTGCACTTCCCCCTTACCTTTGTATCCAGCTAAGCTTTTGAATGCAACTCTCATTACTAACAAATTAGCCATGTATCAGCAAGCACACTAAAATGTGCATCAACCAGCATGACACACCCAAAATTTGCTGCAGCTTACGTGGCCATGAAATGTTTCTTTGTTTCAAGTGTCCCTCCCTTAGAAAATATTGTATGCCTAAAAAGAAAAGGAAACAAATAATAAACCACTTATCACATGGCTCAAAGATCTGCACCACAGTAGCAAAAAAACCAGTTTTAATCAATTAAATAATGTACATGTCTACATGCACAAAGTGAGAGAAAGCAAGCTTTATTTGCAGACCTCCACAGCGCTGTTAACTATAAACAATTATGCCTGGATTTCAAATACTCACATCTGCTGTCACTTACTACAGCTAATCTACACTGAAGTGTGTGCACTGAATATCAGATCATTCCCAAAAAGACAACAGCAAAGCAGGAAACATGAGAAAAAAAGCGACTCACCGACTGCGGGACCGTGAGGAGCTTGCAGAAAAGCTACCACTTCGTGACTTTTTCTGCTTGCTGAAACAAAAGCAACGCCAAATGACTAAATAAATACCATACACCCCGCTGCTTGCCTCTTCCAGTGTACATTGCGATCTCTTTTGAATCTTATAGCATAATCTCAGATAGCTTCTCAGTCATAAATTTGTCTAGGTATAACATTTCTGAAGCTCAGAGTCGGCAGAGACACAGTTCACAGACACCCACATAAGAGAATCCCCTTCGATGCATTGTCATTCATGCCCCACTCCCACATAGTATGTTACAAAACTGGCATACTTACATAAAAAGTATTACAATATCATTAATGCCTTGCATGTCTCCATAACCTAATCTCTCTATAATATAATTCCTTTGTTTCAAGAGAAGCCACTGCATCCACAAAACATTAAGCACAATGGCCCAATTTATACAAACATGTGATGTGCCAGCAGACATGAGAACCCTTTTGCCACATTTGGCACTTGTGACATCAAAAGGCCTATGAAATGTCTTTTTTTACATGGTGTCACTATGTCATTATAAAATCATTCACACCATAAATTACGAGACGCACCATGCACCAGGGCAGCTGTGGGCTTATTTTTGTCAGGCTCTTCCTTACCACTGCTGTTCCTTCTCAACTTGCTTAGCTGTGGGGTGCACGTTAGCAACTGCTGCCCCTCCCACAGCAATCACTGTGTTGAGCCCTCAGTAGTGCTGGGGTGGCTGGAATACTACCCTATGCTCGTGGACAACTTTTCTTGGCAATTAAGCAAAGGCTACTTTTTCCTTTGTTATTTCACATTTTTTCATGTGTGATAACAGCACGCCTTTTATGTGTACCTGAGAAACGAAATGGCGTCTCTGTCTTCAGGTGAGCATTTGTAAGTTTCTGGCTGTTCTGTGGAGTCACCAGAGAAGATTGTGACGAACTTGATCAGCAAATGAATGTCTCTGAATTACCTTTGTCCACCTTCAGACGTGCACAGAACCTGTGGAAGGTTCATAAACTGAAGTGTGTGCCAAACAGGACCACTTAACATAAAGTACATGTGGAGATATTCTGCCCCCATAGCCTTCCCTTCATTACCCAGAAATGTTGCCTGCGAGTATCCACCTTTTCACAGAAGGCTCCTTGGGCGCTGCCATAACTCCTGCTGGGCTGTGCTAAATATGCGTTACCCTCCCAAAAAAAAGCACTGCGGAGGGTTTGTAGTGGCAATTTTGGCGAGTTTGGAGGTCTTCATTATCAAACAATGCACACAAGCACAGACGAAGGGAATGAAACAGACAACACGAGCCTGTTTACTGCCGTGCACAGCCCAATATGGCAGTGCTGCATGCACCTGTGAAAAGGTCCACAGTAGTGTGCCGCTGACGCAACAGTGGGCTGCCACGTGGCACAACAATACCGGTGGCTGACCCTCCGGTACTCCTGATGTTAGCCAGGAAGGCAAATCACACCACTCGTTGCATGTCTATTGCATGGCTCATGAAGAGGGGCGGTTGGAAGCTCTTTAAGTTGAGTGGCGACGACCTTTAACGATGCGCATATTTAAAATCTTGTAGTAAATTACACACTTCACACAGAGCACACTGATACTGGTCTGCAAATGACTAGGACTTGAGCTGCCAGTGCAATGCATTCGTACGAAATCACCAAAACCACTTCAGGGTCCCTTCATACACGACATGCACTTGAACCTTGTTAACAATCAAGTCAGGGGAGACCAGAAATTCCTTAATCAAAAGAAGAGACGTGCAGGACACGGACACAAGGAGAGCAGTGAACAACACGAACGCCGACTAACAACTGATGCACAGCACAGAGGCGAAAAAGAAAGAAGACACACAGCTTATCTGCGCAGCTATTATACACTTTCCTCTTCAGCGACAATGGTAAGCTACCATTCATTATCTGAGAATGCTTGCCGAATGCACTCCAGCCCATTCTAATCCTCCTAATCACCTCAGCCTCATGATTCAGATCAGGGGTCACTACCTGGCCTAAGTAGACATATTCACTTACTACTTCCAGTGCCTCGCCAGCTATCTGAAATAGCTGTACTCGCCCAAGGCTATTGAACATTAGTTTAGTTTTCTGCATATTAATTATAATGTAACGGCGTCTGCCGTTACATTATATTACACGTTATTTCAAATGTGTTCGCGAAATCTCAGCGTAATTTGCGCGCCCCCTTTTCGGAGCTCTAAAATCGTGAAAAAAAGTGCGCAAATTACACGAGTAAATACGGTATACTACATGTCATATACCCAGAAATTTACCCTGATGACATTTGTAACAATTGCAAACTCACTACGGCCTCGCTTAAACACATGCTCTGGGAGTGCACCACTATGCATAATGATGCTAACCCCGATGCTACCTCGGCGAAGTGGGATGCTGCTCTCCGCAGCTCTAGCCTACCCAACCAAAAATGGGCCGTCCAGCAAGGCCGCAATGCGGCTGTCAGGCTAGGGCTTTCAGTCCCAACATGGGAGCCCTTAACGCGTTCGTGCGCTTCTTGCAGGACACCAACAAAGTTTATTCCATCCATCCATTTTCCTCTTATGAATGTGCTTTTTTTTTTTTCCGCTGCGATGGTTCAGTGGTGCTCGAATGTGGACCCCAAAGCCGTGGATGCATCCCAAGGGTTGTGTACAGTGCATTATATCAGTGCATCCTAGACAACACCACGCGATCAATATCGTTGGAGCCACCGACTACGGTGTGCCTCTCGTTTTCACTCTTTCATTTCTTGTCCCCCATGAATCTGGTGCCGCACTACCTAGGGGTGCAGAAAACAGTGTTCCTTTAAGCGAATCACAAGTATTATTTGCCCTCTCCCTTCGGAATCGCCTGTGAAGTTGACGCAATTAGGCGTGCTGGAGTGGATCACGACAACTTACATTGCTTTCATGACAAAATGAAATGTTTGCTAAGCTAAAAAAAACCATTTTATAATAAACTTATGAAAATATACTTTAATGATAACTGCTATCTTTGCACCAGCACACGCTGAATGTATATGTGCTTGCGAACAAGGTTTCAATGTAGACAAAAGCTAATTATTGTGTCGCTTTTATCAGCATGGTTGTTTCCATTCAGAATTACGATGTTGTAGTCTGCTGACCGAGCACTGCACTCTACAACAGATGCATTTATGACGTAACTACCCATTTTGTCACCAAGTTCAATGTGATTATCTACCGAATACGATCCTGTCTTGTCGCACATGTTGCACTTGTACGAAAGGATGACCTTGTTTCGTTGCCAGCAGAATTTATGGAATAATTCATTTCATTTTACTCTATATTGAACGATCGTTTTTCTGTGGCACTGTTATCTGAAGCAGCTTGAAAATTTAGCCCTTCGAACATCCCCATAAATCTCCAATGTTTTACTCGACTTGTGTATAACTAGCGACAGAAAGAAAGACTCGCAAGAGAGAGCTCAAGGATGGATATTTTGGAGGTCTGCAAAGGCTTGCCATGTAATGCAGTGCCTATAACATGGCTGCATCTTACAGTGGAGCTGTTACAACCTTCTTATAATGATCATTCTGTCGTGCGCAGATGGGAAAAGCAGACCCGTCCTTGCCTTCGACCCACTAGAAAGAAGAAAGAATCAAAGAACATCTTGGGTTGCACAGGAGGGTTATGTGAAAATATCGGTCGCTGTTTCAGATATGCCTGTGGGTCCTTCCACCTCTTGACAAAACTTGCGTATGTGCCATGCATGTTGTGCAACACAGAATCGGGAACGAAAATGACACCAAATGGTATGATTGATTTTTGGAGTTTTGTGTCCCAAAACCACGATATGATTATGAGAGACGTGGTGGCAAGCTCCATAAATTTCGGACACCTGGGGTTCTTTAAAGGGCAACTCCTGCGGTTGCTCCATCATATTCTGATATCGCTGTTTTCAATAGTATTGATAACCCTGAAGCAGCCAGGGTCATTCAATTTGCTCAGAAATGCACCAATAATATTAAATAACAGAATGAACATTGTGTTTAAACCGAAACCGAAACAGGTAGACGCTTCATGCAGCGTATGCGATGACATCACAGCCTCGCCACCATCAGAAATATGGAGCTGGTGCCAGCAAAATGAAAGTGGCGATGTCACCCAATGACGTACTGAGCTCTTCTGAACTGACAGTGACGATTTGAGCGCTGAAGTATCGCCATTTTGCTTTAGACAGCCCGCCTGTTCGGGCAGGCAGCGTTGCAGGTAATGAGGTCAAAAACGGTCGCTCGCGTAGGAACCTGCTACAAATTTTAAAATTCATTTTCAGGAAAACTAAATGACTTGCAACTGTCTGGCTTGGCATGAATTATTGTAGTACAGTCGACTCCCGTTAATGCGAAGTTCATGGGAACCGCAAAAAACTTCGAATTAAACGAACTTCCAATTAAGCAAAAGGCACAAAAAATGTCATTTTTATTAGTTTCGAAGCAGACAGGTTTTAAGAAAAATAGTCTGTCATCTTCTTCTGCTTCTGCTTGCCGAATCTGGCTGCGGCTAGCAAGTTCTGCAAGCAGTATACGTGTCGAAGTGCTTCTTTGGCGTTGCTTTCTCCCACAAAAAACCGCTGCGCAAAAGCAAGACCCGCAGCTACATTGGCAGCCCTCGCTCGTGGCTCATCTCCAATGTCGTCGTCGTCATCGTTTTCGGGAATGCAGTCATGGGGCCGAACCATCTGCACGAGTTCGCTGTCCGTTAGTGGACTGCATGTCTCGACATTGCTGTCCACGGCGACATACTCTTCAAAAAGGCCGTCACCGAGAGCGGGGCGAAGGCTACCGTAGTCGAGCTCATTTGTTTGCACCTCAACTGGCGCACAAGGAGAAGCACCCCCCAAGTTTTCCACAAAACCACAGGCCTGGAAACAATCGGCGATGGTCTCTTCTTTCACGCGGGTCCAAGCTTGCGCTAGCATGTGATGGCACTAAGTAGACTCACCTCGTATCGCGACGAGTTGTCCATGCACAAAAGCATGCGCTTGACGAGATGCTCCCTGTAGAGTACCTTTGCATTTTTTTATTATGCCTTGGTCCATGGGCTGCAGCACGGACGTTGTGTTTGCAGGCAGGTACGCAAGACGGATAGCACTCAAGGCAGGTACGTTCATGTGGGCACTACACTGGTCCACAAGGAACAACACCTTACGGCTTGATTGCGCGAACTTGCGGTCAAGTTTGGTGATCCAGTCCTTAAATATAACGGACGTCATCCGCACCTTTCCATTCGAGGCATAATCCACAGGAAGCGTATTCACGCCTTTAAAGCACCTAGGCTTGGCAGCCTTCCCAATCACAAGCAGGCGACACTGTTCTGTGCCAGTCATGTTTGCCACAATTAGCACTGACACTCTCTCTTTGCTCCTTTTGCATCCAGAACAGCCGTCGTCTTTAAATGACAGGGTCTTGTCCGGTAGCAGCCGATAAAAAAGCGCAGTCTCATCTGCATTAAAAATGTCCGCCGGCTGATATTCTCCGAGGTAATCACGAAGCTTGCCCGCTTTCCATGTCCGGCATGTTTCCTCATCGACTGACGCCTTCTCTCCACACACACTCTTGAAAATCAGGTCGTGACGATGTTTGAAACGCGTAAGCCACCCATATGAAGCAGCGAAGCCGATGTCCATCATACCAGCAAGCGATGACGCTTTTGCCGCAACGACTTCACCACTGAGAGGAAGTTTATTGTTACGTGCCTCTCTGATCCAAATAAGCAGTGCTTCCTGCAACTTGGGGTGCGCGCCGGTGCGCATCCGCTTCTGCGACGGCTTGAATTTTTCATTTTCAAACACATCCAACACTGAGCGCTTATTCTTAATAAAATTCGACAGCGTGTTAGGCTTAATGCCATACTTTCTTGCAATGTCTTGTTTGGCAGTACCTCCCTCGTCAACTTCCTTCAAGACTTCGACTTTTGTCGCCAGGTCAAGTGTTCGGTAAGGGCCACAAGTTGCAATTACCAAGCGTCACCACCACAACACTCAAAATCACAAGCGTGGAAACACGTACGGAAACAACCCAGCACGCGGGTGATACGCCAACGCACTCAACAAAAGCTAACTGAAGAGTTAGTCAATGCCGCCGAGCGATGCGCCAGCGTTAACAAGATTGCCGCTTCAAGATCTGTGGCGCTGCGGACAGTAGCGATGGCGACAAGCGTAGTCCGGCAGCTGTTTTGGCACTTGAAAAGTTCCCCATTTTATTGTAAAATTACGGTTACGACGAGGCCGTTGATTGAAAAAACTTCTAATTAACCAATATTATGGGTTTTTAACTTCGAATTATCGAGCATTTTCTATACGGTTGCATGCAAAACTGATGGGACCACTTGTTCACTTCTAATTAGCTGAAAATTCCAATTAAGCAACTTCGAATTATCGGGAGTCGACTGTACCAAGGTGAACATACACTAAAATTTTGACTGAGATAAGTGGAGCATTAAAAATCGCCGGAGTTGCCCTTTAACGTGTCCTCACATCGCACAGCACACGGGCCTCAACATTTCACTTCCATCGAAGTGCAGCAGCCGCGACCGGGATTCGATCCCGTGACCCTTGTATCAGCAGCAGAATACCATAACCACTAGACCACCGTGGCGGGGCAAACTAAATGGAAAATGAGAAAATGCAAGTTCTGTACGGCCAAAGCCTAAAAGCTTTAGTTACATCAGTATCCTTACCATTGTCCAGCTGCCTGAAATTTCTAGTGTCATGGTTGACCGGATGATGAACTCTAGTACAGCATTTTTTCTTTTTTTAGTCTGTGAAACAAAGTCTTGGTGAACTTCCGAATGTCGCCACTCTAGCAGTGCTGCTTACAGTGTTTCAGGCTAGCATAAACCATACTGTAGAAATCAAGTATGAAATTTACTGCGCCGAACCGGTTTGTGAACAAGTTCGGTGTTGCGAACCAGTTCAAAGCTTTATTTCTCCAAACCGGTATTGAACGGGGGGAAAATGGTAAGTGTACTGGAACCTGAACTGAACCCGAATTTCTTGCGGTTCGACACCCTGGCGCAATGCTGTAGATTTTTTTTTACTGCTGTCTTCTTCTTTGCAATAAAAAAATGTTCGCACCGGAAATGGCATATACAGTAATACCTTGTTAACTCAAACTCGCATATCTTGAAAAATTGGCCAAGTCGAAATTTCCTGTGGCACCGAACCTTTTCCTATATGTCCCACGTATTCGTTGCTCTTTATCTTGAAATATTTTTGGGTCGGACTGTGGATATCTCGAAATCTTGACCGGGAATGGAACGAAAATTCTGCCGCTGGATCATTTCACAAGATTAACACGATGCTGCCGAGCCTGAAGTCGATGCTTTCCGCGAACATGAAGTCGGAGCCTAGCGACATACAGTCGAATCTTGATAATTCGAACTCGAAGGGGCCCAAAAATTTGTTCGAATTAAAGAAAGCTCATTGAACTGAGCACTCACCTGCAGCGACACATGTGGAATGAGCTAACACGAGTGGGAAGTACACAAAGATTTATTCGCGCGTATTTTCACTTCCAACTACACCATACCCATCATTAAAAAAATTAGTCGTTTATGCGCGTCTGCACACTTTTTCCCGCAACGAGTCAATGAATATGGCTTGAAGCTTGCTAACGAGTTCTAAACCAGCATCTGCCTTTTGCTGGACAGAGAAGTAGCACGTGGCTAAGTCCAGCGCAGACGCTACTTCACTTGCATTTGGTGGAGTCGAAGGGGCAGGGGGTATTTCGTCGCTGGCATCAGAGTCCTCGCCACTGGGAGTAAAGGGTCCCCTGAAGCACTCTGTTGAGAGCACGTGGCTTGTAGGATCTCGGCGTCGGTGACGACACCACAGGTCTCTACACCCGCGTCCACATTCATGTAGCCCTCAAAGGTCACGCCGTTCCGAAGAACACTGCTGCCCCTTTCGGAGACGCAGTTATTGTCATCGTCCGACGAAGTCTGCACCGCCTCATCATTGGCCTGATCCGCATCACCACTGGCGGCGGGTTCGCCAAACCCACATCGCAAGAAACAGTTGCTGATGGTGTCTGGCTTAATGGAGGCCCACGCAGCGGCAAGGATATGGATAGCGCTGAGGAGGTCGACGGCATACGTTTTGTCGTTGTCCATGAACAATAGCATCTGTTCCACGATATGGCGCCTGTAGAGAGTTTTCAAATTTTGAATGACTTCCACATCCATGGGCTGGAGCACAGCCGTCGTGTTTTTCGGCAGAAAAACCAGTCGAATTGCACGCAGGCCTTCTACGTCGCAGTGCGCCGTGCAGTTGTCAATGAAGAGGAGTACGTTCCGGCCTTTAGCGGCAAACTTTCTGTCCAGAGTACGCACGCAGTCTGAAAAAATGTCCATAGTCATCCATGGCTTCTTGTTGGCAAGGTCTTCACGCCCTTAAAACAGCGAGGCTCGGCCGATTTACCGACCACTAGCAACCAGCAACGCTCCGTGCCCGTCGCATTTACGCACACCATTACCGTCAGCCTCTCCTTGCTTCGCTTGCCGCCAGCACAATCGTCGCCTTGAAACGTAATCGTCTTGTTCGAGAGCAGTTCATAATACAGAGCCATAGAAGGACCACAAACGAACACTCTCCGGCTCTCCACTGACGCGGCTTTTTTCTGCGAATGCTTTTTTTCGCAGCCAGGCTGGCCACGCGAGGAGGCTACGCAACACGTGATCGCTCGGTAGGTTGTTTTTTGTCGTTTTTGGTTGCGGCAGGCGAAAAGGGAAGAGCCGCCGCACGGCCCTCTCCTCGGAGAAAACAGAGGAAAGAGTCAGCGGCCATGCCCTCCCCGCCCAGCAACGCAGATAACCGCGTCTTTCATTCTTTCCTGGATGCTCAAGCAGGGAAGGCCACAACCGGAATCGACTCTCTCCTCAGAGGAGAGAGAGTCGAGTCCGGCCTTTGGGAAGGAAAAGGGGCCTCCGGTCGGTCTCCCCGCGAGTTGTGCCGTCACATCGGCATCGCCTGCTATGCGCGTTTTTCTTTTTTTTCCTCCTGTGCAAGTGTTCAATGTCCGCGCCACCTTGCCGAATGAAGCGGGAAGGGGAGGGAGGTGGGGGGGAAGGGGCTATTTTATGCTTTTTCTCCATGGCTGGGTCAGAAATACCACCAATGGAAATACCCTCGTTGTAGGCGCCGCCACGTGATTTGCGACATTTTCGGAGCGCGGGATGTTCGAATTAACCGTTGCAGATGCTTACGCGTTCGAATCACCGGGCGTTTTCGGCCATTGAAATACACATAACTTTGCTGGGACCACAGCGTTAGTTCGAATAAACCGGAAGTTCGAATTAAGCGTGTTCGAATTAATGAGATTCAACTGTATCAACTTCGTCAAGCAAGCCTATGGCACGTCGTGTGGCACACCATGGGCGCACGCGCAGAACAGGCCCTCTGCCCATGGTGGTGCAGTTTGTTTCGTTTGCTTTGTGCAGTGCATGTGATTTTTCTCTCACAGGTGTGATTTCTGTTGAATCTGCCTCACGCATATGGTACAGATTTTTCGCTGACTGTGAAGAGCAGCTACTTAGTGTGAGTGCAGTGAGCATGGCATCACAAAAAGCAATACAAGTTGCTAACACTAGAAAGGAAGGTTGCCCTAATTAAGTAAGTGGAGAAAGGGGGCAGAACAAAGCAAAAAAAAAAATAAAAAAAATCGAGCATCGTGCAGGAATTTGGCATCCCTTTGTCTACGCTTTTGACGGTACTGAAAAACAAGCAGAAGGTGCTCGATGGATATCAATAGAGCTTCTCAAGCCAGCAGAAGCGGGTTCGAGGCTCCAAGTTTCTGGACGCTGAAGCAGCATTGATGGTGTGGCTGCGAAATGCCAGAGCGGCCAATCTTCCCGTCACCACAGAATTAATGATGGAGAGGGCAGACGCTCTGGCCTTGCAAATGGGAACAGTGTTGCAAAGGGAACAGTGTTGTGTCGGTGCACGGTGAGAACAGCACTGTTGACGCAACCACTGCAGAATATTGGTGCAGCAGCCGGCTCGCCGAGTTCCAAACGAGTTGCGCCAATAGAGACATCTTTAACCTTGACAAGGCAGCACTCTCTAATAAAAATGTTGCTGTGCCGCACCTTCACACCAAAGGGTGGAGCGTGCTTGGGAGGGAAACAACTGAAGGACAAGGTAATGGTCCTTTTCGGTACAAATGCCACAGGTGAAAAAAAGCTTCCGTTACTGATAATTGGCAAAGCTCTCAAGCCTAGGTGCTTTAGAAATGCACGACTGCAGAACGGCATTATCTAGCCCGCCAATAAAGCAGCATGGATGATGGCAACTCCTTTCAAGGAGTACTACACGCCATCGACAACAAGATGGCAAAGAAAAACAGGTGCCCTATTCATTGTGGACAATTGCCCAGGCGACAAAATAGAGAACTTCTGGCAGCGTCAGTCAAGCTTCTGCCAGCAAAAGTGACGTCTGTGCTGCAGCCGATGGACCAAGGTGTGATAGAAGTTGCCTGAAAAATCTACCGAAAGAGCCTGCTCCACAGAATTTTGTCGTATGAAAACAGCAAAGGCTACGAAACTGACGTAATGGGAGCAGTACATCTCCTCAGCAGTGTTTGGCAGCAAGTTTGCGCAGCGGCTGCCGCCAAATGATTTGTGTACGCTGGCTTCTTGCGTGCCACCAGTTTGCCAAAGGCGGAGACAGATGACTTCATAGACTGTGAGGAACTTTGTCAAGAGGTCATCAAGCTTACCGGTAACGGTGCAGCCGAAAGTGACGTGACTTTTCTCGAGTACGCACTATGCGAGCAAGATGTGCCGGTGACCGGAGAAATGACGGACGCCAAAGTTGTTCAAATGGCCGCTAATGAAGGGGATGGCGCAGACGACGAACCACCTCGAGAGGTGCCGAAATCTGCTGAAACAATAAATCTATTGCGCTTACTGTGAAATTAGGTTGAGTGTAGCGGTGAGGAATATCAGCTCATGTAATGCATCAAGCAGCTGGAGGACGACTTCCCAAGCCTGAGTACGACCGCAAAGGAGACCAGCATTAGGCAGTTTTTCTCTGTTAAATAAAGTGACAGTGCCGCAAAACCCAGCCAGTTAACGTCTCCTTGTATGTTATCTTTTTCTCTTTCAAATCTTTATGAGAAGAAAGATTAGACGCTGCTGTAGAGCATGTAAGTAGTAGTGATTTTTCTGGAAAGCGCTCAATTTTTCAGGCGGTTTGAGCAACTTTGCTTATCTCGAAAATTCACTCATCTCAAAATCTTCCCCGGTTTTACAACTTCGAGTTAACAAGGCATTAAGGGGGGAAGAGGTGCTTTGACATCAAGCATCTTTTTATTTAAGGTAGGATGATGAAAACTTCAGTGATCATGTATTTACATGTGTACATATCAAATATGAACTCAGTTTTTAAGTACACCTTACCAAAATTTTTTAAAAATTAATCACTAATTAAAATTTCATTTGATCACCTTTTCAATAAATTGGCTGTATGGATCTCGCTGAATGAAACCCCCATCATTGCATTCTACAGTTATCAGAGAGTGCAAAAATCAAATCTTATGGTTCTAGGTTTCCTACAATGAAAGTTACGGAGCTTCAAAGTTCACCATCCGATTACCCAGAAATAATATTTTTCTTATTTTATCTTTTGTAAAAATTTACACTTTCCTACAGTAACATATGATACCTTGTTTCACTCAGCAAACATTCAGCTCTTCAGCAACACAAAAATGATAAAAATTTAGTGTGCCAAAGCTGAGAAACCCTTGTCAGAAGAATGAAAGGTGGCCAAAAAATTGAAACTGAGAAAATTGCAAAAGACAAAACTTTGTGTATTCATGGAGTTCTACAACACTAAAAATGCTTTGGTTTGCTTGCAAATGCCTCAGAAGGCACCGGGAGTGTAGTCATGCAGACCTTTTTCAATAGAAACGGCCCCATTGCACCTCCGTCACTTTGTAGTGCTTCCAAGCAGCTTATTGATTGCGGAGAAGTCTACTATCCCATAGGTGGCCGCCGACGGGTCAGAGTACTCGCGCGCTCGCGGAAGTTGCCGACAAGCGGGAGATCTTATCTGCAGTCCGTTTCTCCTGGTGCACACGATCGGCCCTCGTCAGGAACGTAGTGTCGACCCTCGTGCCACGCTGCCTATCGCCGACATCATCCAAGATGGCCGCCACAAAAGGTGGAGAAGTCGACATTTCGTCGCATTCCGCCGCCACGCCGTCCTGCGCTGGGTGCGCTTCTGATGCCCCTGCGCTGTGATCCCGCTTTGCCCTGGTTCTTTCGTGCTTTTTTCCGGATTGATGCATGCCTCGGAACTTTCTATATGGCTTCTCTATGATGAAAGGATCAAAACGTGGCCGAGAGCGTAGGCCTAGCTCACTCCCGGCAGCTGCGGCGCACTTTGTCTCGCTTGCGTGGAGCCGTGCTGATAACGCCGCCGCAATGTGCAGTCTTTAGAGTGCGCGGGTAGGTGGACAGGGTAAACCAATGAGAGCAACATAGTCATATGACAGCGAGGTGAGCTTGCCGCATGTGCGCGCAGCAGACGGCGCAGGAGCCTTGGCGAATCGGAACGTGTGATTTAGTCACGTGTGCTCACTGCACCAATACGCTCACTCAGTGGGACCTTTTTTTGACGCGGATTTTCTATGTGAATTCTGAGCACACGGAAATGAGCGCAGAGGGATATTCAAGAAAAAGAGCGGCTCTTTCGAATGACACCAAGATGGCTGCCATAGGGAACGTAGAACGGCAACAGTGTGACGCCAAAAAAAGCCCGTTTCTCACGCGGCCGTCGCTGAAAATTTATCTCGCTGATGCACATAAAATGCTTTCACGGCTAAAATACTGATCTAGGATGTATGAAATTTGGCGAGGTTATGCATCAGTCGCAGCAGAATCCAAAAATAACATTTTCAAAAAATCGATTTTTTTTCGCGATTTTCCGTCTCATAGACCTGTATGTCTAAAAAAATGTATGTCTAACACAGGAGCCACATGAAATTCATTAGTAATTGAACCCTCCTTCTGGCTTTATTCTTACAGAGTTTTTTCCTTAGAACTCTGTCTTCACCATGACAGTTCTTGACTTGTCATTTGTTGTCAAGCTTCACACGGAAGTCAGCATGACTTAAAAGATTGTTTCATCTGAGTAGCCCAATACTGGAAATAATATGAAGTACACACACTTTGGCAACCATGCATAACAAACAAGTAAAATAAGTACCTTGGTGGAGGGCTGGGTGCTTTTCTCCGGGACTTGCGAGAAGGACTTAGGGGTGCAGCATTAGGAGGAGGAGAGGGATTGTACTGTTTCCGGCGATCCAGTACAGGAGATCTTGCACCACCTGTGCCGCCACTGGTTCCACCACTAGCACCACCACCCTGCTTACCCGGCGCTTGGCTGCAGGCACAAAGAGCAGTCTAAATATTTATATTCATTCATCATGCAACAAAAACTGAATAGGCCTTCTCAAGCAACCTTTTAAGCAATTCCCATGTTATACCCATATGTTATACTCACACGGCACGTGTAATGACATTCATGGCGGATGTGATTATGTGTTAATGTCACTTTTGTTGCTGCTACATGGGCACAGCGAATTACAGGCCAATTAGCCTACTCCGAGTAATATACAAGCTAATTACGAAAGTAATTTTTACTAGGATAAGAGAAACACTCGACTTTAACCAACCAAGAGAACAAGCTGGTTTTAGGAAAGGTTACTCAACAATCGACCACAGCCAGGCTATCAACCTAATAGTTGAGAACTACGCGGAACATAACAAACCTCTTTATATGGTGTTTATAGACTATGAGAAAGCATTTGACTCCATAGAAATACAAGCAGTTCTAGAAGCTCTACATCGACAAGGGGTACCTGACGTATACGTGAAAACCACGACCACCATATACAAAGATTGCACAGCCACATTACTCCTACATGAGAGAAGCAGAAAAATCCTGATCGGGAGAGGTGCCAGACAACAATCTCCCCGATGCTATTCACTGCATCTTTAGAGGAAGTCTTTAAACGTCTAGATGAAGAAAAGGGAATTCGAATAGATGGAGAATATCTAAGCAATTTAAGATTTGCAGACATTGTGCTCTTTAACAATGATGGTGACGAGCTACAAAACGCGATTCAGGACCTAAACTGGGAAAGTGTTAAAATTGGACTAAAAATAAATAGGCAAAAGACCAAAGTTATGCTCAATCGGAGCAGGAGTGCATCAGAGGACAAGCCTTTGATTGTTTTGAATAACACATGGTGTATAATAAATCTCTTTTTCTGCTTACAAGAATTTGTTGTATTCTTTCCGTAACCTGGGCACCTTGGCTGATTCGTCAGGGGGATTTGGTTGATCCGGAATGGGTAATTACATTGCATCTAAAACTAAGCGCATGCCGAATCATGATTAGTTGTACTGATCGTGCAGAAAATAGGTGCGTCTTATACTAAGGTGCGACTTAAATATGAATTTTTTCATGAAAACATGCTTAAATAGAGGGGTGCGTCTTATACACAGGTGCACTTATAATCACGAAAATACGGTAATTCGGCGACTTTCGGGCTGCTAGCAAGGCTCGAGAATGAAAAACAGAACTATTAGGAACAAAGTGAAGCTGAAAAGCAGCATCGCCATGGACATCAATTATCAGCTTGGCTCAACTTGAGGCTACATGAATGTCTTCTCTTTTTCTTTTTTTTTTTTTTTTTACCCTTTAGCGTGTTGGTTTTGGCGGGGCCATTTTGTTGCTTTGTCCCCGTTGGTGTGCTGCATCGTCGAACGCCGTTTTATTGAGGAGCGATTCAGTACGGCTCCTTCAGCTTGACTGTTGCTCGTGCTTTCCTGGTGAATGCTTGTGTGACGCGCTCTCCGCTGATGGCAATGCTGGTGAAGCAGCACAAGCATGAGGCCAAGAAAATGGCCACCAAAGTACTGTGAACTCCCATTAAGATGAACTCGGGTAAGATGAATTCTTGGATATAACAAACAACACAGGTATGTTCGTTTGGTTTCCCATAGACTAAATGCAAAAGAGATCCTCTTAAGATGAATCCCCTCACAGGTAACCTTCTGTTAAGAGGAACTTTCCTAGTGCTGTGGACAGCTGCCTCTAGTTTACTGTAGGGGGCCCTAAGGGTTGGGCATCTGCGTTCTTCTGTTGTCTCCCCACAAAGGAGAGTACAAAAGAACCAAAGACTAAAACAAAGCTACTTAGGTACCAGCAATAAAACTCTGTTAGAGTTTTATTATTGGGGACCCCAATTGCTAGGGGCACCCATCTTGGGCCCTTTTATTGTCTCTACACCCCTAGGGTTCTTTTGCTGTCTCCCCACCTCCTGTTCAGAACCTACAGGGAGAGTACAAAGGAGCACAAGGCCAAAGAATCCAAGAAGGCACAACAAAGTGTACACATTAGACCTTTTGGTTGATCAGCACCTGCTGGAGCAAATGCAGGAAAACTGCCCTGAAGAAAGACAGGCATAGTTTCTAGTCTGGGCAGTAAAGGTGTCCTTGCGGACATGAATGCGTATGTGAGTATCCTCAAAGATGCACCACAATGCCTAAAGGCGCATGCACACTGGCGGAAAAACGCGCGCGGTGCGCTGCCGGCGGAAAAACGCGAGCCTCAAAGGCTGCCGTGCGGCAGGATTCTCGGTGCCGTGAGAGCGATCGGTGCATTTGCGATTTTTCACGGCGCACCGTGTGCCCCGGCAGGCTTGTTTCGTACCCGTGCGGTGGCTCGCTTGCCTCTCGCGCCCGTTCACTCGGAGGTGGCGGGATTTCACGGCGCTGCCGTCGCAGTTAGCCGTGAGCAGTGTGGCCGTGTCGCCGCCGAAGTGTTTCTCCGCCGGCGGCATGCCGCGCACGTTTTTCCACCAGTCTGCACGGGCCTTAACACATTGACTTGCGGCGCAACTGACATGCTCACTGAAGAAGTGCTTGAAGTGCTTTTGAAGAATACGGGAGGCAGCTTGTGCCTGCTTAAGTTCTCTAATGAACAACCTTTACCAGCAGCATAGAGACACTGGAGGATACTTAAAATCATTAGACGAAATGTTACCTATAGTTGCTTGCCAGTGCTTGACGACCGTTTTCAAGTTGGGTAAAAGCATGGTTTCATTTGTAACTTTTTCCCCATTCCAAGTCCACTTGATTAAATTTTTGAAGTAAGACGTTTGGATCCACCTGGGCACTTGGCCATTCTGAGAGGCACTTCTGATAAGACGAACTTCTGATAAGATAAACAAATTGTCACGGTCCCCTTGAGTTCGTCTTAAAGGGAGTCTACTGTAGAAATTTTGCATGCCCTGAAAAACGGGCTCTCGATAAAGAAGTGATAAAGTACGATGTCAGAAGAAGTACTCTTAGCATATCTGTTAAAAATGAAGAGCAAATTCTTCAGGCATTTGAAGGTGAGCAAGTTCAGCACATTGAGAAAGCGGCTATAAACAGCAGCTCATACAGAGTTGGAAGAAGCCCTTCTTTGGTGGGTGGTTAGCTCACGTAATGCGAAGCTGCTGTTGAGTGGACCCCCGATTATGGCACAAGGTGAAAAGTTTGCAGCGATGATGGACATCGATTCCTTCAGAGCGTCGGAAAGTGTGCATAGTTCAGAGAAAGACACAGCCTCGTCTTAAAAACCGTGAAAAAGGTGCCTTGAACGAAGATGTGGGCAACAACTGAAAGAGCGCTCAGCTGCTGAAGCATCTTGCTGCCTACGATGGAAATGACATATTTAACACTGTTGAGGCACTGTTTTTCAAAGCTTTGTCAGACAAAACCGTGACTATGAAAGGGCATCCTTGTGTCAGCGGCAAAAGAAGTAAAGAACAAGTGACCGTACGTTTACAGCAGAGACCACTTATAACGTAACCGCTTATAGTGCAGGACCGGCTATAATGCGGATTTTTCTGACCCCTGTTCACCCTCCCATAGAACTTAAGGTATAGGCATACCGCTTATTGTGCAGCTCCGTGAGATGAAAGACCGGTTATAATGTGGCTACCGGGAAATCAGCGGGCAATTGAGGTAGCGAGCAGGCTTTACAATGGAAGTGCGGTGCCCGAGAAGAGTGCAACGAATCGCCATGGAGGAGGAAAAAGCGTGGAACGAATGAACAAGGAGAGGAGGGAAGAAAAAAAAGAGCCAGGCCTGCGCGGAACCGCAGGACAGTGACAGCGTAAGCTGGAGGAGCTACTTTCTTAGAGGCCACCTTAAACGCTTGAGGAAACTAGTGCAAGTAGAAGTGGTAGGTATCTCCTGCGCCATAACTTATCATTTTGCCAAGTAGGGAAGTACCCACTACGCCATAATTACCAGTGCCTCCGTAATGGGTTCAGAGCTACAAAGCATGCAGCCCTGTGTTCTTTCAAATGATTCCTCGACCTCGTTATACAATCTATTTTCGCGTCGTGTAGCGGTGTATTACTATTGTTCAACGTAACATTACGTTTGTTAATGCGATTCCGCGGCAGATGTTATACCTGTTTAGGTCTTTTAGCGATGATTTTTCAACCACAGGCGTAGCTCAGTGGTAGAACGCTCGACTGCCATGCAGAGAGCCTGGGTTCGAATCCAGGCAGAGGACAAGTAGGAATACTTGTCGGTCCTGGTTATTTTTTCTAAAATTTGCAGCGATAGTGGTTATGGACACGGGCGGCGGCGGACAACTACGGCGCAAAAATGAACGTTGTTGTGATCTCATAACAGCTTACGTTGTAAAAAAATTACAGCATATCCACGGAGTGAATGATGATGAGTGGGCGAAGCTCGGGAGGTTCATCGTAGATCGTGCCGAGTTCCGGATTAATTTAGTTAACGCGCACGCTACGAATCCTCATGGTTCAACTATGCACAAGTGAAATCTCCCACCGGCACTTCATTGCAAGTCAAGATCCAGTGCCTATATGTATATATATATATATATATATATGGGTTACCGGTGAACGCTTCTCCAACGCGAGCAGTCGGTATTTCTCAATCAAGAAACTCGCTACGAGACGCTGCCTGCGTCAACGTCTCTCGCGGGTGAGGGCGCGTTCTCCTTCTTTGCGAGCTGGTACAGTGTTCCTCTAAGAAAGAGCGTTTGATTGTGCTTGTGGTTCGGTTAGGAAAGGACGCTAATTTCTGCAGCCCATGTAGGGAGCACGGCTAAGCGTCCGTGGGGGTGGGGGAAAGGGAGTGAAAGAGATAGAGAGGAGAGAAAGGCCGTAATGGAGGGCTCCGGAAATTCAGACCACCTGGGGTTCTTTAACGTGCACTGACAACGCACACTACACGGGCCTCTGGCATTTTCGCCTCCATCGAAAATGCGACCGCCGCGGCCGGCATCGAACCCGTGTATTTTGGGTGGCAGCCGAGTACCGTAACCACTACACCACCGTGGCGGACAAGCGTTTCCATAGCCAACGCGTGCCTTTCGCTCTCTCTCTCTCACAAGACAGCAGAGGCACACGCCGGGAGAGAGAGAGGCACACACCGGGAAGCACGCGCCGAGGGCGAGCGCGTGCCTCCCGGCACACGGGTGGTTACTACATACATACACACAGGTGACGAACGACCCACGCCTTAAGGAGCTTCACCCCTTAAAAAAAGGCCGTGGCAGCAGCGTGTTCAGGGCACGCCTTAAGAGCAGAGGACTGGTAGGATTGCCAAGGCGACAGAAAATCCTGCTACGGCCGTTTGTCAGCTCCGAACACGCGCCCGCAATCGCATTGATGTCCGTGTTACCGCTGTTTGTCTCCAGTTCACTTTTTTCAATTATTTCACGCGCACTGCCCTTGAATCACTCCGCGAGCGCGATTTCTTGTGCACCCGATCCCTGTGTTGTCAAGGCAAGCTTCCTGTGCAGCGCGCTGCCCGCGATCCCACAAACTAGGCCTAAGGAGCGCTACCTTTTCGGTGCTGGCTGTAGGTAGCGTCACGGGCGGCTGGGGTTCATGGCGGCCGCGTTTAAAATGCGGACGAATCACTTCTACAACGGAAGCGAAGTCCTGGATGGCAGGTGCACCACTCTAATGGCGGTTTGCGGTCGCTACATTGCGCACGCGTCAGAGAAAACTATGGATAGCGCGTGTAGCAATCGGTTCCCGTTTCTGCGCAGTCCGGTTCCACGGGAAGTCCGCATAAACGGCGACGTCGTGATAGCGCATTTTTCTTTTCTTTTTCATTTTTACACAGCGCGGCCGCGGACTTAAATCTTTGAAATATCCAGATTTTTTTTTTTTTTCTAAGCGGGTGAAAGCAGCCCGGTCGCGCGCTTCGAATGTCTAACACGCGCCGCTACCAGCTCGGCAGTTATTACGCATGTTTTGACCTTGAAAAATGTTGTTTTGGTTATACTGCGGTTATTCGCGATTCCGGCAACTTGCGCTATAAGTGGTCTATGCTGTAGTAGCCAACACGACAGGGACAGAGCGCTTGCCACTTGCCATCGAAAAGGTGCAAAGGCACGCTGCTTGAAAACCATTAACACTCTTCCTGAGGATTACTGTGACAACCGAAAGGCGTGGATGAGGGGCGAAATTCTAGCAACTTCGATCCAAAAATTGGATCAACAGTTCTCTGCCAAGAACCGCAAAGTGCTAATCGTGCTGGATAACTGCAGTGCACATAACAAACAGTGCCATCGGACTGAACAACACTGAAGTTGTTTTTTTGCCGCCGAATATGACAACAGCACTTCAACTCATGGACCAGGGCATAATCCAATACGCGAAAACCAAGTACTGTCGGTGCGTGTTGGAACGTATGCTCGTGTGCCATGGAGTCAGCAAACAATACGACGTGAGCCTCCTGAGCGCAGTTAGCATCTTGTGCATGTGTGGCAGAACACGCCTGCGCATGCCATCACTAATTGTTTCAGGCACAGTGGCTTTGTTGTGCCCAATGATGGTGCTGATGACAAGCAGGATTTCGGAAGTGTTCTGCCTGATGAAGTGACACTCGATTACATTAGCACTGATGATGGCGTTACCACTGCTGGCTCTGACTGATAAGCAAATCGTCAAGGAGGTCATGCATGGTGACGAATCCAAGAACGAAGCGGAGCCTTAAGAGGAGCAGCCACACTGTGAGCCACGCAGGCCCCCTCGCAGCATGAAGGAAGCCACGGAGGCCCTTGTCGGCCTTGAAGAATTTTGTTTTGGCACTGCAGACAGTATGTGAGCTGCCAAGTACCTTGAAGGGCTCAGAAAAATTGTGCCCGCGCAGATTCTGCTCGAAAACAGACAAGCACCCGCGATTACTTTGTGCAGTAAACGTATGTTGAAAAAACTTGTGCGCTTATTTTGACCATTCGATAATTCGGACATTCAGTGAATTCGGACATTTTTTCTGGTCCCTAGAAATCTGAATTAACAAGATTTTACCATAATGGCTCAATTCTCAGCAGTTTCCTCTTTGTACTGTCTTATTCCACAACAACAAACATCTCGCAAAAGCAATTTTTTTCGTTTTCCCAGCAGATTTCATTATTGCATGGCTCAACTGTATGACCAGCTTTGAAAGTATTCTAAAAGTACTGAATCCAGAGCTACAATGTAAAAAGTTGGGACCACCTTGGAGGGCCATACATGGGTGGTCCCCTTGATGGGGGCTGATTGCCACGTGGCCTTCCAGCCGGTGCAGAAGCAGGGGCAGGTGACCTGGATCTGGAACGGCTGCACCATCAAGCAAGGCAAATAAATGTCCAATTAGACAAGCTTTTTCTTTTTCAAGCACAGAAAACAATGGCAAAGAAAGCTAGGCAATTGTGCAATCTAACGAGGTGCTATCACAAGCACAGAAAGTACAGCAAACATACTGGAATTGCCACCAAAATTAGTAATATGCTTGAACTATCGAATTAACAGGAAAGCCCTTCAGCCCGTGCAGAAGCTGGAAGCTATACAGTGACTCGACGAAAACTGCAGAATTGACTTGAACTGTGAGAGTTCCTTGAAGATGCAGGGGGCCCTCTTGGCCGTTTGAGCCATAATGTGATAAGCAGTCTTGACTTTTGGCAGCATGATAATACATGTATAACAGTCTACGCTCACGACAGTGGACCTGCATACAACGGACCATAAGTCAAGCTAAGTTTGGTCTCTCTATTTTATCAATGCAACAAAATTCACATTTCTAGGCGTGAGATAGCTGAAACAGAATCTGCATTTTGCATGGTCCAAGTGTGCATGCGCTGCATCTGGCGCAAAAGACCTGCACAGTGTCATGGCAGACGACACAACGGTGTGCAATGCGAAACGGTGTATCCATTACTTAACGTAATTACACTCGGCGTCAGCTATGCCGGTACGCCACCCTCAGACACATTTTTGGTAGCATGAAGTTCTCCCACATCATCGTACAATGCAGCCAGGATAACGCTGCCTATTTGACAACACGGCCTTAGTGTCAAACGTGCGCCATACACATGAGAGCACGTATTTCAGTAAAACCATTGCTCGGCGCTCCCATAGTTTGCATAACGACCACAGGGATAAGCAAAAGCAGAGGTCTGACAATATGCAAGATCACTTAGAATGGCCCAGTAAAGAAAACTTACCCGGCTAGGCAGAGCGTACCAGCACGTTACCTGTTGTACTCCTCTGACTGCGTGACTATAGCAGCACCTTTCAGTGATGGAGGACAAATACTTCAGATAATTCTTTGAGTTGATGTGGGATTCAACTCATCAAGCATTAGATTGCGCTCATACACGTCATCCCTGAATTATTCATTGTTCTAAGAGAACACCTCAATTCCCTTCTTGCGATGAATTCCTTCAGCTGTTTCTCACTGAGTGTTTTCTTGATCCTGGTCTCATTGTATATCCGTTCGTGACGACGGCCAGGTATGCAGGTGCTCCGTGGCTTGAACAAACCCTACTGGCAGAAACCCTACAGGGACTGAGCTCTAGCTATCTCGTATGTTTAATTGGAGGGAAACTTTCCCAGAGTTGTAAAAGACACGACATGTCTGTTCACTTTCAGTGCATTAAGACTGCTTTATTTTCGAACGAAGAAACAGAAAAGGGATGTAGTAAACAACAACAAATAACACTAATACAAACAGTCAGCAAAAGGTATCCTCGCGTCACTTGTGCAGACAGCATGACCTTGGCCACAGCCATGCAAACTTGTTTTTTAGGGACTTTACTTGCTACTGGGCCTGTGGTACCGCAGGCCCAAAGGCTATGTCCTACAGATGTCGATTCCTGGCGCTTTCATGCTGCGTTCCCCCACTCCGCTTGGGCCATTACAGTGCACCAAGAAGACTCCTTTATTTTGTCGGCAGGCCTGCGGGCTCTGTCGGTTGTAGGTGCCATATGCTTTGATGTGAAATTCCTCTACTTTATGCATACCATCTCAAACAAACCAGATTCCACACCTCAACTGAATGTCCATATGAGAAGCAAGTGGTGCTTGCGTGTCATAGTGCCTTTCACATCCGGATGGCATTTTGCCTCGTTTCTAAACACCCAAGGCTTTCTCATGGGCAGCTCTTCTTTTCACTATTGATGTTCACAAAGCTAGCGAGGCCTCCCAGAAGTGGGTACAGCGTTTAAAATTGAAAATAAGCACTACGCTCACTATGCGTGTCGCTGCCTGACCGTGTTGTGCCACAGAGAAATGCTGCGGGAGCAGACGACAGATTCGGTGCGACACCGTACATCTTGCTTTATGCCCGTGTCCATGAGAGGATGCCACACAGACATGCAAAAGGCGGATAGAGAGCAGTTTTCTGAGCAGTGAAATCTTCATTTTGGAACAGTTCACAACATTTCGTATGTCGTCTTAGCAGCTTAAAGGTGTACTGACGCTAATTCTTGACAGTCTTGCATTATTATTGTAAATCAAAGCTCTGGGATGCAGAACCCCAAAAATGAGCGACGCAATAAGTACATTTTTAATAGGACTCCCTTAAAAGCCCACTTTCAGTTTAACACAGTTGGACCAATGTCTAGGTCACTTGGGAACAGCAATTCGTGACAGCGTTGCTGCAACTCTGTCGGCTGTGGTCAGTTACATGTGGGGCACACAAACGGCGATGATTTCGTAGCCGTCCAGTGACTCTGACAATGATATTGATAATTTTTGAGAGACTCTGTTCACACGTCACTGTAGTGTCCATTGCGCTGATGCTGGCATGCAGATGCTGGGTGACGAAAACTTTATTATCAAACTAAGATACTTTGTACATTTTTCCTAGCTTTGGTGTATGGAGAGCGTTAAGAATGCATGGCTAGAAAAATAAAAATGCATCTTTTGCTCCGCTGCAAAATCGCGTCAGTACTCCCTTAAGGTGGTGGTTCCAATGTTGCCATCTTGAAACTGTTTAAAATTTTGCCACTAAGCAACAATACTTGGTCAGGGCAGTGAAGAAAAAATAATTTGGAAGGAGGCAGATGTCAGCGCAACACGGAGTGAGCAGGAGACGCACACATGCAAACCGTCAAGTTAGCTCTGGACAGCACAATGAACAGGACACAAAAACAGGGGGGGGGAACTACAATGCTGTGGACCTTCCGCTTTATCCCCACCCCCTACAGTCACCAAGAAATTACTGATGTTAGCCCCACGGTAGGTGGGGCAACGGCTGCTTCTGGCCATTTCATCATCATTATCAGCGTATTATAAGTCCACTGCAGGACGTAAGCCTCTACCGTCAATTTCAAATCTACCCTTTCTTAAGTGAGCTGGTTCCACTTTACGCCCCCGAACTTCCTAATTTCATCACTTTATCTAACCTTTTGTCTGCCAGTGCTGCATTATTCTTCTCTTGGCATCCATTCAGTCGTTCTTACTGTCCATCTGTTATCTGTCCTTGTCACGGAATGACATTGCTTCAAGGCGGACTATAGCTGTAGGTTCAAGGTATCCCCGCACATGCGATGTTAGAAGTGCTTCAACTGCTCCGAAGACGACAGAAGCTATCGGCCCTTTTCGAAGGAAACAAGGAGGAGATCGCTTTTCGAGCTGGAAAACTCCGACTTGGTGCTTTCCCATGAGAGCCCCCGGGGTTATTCTTGAAATACCGAGATGCGGTGCTGCGGGTCAGCAATGCAGGTGCAGACAGGGGGCACCATTTTGCGGGCACTGGACATGCGCAGGCAGTACGCTATTGCGTTGTCAGCGGCCCCTCAGCGCCGCATATCTTTGTTATGACCTGCAGCGAAGCAGGGACTCCCGCATCTCGGACACTGACCTGTCAATCAGGCAAGATGAAGGAAGACGCCAACTTGGCGACCACGAGAAAGGGTTTGGCCATCGCTCTCTCCAATGCATTAATTGCTAGAGGGATATTTTTGGGCGGAGCAAGAAATGCAATGCTGGAGCAATTGTCTCTACAAACATGCCCTGATTCCGCAGACAGCGAATTGAGGGAAACATGAGTGTATATAAGCGTGGAGTATTGAAGGGAATGGGGTTCTAGTCGCTTGCCTGTCACGGCGTAGAAGCCGATCATCACGTATATCCCTTCTATAAGTTGTTAGCATGGCATTGTACCAGCGGGCCACCTAACCTTAGCCATTTCGTCTAGTTGAGGCGCGCGCTTACCGTCTGCAATGTAGGCATCAGGACTTCGGCTCGAGTTAGCTCAACCTGCTCGAGTTGGCCATCAAGCACTAGCTCCCCGGAAACATCAGCGCCGCAACTCCGTCGACTTTGAAGCTGTGCCAGAACTACCAGACTGTCGTGGACCCTTCTATGCTGCCGGTCATCACCACATATGCCATCCCATGTGTGTACTCCTGAACTCTGCCTGAACTTTCACAACTTTTGTAGATTAGACCCCCATATTGTTCTCATTGCCATACTTACTGCTTGTTGTTTACTTTTCCTTAGTTTGTTATTTTTGCATGCTATCGTTTGTAAAGCTCTATCATCGCTGTAAATTGTTAGTTTGAGTGAAGTGTAGTTTTTGCCTTGTATTCTTCGTGCTACCCTAGTGATATAGATTAAATTTTGTTGTTTTGTTTTCGCAACCACGACTCCAATCCTTTCACTGTGTCTCTTGCGTACAGAACAACCGAAACTGCCATCGTTCTCATCACCGACTTCGCGCCGGTGACGCTTGAACGGTGGCCCTGTTACAGCCCTCCACATGACATGTCCTGCCCAGGTACACTTCTTTCAATTGCTATAATAATATCAGCTACACTTGTCTGTTCCCTGATCCACTCTGCTGGTTTTTTATCTCTTAGCATTACACCTATCACTTTTCTTTCCATTGCTCACTGCGTGCTCCTCATATTACATCTCCAGTTTTTTCGTTATCCTCCAGGTTTCTGCACCGTACATTACTACGGGGAGAATGCAGTGATTAAATACTTTTCGCTTTAGCGACAGCGACAAGATTCCAGTCATAATTTGGGAATGCCTCCTGAATGCACTCCAGCCCATCCTTATTCTACAGAGAATTTCCTTCGTGGCTCAATAAAGTGCACTTCTCTAGCCGGCCCATGCAAATGCACGGACTCCTCCTTTGATGTCTCTCTCCCCATCTTTGCATACTTTGACAAGCTTTAGAAATGATGCTGTGGCCCCTGTGATTGGCTGCAGCAGTGTGCCGTTGCTCTGGGCGTCCCATTCGGCGCTTACACATAGGGAGAAGTGTAATTCCACTACTGCCTTAACGCGCCAATAGATGATGGCTCAAGCACATGGATCGTGATGTGCTTGCCTGACAGGCACGGCCTGTACTGCCTGTGAGACGTAGTGCGAGTGCAGTCACAAATGAGCCGTTTTGGCATATTTTCACACAGAGGAACCATGGACACAGTCAAATTTTTTTCGACTCTTTCCTGCATCTACAAAGAAGTAAAGCATGTAGTTAAACACTTATGAATCGCTACGGCATGCAGCTTGAGTAGTCGTTTACTAGCTGATAGAGGTAATCAACACATTTAAGCCGCTGCAATAGGCCCGAGTGCACAATAGCCTTTTTCTTGTTGAAGAACTTGTAATATGTGACAACACTCATGTATACATATGCCTTTGTGGCAATTCTCAAAGTACTGGGCAGGCATTTTATAACAGCGAGGCTCACTGTGGTTTGAAAAATATACAGTTGACTGTGCTGGTTAGAAACTATGAGCGCTGCTTTGTTGCACTTGAAAACAAATTTTCTTTCTTCGCATTGCCAAGACATATATGTTCCTTGTAGGTGCGAGTAGTTTCACACACTTGTGTAATGCCCCTATTGAATCATTCACTGCATGATTAAAAATTGCATCGCTGTGTGTGATGTGTGATACACAGCACCATTCATCAACAAGCTACAGTGACCATCTCCCGCCCACGCCGATTCCTCAGCTCCATACACTTCATACATTATAGATGTTTGTAAACTCTCGGGTCCTTGCACCTTTTCTCTGCATTTGAAGGAGTCACGCTTTTTCTATTGTGTCTTTTGTTATGTGTCTCTGTTCATTGGTGTTTTGATATAGCCCTCACAAAAAAACGCCTTGTCATATTCTTGAGAATGTTGCTGTCATCAGATGCAACATATGTTCCATTTTTCAGTTTGCAAGAATCCCATTACACGAATGCATGAATGCTTCAGATCACAATTTAAAAGTGAAGTTTTTTGTCAAGAGTGCCATCTTTCAAATACAGAAATACAACTTGCGCCGCTACTTTCGCCGCAAGTTGGGCAAGGGGCAAGCAAGGGAAGAGCGTTGCGGTCGCGCCACTCAAAAGCTTCTAGTACACTCTAGCACTGCCTCCAGGATGGGCCCACTGTGACGACAGCAGCAGGACATGCCGACAAGCCCAGCCCCAAGAAGAAGAAGATGAAGAAGAAGAACGAATGAACGAACAAACAAACGAGCGAGCGAATGAGCGACCCACAAATGCATACACACTATCTGACTGCACTGCCTCCAGGATCAGCCCACCGTGACTACAGCAGCAGCACATGCTGATAAGCCCGCCCGCGGCCTGATGAAACTGCCGTACATTACTGCGTTTAGCTGCGTGCAACAGCAGGGCACACCAATATATGCCTACCTTCCTCTGACCTATTGCAGACTGCACTTGCCACCACCGCTTTTTAGGGGCGAAGCTCCTTAAGGCGTGGTTCGTGCGTCCCCGATGTATGTAGTAGGTAGCCACCTCTCGTTTAGTTCTTGGAATGTCCGCTAGATGGCGGTACCTGTATATGAGCGCTGGAGGTGCCGCTGATCTCCGGTTAGCTGCTGCGCGGGGCTGCGCCGGGAGCGCTCCTCTCATTCTCCTGATCGTTGCCGTACACGTCGGATCGCGCTTCATGGACCATGGACGAAGAGAAAAAATTCCGAACGTTGTGTCCGAAGCGCGGAATCGAACCAGGGACCCCTCGCTTCCAAACGCGCGGCGCTAGCCACTACGCCACGAAGCACACATGGACACATGCACCACGATGACAGTAAACACCCAATAATAACGAAAGACTGCGCGTTTTTAACGCGTTTGTGCTAGCGCGTTACGACCCGTGTAAGAAGCTGGTGTAAGACGCTGAGGCCTCTCCGCCTTTTACTCTCTCAGCAGTCATGTGATGGCATCGGCAAACGCGGTGCGCGTTCCGGCCTGTGTAAGGGGCTGCGTGAGAAGTCTTTACGCGATGATCGACTGGGCGAATTGCACGGAAGATTCACAGTTTACCGATGATTCCCTCCGGAGCTTCGCCCACTCATCATCATTCACCCCGTGGATATGCTTTTTTTTTTTTCTTTTTCCTCGCAGCAGCTAGATGGCCTTTGAAATCACATCGTGCCAATCTATGAGGCCACACTAAGTGCCCCATTAGACGGCCAGAAGTAGGGATATGAGGGACAAATGCGATGGTGCACCGTTGTTTATGTGCGGTGGCGAGAAATGATTACTGCACAAACTTTTCTCGTTATGCTCATTATGGCCTCCTCCCAAAAGCTACCAAACAGTGATGTGGCTGGGTGTGGCCTCAGAGAGTGCATCGGCAACACAGCAACCTGGGGAACCACAATGCAGCCAAGCCAAGTGAGCTCGGTCGTCTGCTGCGTGCTGCTCATTCATGGCCAATGTATTTTCACTGTTGACTGTTCGATAACATTGCCATTTCTACAGTTTCGCAGTAACATGGATGAGCTCGCACTGAATGGAAGTGCAAGACAATCGCGTTGTGACAGAATGTGGCCTGTTGTGCCTGCTGCCAATTAGCATGGTACTGACGAGTCAACCTTTTTATTTATTTAATAAAACTATGTCGGATGCATGGCACTGCAGGCTACAGTGCCACCGTCTTACTTGCACATTAAAATTTTCGCACACAAATGGCAAATACTGCAGTTAAGGGCAATAATGGTTAAACAAAATAATGAATATAACGAAGTAATTCCATGTCCCCATTCAACTTCGTTAGAATGAGGTTCTAGTGTATATTAATGCCCATGCAGCCACACATTCCAAGGATGTGTGCCTTTGTTAATAGGAGATGAACCAGAAAAAGTTTCGGGTGGGGTTTCAGCGTGGTTAGCCCATGCTTGCCTACGCGCCACTGGCCCGGCCGAAACTTTGTGCAATGCGATGAAGTTGGTCCCTTCCGTGTTCCCCACTTGAGAATACATGGCTAGGTTTGCCAAAGAGATGCCTGTGATATTCTCAAGCCACTGTATTTTGCCATATAATCACATAAGTACAAAATCTTGCACAAATCGGCACTGAACTTTTGCTCCATTGTTGCCTTCGGCGAACAAAACCGCCGATGCACCAGTGGCGCAAGGTAAGCTACCGTGTTGCTAACATGGATGGGGCTCAACAAGGTCACTTTGGGGCTCCACAAGGTCACTTTTACATAGCACAGATAGCACGGTCCGACATGTCCAGCGCATTGACGCGATGTCTGGCAAACATGATTGTTTTTCTGAAAGCGACAGTTTGAGGGATCGCGAAGTCCACCGGCAGTAATTAGTTTCTATTCTTCACACGGTGACCCCAAACAGAAATTCTCGACATACTACAATCGATACCAGATATATTAGGGTGTCACAAAATGAGCACATTCGACGAGACCGCGCTTCTCCGCCCGCCTGCCCGCGCCTGGAGCTCACTGCGGGAAGGCCACAGGGACACGTCATCCATGTTTCTCCCGGAAACCCCTGGACCGGTTCCTTCTGATCGCCAGTGTGCAAAGACGGGGAGAGGGGTCAGGGTGAGCTGACGTGAGACCAGCAGAGTTCGTTGAGCAGCGGCGGCGGCTGGTCAGTCCAGCGGGGCTGCCGGCCCACAGTGGTCGGCAAGCCAGCAGATCGTACCCAGGCCCGCGGCTTGAGTTCGTGACGCCTCCAAGCGAGAAGGCATGCAGCCGGAGCTCCTGCTCATCTTCGGCCATGGCGTACATTGACGGAGTGGCAGCTCGATGCCACGGGTCGGACCTCCCGCAAGCGACCACCGCAGCTAAGCCTTTACGCCCAGCGACTCTCATTTCTCTCATTTGGACTCTCTGTACCCAATTGTGCCCCAATCCCTTGTTAGATTAACTATTGCCTGTTTATGCTTGCATTAATATGCCCACATGGTGTTCAAGTATGCAATGTCACGAGTATTTTTCCTGCCAATTGATTATTTGTTGTTGTAATGTGGGGTTTGTCCCAAAACCAGCTCTGATTATGAGAGACGCCGTAGTGGAGGGCTCTGGAAATTTTGACCACCTGGGGTTCTTTAACGTGCACTGACATCGCACATCACACGGGCCTCAACATTTCGCCTCCATCGAAATGCAGCCGCCGCAGCCGGGATTCGATCCTGCGACCCTCGGATCAGCAGAGGAGAACCATAGCCACTAGACCACCGTGGCGGGGCTGCCAATTGATTATTCTTGGTTATTTCTTGTTATTGTGGCCAGCATGGGATTCTTTGTTGTCGTGTTATGTCTCTCGGATAAGTTTACCTGGCGTGCGTGTTGCAATGTCTCGTGTGTTTTCGCTATATTAAATTCCAGCAGTTCTTGTTGTTAGCCCCAGTGCCTCACGTCCCTTGTACCTGGCTCGTGTGTGAAGCCCTGCCATGGTGTTCTAGTGGCTATGGTATTCGGATGCTGATCCGAAGGTCGCGGGATCAAATCCCGGCCGCGGCAGCTGCATTTTGATGGAGGCGAAATGTTGAGGCCCATGAGCAGTGCAATGTCAGTGCACGTTAAAGAAACCCAGGTGGTCGAAATTTCCACAGCCCTCTACTACGGCGTCTCTCATAATCTGAGCTGGTTTTGGGACGTTAAACCCCACAAACCATCAATGGCGTGCAATCAGGTGTGGGCCCAATCGCTGGTCAGCTGGTCGAACCCATCATAATGCATGCGGGGTGGGTTGTTGTCGCCTCAACCCCTCCTAAACGGAGAGTGCCCCCTAATCCTTGACACAGACTCTGATATATTGAATTAGTGGATATATCGGAACAGTTTAAAATCCCCTTGAAAATCCCATGCAAGAGTGTAGGACAGGTGTCCATGTATATTGAACTTTCGCGCACAGATGCATTCGGTATTTCAAACATCTGGCTGCGCCGAAGCCCTGAGAATGCATTTCCCAAACAAGTAATGGTCAACTTTTGGCCGCGTCCTAAGGCGTTGTGAATCTCTTCTTGTGTGTGCATGTGACACGAAAAAGCACTTTCCTCTTCCTCTTTTTTAAAATAGGCAGCAACGATGTTTTTCAAACTGGTCGAATACGAAAGGTACCCAATGAGGCAAACACCAGGAATCTTGCACAGGTCGCCTTGACGTGATATGCGGGGTCTCACAATTCTCCACACACGTTCACCTTGTGCTACTTAAGGTTGTTCACGATGGTACCATCCTGGTTCGGCTGTTATGCAGGGAACATTCCACTAAGTGCAGCAGCAGCAGCTGCATGAAGCTGAAAAGAATGATAATGTCATGCAGTTCCTATTCCCTACAGTCGGTCGTCTCGAGAGTTCTCGCGGGTGATTCGTGGAAATGGACGCCCCTTACATTTATGAGCCTTTGAAATTATCTAAACAAGATCACTTATGTCAAAAGCCCGGTATATTGGTGCCCTTGCACGCGAACTCGGCCAGCTCTGTCGTCTGCTGCAGTTCCAGCCAACTTGTGGCACGCAGCCCAAAAGCACAGCATTCGAGATCCATTTCCAGCCGCGCTCAGCATTTCACACCTCGAAGGTCACGCTTCTGCTAGCTGTTTTAGATGCGAAGCAGCTCTTTGACTAGCCTGTGTAACGCTGTCCCTCCGAGCCACAATCATCATCATCATCATCCGCACAAGCGCGAGGCAACGCGCTTCCCTCGGCGCAGGTGTTGGAGCGGTGCCAAGTAGGTCACGCCGCAGCTGGGCGTTGATGTCACGCTCCCCTCGCATGCTTCCCTCACAGGTGCGCGCGTACGTCACTCTCTCCCTCACCCGCCGGAGCGCCCGCAGCTGCCGGCTCCAACGCCCGCTCGCCTCCCGTGTCTGCGTTTCAAACAAACGTTTACACCAGTAAACGCTACACCGAGTTTCGCTTCAAACTTCTTCCAGCACCCGCGTTAGCGCCGTTAGAGTGTACTAGAAGCTTTTGAGTGGCGCGACCGCGGCGCTCTTCCCTTGCTTGCCCCTTGCCCAACTTTCGGCGAAAGTAGCGGCGGCGCTGCCATCGCCCAATCTACCCAGGTTTGCTCGGCGGCATGGTAGCCTCTGTAGTCGGCATCTCTGTTCTGGTCGTGAAATGGCAAAAAAACAACATTTAAACCATTGTTACGCGCCAGGTTGCACAACTGGATATCCGTGTGTGCAACAAAGTCGCAAGTTATCCCTTTTTAAGGCCCTGAAAGACGTGAAATCTTGTGATTTCGGTGGTCTTCTGTACCCTTCTCCGAAACTTTTTGTCTTTATTAGTGAACTTGAAGACATTTTCACTGGTTGCTTTAGTAAGAGTGACTTACACAAAGATAGCATCTTGGATGTCCTGGCAGTGATCAACAGGAGAAGCATTGGGGGTGCTGGTTGCAAGTCATTAACTGCTAAGTTGATCAGCTTTTACGTGGTCAGGCGTATGCATTCATTAACTGCTAAGTTGATCAGCTTTTACGTGGTCAGGCGTATGCATTTCTATATAAAGGGTCTTAACAAGTGGCGGGATGAGAAACGAAGAAGCACACAGCAGCAGCTGAAATTTAGGCTATAAATTGCTGCCTTGGCATAAAAAAGATGTCAGCTTTCTTGCATATGTTATTGCATTCTTAATTTTTTTAAAGGGGCACCAAGAAGAGAGATGATTTTGCGAGAAGAGGTTTGTAAGCAAGAAAACGTGCCAATTCTGACGCGAAATCTGAAAATAAAATTTGATCTTGAATCTTTTTGTATCAATAAACCTGTGATGGTTAATTTAGCAGCTTCAGGGCTCTCAGAGCACAATTACTCGAACTAAGCCGATTCATTGTGCCGCTTTAGAGTCGGTTTAAACGATTTTGCAACGATAATAACATCTTTTTTTATTTAAATGCACTTTAGGAAGACAACCTAAGCTCTGCCATTCTGTTTTGTTTTATGTTATATTGTGTATCCTGGCTCTATAATTTTATGCTTTTTATAATTTGGTTGGAAATGTATTGTTTGTATAAGTATGCGAACCTTCTATTTTTACGTTATCAACTGTGAATACGACTTTGCTTTGCAGTGATGTTACTTATTTAAACTCTCGAAACCTTGCACTGCTATGTTTCACTGAAGGCGTTTTTCTGCAGTATTACGTATGTGCATTTTCGTGGGTCCTACAACAATAAACGCATTCCCATATATTAAAATGAAAGGGAGCTTTGGAAAAACTCTGCTGTTCTTCAGACAGTGACAATGTCACTAAAGCGTGCTTTTGTTGTGAGTGAATGCAACCACAAGCAACGCGCCCTTTATTTGATTTCAACATTGGTGTTTTACGTGGAACGGGCGAGGAGTTCTTCGTCTTATGTGCAACACATTCCTTTTTTTTTTCGGGGGGGAGGCGGGGATGAGGGAGGCTTCCGATGTGTACTGGCTAGCTGGTTTCTCGTGTAAGTGTACACTGTAAAAAAAAAAAAAAAAAAAGGGGGGGGGGGGGCGTGCTCGTTATGCGGTACGATGTGCTACGCTACTTCAAGCTGCAGTACAGTCGGCGGCAACTTCAATAACAATTATGTCAAATAATATTTATTTGAATTAAAATTTTTGAAAAGGGGGGTATAACAATGAATGAAAAAGATCATCCTGGGCAGGACGGAGAGGTACCAACGCGTATGCGGAACGCCTGCCAGCCATCCGCCCGGGAAGATTGGTCGACGCCAGCGTCACCGCATCATTGCACGCTGAAACGGCCACGCACAGGCAGGCGCTGGTGCCACTCAGAAGTTTTAGTACACTCTAGCGCCGTTCAACCCGTGATGCCACCCGTGCGCAACGCTGCTGCTTCGCATTCCATCAGGGTTCCCTTCGGGGAGATGGTCCAAGTTTTTTTTTTTTTGCACGCCATTTTTTTGCGTGCTGCACTAAAACCGTGGTCATGAAGTTACAAGTCCCGCTGCCATCGCAACAGCTTCAGTGGCGAGTTGGGCAAGTCCATTGAAAACCCGTTCTTTTGTTGTTTGCATAGTCGTGTGCAGTGTGGACGTGTGGATCGCAGCTCACAGCGGGCTGTGTTTATGGCTTGCAAACTTCATTCTTGATGGGCAGGCACCATTCTTGTATGGTGTGATCGTTTGCTGTGAACTGCCAGTTTGTCTGTACCATGCGGTGTTCTTGGATTGCAAACTTCATTCTTGGTGGCACCGTTCTTGTGCGGTGTGATCGTTTGCTATGAACTGCCAGTTTCACGGAGAAAGAAGTATTTGAGGAGAGCAAACTGCTATGCCACAGCAGCGTGCGGTGGCAGCCCGTTAATGAATTGCTTGGGTGAGGAGAAAGTTCAGTTTTCTCCGCATCATGACAGACGACGCTTCCGGTGTGTTGCCATCATTTACATCTCTTTCTATGGGTGCAATGCATAATAACCGCATTACCGTCCATACGTTGCAAATTTTCTGTTTTCAGTCTGTAGCACCAATAAATAGGGACGGTGGACATTTTAGCTGCAGTTAGTAATAAATGCAAACTTAATAACGTGGCGTGCAGTGCCTGGAACGAGCTGCTTGCAGTCACTCCAGAGCAGACGAAGCATGCCAAAGGAAGTTATTGCTGGTGTATTGTGAGCACACATGGGTAAATGGCCTTGCAAAGAAGAGGCGTGAAAGCTGCTGCGTATTCTTTGCGATCTGCTGACTTGAACTCTTACAGGCTTCCGAAGCGTGCTGTGTGGGTGGCTCCTCAGACTTTGTGCGCGCTTTTATGCTGCAGCAAAAGGGGTGCACTGTCCAGGATTTCCATCATGCCATTATAGGGATGGAAATGTGTTGTGCCAAACCTTAACATTGGTTCATCTTGCAAGACTAAGCTGATTAATTTCAAAATTCCCCGTGGCTCGGTGAAATTGGAGGTGTACGCTCGTGCATTACCAAGGAAAGACCAAGGGCTCATGCCCCATGACTATGTTAAAGTGAGCTTGGTGGTGACGGCTTCGACAAACAGAAATGGCCTGTCTTTCAACTAGACGCCGTGCCTTCAATATTTCCATGCTGTCTCAGCCAGGGATTTATACCTAACACTACTAACACCCTGTGTTGTATCCTCACATCCCCTGAAAAATTCTCCAGATAACCAACGACTTGGTATCCCCTCCAACTTCCAAAATTGGAAATTCTGGATAAACCCCTGGCTCACTACCTGTTCTCTATTCACACAAACACACAAAGAACAAACAAACAAAAAAAGGGGACGCAGCCCACTGGACCTGTTGTGAAGGAGAACGTGTTAAGACGGAGAGTTGGGTTGTTAAGACACGAATATGCTTGCTGCTTGCCATGATGTCCCTTCGCCAAGAGTCCAATGCCTTGAACAATTAGAAAGCAGACGACGTATGTGCAGTTGAAAGAAAAGAAACGACGCTGTACCGATAGTTCTAGAGCCAACCTAATCAACCGAGCTTGCATTATGAAAGAATTACACATTTCACGTTCCAGAAAAGCTACTGTGCAGGTAATTGTTGCCAATGTGACACTTTCTTTTCGCAAGTCTATCAGACAATTTGCAGCCACCAAAGATGCACAAGCAATGCACCCATTACGGTGAACTGGCGCTGGTTGGCCTTGAAACGTTGTGAAGCGGCAAGCTTTGGCAGAGAGCGTGAAGCGCGCGTTTCTCCTTCTCCGCGAGCTGTATCAAATGACAGAGGTCGCATCACTGCTGTGTCCTACGAGCAAGCGCTGTTTCTCCTGCTCAAGAACTCTTGCTCCGTGGCCAATTTGTCTGCAATGGGCGGTGTTCTTAAATTGCGAACTTCATTCTTGGTGGCACCATTCTTGTGTGGTGTGATCGTTAGCTGTGAACTCCTTTCTTTGCTGCATCTTGTTGACGGCAGACGACAAGAAACAGAAAAATTTAGACATGGCAACCAAAACCGATATCTGACATGTTGAAGGCAATGAAAAAAAAAAAGCATTGGTTGCAGAGTACTACAGAATCTTCACAGTACTTTGAGCACAATTCTACGACAAAAAAATCACAGCATATCCACGGGGTGAATGATGATGAGTGGGCGAAGCTCCTGAGGGGAAATCATCGAAGGTGGCGAGAAACGTCGAAAACATCGAAGGTGGCGAGAAACTCTTCCACCGAGACGAACGATCCCCTCTCCAAAGCGTCGTGCATCTCTTCGTACCGTTGCTTGAGTTTCTGACGATGTGCATTCTCGGCCTCGTCCTCGGTCGGAGGAAAGGGGACTACAATCCTAGTGATTTTCGTTATTAACTGATTTGGGGGCCAAATTAGTTCGTTAAATCGAGTTTTAAATGTACCTAACACTCGGGGAGTCAAGTTTATGCTGCAGTTCATAAACTAGAGGTAGCAGCCTGGACACACAACGCCATCTATTGAGCCATTCATAAACTAAACTAGAGGTTGTTGTTGTAATGTGGGGTTTAACGTCCCAAAACCAGCTCTGATTATCAGAGACTCCGTAGTGGAGGGCTCCGGAAATTTCGACCACCTGGGGTTCTTTAACGTGCACTGACATCGCACAGCACATGGGCCTCAACATTTCGCCTCCATCGAAATGCAGCCGCCGCGGCCGGGATTCGATCCCGCGACCCTCGGATCCTAAACTAGAGGTGGCTACATACGGAGGAGGGAACGACCCACACCCTAAGGAGCTTCGCCCCTAAAAGAGGTTGTTAAGGCGAAGGATGCCCAGTTGTGCCATTCCAGTGCTTGTCAAATGTGTGCTCCCATAAGCGATAATGTGGAAAAGGCCATCTACTCCTGGCTCCTTGAGACTCAGGCAAATTCCCATTGATGACATAATGCTTATGGAGAAGGCGAAGTTTGTGGTGGCCATGGAAGTGGAGGACTTCACCGGTGGCACCAGCTGGCACCAACGCTTTTACCGTATGACCCCCACAAGACACTCTCTCGTGAAATTGGTGCAATTAGCAACCACGACACAGAAAAGTGGTTGTGTGGAGAGTGGCCAAGCATTATCGGGGGTTTTCTGCCAGCCACTATAATGCCAACGAAACGGAACTGTTCTGGCAAACGTTGCCATACAAAACAGATTTAAAAGGAAGCACGTGCCAGTAAGACTACGCAGCGGACAATGTCGCAGGGTGCCCTGATGACGATTTCCAACAGTTGTCGGCGTTCCCGGGTGCCATCACAGATGGCCCAACAGCAATCGACTTCATCAGTGCTGATGACGACGCCCAAGCAGTTTCAGAGTGCACTGAAGCCGAGATCGTGGCAGGCGTGGCCGCTACCGCGGTAGCGGCATAGCACTGATGAAGACCGTGTTGTCGACAAAGAAAAGAAGGAAAAACAAAAAAAATAACCATGCGCCGCTGTGGAGCTTGCGTCAGCTTTCAGGCTAATTCACCGCTGCTGTGGCGAAATGGAAGGCACTGGACTCGGTTACTTGGTCGTCAGACCGTCTTCAGTGCTGCTGAAATGCTCAATGATGGCACAGAAAAAAAAACAGCAAGCCAAGCTCATGGACTAATTTATTCGAAAATAATGTTCAGTTGTTGTTATATTATTCTGCTGCAGATTGTGAGCAAATCAGTAAGTTCTTGCACGTAACAATGTTGGGGAACCAGTCTGATGCCTGCATTGCTTAAAAATAAGCCTTAACTCTTTCGTTACCGCATGAAAATGGCCATTTCAAGTCTGAGGAAAAAAAATTTTTGCTAGTACAAATAATGCTCTAGATTACATTGCAGCACACCAAATTGTGCGTAATGAAATGCTCTTTATAAGTAACATAAGTTTCAAAACAAAAGAAAATATTACACAACTTATAAAAATATTACCTCCACTTTTTTTGTAGGAATTTGAGAAAAAATTACAAAGAAAACACCAATATCTACAAAAATATTACGAACAAAGAAAATTCAAAATATACATTTCGAAGGTAAATGACCCAGGAATACTTTAAAAGAAAAATAAACAACCCGCATAAACCAGTTTTTCGCACAGATAAAAAATACTGCAGACTGGAAACTGCTTCACCGCTCGTGCCATGCAGTGAAGCAGTTTCTGGATTTTGTGAAGCACAGGTGCACACCATGACTTTCACAAAGAATGTTTCTTTTTTTCAACTTTGCGTTCCTCGTAGCACTTGCGGTAGTTTTTTCTTTTCGGCATGGTTTTGGTGAATGTGCGGGACGAGCACAATGCCCATATAAATGAGCAGTCCAATGAACTTCACCAGTTCCTCCGGAGTCAGCTGTTTCCACGAGCCGTCTCTATCAGCATAGGTCGGAAGCTCGAAGATATGCATCCAAGCATATTTGTTTGTATTTTCACAGATGGTTCTGATCACCTCCGCAGTGAAGAACAGAAAAAAAAAAAAAATCGCGCGCCGTCGTGAAACTCTTTGCGCTACTCCGGTGTGCCGGTCCGAGGTGCGCGCCGGGCAGCCTTCTTAGTGAGAATTGAAGCTTTTTGGCTGCCGGGGGCAGCACATCCTGTCCACGCGCTGTGCGTACCCTGCAAATAACCAGGATATCTCAAAGGTCGTGCAGCGAGATCGGTGGATAAGCGCTCCTGACGGACAAGACCGCCCAAGGCCGAAAATGAAACTTGCCGGTGAACAGCTGAGGATGACCTGGGCTGGCTTGATGCATCATTGCTGTCAGAGCTTGAAGATGAGCAGGTGTCATCTTCGGACTCATAGCTCGACTCATCTTCACTAAATTCATGTGTGGGTTCAGCATACCTTCGAGCAGAACTTTCTTCCCGTGACGCAGTGCCACGGGACAGTGCCGCCATGGGAGCGGTGGAGAGATTGCCGAGCGAGCCGACGCTAATGCCGGATGCGCCCCTCTTGCGTAGATAAAGAGAAGCGAAACCGAAACTGCTGCAAGCTCGCTAAAAAGGTAAGATCAACAAGTTAGACACACGACGGACCTTCAGAAACGAGCTGTATTTGAATAAAATTGTCCAAACTCTGAACCAAAGCTCGCTGGTGAATAGCCGGTGTCATTTCCACAAAATCATCGCGGCCAAACATTACTGCCTTGAAAAACTGACGACAAAATTTGATAATGGACTCCTTAGGAATCGTTCGATAACAAAATGTTGATAATAAGGGAGCACAAACTCAAGCAGCATGCTTTTTTCTCAAGTGTGGGAGCCACGCCCCCCTTTTCCAGTAACACACGCACATTAGCTCGTGAAAAACTCCATCGAAAATCGTGATGTCGTCAGAGCGGGAAAATTTGAACGGATTGTAGAAGAGCAGTCCCTGAACTAAACGAAAGATGCCGCTGTATGCATGGGAAACATTTTTAACACGTCGAAATTGGCAGTTTTAATCGTCAATCATCAATGATCAACTTAAAAAGCCGTGGTAACGAAAGAGCTAAATAGCCATATTTTCTATTTTGAATTATCGATATATCGAACTATTTTGCAATCCCTTTTGAGTTTAATATATCCGGGATGAGCTGTATGTGTGATTGCATAGGAAATAAAGTTTGTACTTCATGCATTCGACTAATTTCTGCTGATGGTGCCTCTTTTCCAGCCAATCAGCCGATGCCTTCAGTAGAAATAAGGTGGCACTTGCCTCAGCTGATGTGTAGTCAGTTTTCAGCAAGTACGCTGCATGGTATAAATACTAAAGCATAAAGGAAAAAAACGGTATAAATACGAAGCATGAAAGAAAAAAACATATCCAAAGAAATAAGCATTTCTCTTCCGTCTTCCTGCACTCCTCGCATGTGCTAGCACACAGAAGTGCGCATACCATCAGAGACATACGAAAAATATAGGAACAGCAGTGCCATGCATTTATTATTCGTACCAGCAAGTATGTTTATGAACATCAAAGACCTAGCTGAAACATATTGGTTTCATCAAAATCACACCCTGAAATGTCCGACAGAGTGAAACGCACCTGCAACTTACTGACTTCCCAAACAGCACAAGCACAAGATAACCCCGCATAAATGCTAAAAAGACGAGGACAGGCACCACCATAGCAAGATGAACGTGAAGGCTTGCCACTATGTGTGCATACCGTATTTGCACGAATATAACGCGAATTTTTTTCCAATAATTTGCGAGTTAGAAAGGCGCCTCACGTTATATTCGGGTTCGTCACAAAAATATGCCCCCCTCCCCCTTTTTTTTCCCCCTTTAAAAATATTCGTCTTTGAAACACGCGTCGCATGTTCCTTGAACTTGGCGGGTTCGTCGCACCATGCGGCACATTTTATTCTGACTTGCGCTTGCAGTGAACGGGCATGGGGAGGCACCGCTGCGCCGACGCCTGCCGGGCATCTCGGAGCCCCACTGATAGCCAGTACGGAAACGCTCGTGCGTGTAGCAGTCGAGACAGGCGCCACTAGGATATGCTGCGTCCATCGCATCGCGCCGCTAGCGCTGCTAGCGCCATGGGGACCACTGTGACAAACGTGGATAACACCCATTGCTGAATAGGCGTCGCTAGTCTCTCGGTCAGGCTCTGTCGCTCTGCGTTGTGCTGTGTTCGCGCTTTCTTCGGCATTGGCTGTCAAAATGAACAGGCGTAATCAGTATACCGCCGCGTTTAAAAAACGGGCGATCTTGCTGGCCGAAGAGAGGGGAAATTCAAGTGCGGCAGGTCATCTCGGACTGACCGAGTCAACCGTTCGAGGCTGGAGAAGTGCCGTGACCGCATTTTTGAAGCCGCACCGACTCGTAAGGCGTTCCGTGGGCCCAAGACGGGCCGTTTCCCGAAAATCGAGGAGGACCTGGCAGAATCCACCGTGCCACATCGCTCACTGATGCTCGCTTCATGCGAGCATCAGTGAGCGATGTGGCACGGTGGATAAACAATGCCTGGGAGGCTTTGTCGTCAGCAGTAGTGTCGTGGGCATTCCTGAAGTGCTGCCCCTCGGAACAGTCCGAACGGCACGGACGACGACGCAGTTTTTGCCGACAGCGACAAGGACTCGAGCAGCGAGAAAGAGTAATCGGGCATTTTCCGATGGCTGCAAAGGTCAATAAAGCTTTGCGGGTGACCGCCTTTTGATTGCTGTTTACAGTTGCATCACTTCGCGCTATAATCGTAATATAATTTTTTTTTTTCGTTCGGACCGAAAGTACCCCCCTCGCGTTATATTCGCGGTCGCGTTATTTACGTGCAAATACGGTATGTGAATGTCCCCAACTTTACATACAAGGTCCCAGGCTGAAGCAGCAAGGAGCGTGCTGTTTGTAGCAGTTGCAAAACAAAAGGTTGTAGGAGGCAAACCGGGTTTCCCTGCAAAAGGCGCAGTAGTGACCCCGGCAATTTGCCTCGAGCACTTTCACAAGGTTCTCGAATATTGTTAAAGCAGTTGACCAAGAATGCAAGAAATAAGTAAAAATCTTATGAGCTTTTCTTGCAAGTTTGTGTTTTTCTTTGCAGCGATACACGTGGCAAAATGGTTTCAGATCAAAACAGCTAGAAAGTGGGGAAATGTTTTGGACCACAAAGGGTCTACAACGAAATAACCTATGGAACGAAGTAATTCCAAATGTCCTTTCAACTTCCTTATTAACAAGGTTCAAATGCATATCTACTTGTGCAAAGCCCTCAAAGACACCACCATAACAAAGGTATAAACATACCTGTCATAACTGGTGTAAGAGCTTCGAGAAGAAGAGCTGCGGGAGCAACTGTCAGATGTCCTTGATGACCTGAAGGTTGCATAAAAACAAGGCATACAGCGTGCACAGTGATACATAAGGTATGTTGCAGGCAAAAGAGCAGAAGGTAAAACTTACCGAGATGAAAGTGATCTGGAGGAACAGTTCGAAAAGGACCTCCGGTTACGACCTCTGGATCTACTTCTTCTACCCTTCGGCGTCTTTGACCTGCAATGAGGTCAAACATTTATTAATTTGGTAAAATAGTACTTTTCTTTTAACCAAACATACTCACTATTCCTTTCTAAAAATTAAGATTTTGCAAGTAGGAGCACTGTATTCAGGCACTCATTTTACGGTAAGAGCCAGGAGGATATGCATATGCAATGCGACCAGAAAACGATAAGTTGCTATCACCTTTCATCGGCATTGAGTGCAGGTGTAGCATTTTACACACGAGGGTTATGCTTTCTTGTGTTGACTATTTTGAAAAGTAAGCTCAACAAATGTCACAAAATTCACTGACACATTGGTACTCAAGTGCTGGATATACTACATCATGGCTACAAAAACCCTTTAAGGGGGGACACTGGTCTTAGAAGGCCGAAAATTGCAAAAAAATCAACTTTTTGAAGCTGACATTTTCAGAATATCTATTTTTGCACAAATTGCACAAATGTGCAAAGTTTCTAGCTCCTCTTCTCATTATTTTTGCCGTAAAATTAATTTGTAACACCAATATGAGGTGTGTCTGAGCGCAAATTGTTGCTAAATTGATTTTGGCCGCTTCGCTTCTTTGCTTCTTCTGTAAAAGTCGACCTAGGAAAGCTAGAGCTACAATTCCTTTTGCACAACGTAGCTAAATATGCATAGAAAGCAACGCTGCAAGCAGATTTTCAATCTACAGTTCAAATTTTTTTTCTTTTAATTTTAAAATTATCATGTTTTTGGCTAGATGTAAACCATGAACTCATTAGTGCTGTAAATTGAGAAGTAGTTGTTCAATTTCCAATCACCTTGCAGCGTTGCTCTCCTTAGGCTTTCTAGTATCCATATATGGGTTTATAATGTTACGTTGCATAGATAATTTTTCATTGTTTCGGCAAACAATAGAATGAGATTGCTAATTATCTCTGGAAATAATTGATCTGTGTAAAATATAACTGGATAGTTAAATAAAGCTAAAAAAACTGAACAAAGCTGTGCAGTTTCACCTAATTTGGCTGAAAAAATAACCTATGTTATCTCTAAGAACCATGTCCCCCCTTAAACAAGCAGTTTTTTTTTTTTTTCACCTGGTCTATTACATGAGCTAATCATTATTTGTGCAATTTGGTATGTTTCTGGATGTTGCAGTAGATGGGATAACAACAGGAAGGAGTGAACAAACGTCCTGTGCATCCCTATGAAAAGAAGTAAAACGTGGTTCTGTTATGACAGAAATAGACACCATAAAATCCCTTGAGCAAGAAATAATTTGATAAATTATAAAAGGGGGCCTGCTCGGTTTCAAACCAAAATTCAAAATGGCAATGGAACTGCAGGGGAAAAAAAAGAATGCTGTGGTTTTTTTTTTCATTAATACTGTGTAATAAGTACCGTTTACTGCTTTTATACGATCTAATTGCTCTCGAAGCCGTCAAACAATTCCTTGGAGTGGGACGCACAAGTTGTGGGCCCGCGAGCTTGTGCAGCACCAAAGATTGAAGTCACACTAACAAGTGATGTGGCTCACATCCATCCATTGAGTTAGAGCAATTTGGAACAATTATAGTTCACTCTAGTCCTATGAAAGTGGCAACTAAGCTCCGTGGGTGCATGCGATAACATCACCCAGATCGAGACACCTGCCGTCAATTCGGCGAGGAAATGCCCTGCCTGTCTTCAACGAGCATGAAAAGACACGAGGGAGTGTCACTCCGCTGCCGTGCGATCACATGGTTGCCGAGATAGCGCCGGCACGCACGCTATCTCGGCAGACCATCAGCGGGCTGCTTGTAAACCCTTCTACGTGCTGCGCTCTCAACACGAAGGGACTGCGAAAAGTGTCCATAGAGCAGCTGTATTCTCTTAGACCAGCGTTTTGTAGCGTTACATGAGATTGTATCCAAAAGAGTTACAGTGCTCGTTGCATTACACGTCATTTTGAAGGTGTTCGCGAAATCTCCGCGTAATTTGCGCACTGCACCCCCTTTTCAGAGCTCTAAAATCGTGAAAAATAAGTGCGCAAATTACGCAAGTAAATACGGTAATGTTAGGTCCCAAATGAGCCTCCAACCCTTTCAACTGGACCGGTGCACTGCTACACAGCACTACATAACAACACTGCTACTGCTCTTAACTGGTTTTTGGTACCCCTTCCCAGCCAGGTACAACAAAAGACAAAAGGACCCCCCAATGATTGCCTCTCCACGCCAGTTCAGCTGTCCCGCCCCATTGGGGCTGACAAGTTTCACCTGCTTGAGGCTATGCTTTAAACACTGCAACTAACGCGTGCTTCTACAGGCTGACACCCCTGGACATGTTTCTTTTTTTATGTTCAACAGTGTGCCCTAGCAGGGATCAATGAATGTAACATGTGAACAGACGTGTCAAACCAATCACAATACACAGCCACTGACATCACCGCCACGTAATCAAATGTCACTTGTAACAAAATTTGCCACTGTGTGTGTGTTGCCATAGTTCAAGCAGATCTCTGCGGAGGGCGGTTTCTTCGCTGGAATAAAATTATAACTATTTTACGTTTGGCATTTCCACACTCGACGTGACGCCTAAATATGCCACAGTTCCACAATAAGTGATAAAAACGGCATGCTTTATTGGTGTCGAAGGGTATTCAAGGGTTCCAAGGACTTGTGCACAGCCTGTGGGTTTACGAAATACACTTAAAACCTTGTTACAATGTAATGGCATATAACAATATAATATAGCAAAGTAAATAGAATTCCCCTTGAAAGCCTTATAGACATACATGCACTTGAAACATCCTTTTAAGGAAGTAAAATTGACCTTGCAATGGATATAATCCGAAACCAGAAATTAGGGATGCACAAGTATTTGAACAGTGTTTTCGTATAGCATTTGCTATTCAATTTGTGAACAACTTTTACTGTTTGAACTATTTAAAGTTTGTAATTAAGGGACGAAATGTGCTATGTCCCATGACAGGTGGCCTCATCCCGCATGCAATACGCTTCACTGCATAAACCCTTCTGCCCTGCGGTGAAGCTCACACTAGAGCACTGCACTGAAGCTAACACTCCTGTAATAATAATAAGTGATTTATTTCAGACGCAGAGTGAGTCTTGGATGACAAGGCAAAAGGCAGAACATTGTCTGCCTGACTAAGGCCTTGCCACCCATACATTGCTCCAACAGTGCGGCAGCATGCGGTGGCATAGAACACAAAAGGATACATAAGGTTTGTGCAATAGAGTAACAAACATAAATATGTTACATAATATGTTACATAAATATGTTACATATGTTACATAACTAACAACATAATTTCAAGAGACAAATATTTTGTATACTTCTGTACTTCCGACTCTCCCACTAACTTCGTTATAACAAGGTTCAAGTGCATAAATATAAAAAAGTATTTCTAGGTCTCCTTTCAATTTTGTTATAACAAGGTTTGAATATTATCCGGTCAATCTTTTACTTGTTTCACTAAAGGGTAGCCACAAACCTCCTCCATGGATCCCGCCATTCATCAGGCCGTGAACGATTCGGAGGTGGAGGTGGGGCTTCATGGAAGCGATCCTCCCTCCAACGTGGTTCCCTTTCAGAGCCACCACCATGTGGTCGGTCAGATCGGCTGCCATGAGAGTAGCTACTCCTGGCAGGGAAAACAAGGCAAAAACGTAGAAGGTTACATGCAAAAGGGATACATACAATGTCTTCAGTTCTTACATTTTAGGTACGGAATATTTTTCAATTATAGTGCAGTCCACTTATAGCGATATCATATTTACCAATATGTAGGTTATAATAAAAGGTTGACTTGAGACTATCAACTAATGCATTGAGGCTATGAGAAGAAAAACCCGTTGCAGTGATATGTTTGTCGGCGCACATCAGATACAACAATTGTAATTTTGCTCTCTCAACAGTGTTTCCCATGATGAATGTGATGACTGCGGCTCTGAGTTCCCATGAATAATACCAAGATTGGGTGAAACGTTCACATACGCGAGCTTGTACGTGCCATCATTCAACGCGAGCATGTGCAACTTATGAAAGCCATGAAAAATGAGCAGCACCAGTTGTCAGCGATCAACTCTTGCATGTCAGCACTTTCTGTGCGAGCTACAATGCAGAGGAAGAGAAAAACATGAAGCAGTAGTGGATAGCAGCTCTGGTAGCTCCATGGTTCCTCTCATGCGCCTGTACAAGGACAGACTTTTTTACGGAATGGTTACACGAATTGAATCATCAAAAGGCATAGACTGAAGTTGTATTGCTTGACCACCGCAGCCTGAAGCTGACATTAAATGGTTTGCGAAAGCAAGCCTGAAGTCAATCGATTCCGGCAGAATCGCCAATTTCAAAACTTGGTATCAGCAGCACACGGTGCTGCAGCATATTTAAGCAATCAACTGTGATTCTGGCATGTCAGGGCAGGCCCCCAACTTGAAGATCAATCTGTTGAAGGCTGTGTGCTTAGGTGCATGAGGCAATGGTTAGAAGGCCAGCATTGTGCATTAGGATGCAACACCCCTTAATGTGGAAGCCAACACAGGAGCAGCTGCAGATGTTACTGAAGTTTGGGAGCATGCCACAAATGACAAAAGATATGGTGAATCCATAGAGTACGTAAGAGCAGCTGCATTCTGCAAGGAGGTCACCGATAATATGATTGGCAAGAATGTGTCGTCATGATACAGGGCGGCATTAGCCATCGTGGTGAAGGCAGCATCAATAATCGCTGAGAAAATATTTGCTTGCCCGCCAGTGACAATGACCACGCCCAAAGTGTGCTGTCTAAAATTGAATTGCTCAACAATTTTATGCACACAAGAGGGTTTCCGATAGTGTACACAGAGCAAACATAGCAACAGTAAAACTGCAGATGCTGGGCAAGCAAGGGACCATTTAAAACTATGGTTCAGTGCACCTAACACTTCAAGCACTCCTTGAAAGGGGGGTCATAGAAAGTTTTCCAAGAGTTTTGCATGATGTGTGTGTGGTATTAAGGAAGGTGGGAGACAGACTGCAGCCATCCTATGTACAAAAAGCCCTCTTTATTTACATACAGTCAGATATATATGTAACAAGGAACAAAAGTGCCCCCTGGGGGATAAGAACTCAAATAAAAACCGAAACTGAATACAACATACTCCCCCCCCCCCCCCTCTGCACGTAGTAGTAGGACATCAACAAAAGAAAGTTCTTCCCGAATAGGGTAGAATAGTCACGCCTCTTCTGGTATGGACTTGTTTGGCAGCCAGGAACTCAGCACGAACGACTTGATGGTTTCCAGGCAACCGTCGTCGAAGACTGCCTGTTCGAACTTCTCCTTTGTCTTGCAGGCTGGCTCAATGAACGAAACTATTTTTTCCTCCCTGGCAATCTCTGCCTCCGAGATAGGTGCTGGCAGCCAAGAAACTGCATCTGCTATAGTGTTTGTGGGCCCCTTGAGGTATTCCACAGTGAAATTGTAGCAAAGCAGTCTTGCACTCCAGCATGCGATTCGGAGTGGGCGTCTTCCACGTCTTAGCGCTGTGTGGTGTCCATATGTGCCTTCTTGTTGTCCGTGTCTTGTTTTTTGCGCTACATCAAATTACGTTTAATATGAACCACCAACAAGCCCGCATCGCAACTCTTGTCGACTTTTGTAACAAGGACACCACTGCCTGGTGGTCTGTTCGAATTGTGAAATGGCGCCCCCAGAGGTACGTACGTGTGCCATCGCTCTCACGCCCAAATACATGCAAGTGCTTCTAGTTCACCGATTGAATATTTGCTCTCCGCAGATGACAGCGTACGAGATGCGAAAGCGACTTTGCGGAGCTCGTGGCCACTTAGTTGCTGCAGAACTGCTCCCAGCCCACAGTCGGATGCGTTGGTCGACACTGACTGGAAGTGACGGATCGAACATATGGAGGACGGCATTCGACGAAAGCATTTCTTTGACCCTCTTGAAACTGCTGTCTGCTTCAGATGACCAGATGAACGGCTCATTTTTGCAAAGTAAGTCTCTCATAGGCTCGACCACTTGTGCCAAGTGTGGCACAAACTCGGAGTAGTATTCTATGAGGCCCAGGAACGAACGGAAGGCGGCAACATCAGTTGGCACCAGTGTGTTAACTATGGAGTCTACCTTCTCTGGGAGTGGCGAGATACCACTTGCGCTGACCTTGTGCCCCAGGAACGCAAGTTCTGGAACATCGAAGAGGCATTTGTTGTTCAGTTTCAGACGTACGTTCTTGATCTTTTGCAGCACAGTCTTCAAGTTTGAAAGGTGTTCTTCTGCAGTCTTGCCAAAGATGACCACGTCATCAATGTAGAACAATATGCCAGGGCGGTGGTCTAGGATTGTCGCCATCATCTTCTGAAATGCCGCTGGGGCAGAAGCCAACCCAAAGCAAACTCTTTTAAAACGGAAAAGCCCATCATGAGTGATGAAAGTTGTCAGATCCCTGCTGTCAGGGTGCAAGAGAACCTGATGGTAAGCGGAAGCCAAGTCAAGTTTTGAGAAATTTGTAGCACCTAACAAAGCGTGAAGAAGCTCCTCTGTGCGGGCAACAGGAAACTGTCCGGAACAATAGCTTTGTCCGGCTCTCGAAGGTCTACACATATCCTAATGTTACCATCTTTCTTGTCAACAACAACGGGTGACACCCACTTAGAAGCATCGATGCGCTCGATGAAGTCACGGCTCGGCAACCTCTGAAGCTCATTTGGTACTGGTGACATTAGAGAATATGGCAGACGGTGAAGCTAGGAACTTACAGGCTGCACGCCTTGCCGCGTCTTGATGCGATGCATGAACCCCTTAGCAAGACCTAACTCGGGACTGAAAAGTGAACTGAACTCGTGCTAACGCTGGCAGAAGATTGTTACATGGCTGCACGCTTGACTGTGTGGAAATGGAACAGGATAACGGGTCCATGACAGTCGACAGCAGAGCAATGGACGTGTATAAGCACTTGAAAGTAGAACTCTCAATGTGAAAGTTCAAGGCTTTAATGCCGCCGAGACCGACTAGACAAGCTCCTTGGGGAACAACATAAAAACGTAGCGATGCTGTGCGGCCTTTAAACCGAACGTCTGCCAGGAAACAACCTAGCACGGAAATTGGCCGTTGAGAGTAGTCAAACAGGGTGACATGCCGAGCGGGCAGGAGTGGAACGCTCTGAAAATGTTGACTGAATTCTTGCTCTGACAGGATTGAAACAGACGACCCCGAATCGACAAGTAATGTCAAGGTGACATTCGCGACTTGCACTTGAATATGAATTCCGCTACATGCGGAACGGTGCACAGTCAAAACTTGCTCAGCACTGCTACACGAAGCATCTTCATGAAATTCAACTCCATGGACCCTGCCTTGCATTTGAGTTCGTTTGCGGTTGCACACATTTTGAAAAGTGGCCTTTGCGACCGTAGAACAAACAAGTCTTGCCATGCGCTGGGCGCTGCGGCGCTGATGCGAACCAGTCCCGCGAACTGCATCGGAAACAGTAGTGTGGTGAAACGAAGCGGCTACTCCGTTCTCGGTTCCACTCAGGGGGGCGGTTCCGCTGAGGTGCACAGGAGCCGCTTGCGCTCCTCGTTAAATTCTGCTGAAAGGGGGCTGCCGGCTGTGAACTGCTTTTCTATGCAGAATGCGAGGGCGGCTTACGACGCTGGCACAATAAAATTACCTCAACCGACGCAGAAAACTCTTCAGTTCTTCAGCCACCTGCTCAAACTGAAGTGCAATTCAGACTGAATTTTCAAAAGTGTGGAACCCTCGAGCAGTAACCACTCACGTACACGAATGGAAGCTACGCCGGTAATGAATTGATTCCGCAGAGCATCACCTTGTCAGGCAAACGAACAATGTGATGCTAGCTCCCGTAAAGTCATGAACGGATTCGCCTGTGTGTTGGCTGCGGCGGTAGAAGTGATGACGCTCGACGATAACGTTGCACGAAGCAGAAAACTGGAGCCGTCATGTGGTGAGTGCAGCGTCGTATTCGTAAGGAAGGGCTGTGGCACTGGTCCCTGCATGTAAAGTTTGATAAATACGCTGGCCCTCCGCCCCCAAACAATGCAAAAGAATAGCCTTGCGTCACTCCGGCTTGAATTCGGCAGCTCCGGATGACAGTAAGTACACGTTGAACATCTTCTCCCGCTGCTCCCATGGTAATGACAGACGGCCGGGCGTCAGAAAGAAGAATGGTGGCGAAGCAAGCCCAATGAAGCTCATGGTAGGCAGATGCGGGCGGTGCGGTAAGCTTAGGGTACGTTCACAATGTTCATACCATCCTCGTCGCCAATGTACAAAAACCCCTCTTTATTTACATACGGTCCGACATATATAACAAGGAAGAGAAGTGCCCCCTAGGGGATAAGAACTCAAATAAAAACAGAAACTGAGTACAACAGTGTGTATTCAGAATCCTGGCCCTCCAGTCTACAATGTACATTGTTTTATTGCATCGTCTGCGTTGATTTAAAACGATAAAAAACAAGATTAAAATTTCCCCACGCATTTCTTCAACTTTGCAGCTGGTGTAAACTTAGGTTCCCAGATTGGCGCGTCCTCGAAGGCCATGGAAAAACAAACAGTCCTCCAGCCTTGCTTCCGCACTGCGGCACTACATGGGGACATACTTGGTCTAACTAGCTTTTTTTCATACAATCTATTATTGTAAGCAAACAAAAGTTAACAATATGCTTATGTTTTTAAATGTCTTGAGGTGAAGTGAGTGAATAGTGCCTATGACTGCCTGTGGTGTAGCATGGTCCTTTCAAGACTGCAAGAACGCTAGGATTTCAAATGGGTGTTATTAAATGCACGCTGAATATTGTGCTGAAATATTTCGGAATCCGCATGTCGAATGCTTACTGGAGCTGTGAAAATTACAACCAAACAGCTCATATTTTTTTTCACAACCTATAAACAATGAGGACACAAAATATATTTAGAGAGCACACCGAGAGCAGAACAGTAATGTGGGCGAGTGAAATTTCAAAGCCATAAGACAGCTAGTGTGCATAGCTGTTAATACTGCCTGGTTTGCTTGGCTGCCCACGCCGCTAAAGAGGCATATACAGCTGAACCTGGCAATAACAAACCTCAATATTATGAAGCTTTTCAATTCCCTGCCGCAACACCTTAGAACAATGTGTATTTGTAACTTCTCTATGATAAAGTGGCAGCGGGAGAACGCCCTTGATATAATGAATTTTAGCATAAGCGATGGCCGGATATGCTCTCGCTGCTACCCCACCAACATAGAGCACAAAGCGACGCCATCGCGAATGGTGCATACGCATGCCACTGCAACAACTTCGCTTCCGCAAAGAAGCCTGCAAAACATGAGGTGGGAGAATGCTTGTCTGCGCAGCCACCACTTCCTTCTCAGCTCCGCTGAGGTTCTTTAATGTGCACTGGCCACAGCCAGGATTCAAACCCGTGACCGTCAGATCAGCCATAGCCACTAGACCACCATAGCGGGGCCCTCTCGCCCAATGAATATGCAAATTAAGTTCTACGATTTGTAATGATCAGAAACTAGCCTTGCAAAAAATGCTTACTTTTCTCGATCATAGCTCCGACCAGGCCTCCGGTCCTTTTCTCTTCGATCCTGAAAAATACAGAAACAAGATAAAGACTACAAGGAGAGCCAAACAGCTGTTATAATGAAAAGCATTAGAAAATTCATGCGTTGAATGTGTAGCATTAAAACTATAGCAAAATATAGAGCTGTGCGAATAGCAAAATTTTGTGTATGAAGCAAATTTGAATATTTATGAATAATACCGTATCTGATTATGAAGAAATGTGCTGTTAAACATGGGCAAAAAGTTTACTCTGTGACGTGTGCCCACAGTGTCATTCCAAAGTACTGAACAGTCCAGCACTGAACTTTGTAACAGAGGGCTGAGGTAACTGCACTGCAGCACGCAAGTCTTAACTTTATCGCAGTACATGACTGTTAGCTTTGCCACAGTATGCGAGTGTTAGCTTCGCTGCAGTATGACGGTGTTATGCGGTGAAGCGCACTACTTGCGTGAGTACTTGTCATGAGACATAGCATATTTTTTTCCCCTTAATTAACAAGTTACTATTCGAACTATTCGTTTGAATAGTAAAATCAAAGTGTCAATCGAAGAGAAAACGCTATCCAATAATTATTCAAAATTTTGGATATTCGCACACCTCTACCAAAATACTACATCAGTGGAAATACAGTTCCATGTACCCTTGCTTCAGAACAACCTGGGTTTAAAGGGATTGTCCGGTGATATTGTAAACATTACAAACTGGAGCTTTCAGTAGCTTTATTCAGCTTTTTATTTGCATGCGTACGAAACTCCAACGGAGCGCCCGATGAGCGACAGCCGTTGCAGCATGACGTCACACGGAACCGTGCAGGGTACTCGCGAAGCTGTCTGCCCTGCACTTGGTTGCACAGTTCGCTCGGCGCTGCTGATTGCTTGCGCCTATGCCTCGTTGATTAAACAAATGTGAATAAAAGTCCCTTTATTATATTTATTGCAACAGCTGCGAATTACGCGTGCGATTATATTCGCTTCAAGATCAATGAGTTTTGCCTCCGGTGTGCTGTTCTGACAGTGCTTTGCTTTTGGCGTTTCATGATTTTTTTTCCTCACTGCACGTTTGTATTGTTGCTCAGGGCCATATGTATTAACGAAACAGAGCTGTGATAATTATCTGGTGCCATGATGTAGAGACAGCACTGGTTCCGACGATGAAAAGTATGAATCTCCGCTTGCGTTAAACCTGCCAGCAAGCCTGCCGGTCAAACGAAGTGTTGAGAACGGGGGAGCGTAAGCGTTTCAACAAGCAAATGTGTACGAATGACACCAACGCGGTCATTTCAGATGAGCATGTTCTAGAAATCCGGGCTATGCGCATGGAAATGAGCACGACACTGCCGGGAAATCTTTTCCATGCGTTATCATTGTCACATTTCACAGTGAGAGGCATTTGTCCATGCAGTTTTTTACATTTGTCTGGCCTAGATGGTAACTTACTTGAGGCTGCAATCACCAGTTGACCTAAACAATGCGCCTTTGACGATGCAATCACAGTTCGCTCGGCGCTGCTGATGCGCGGGATTTTCAAAAAGCGCTGGATTTGATCATTATTTTCGAATTAACTACACGATTGCCTTGGTAGTGCAAGCTGGCTACAAGTAAAATAAAGCACACACTTTCCTTTAAGACCAATTGTTTTGGTTTGTAAAATGACCGGACAATCCCTTTAACACCAGATTAGCCAAATCTCGGCAGAGTCCCATAGAGGCAATTCTTAGACAAACTCAAGTTATCTGAGACGATCTTATGCCTATCTATGACGAAGTGGAGGTTTGAATGGCAGGCAAAAGGAAGGAGGCAAGGTACTTTTATCCTGTGAATGATCGTACACCCCACAGAGTAGAAACCCGCTGACACGTTTTTCACAGGACTGTCAAAAGGAAACGCAAGAACTGATAAACATAAGAACTGAAAAAGAAAAAGTGCAGCTGTCAGCTACATAGAATTTTATTTCAACGCTTATACCTGAAAGAAATCACGCAGCGCTGCCTGGTGCCTTAACTTGCACCCAATCAGCAAGCAGCTGCAGTGTCTTATCCTTGAATTGGGCACAGCTAAGGCCATTACGGGCGATGGCTCCCACACCTGGCAAGTAATCACATTTGGCAATACCTTCCAGAGATACCACTGTATTTGTTGGCATCTACGAGCAAAGTTACAGGGCTGCTGCCTTATCTCTGACCAGGCCCGTAGCCAGGGGGAGGTCCCTAGGGGCCCGGGCCCCTCCCGAAATTTTGGTTGTGGCGGAATTGTTAATAACATCGTGTAGTGCTAATAACATAACATTCAAAGCCTATTATTAACGCTGCATTTTAAAATGCGCATATTGTACATAATGCAGTTTTTACCGAAAATAACTAATGAAAATAGATATTTTCTCAAACAGTCAAGGCCTCCAGCAAGTGGGCCCTCCCCTAAAAAAATTCCTGGCTACGGGCTCGTCTCTGACAAAGAATGATGATGATGAATTCACTACACGGCAACAGATGCTGATCTTCAAAGTCATAGTTTTGCTAACTGCAAGTGCGAGTACACACATCATAGATGCCATTTTCATAGATACCGTATTTACCCGCATAATTTGCGCCCTCGCACAATTTGCGCACCCCTAATATTTAGCCAGCTTTGAAAAAAAAAAAAAAAATTTCCTCGCATATTTTGCGCTCCCCGTTCGCAGCTCGCCGGCGCGCACAGCCGCGTGGCCGCGCCCCTCGCTGCGCAGGCGAGCGCAGTCATACACAAAAGGAGCTGAAAGTATGATGCCCCCTTTTCTGATTCTTTTCTCAGGAAGCCCCCAAAGCCCAAAGTACGGTCGCGAGAATAACAGCATGCGAGTGGGGGCGACGAAAACGGCTGAAGCAGATATCAAAGGAGCCCGGCCTATCTCCGTCTCTCAGAGGGCGGATGTGATAACATCACCCCGATCGGGACACCTGCCCTCGATGCGGGGAGGAAAGGCCCCGCCCGTCTTTAACGAGCATGAAAAGACGCGAGGTAAAGGGGGGGGGGGGGTAGTGCCGCTGGGCTGCAGAGCGATCACATGGCTGCCGAGATAGCGATGGTGCCCGCACTATCTCGGCAGCCATCAGCGAGCGGCTCGTAAACACTTCTACATGCTGTGCTCTCAACGCGAAGGGACTGCGAAAAGTGTCCCTGGAGCAGCCATATTCTCTAACACTAGCGTTTTGCAGTGTTACGAGAGATCGTATCCAAAAGAGTTACCGCACCAGTTGCATTATACAGTGCAGTCCACTTATAACGATACCACATATAACGATATATCGGTTATAACGATGGGTTGACTCAACAGTCTCATTTTATACATTGGGGCTATGGGGAAAAAAACCATATATAACGATATGTGATCCACCGCATATCGGATACAACGATGAAAATTTTGCCGTCTGGACAACATGTTTCTTACAAAATTGTAACATTTACATCGATAAGTTCCAATGAAACGAGCTATGCCGCGACAAGACGAAAAGTTAGCGTAGGCGAGTTCGTATTCACTGCCATTGCAGCGCAGCGCCGGCGGCGCGTCCCGCCCATTCCGAATGCCGAGGCCGGGGAGAGCATGGCGAGTTGACGCGGCGTGCTGCTAGATGGCGCCAGCTGAGTAACGTTTTCCGACTCGCGCGGAGAGAGAGATAACAAGCAAAAAATTCGAAAAGCAAAGCGGTGGGCGGTGCGCAGTTCTGCGGCTCCCCGTGTCAAAAGGGGGAGAGAGAGAAAGGAAAAAAAAAGCGAAAAGCAAAGCTGCACGGTAGCAATCCTGCCCGTCCGGTGCTCAGCGATCGCGCGAGCAACCGAAGAGCGGAGCAGATAAGCCTCAGCTGAGATGGTGCCGACAAACCGCAAGGCCGTGTCGCTTGACACGAAGTTGAAAATTTTGCAAGACTCGTGACAAGGTTTCAAGGTGAGCACCCTTGTAAAGAAATATGAGCTCGCCCAGTCGACGATATCGACAATTCTGAAGGCCGGCAGCACCGCGCTTTTGAAGGCTGGAACCAGTGGCCATGCCGTCGTGCGGAAGAGGGTTCGGGAGCCTTTGTACACGGATGCCGAAGAGGCACTCTATCAGTGGTTCCTGACAATGCGCTCCCAGAATGTGCCGATCAGTGGGCCAATACTTGCGGACTTACGCGGATCTCGCTGAGCTCTGGGAGCACGTCGCTACTGGTGACGCAGATAGCGGGTGTGTCGCGGCGGTTGAGGACTTCCTGACAGCAGACAGTGCTGCTTCGTTCTCTGACGAACTCATCGGTGAGGCAATCGTCGCGGATGTGCTGTCGCGACAGACGCCAGCGTTGTGCGACGGCAGCAGCCACAGTTACGACCAGGTTGACGGCGCTTCTCCGACCCCGTCGATGACCACGCAAAGTGCACTGATGTCAATCGACTCACTAGTTGACTTCATGCACACCAAAGGGATGCCGCCAGAGTATGCACAGCAGCTGGAAGCTATGCGAACCACGCTTGTTAAACCCAAGCTTCCGCGGAAGCAACTGCAGATTTCGGACTTTTTCAGCGCACCGAACCCATAATACGCAGTCTGAGTAAGAAATAAAGTTTTTTTTTTTAAGCTGTTTATCTACAACATCTGTTCATTGATGGAAAAAGCGAATTCGAGCCCGCAGCTACGAAAGGTACGTCCGGCGACGATTTTTTTACGGCAGTCCAGATATAACGACTATCGGTTATAACGATCATATTTTCAGGTTTCCTTGATATCGTTATAAGTGGACTGCACTGTATTACACGTTATTTCAAACGTTTTCGCAAAATATCCGCGTAATTTGAGCACCCCCTTTTCGGAGCTCTAAAATCGCGAAAAAAAGTGCGCAAATTACGCGAGTAAATACGTACATATCCCAAAGGTCATGCTTTTTATTCGGGGAAGCGTAAACTTCATGGGTGCACATGTGGGTACTTTCTTGGTGCAGTGAGGCCAAATAGCGTGAAGTGTGAACGTGACCACACTCTTTCTGGTCACTTGGCTGACTTGCCGTGCGCTTTGCAACGTATCATGCGGTGACGGTCTCACACTCTCAATTAACAGTGTGGTTCCTGAGACATTGTATCCTAAGGCACCTATGCTGGGACCAGCCAAAAACGATGTAAGAGCCGTGAAAACACAGAACTGAGAAATATGAGGGCAGGGTTCTCCTGTACTGTCATTTCTGTTTAGGAAAAAAGATGATGCCGATCAGCCATTGAGGCTCCTGTGAACATGAGGTAAATGCAGCAAAATCTCGGTATGATGAACTTCAGGGTACCGTCGAACACGGATATATCGAACCCACATATATTGAATTTTCAGCTATATCGAACTCGTAAATTATCCCCCTGAAAATCCTTTGTAAAAGTATAGAAATTTGCATGTTTATATCGAACGGTATTTTTGCCTGCCATTGGATATATCGAACGCTGTGCGAGCTGGAAGGTGTGCTTTGGCACTCGCTGCGCCACACAACCTTTGCCACCTTCGCGGCACCGCGCCTCCGCCGACACCCGAAATGCTCGAATAACGTGAGGGCGACAGGGCTCAGATTGTACTGCTGGGCGCATTCTCCAACTTGCGGAACGGCTTTTTTTCCTCTCTCTCTCTCTATCTCATGCTTTCTCTGCGTTAGCGTCGGCTCGAAAAGCAGGTACAGAAGAGCGGCCTCCTCCTTTCGCCTATTCTTTTCTTTCATTTTAGAGCAGGAACGAAGGAGCTGGCGGCCTCCTCCTTTCGCCTTTTCTTTCTCTCTTTTTTTTTTTTTGTTGCTGTTTTGTGAGTTTTGATCAGCCAACCCCAGCTTGCGCCTTTCATACATCGCTGCTGCCCTCACAGGTAGCCTGGGTAGCCATCACCGCCATCGCGACTGATCGCGAGCGCTTCGTTGGCGGAGTTCACTTCCGTAAGTTGTCGCATACCCCCTCATTCCTCTTTTCCGTGCGTGCTGTGCAAAGGTGCTGCGGACTGCTTGAATTTTTTACTTCTCGTGTAGCAATGGCCAGCTTCAAGAAGCACAAGAACCTTGACTTTGCGACGAAGTTGAAAGCCATACAGCGTGTTCAGGCGGACGAAAAAAGTTAGACGGCGGCGGACATCAGGATACCACAGAGCACTCTGAACACCTTGCCGAAGAACAAGGCGGATATCAAGGCAAAGGCGGCGGAGCAGCAAATTTCGGGAGCCTGTCGTGTGCACGCTCCTGCCCACGGGAAACTAGAAAAGGCACTCTGTGCCTGGTTCTTAGAAGTGCGCGTGAAGAACATTCCTGTGGATGGCCCAATGCTGATGGCTAAGGCCAAATGGTTTGCCGCTGCACTCGGTGAAGACAATTTCGCTGACAACACCGCGTGGCTTCACCGATTTAAGCAACGCTACAACATTGTCGGCAAAACCATTTCTGGCAAAAGCGAAGCAGTAAGCAGCCAGGACATCCAGCAGTGAATGACGAAGGAGTGGCCGAAAATCTCAGCGAAGTTTTCGCCTGCAGAAATATTCAACGCTGAGACCAGTCTATTTTGGTAAATGCTGCAGAGCAAGACTTCCGGGGTAGCACGTGTCACGGCGGCAAAATGAGTAAAGTCCGCATGAGCATTCTGCTGGCAGGCAACATGCATGGGTCTCGGAAGCTCCAGCCCTTTGTGATTGAGAAAGCAAAGGCACCGCGCTGTTTCAAGAAGTCTAAGCAGCTCGCCGCTTGCTACGCCTCGAACAAGAAGGCGTGGATGACGCGTCAGCTGTTCACAGAATGGCTGCAAGTGTGGGATGTCGAGCTGGGCAAGTCGGGGCATCGCGCTTGCCTTCTTGTGGACAACTGCTCGTCCCACCACACCACCTGTGAGCTCAAAAACATCGAGCTGAAGTTTCTGCCGGCCAACACGACAGTGGAGCTGCAACCGCTCGACAAGGGCATCATCAAGTCCTTCAAGGTGGGCTACAAGAGGAGACTCCTTGATAGGCTGCTGGTCAACCTCTGCATGGGCACCGAGCTGAAGGTTGAACTGCTTGGTGCCATTCAAATGATGACAGGCACCTGGCGAGACGTGAAGACGGACAGAGTAGCCAACTGCTTCCGGAAGGCAGGCTTCGTGACGGCGGAACTTGCGGAGACCAGTGAAGACGGCGATGAAGAGCGCATAGACAACGCGTTTCAAGAGTTGTCGTCCCTCTTCCCAGCTGCCGTTCCACCCGAAGTGTCTGCGGACGATGTCGTGGAAGTAGACTGCAATGTTGAGGCTGTTGCGAGCCTCGCTGACGACATTGTAGCTGCGGTCGCAGGGACCCAGGATGCCCAGGCCGACAGCTCAAGTGGCGACCAAGATCGTCTGGACGAGGCAGCGGCTATACGCGCGTACTCCGCCGCTGAAGTGGCGGCAGCGTTCGGCTTGATTTGCCGTTGTTGCAGGGTCATGGAGAAAACCGGGTTGTCGCACCTAGACAGCCTCGATAAGATCACAGCCAGCGTCTTCAACTTCATTTCGAAGATGAAGAAGCAGGCCAAGATAAGCGATTTTTTTTTTCATGTAAATAAAACATTCTGTTGCATCGTGTGTGCAGAATTAGTTGTCATTCTTGAATGTGCCGATTGTAAGTGATTGTCCGCCACTGGCAAGGTCTCGGGGCCTGTATTTTTTATATCTAATTTTTCATATATCGAACTAATTCGTGATCCCCTTCGAGTACGATATATCCGTGTTCGACTGTACTGCCAAAAATTGTTTTCTATCATGAAAGATCGTTGTAGCGAAACTTTGAAATTATCCATGACGACTGAAATTTCATTGACTAAAACACCTCCCTTTTGTAATGGTGCATCCAACAACAGCGCGACTGCCATGCACCGTGCCACATCATTTCTATAACACAATAGACACACCGTATCTCAAGATGACGCATAGTCAACAAGAACTGGTACACAGAACTGTAGGAATGAGCACTGGTGCATTGTCTGCACTATTACTGTCAGCACACATGGTGCACAAGTAGAAAACACGGGGCTCTCATGCTGTAAAAACGTGTTTTACCTTCCCAGTGGGTGGTGTGGTCAAAAGCTAGCCTTGAGTCCACCTGATCAGATAATGGCTGCACTTTGTTCGCTGCACATAAAGCACTGATTATAAGCAGCAGCAAGCTACTGTTTACGATCCCTAAATTATCTAACAACAAAAAGGGACTACTGCGAGTGAATGAATCACAGTAGAAAAAGCCAATTGGAAATATGCATACATTCAGTTTTTGACCATAACAGCTTGCTTTTTCAAGACTTCCATTTCCCGAAGAATGCCTCCTTTATCACTCAGCCAAACAAACGCTTCCACTTCTCCATAGGGAGAAAAAACAACAACAACAAAAACCTCATTGCAACATGCCACGCCAGCACAGCACATGATTGCCGTGTATCATATATCTACCAAAAAGAACAATGCACAAGCAATGTTGAAAGAAGTGAGAAAACATGTGCACCAGTGCATCCGCCATAGAAAAGAAAAAGTGCAAAAAAAGGGGGGGGGGGGTAGACCCCATATATATCAAACTGATATATAGAATTAATGGCTGTATCGGACAGCTGAAAAATCCACTTCAAGGTCCATTGCAAAAGTATAGGGCTGGCGTGCATGCATATCAAACACCCGTGGAGACCCATGTTTGAAATATTGAACTTTAACCCATGCCCTGGCAACCGTTGCCCTGGCAGGTTCCACAGTATTTTCCAAGTGCACTAACTTGTCTGCTGCACCAACATTTTTGAAAAAGGCCGACAGGCAAAGGCACCAAACAAGATGGATACAAAGCAGATGTAGCTCGAGTAAGTAGTCTGCACTGGCGGCATCTACTTGCATCAATGCGATGTGCACATTCCGATGGTTGCCCTCACACTACCCCATGTAGTTCACAAAAGCACAGCCTCCGAGATTAAGGGCCTCACGACGTCATTTTTGAGGTGCCTACTGTATTTATCCGAATCTAGGCCGATAGCGTTTTTAAAAATTTTTTTGCATCAAACTCCAGGGTGGGCTTAGATTCGAGGATATTAAAAAATGCACCATTTTTCATTGAGAAAAGTGGTGCACAACTAGCACCACCTACAAATCGCCACCTATACGGTATTGTAGCCGTTAGTAGCCGAGCCAACACCTGACTTAAGTACACACGCGAGGCCACCATTTTGGTCTTTGTGGTGAGTGTTGAGGCGAGCCGTCTGTCATTTCAAGTCGCGCTTCGAGCAGTCTTTGTGCGGCGTGGCGCAATGAGGCCAAACAGGCGGTGCCACTATAGTGTCGCTTATAAAAGAAAAGTTGTCCTAAACGCAGAGTCATCGTTCAACGTTCAAGCCAGGCGGGACTTTGGAGTGGACGAAAAAAAATGTGCGTCACTGGAGGGGCCAATGGGAGAAGCTCTTTGTGTGCGCCGCAACGAGGATGGCTTTTACTGGTCTACGGAAAGGCCGTCACCCTGAAATGGAGATGGCATTGGCCAACTTCGTTTGGACGCCGCGAGCAGCTGCCCTTCCAGTAACAACAGAAGTCGTCCAGGCAAAGGCAAGGGAGCTTTCAAGTGAGCGAGGTGTTTCGGCGGCAGACTTCAACGCCAGCCGAGGCTGGCTGCTAAAATTCATGAAGCGCTTTGGCTTCCAGCCTCCGTCGTCGCACCTCAATCGCCCACAAGTTAGTGGCCGACTACGAAGATAAGCTGCTGGAGTTCCAGCGTTTCGTGCTTCAAAAGAGAGAAGCGAGAGCGTATCCGCTAGGCCAAATCCCGCCGGTGTATTTTATATGCCTGTGGCATACACTGTCTCCTGAAAAAAAGTGCCAAGGAAGTGAAGGTGCGCTCTGTGGGGTATGAGAAGCAGCACGCAACTGTGATGCTGTGCTGCACAGCGGACGGGCACAAGCTCCCTCCTTATATCATTTTTAAGAAGACTCTGCCCGCCAAAGAGGCCTTCCTGCGAAACATCATTGTGTGGGCCAATGAGAACGGGTGGATGACTAGTGCCATGGTCGAGGAGTGGCTAAATATTGTATGGCGGCGGTGTCCGGGCACCCTTCTGTGCAAGCACTCCCTCCTTGTGCTGGACTCATACCGCGGGCACTTGACCGATAGCTTCAAGGCTGCGCTGGCCGAAATGAACACCAACCTCGCGGTGATACCGGGTGGAATGACGGGCCAGTTGCAGCCACTTGATGTGTGCATAAACGAGCCGTTCAAGGATCGCCTGCTGGAGTTACACACCGACTGGTTAAGCGAGGAGGACCACCAGCTGACGCCGACAGGCCGCATCAAGCGGGCATCACAGATGGCAGGCTGGGTGGCTGCAGCGTGGGATGACATCCCAGGAACTTTGACCATGCGCTCTTTTAAGAAGTGCAGCATATTCAATGCGCTTGAGGGTACCGAGGATTGCGCACTGTTTGAAGACAGCGACAAAGAAATCAGCGACGACGGCTCGGAATGAGCGTGGCATCTTTACGATGCAAATAACTAGGAGCAGCATGAAAAAAATGACAACAAAAGAAACACACACAACAGGACTAGCGGCTGTGTTTCTTGAGTTATTTGCATCACGAACCAACTGCTCCATTTTATCTTCACGTTCAATAAATGTTCTCTCTTTGTGAATGCTGTCTTCGTCATTTTGTTCAGACTACATTCAAGTTTGTTTTTTTTTTTCCCCGGGCTTCCGACTTTTGGGGGTCAGCTTAAAATCAGGGCCGGCCTAGATTTGAGTAAATACGGTATAACGAAGGCCACGTTTAAGTTAAAGGCTGCTACAAAGCCATAAATGCCATCGTCGTCACCATTGGCCTTCAATGTTTGTTTTAGGCCAGTTCGTGCTTTGCGAACTTGCATGTGTCTTTCACTTGTGGACAGCTTGTTTGGTAGTTTAATTCGTTTAACTACTGATCGGTATTCACAGAACGATACAAATGATGACTGGTGCTTGAAGCCCAGTCAAGCGAAGCTACGTTGTGAACTGTTTCCATTAAGCATGCTTTGTGGTGCGAAGTGATGACATCATTCAAGTCATCACTGTTGAAAATGGTGTTGGATGCCTCAAATTTTGTGAGTCATAAGAGTTCCTGGGCGTCCTCTTGAACAGGCTCGCAGCAAGTGTCTTCATAAGTGCCAATGACGATGTGCCAGCCGTTTCTGACGGCATTGATGCCAAGATTGTGGCTGATGTTGCCGGTGCGAAGGGATCAGACCATACATCGCTGCTAAATGACTTAGTACCAACTCCGAGAAACTCCGTCGGCATCAAGACCTTGCGTCAGCATTCATGGCCATTCGCTGCTATTATAGCACCATAGAAGGCACTGGATTTACTGATCTGCAAGGCCTCAATGATACTGAGGATGGCCTGACGAACTTGATGGCCCACAATAAGATTAAAGCCAAGCTTACATATTTCTTTCGTATGAAAGAAAGCGACCTGCCTCTACACAGAAGCAAACACATAAAAAGCAAACGATTCAAGGCCATGCCAAGGTCTCCGATTGGCCGCACCCTCATGCAGTGAATAGGAGACCCGCCACCGGTCTCCTTGGCAGTCCGCGTCTTCTGCTAGCGTGCCGCCATGCCTGTCTGTGCAGTGTTTGTCTGTGCGTGCTTGATTTGATTTGTGGGGTTTAACGCCCCAAAACCGGTTCTGATTATGAGAGACGCCGTAGTGGAGGGCTCCGGAAATTTCGACCACCTGGGGTTCTTTAACGTGCACTGACATCTCACAGCACACGGGCCTCAACATTCCGCCTCCATCGAAATGCAGCCGCGGCGGCCGGGATTCGATCCTGCGACCTTCGGATCAGCAGCCGAGTACCATAGCCACTAGACCACCGTGGCGGGGCGTCTGTGCATGCTTTCCAGCTTTGCTCCATAGTATGCGAAGTGTCGGCAGTGTACAGATAGAGAATGCAAGCTGATTCAGAAGCTGATATTATATCGCTTGAGACATAGTTTCAGCATTAGACTCTGCGAGTGATGTGTGCCGCTTGACATCTCAGGGTGCCATTATTGTTGGCATTTGTGGAACGTAGTTACAGCGGCTGACTTGCGTTCTGATGTGCACGTCTGAACTTTTTGGCTCACTGTCAGTGCGTGCACAACATGGTTTTGAAAGTAACGCGTGTGAGTGCGATGGTGCACCCTAGTTCACAATCCCCTCCCGATCACTCGTTCTGGCGCTCTGCTTGCTTCTGTCGACTACGTTGATGGGTCGCTTTCTGGTACTTCATTTACAGGCGAAACATATTGTGCGAGCGGCAGTGGCACTGTTGCTTATGTCAAGCAGCGTTCTGCAAAGCAGACTGTGTGCAGCGATCGCACCTCGGATGTGCCCGAATCTCGTCTCAGCACTCTGCACGATGTTTCCACACTGTCCGCAAGTACGGACGATACCATTCAGGCGCGTCTAGAGCCTCATTTTGTATCACCAAAAGCATCCCACGAGGCCACCGCGTACGTGCCCGCAAGTTAAGTGTCTGCGACCATGTCAGGGGCTCCGGAACGTTTTTGTGGGGGGGGGGGGGGGGCAAGTATTGTTTTTATATGTTGTGTTTATTATTTATTTGTTCTCAATATTTGTCGATTCTTATTTATTTACATTACATATTATTAATTAGTAGTTTTAGTGACATCCTTTAATGAAGTTTTCACTCATTGTTGAATCTCATATTTGCATCCTCGCACATTTTACATTGGTACACATTAAGAATGGTTGGAAATTTTGGAAGTGCTAAAATCCTGCGCAGACCGCACAACCTGAGGGGGGTTGTGGAGTCCCTGGACCGCACTGAAAATGGAATTGACAGGTGAAGGCAATTTGTGTGCCAGTATGGAAAAAGTGGACGAGTTTCCGATCGTTAAAATGACTGCATCAAACCCATTTCTCAGGATTGCAAGAGTCAGCAGTGCTCCTAATTAGAAATTTTAATTGAGCTAGGAACTATACATGCGTCAGCTTCGCAAATGATACTGACGTGTACATGCGTTTGGCAGTGCTATTGCGAAGGGGTGGTAATTGCCGCGAAAGGAATGTTGTAAAATTTTCTGTGCAAATAAGAGCTGTGCAGGCTGTCAAAAGTATTGCAAATGGGCAAGGAGCTCTGACCAATTACTCGTCGATAATGAACGTCCCGCATAGAGGGTTGCACCATAAAACATTTCAGAAAAATCTGAAGGCCGAGTCCAGACCTTCCAGTGAGACAGCTGCTGCCAATATTTGTGTACACTACTACCAATGCCTTTCTGGCGTGCAGATCTGTCCATGAGGCAGTATTTCAAGAACAATTATGGAGCCCACCGTGCTTATGTTGAATATTATGTAACACTTTACTGCAGCCTGGGCAACATGCTTTTCCCAGAGCAGCGGAGAAAGGTGTCTTTAGGGAAGAAAATCACACCTCCACTAATGTGAATCATGATGAGTGATGAAGCCTACCGGTATGTCACCGTACATCACCCACGCATTGCCACTGCGAAAGTGAAATAAGTGACAAAGAGCATATATATATACAAATGCATTTATTTGGTTCCTCTTTAATGCTGTTGCATAGTAATCGTCGTTATAATTTTTATATCGTGTTGAGTTCTGGATTCACATACACATGTTTCGCCTATAGCAACGGTTTTCTACAGTAAAATCTCGGTGATACGAATTTCACGGGGTTGCGTTAAAAATTCGTATCATCCGAAATTCGTATCATCAAATCGTACACAAAATTAAGAAAAAAGTGAATTTATTTGCGGCAGAAGAAATTCCTGATGTCAGTCTGCGTTTTTTTCTTCCCTAAATCCTGCATGATCGACTTCTGGAAGGCATAAAAGTTCGCGCACGTGACCTCACTAATGTTCTCACATGCCACTGAACGTCGCAGCACGTCAAGCGCGAGAAGCGTTTCGGCTGTCGTGGGCTGCCCGGCGTCGTGGCTGCTGCCGCTGTCGTCGTGCTCATCGCTTGTCGAAGCATCAGGCTGTGAAGTGGAAACTTCTTCAGCAATTTCCTCTACGCTACGCAGGCTGCAAGTGACGAGATCATCGTCAGCAGTGACAAAGTCGTCCTCTGTGCAAGTGGAAAGTCCGAGGTCGTTCCAGTCCTGAATTGCGACTGCTGGCTCTTGCGCATCGTCAGATGGCTTGCCAATGCCGCATTTCGCGAAACAGTTGGCTATCGTACTCGCCGAGACGCGATCCCAACTCATCGAGATGAAATGTATCGCGTCTAGGACGCTGATGCTCAGCTCTGTGTCTTTGCGCTCCAACCTCGCCAGCAGACGACGCACCAAAAGATTCTTAAAATGGAACTTCGCGTTTCGTATTATGCCTGCGTCCAGCGGTTGGAGGTGGCTCGTCGTGTTTGACGGCAAGAAAATGAGTTTAACGTTTTGAAGGGTGACATCCTTTGGGTGGGCGGCACACTGATCTAAAATCAAACAGATTTTTCTGTTTTGGCAGCCCATTTTGCGGTCAAGGTAGGTAAGAAAATCGGTGAACAATGCAGACGGCCAGACATTTTAAAACAACGAGGCTTCTGGTAGCGGCCAATAACCGTCAGCTTTACCTTTTCTGTACCGTCAGCATTACAACAAAACAGAACTGTAATGCGCTGCTTACTCTTTTGGCCACCTTGGCACGCCTTCTCAGGCTGCAAGTTATAAAATAATCCAGCTTCGTCCACATTGAACACATTGCGAGGCTCGTACCCCGCGATAAGTGAAGGGAGGGTGGTGCCCATCCAGTCGTTCACGACGGCCTCGTCCACTTTCTTCCCTTCTCCGCTCATGGACTTGTAGACGAGACCATGCCTCGCCTTAAACCGATGGATCCAACCGCCGGACACTTGGAAGTTGGTCACGCCAAGCGAAAGTGCGACGTCTTCGGCCTTTTCACGCAGCACCTTGCCATCGACGTTCACTCCCGCCGCTGTCACCTCCTTGAACCACGTCAGCAAAACTTCCTCGAGCTGGACGTGATGCGCAGTTTTCGCCTCTTTAGCGTTGACGCTGAATCGCTGCGCGTTTTGCATGATCTGGTCACGCTGACCGACAATCGTGCATAAAGTGGAGGGGGCTAGACCTAGCTCCTGGGCGAGGTCGGCTCGTTTCCTTTTCGGGTCTTTGTCCACTTCATGCAATATGTCCAGTTTCTCTTTAAAGGACAGAGCCTTCCACTTTCTGGACATGTCTGCGATCACTGCACGAGTAAGGACACAAAGAAATACGCGGACGTGGAGAGCAGCCTACGAACAACGCTACTTATCGGGCCAGACTAGATGTGCGCACGTGGCCAGCCTCGCGAGAGTCGCGCGTAAAGAAAAAGAAAAAAAAAAGGGGGGTCAGTCCAACAGGCATGGGGGTAGGCGCGCGTAGCTCTCTCTTCACAGCGAGGAGGAACCGGCGCGTTGTCGAAGGCTTCCCGACGCCTCCCTCTCCGTGCAGGGTGAAAGCAGTCGTGGGCGGCTTCCCCCGCCTTCACCTCATGCAAGCGCATGCATGCGGAGAATGGTCCGGTCCGCTCTTCAACGGGGAGAAGGGGGGCCCGCGCAGATGCACGTCGTCTGCATGACGGAGCGACGGAACCGGTTGCTTGGCGACTGTGGCATCGCGGCCATCACGCTGGCGCCGGCTTTTTCACTCCGCATCTCTGCTCCGGTTCTCCGCTGGCTCGGTCGCCGACGCTGTTGCTCGCGGCGGCGTTCGTATGAACCGCACAGGCATGCCAACGCGTTCGGAACAGCCATTATTTTCCCTATTGTAAGCAATGCATTTCGGCCGCGGAATGTTACGAATTCGTATCACACCGAAATTCGTACCAGCCGAGATCGTATCACCGGTGTTCTACTGTATATACCGTTACAGTGAGAGTCGACGACGAAGCTAGGTCCTAAGGTGCTTGGCCCCTAAGATCATGACAGCTCTCTAACGTAAAACCTTGTTAGTTATTTAGTTAATTTTGGGTTTTATGGCGCAAAAGCAGCGATGGCTATGATGCGCCAGACACAAGGTGATAAATTCATGTGTAAGCAATAGGATGATCCATGATACAGATGTGGTGCAAACGTCTAGAACGCCTAAAAGCCTATAGTCTGAAATTTGCATGGGTATTTATATTAAAATCATGACATCGACATGAAGTGTGAGCAATGAATAGTGCGCTAGGTCCACTTTATTTCTGTATTGACTGTAACTGAAGGCTTAGCATCTATTTAAAAAACCAGCTTCTTGTATATAACTGATCACACTGGCCAGGGGTACCAGTGGATCATCTCCTAATACAGTGGACTCCTGTTAAACGGAACTCGAAGGGGATCCGAAAAACTGTTCCATTTATCAGAAGTTCCATTTAAGCAAAGTACACATATTTCCATGAACCAAAAACTTTTAATCCGTACCAACTCCACCTTACTCATCTGGTTGAGTAGGGGAAAAAAAGGAGTGAAGTGTGGTTTGTTTTGCATGCTTAAGTTGCTTTTTCAAAAAGTAAGCACCCATGCCTGACAAGCTAGCCAGAAATTCTGGACAACCCTCATGCTCGAAATAGCGCTGCAAAAGTTCAACTGCCTCTTTAGCTGCGCTGTCCGACGGCACCACTGCACTGGCAATGTCACCACCTTCATCATCTTCATCGCTGGAGGAAGGTTGATCGTCTGCTTGCACTTCAGTTATCAGTTCTTCAAGCGTCTCCTCACGACAGGTACTAACATTTTCGTCAACTGTTTCATAGTCCTGTCGTGTGAAAGGGGCAGAGGGCACAGCCTGACTGAACACTGCATCAGCATCAGCATCAGCATCAGCATCAGCAGGGCTTTCCTCTTCATCCGCTAGTGGTTCTCGTGCTTGAAATCCCGCATGATGAAAGCATCTTTGGATGGTTGTTGCCTTCACTTGCTCCCAGGCATGGTACAAAATATGAATGGCTCCCAACAAATCCAAATTGTAGGTCTTTCCAGTGTCTGCACAAAGGAGCATTCGGTGAAGCAGCTGCCTGCGGTAGTGAACTTTCACATTCTGAATCACCCCTTGATCCATAGGCTGGATCACTGCTGTTGCGTTGGCTGGCAAGAACTCGAGGCTGATCGACTTCAGTCCTTCAACGTGGCCGTGGGCAGGGCAATTATCCAGGATAAAAATAACCCTCCTGCCTTGCCTTGCAAATCTTGAATCTTCCACCCGCAGCCAGTTTTCAAAAATTGCCATCGTCATCCATGCTCTTCCGTTAGCATGATAGGTAACGGGAAGGTTTCGAACGCCCTTAAAGCAACGTGGATGCTTCGATTTTCCGATCACCAAAAGCTTCAATTTCTCGTCTCCGGCCATATTTGCACCCACCAGCACAGTAATGCGCTCCTTACTGTGTTTCCCACCGCTACAGGCTTAGCCTTTGAAAGTGAGAGTCTTTGATGGGAGCGCTTTATAAAAAAGGCCCATCTCGTCGACGTTGAATACGTCTCGCGGCTCATAGTTCGCTAAAATTTCCTGAAGCCGTCCCTGCTGCCAGTCGGTGCAAACATCCCGGTTGACTGCAGCACTCTCACCTGAGATTGCCTTGAAAACAAGTCCATGGCGTTTCTTGAACCGGCTCAGCCATCCGTCGCTTACGGCGAAGTTCTCAACACCCATGTGCAGGGCAATCTCTCGCGCCTTCTGCTCCAGAATGGGACCGCTTATTGGGAAATTAGAACTCCGCGCACGCTTAAACCACACAAAAAGAACTTTTTCTAGTTCTTCATACGGCGCCGTCCGCATCCGCATCCGCTTAGACGTAAAGGTCCCATTCTTGACGGCACCTTCGATCGCTTCTTTGTTTTTCAAGATCCGCGACAGTGTCGACTTGGGGATGTTGAATTTTTTTGCCACCTCTGTCTTGGACAAGCCGCTGCGATCGAGGTCCTGAAGAATTTGGAGCTTCTTTTCAAGCGAGAGAGCTTGATGCGGCCGCTTCTTCGTGCTCTCCATTGTGCCTATCCACCACACTTAGTCACACATGTAGGCCTAACGCACAACCAACACGGCTCGCGCACGCGCTCCTGCTGCAGCACAATCCAGCAATCCAGTATGAGTACGGCTGCTGGATTGGCTTGTCTCACTATGGCGTTGACTTCGACGATACATTTCATTGTTGTGCGACTACTTTTTGGCATGAGCTAGCCTGTGTTGTGCAGCCTGTGCTTAGCATTTGTGCCGTTTAACCGTAGATGACCAATAAGTAGTGTTTCGATTAACCGAAAAATATTACTGTGCCGGGTATAGAAATCCAGCCAAATGATCCCGTTTAATTCCGTTAATGAGGCATTTTCGTTTAACCGAGTTTCGTTTATTGGGAGTCCACTGTATGAGTTTGGGGTGTAGAGGTGTGTGTGATTTATATAGCTCATAAATTTTTCGCCTCTCTGTTTCCATATGTGGACATGTAATTAAGATATGGATTGCTGTTAGCGGTTCTTGGCACTTATCACAAATCGGCTGTTCATCTTTTGCAAGTAGGTAGTTGTGAGTGATGTGCGTGTGTCCTATTCGTAACCTCGTTAATATTACGTCTACAGAGCGTTTCGGGTGATAGGATGTATTCCATTCACCGAGTACAGGTTTAACAAGGTAAAGTTTGTTATTTACTTTCTTATCCCATTCAGACTGCCACTTACGGATTATTGTTTCTCGGTAGGTTGGAAGATGCAAAACATGCGGTGTTTCGCACAGGAAACATCAGCCGCTGCTAATGCGCTTGCCTTACCGCGGCCACGACAACAGCGTTAGGTGCCGGCAGCCCGGTCACATTAGCAGAAACTCGTTAGAATTGTTTCTGACCCGACAACCGTACACAAACACTGTCTGGGTGCACTGCCTCCAGGATCGACCGACACATGCACACACACCGCCTGACTGCACTGCCTCCAGGCCCACATCAACACGCTATAGCAATGGTGCTCTGCTGTGATGGACGGACGTACGCAAAACGAACAAGCCTTGACCCTAAGGTGCTTCGCCCCTAAAAAGAGGCCAGCAAGGCACAGCAAACTAAAGGCAATACATTAAACAATCCGTGCACAGAAAAGGACACAAAACACTGCATATTCGGTGTGTTTTTGTAATGAAAATCGAAGGTACAACTTTGAAAGCCATTTTCTCAAAATGACTTTTCTTGCTCCATGTCTTGCTTGCTCCGCTGATTTCTTCATGACCACTAGGTCTTTTTCTGTTTTTTTTCCCCCCTATATTCCTAGAAGAATTGCCCAGGGTGTCACATTCTTGCTTTTCCAGTTTTACTACACTACATTTAACAATACGACTAACTGCTCACAGCCTACACTCTTGTGGTGCAGTCGCCTCGTAAGAAACAGCTAAAAAAATTGTGTTGCAAATAAATAAGTCAAAGAAAGTCATACCCTCAACTATTCATCACAGAATGCACAGCTCTTTGAAAAGTGCTTTCTATCACATTTTTTAAGTGATTAAGGGTCGGAACAAGGCCAGAAGAAGAGAGCTATTGTAAATAAAAAAGCTTTAAAGATAAGCTCATGAAACCTACACAGTAGTATCACAGAACCATTGCTAATAAGTCTATCAAATATCATAAAAATCCATAAAGAAATAAGATGCTTGGTTTCCAAAGCCATGTCCCCCCTTAAGGGGGAAGCGGATCTTTGAAACGGAAAATCACACAAAAAAAATATTTTTTGAAAATGTTATTTTTGGATTCTGACGCTACTGACGTATAACTTCACCAATTTTTATACATCATAGATCAGTATTTTAGCCGTGAAAGCATTTTATGTGCATCAGTGTGCTAAATTTTCAGCGATGGCCGCGCGAAAAACGGGCTTTTTTTGGGGCCGCGCTATTGCTGTTCTACGTTCTCTACGGCAGCCATCTTGGTGTCATTCGAAAGAGCCGCTCTTTTTCTTGAATATCCCTCCGCGCTCGTTTCCGTGCGCTCAGAATTCACATAGAAAATCCGCGTCAAAAAATGGTCCCACCGAGTAAGCTTATTGGTGCAGTGAGCACACGTGACTGAATCACGCGTTCCGATTCACCGAGCCTCCCGCGCCGTCTGCGGCGTGCACATGAGGCAAACTCATCTCGCTCTGATATGACTGTGTTGCTCTCATCGGTTTACCCTACCCACGGAGGAAGGAAAAAACTGACCCTACACTACCTGCGCACTCCAAAGACTGCACGTTGCGGCGGCGTACCGGCACGGCACCACGCAAGCGAGACGAAGTGCGCCGCGGCCTTCGGGAGTGAGCTAGACCTACGCTCTCGGCCACGTTTTGATCCTTTCATCATGGTGAAGCCATATAGGAAGTTCCGAAGCGCGCATAAATTTGGAAAAGAACCGGGGCAAAGCAACGCGCAAAAGAACTGGGGCAAAGCGGGATCACAGCACGGGTGCATCAGAAGCGCACCCAGCGCAGGACGGCGTGGCGGTGGAACGCGACGAAATGCCGACTTCTCCACCTGTTGCGGCGGCCGCCTCGGACGATGTCAGCAATAGGCAGCGTGGCACGAGGGTCGACACTACGTTCCTGACGAGGGCCGATCGTGCGCACCAGGAGAAACGGACTGCAGATAAAGGGCTGAACACATGGTCCAATTTTCCATGCGATCCGACGTCTGGCGATGCGATCCGGCAGTCGCACCAGGTGTACCGGCGGTGTTTTTGCAGCACCGGTTCCCTGCTCCGGTCGTCCAGCACGCGTCAAACCACGCAGATTTTCTCATCGCCGGATAGAAAAGTCGGACGGCAGCAGCCAATGGCAGCGCGGGAGACCCGTGACGTTGTGCTGCTGGCCGCCCATTGGTTCACTGCCCCGCTCCGATTGCCCTGCCGAGGTTGCCGTGGTTTCTTCCTGGTATCGTTGGAATCTTGTGGAAAATATTGGTTATGACTTGTTTCTGGCTCGAAATAAATGCTTATTAGGCAGTGTTACGCCTAATGTGAATCAATCTGCAAACCGACGCCCGTTTCCAAACCAGCGGAGAGATCGAAAGCAACCGCCGTGGAAAGGTAAACAAACATCTCGGCAAGGGCCACCTCACTGAAGCGGCTCGTTTCGTTTATGCGATCGTGCTTCATTCACGACGACGTTTCGAGAAAACTAATCGCATGTGTTAACGCATGACATATGAGTGCAAATGTTAATCGTGTAGGTAAAAATGAGCACGTTGTGACGAGCTCGCAGTTGACAGTGAACGACTACTACTCCGAGGGTCGGCAGCTAGGCCTACCCTCGTTCATAGTCGTCACCGACGGTGGGTTGTTGTGATGTGCTAGTCCCTCGCGAAGGCATAGGCAGTGTTTTTCTGTGTAGTATGACCAAGCAAGGCTGTACAAAAATGTTTATTTTGTATTTACTGACAAGGATACGATGTCTTACGAGCGTGTACGCAGACGCGCTTCGTGAGGGCGGAGTCTACGCGCTGATCTCTCGTCTTGACCCGCCGAGGCATTTGCCGGTGTCGATAGAATCACGTCGAAAATATTGCTTGTGATTTGTTTGTGACACGAAATTAATTCTCACTGAGTAATGTTACGCCTAAAGTGAACCAATCTGCAAAGCAGCGCCCATTTCCTAAGCACTCGAAAATCGGAAGCGGCCGCGGCGCGAACGTAAACAAACATCGGCAGGGGCTGTTTCACCGAAGCGGCTCATTTCGTTTTTACCATTGCGCTTCGCATCTATTTAGAGAAAACTAATCGTATGCGTTGACATACGACGTGTGAGTACAAATGCTAAATGTGTTGGCAAAAATGAGCGCTTCGTGGCGAGCTGGCGGTTGATTGCGAACGACGGCTACGTCGTCGGCAGCTAGGCCTACCCTCGGAGTCGTCGCTGACGGTGGGCTGTCGTGTTGTGTTTGTCGCTCGCGAAGGCATAGTTTTATTGGCAGTGTTTTTCGGCGCAGTTATGCAACCAAGTAAGGCTGTACAAAGATTTATTTTGCACTTAGTGACAGGGATGCGATGTTTTCCGAGCGTGTATGCCAACGCGCCGTATGTGGGCTGAGCCTACTCGCTGATCGCTCGTTGCCCTGTGTGTGTTGAAGCGCAGGGTGCCAAAAGCCGGACCGTGCGACGTCGGACGTCGGATCGCATGGAAAATCGGAGCATGTGTCCAGCCCTTAAGATCTCCCGCTTATCGGCAACTACGGCGAGCGCGCGCTGCCGCGAACGCTCGCAGCTTGCGCGCGCGCGCAGTAGTTGCCGATAAGCGGGAGGTCTTATATGGAAAAGAACCAAAATAATAAGGCTACGTTTCTGACGAGCGCCGATCGTGCGCAGCAAGAGAAACGGACTGCAGATAAGATCTCCCGCTTATCGGCAACTTCCGCGCGCGCGCGCAAGCTGCGAACGTTCGCGGCAGCGCGCGAGGACTCTGACCCGTCGGCGGCCACCTACGGGATCGCGATCAATAACCTGCTTGGAAGCACTACAAAGTGCCGGAGGTGCAATGGGGCTGTTTATATTGAAAAAGGTCTGCATGACTACACTCCCGGTGCCTTCTGAGGCGCTGCGTGCAAACCAAAGCATTTTTAGTTGTGTAAAACTCCGGGAATACACAAAGTTTTGTTTTTTGCCATTTTCTCAGTTTCAATTTTTTGGCCACCTTTCATTCTTCTGACAAGGGTTTCTCAGCTTTGGCACACTAAATTTTTATCATTTTTGTGTTGCTGAAGAGCTGAATGTTTGCTGAGTGCAACAAGGTATCATATGTTACTGTAGGAAAGTGTAAATTTTTACAAAAGATAAAATAAGAAATATATTATTTCTCGGTAGTCGAATGGTGAACTTTTAAGCACCATAACTTTCATTGTAGGAAACCTAGAACCATAAGATTTGATTTTTGCACTCTCTGATAACTATAGAATGCAATGATGTTTCATTCAGCGAGATCCGTACAGCCAATTTATTGAAAAGGTGATCAAATAATATTTTAATTAGTGATTAATTAAAAAAATTAGTGGTACGGTATACCTAAAAACGGAGTTCATATTTGATATGTACACATGTAAATACATGATCACTGAAGTTTTCATCATCCCAACTTAAATAAAAAGATGTCTGATGTCAAAGTGCCTCTTCCCCCCTTAAAGGGGTCCTGAACCACCGCTTGAGCTTGGTTTTGAAAACGGCTGGGTGTGTATTGAATGCCTCTCAGAAATTCACAGCCGAAAGAATTTTTCAAAACGGTTTGTTAGGAGCGAAGATATTGCGACCGGAAAACTTCCCTTTCCAGTCCTGTTTCAACTCTGCGGAATAGAGGGTACAGAGCTCCTTAGGGCGGCGTCGAAGGAGGTGCCCCGCCCACCGCTTTACGTCACCAGACTTCAGCGACGTGTCAGTGGCTGACGAAAAGCGCGCGACTACCGGGGGCTGTTTAGGGGCTGTTTCTTCGCAGCGCGCTTGTGGCCGCCTGCTCGCTTCGCGCCTGGGCTCGGTCGCGTGCCCTCGCAATCACCGCATTCTTTTTTTTTTTTTCGATCCTCCGAAGCTTTGTTTTCGTTAACCACATACGTTTAGGCTCGCAGGTATGAGCGTTTACTTTGTCAGTGCGCTGCGTGTCGTCGATATTGCGCATAACGCGGCGTCAGGACAAACAGCGCAACTGCCAACCCTGCTCCACCTTGACCTGCATAACCCCAAGTTAGTTAATTGTTGATTAGTGATTGTAGACGGGATAATCATGCTGCCGGGCTCGAACGTGACTATTATGACTCGGAAGGAAGACCTTCACAACTCGGACCCTTGCCGACAGGTTAATGTGGAATAAGGTGCGTTGACATGCGGTAAGATGGATGGATTAATTTAATGTGTGAATACACTAGTTCAATTTTAACAGTGAAGCTGTTTAAGCTATTGGTGAAACTGGCAAATCTGCCGAAAACTCCGCTAAGTTATGTAATGCTAGCATAACACTACCACGCTGTACTAAAGACAAAGCTCCGTAGGACGAGTTAGGTAAGGCTAAGTGTCATTCAATGGAACCTAATTAAGATTCCTAGGACTAGTTAGGTAAGGCTAAGTCTTATTCAAGAGAGCCAAATTAGGAATAATTAATTGAGGCCTAGTTAAGACAGGACTAATCCAACTAAGCCAAACCAAGCCAAACTGAACTAATTCAATCTGAATTTAGCTATGACAAGTAAGTCACACCTAATTAAGCGGATACTAATGAATTATAATGAATTAAGTCACGATACTAATAAACCATGTCTAATTAAGGTAAATCTAATTATGTGAAGCCTAATTTCACTGATATGAACAAATCTAGTGTAAGAAGCTTCTAATTAGACTTTGTTTAATTAATTAGTAATAATTAAATCACGCATAGCTAGGTTATTACTAGTTAAGTCGAACCTAAGCTAGCACTTATTAATCAAAGGTAAATTACGCTAAGACTTCAAGGTCAAGCCTCATTAAGTTGAGACTAAACATTTCAGGACTAATTAGGCTAACACTGATTAAATCAGGCCTATTTCAGGTAGTATTCATCAAGCGATATCTAATTAAGATAATATGTCAAAGAACAGCGTAACTAGGCCTGTACTAATTAGGCCATGTATAATTAAGATATGACTAATTACCGCAAACATAATTATATCATGAGTAATGAATACCAGCACCTTAAACAATGTATCATTAGGTATAAGTTAATTAGACCGAGTCTAATTAGTGTAACACTAATTAGGCCCTGGCTAATTAACTTAAGACTAAGTCAAGTCTCAATAAGCTCAGATTATTAAGTTACGCCAAATTAAGCCAAACATTACGGATGTAATGATTTCATTCGAAACTAATTTACCTTAGTCAACCCTAATCTGCTGTAATCCTTAATTCACCCTAATCTAAGTCTAGCTTAATCCGCTCTATAATATGCCATAGTCCACCTTAATGCACCTCCGTCTGTCTTAATCCACCCTAATGCACCTTAATGAGCTCTAATCCACTCAAGTACACCGTAATCAGACCGCGTCCTTTAATCTGCCTTGTAGAAGAAATATTTTGCGTTAGACTCCAGCCATGTTATTGAGTACGAGTACTAGAAGGCGGCGCATTGGAGTACCATAGGGAATAAACCCATCTACAATCACTGATGAATTAAAGTTTGGGATTAATTTGTGATGTATTACGGGCTGCACGCATGCATTTGTTGGCTTCTTGGAAAACTATATTTATGGTGACTTTTGCACCGCACCGTTCGCGTCCACGCCGAGGTAGTTTACGGACGCCTTCCAATGGCATCTATGAGGCTTGCGCATTAACAAATATATTTTTACATATTTCCAGCAACTATTTTGCCTATAGAGGTGCTCACAACGCAAGGAAAAGCGAGCGCACGGCACGCACGCGCTTACGGTTTTAAAAAAGGCGCGCTGCGAAGGGCCCGCACACAGCCGAGGCGGGCGTGTCTGCCATCGGCCAATAGCAGAGACGCTCCTTGTAAATGCTCTATGACGAAATAGAGCATATTCAAAGAGCGTGAGGAGAAGCCGCTTTTTGAGTTGAGGGCTCCTGAAGAAGTGGAAGCTTTGTGCTCCGCTTGTGAACGCTACGCTTCGCGGATGACTACAGCATTTGGCTGAGATGTTCGTTGCAGCGTAGGCAAGCCGTAGAATATGTTTTTTCACCAAGCCCGGAGGGTGGTTCAGGACCCCTTTAAGCACATAAAATTGTCAGGTATTTATGAAGTTGTACACAGAGTACCTTTAGACCACACGGAATGTTCCAGAGTTTTGATTATCGATTACAGAATTGTTTTATAATTTAAAATACCAATGACTGCAGTCTGGAGAGTACAACAGGCACCTCTGGTTTTTTTATTTGAAATATAGCAAGCATAGTGTGTTATGCCCACTTTTTAGATACTTTTCAACACTACTACCCTTGTGCAGCAAAATGAGCCATAATGAGGTGCTGTGTCAAAATTTTTAAAGGGACTGTCTACCGTACTTCGTCGTTCCCCGTTTTTTTTTTTTTTTTTTTTGGCTCAATAGAAACAGCACCTTTCGGAGTGTCCCAGTGTGTGGTGGTCCCTCCAGAAACTCAGTAGAAATTATTAAAAAAACAATTTTTTATCTATGAAGTTGCCCCTTTTCTACGTGTACAGACGCGGGCAACAATGGTTACCGCGCACGATGCGTCGTCGTCTCCCTGGGAACCCTTTGGAGTGTGGGAGGCTTCTTCTCAACAGGAACCGGTACCAAGGTCGACATTCCAGAGGTGACGAGGAGGAGGAGAGGCGAGGGAAAGTTGGCGCGCCGGCGTGCGCCTCGGACATGCAGCACCAAACGCATCACAAGCGCAGTAGTATGCACCTGTGCAGGCAGACTAATTCGAAGGCAGCGCCACCCACGCCACCCCGAAAGCAGCGAAAAAAAGTACGAATTGCTCTTGCACGCTGTAAAAAGGGGTCTCATAGGGTAAAGTACGCTTGTAAGACACACACATAATTGTTTTTCAGCAGAGTATGTATGCCTGCGTGGGCTGGTTCTCGTACACTTGGAAACTGACAAACACGCTGTTGGGTGTCGCTAGCGGCGTTTTTTTTTGCACTACTTTCGGAGCAAAATTAAAAATATAATTCCTTTTTCGTGCGGTGAAAGCGTGCTTGTTCTCGTAAATGTGAAGCACGATCTGCCCATTTTTGCCACAATCTTAACAAATTTTCCGAGCGGTAGACAGTCCCTTTAATAAACTAAAAATTTTAGTTCGCACAAAAGTGCACTTGTGGCTTTACCTTCTTGCTCGTTGCCCTCATTTTTAACGGTGCCCGTTAAAAATACTTCACCAGTTCCAACTCGATCGTTCTATAGACGGTTTCGCCAGCACTTGCCATCCCCTGGCAACATTGTGTGTTTACCGGAAACGTGCCCTAGAAAACTTCCTGTTTACCTTGTTGTCGCGTGGTTTCCGCATGCATTGTTGGCCGCGGCTGCTAGTGTTCCGATGTTTTCAGCTGATAGAATTATCGCGACGAAGCGCTCGCGACTCGGACGCTGTTATGTGGTTCCAGGATGCAGTCTGCGGTCCGCAAGTAATTTGCTATCGCAAGTCAAAATGTTATGTTTCCCGACGGATGAAGCGGAAAGAACGCAGCGACCAGGCGAGAAAACTGGAATCCCAGAAAGAGCGCCCAGATTTGTTCTGCCCACTTCATCAAAGGCAAATAAAGCTCAGCGCATACTCTAATGGCACGAAGGCGATGCTCAGACGTTAGTCTAAGGTCCCCAATTACAAGGTACACGTTGGACCCTGTCGCATTATACCTACAACAGATAATCGAGCTGAAGCCTGAAGTGGATAGCAAAACGTGAAAGCTGGCTAAGGCGAAAAATCCATCGTAAAGGTGTTTCTTGTAGTTGGAGCCTTATCAGTGATGTGTACTGTTCGAAGCAGCATTTGGGACGCCAAAGCAGCCGCGCTCAACATGAATTGCCGCGCAGTATACGTCGCAGTGCCCACATTTTATTGCTAATTACAGTGATGCCGTGCAGTTTTTTTTTTATGAGAATGACGCCTGCGAGTGGTTTGGCGGCGTCGGTGCGAGCAACTGACTCATCACCTTTCATGTTGCCGCAAATGGACATCACACCCTAGCTAATTTATCTTTCGGTGTGAGCTTGAGGAGGGCAGGTTACTTTAAAGTTTGATTCGTAAATAGTTGTTGTTGTTATGTGGTGTTTAACGTCCCAAAACCAGCTCTGATTATGAGAGACGCCGTAGTGGAGGGCTCCGGAAATTTTGACCACCTGGGGTTCTTTAACGTGCACTGACATCGCACCAGCACACGGGCCTCAACATTTCGCCTCCATAGAAATGCAGCCGCCGCAGCCGGGATTCGATCCCGCGACCCTCGGATCAGCAGCCGAGTACCATAGCCACTAGACCACCGTGGCGGGGCGATTTGTAAATAATGTACCTGTAAGCAAACCATAGTATTTCACTTGGGCGCACCTGACTTCATTACATAATGAGTACGCTTCATATTATTTCAGTCGCACTGAACACTTTAGATCGCGATCGATTCCGATCGGCACCGATTTCTCGGATTAAAAGGTACCCGGTGTGACACAAGCGCACTAATGTAATGTTCTATCGTGGTGTGTGCCTAGACCAAACCTTTGCGTGTGTCAACTAGCCCGTTTCAGGCAGCTCAGAACACGTGTGATAAAACGGATACGTTACGTGTTTATGAGACATGGTGTTCTGTAGACAACTCCACCCCTTATGTGAAAAAGAAATGTTCATTATTACGACCTTTTTAAATGGTGATGTCACAGTAAAGTTAGCCATCGGTTTAACCTGTGATTTTAAGAAAACTAGTCATGCTCCATCACACTCGACCTGCTCTCTGCTTGTTGCTTTTTATCATATTTTATTGCTGTTTAACAGGCACATCCTAAAACTGAGCAATCTTGCTTACCGTATTTACTCGAATCTAACGCGCACCTTTTTTCCGATAAAACGGGTCCAAAAATCGCATGCGCGTTAGAATCGAGTGCGAACGAACGACACCGTTACCATATCACCATCGGCATCAATATGGCTGCCTCCTACGTGCTTCGGGCCTAGCTGCCATTACCACCCTTCCATGTGCTGCAGTTTGTACGTGTGCTGAGCAGCCTGTGCACCACCTGACTTCACGTTCTGCTTTCGTTTTGTCAGCATGGAAGTACAGACTCCGAAGACTCGACGAGTGCACCATGATGCCGCGTTTAAAAAAAAGTGATTACTTGTGCCGAGACGAACGGAAATCGTGCAGCGTCGCGGTTGTTCGGAGTTCCCAAAACGTGCGTGCGGCAATGGCGCAAGCAGAAGGACAAGATTTTCGAAAGCAAGTCGACGCGAAAAGGATTTAGTGGACTGAAGCGGGGCCGATTCCCCGAAATCGAAGAGCTTCTCGCTGAATATGTGATAGAGGAGCGAGCGGCGCAACGGCCTGTGACGACCGATCTACTCCAGGTGCAGGCAATGCAGCTAGCCTTAGAAAAAGGGCTAACGCGGAGCGATTTTAAAGCTAGCAGGTGCTGGCTGTCAAATTTTATGAGGAGGAAGGGCTTTTCCCTTCGGAGGCGCGCGGGCATATGCCAGAAATTGCCAGAGGAGTTTGAGGAGAAACTTCAGTTTTCAGAAGTACGTCATGAACATGCGGCACAGCAACAATTACCAACTTGGCCAAATAGGGAATGCCGACCAAACGCCGCTGTACTTCGATATGCCTGGCACCACAACCGTCGAAAAGAAGGGGGCGAAGCAAGTGCGAGTGCTAACATCCGGCCACGAAAAGACGAGGGTGACAGCAATGCTTTGCTGCACCTCAGATGGGCCACAAGCTTCCGCCTTATCTCATTTTCAAGCGGAAGACTCTCCCAAAAGGAGTCGTCTTTCCTAGTGCGGTGATTGTGCGCGCGAATGAGAAAGGATGGATGACGACGGACCTGGTCGCAGACTGGATCGACCACGTCTGGCGGAAGAGACCCGGTGCCGGTTTGGGCCTGCGAGCAATGCTTGTGCTCGACGCGTTCAGGTGCCACCTCGACCAGCACGTTAAGGACGAGCTCAGCGCGTGCAACACCGATCTTGTTGTCATACCTGGCGGCATGACATCGCAGCTTCAGCCGCTCGATGTCTGCCTGAACAAGCCGGTCAAGGACAAGATTCGGGCGCTCTACACCGACTGGCTAATTAATGGCAGGCACGAATTTACACCCAGCAATCGAATGAAGCGTGCCTAACTGGAAGACTTCGCTGGTTGGGTGAAGGATGCGTGGTGCGCGATACCGTCTTCCCTGGTAATCAAGGCCTTCAAAAAAAGTGCTGTATCTCGAATGCCATGGACGGCACTGAGGATGAACTGCTTTGGGCTGTTGACAGCGACAAGGAGTCGTCAGACAGCGATAACGACTGAGTGCTCAGGCGCCGCGTGTCGCTGCAAATGTTAGCGGCAAGATACGCCGTTTACTTTTGTGCGTTTGCTTTATTGCATCTGCAGGTGCATTAGAAATAAATATTTGTTTTTCTGAATGTGAGAAGGTTGATTACTAAGGACTTTTTATTTTTTTGTGTCAAGGGAAATGGGTGCGCGTTACAATCGATGTTCTTTTTTTTTTTTTGTTTGGGTCGCGAAAAACGGGTGCGCGTTACAATCGAGGGCGCGTTAGATTCGAGTAAATACGGTACATTTCACAAGAATTCTGCAGTTAACATAATTTTGTTCAGCAACATCGGCTGACATGCAGTCACACAGATCACGCAGCTGCCTTTCAGGCTACAACTTCAACTTCCCTATCCAGCGGACCAGGCAACTCTTCTCCTCGTCACTGCAGTTTCTGCTTGTATCTCTCCCATGCGACGTCGTCGAGCCTCTTCACGTAGTCGCTAGAGATCGCTCTAAACACATCTGAACGAATGCGCCAGAATTAATAGAGCAACAAAATCAAATGAACCAGGCAAACACCGTCGAGGCCATTGAAAAAGTATTACTGGAAGTGCAACACTGGAAGTCTTCTTGGGCAGACCATTCGGCACATTCCTGTTTGTTTACAAACAGCGAAACCGTCTATAGTGCATAAAGACCCTATATTTTGTTACCATAGCTGTTCTAACTGAAGAACCATTGAACGGGAACTCCGGCGGTTTTTTCACCATGTTCGAATATCTATGTTTTCTAATGGTACTGATAGTCCTGTAGCAGCCACGGTGGTTCAGTTTGCTCAGAAACGCACCAATAATTTTAAATAACCGACTGAAAGGCATCTTCAAACAGAAACCGAAACGGATAGACGCTTTGTGCAGTGTATTCATGATGCCAAAGCCTCCCCGTTATCAGAAATATGAAGCTGGCCCGAGAAGAATGACGGTGGCAAGGTGATCCAATGTTGTATTGAGTTATGCCAGCTTTTTTGAACTTGACAGCAGCGATTTGAACGCTGAAGTATGGCCGTTTTGCTTTTGACGGACCGCTGGCTCGGGCAGGAAGCGTTTAAGGTGATGACGTAAAAAGCACAGGGTGGCCCGTGTGGGAACCCGCTAAAAATTTTCGAAGTTCATTTGCACGAAAACTTAACTTTCAACCACCTGGATTGGCATATAGTATTACAATACCAAGGAGAATATGTATTGAAAATTTCAGTGAGATCTGTGGACAAAGAAAAATCACCGGAGTTGCCCTTTAAAAAAAATCCTGTAGATCCCACGTAGTGTGGGAACCGGTGCCATGAGAAGCATTCAGGAAAATTGCTTTAAAGCTACAATAGAACTATTTGCACTTCGAAATCAACGTAACAAACTCACTATACAGTAGCAGAAATTTCACAGTTCCAGGCCAAGAAATAAAGCAAAATCTTCTTCGAGGAATCTTTCTGCAACCATGAGATCACCCAATGCTATTCCTGCCTCAAGCAGCAAAGTCGGTGCTCGCAGACACGTCATTGGCTTAAAAAAGAGCAGGTGATTTACAGCTGTATTTGAAACCAAATTACAAATTCCATGGCGAGTGTCCAGCACTACAATACTTTGCTCACACGTTCACAGGAGCCTCCATGATGAAATGCCATCATTTTTTTTACTAGGTTCAAGAAGGGTTACAGGAGCCTTTTAAGGTGAAGCTTTGTAACAGTCAAAATCCCCCCTCCCTCTGTAAAGGTCGTTTTATACCCCTGTCACACGGCGCATGTAAACGTCATTCGCAGCAAATGACATTTACAACTAATGTCATTCTGTTTTCGCGCTCCTCGTCTACACGGTCATACAAAATGACATTCGCCAGTGACGTCGATGTTTAGCTCCCGGATACTAGGACAACGAAATGTTACAAATTGTGCCTTTTATTTGCATATTTTCTCTTTATTGTTAGAAACACAGTGGTAAACATCGGCAGGCTATGTGAAAATATATTGCAATACGATACGGCAGCATTAACAGGGAAGAAATCCACACAAGTAGCCAAAGCAAGACTAGCCCAAAGCCGCTTCGATTTCTTCCGTAGCTGGCGATATCGTGGACCGTGCCTCCGTTCCCGTGACCGTGATGGACGACGATCAGTGCAAGCGAACATTAATTGCCCTCCATGTATTCACTACAAAGCGCCGAAACCGGCTGAAGCAGCTCAACAAACGCGCGTTTGTAAACATGGCCGACAGCTAGGAAGCCTCGGAGTAAACTTGGAGTCTGGGAACAAGAATATATAGTTGCACAAATTGCATAAAATGTTGTACTGTACGTCAGAAAGTTATCAAACGGCCAGAAGAGAAACTGACAAGAACCGTAACGTTGTGTACATTTTGCTTTTCCTTACGAATTTTGCATCTTAGTGCGAAGCCCCTGTCGTCGAGAATACGCATGTAGCGACTGAATGAGTTCGGCGAACGCATTCAGTCGGCGAATGCCATTAGGTGTGAATGTCATTCGCTATGCCCGTGTAGCAGCAACAAAAATGACATTAACACATAATGACATTCGCTGCGAATGTCATTACACGTGCCGTGTGACAGGGGTATTAAAGAAAGCTGCCCATGTTGCAGTGGACAACCTTTTGAAGTGTGTACCACCACACAGAAATATGTTTATTAGTGCATTTCTATTATTACAGACCCTCTTCAAGATATCGGAAATTATAAGTTAAGGCCAAGTGAACTCAAATACTGTTAACTCGTTTAAAACTTCATAGCACTCAAATGTTCACAGAAGCCTAGGGATAACATTCACTTGCAGATACTGCTGTAACAAAATTTACTGAAGCAAAGGTGCCAAATCAAATGATCACGTTGAACTTTATATTGTATGGAATTGAAGAACATGATCGATAAAGTGCAAAAGCATATTTGCAATCATTGGCCCGAAGGAGAGCTTAAAAAGGTGGGAGAGAAGGAGGGCCAAAACTGCCACAAAGCTGCTCCTGCTTGTTTTCTGATACTATCCTAGCCTGATCACATCACTGAACAGTACTCACCCTATGGTCATATTCTTGCCGATTGCTCCAGCGCACTTCAAAGTTCTCGTAGCGTCCACCATGCCAATAATCTCTGGCTTCTCGCTCTGAATGCTCCAGAGGATCTGGTTCGTCAAAGCTGGATTAAGTATACATAATGTCAAGTATAAGTATAAATAATGTTAACATTTTTAAAATATTCATAATCACTTTCACTGCACTGTATGAAAAAGTGGTCAGCTCTTCTCACACGACAACTTTCATCCTTCATGCCATGCTTTTTACTCGCAGTAACTGCCACAATTAATAGGAACGTAACATGTGGATTTCACTGTCTACATAGTGGGTTGTGTAAGCTGGCACAAGCAATGAGAGAAGGCATTTGCTACAAGCAGGCAAGATCACCCAGCAACATCTGGTTTGCCCTTGCATTACAGTTCACTTAAACATCTTAAACATGTCTTCCACAGATAAACCTTAAAATAAATAACTTCAACACAACAGTGTTTTCAGGTTTTTAGAGTTTCATGTCCCGAGCATGCCATGTCCTGAAAGGGCAAGTAAACAGGTGCCAGTATTTTTTTTTTACACCTTCCAAATAAGCTCACCCAGTCAGAGAAAGTGGCGGCGATCACCTTTTGTGGATATACCCCAGTGCTGCATGCTACCAGGATGCTCTGTATCAAAAAAACAATTCCTTGGCTGTTCCCTGACACTTCAGCAGTCTATTCACCAACTAGGTGAGACCACCTATGCATTGTAGAAGCTGACGCAGCCTTGACCTCGTTGACTGGTCTACACCAGCACTACGAAACTGCGCCTTGGTCCTGCAATTATGCGGTACACCGGTCAGGAGTGCTGATTTGCTGATGTCAAGCCACGTTGCCCAAGTGGAATTAGCCATGACAACGGCCTAGGCCTACCCTCTTTGCAGTGGAGACGAATAGCAACGTCAAGCAAGAAACCGAAACGGGATAGAGTGGCAATGAAAAGATTGTTCCATCCTCTGTAACTTCCTTATTTTCACGAAATTCTTGCAGCATGATGTTCCCATTGTACAAGTGTGCCCTTCAGAAAAGTGTTGGGCCAATTGGTTTGACATGCTTGCAGGGGAGAGCACAGAAGAATTGCGGAAGAACAGGTGTGGATAGGCAAGATGCTCACTTCCGAGTTCATGGGAAAAGAACCACCAACAATCAGGAACCGTGATGCGCATGTGCTTATGTCTAAAGACGATTCCACGAAACAAAACACCCATGAGCTCTGTAGCAAGTGAGAGTCTTTCCTGCCCACACCTGCTCAGCATATTTTTCTCTGCACTCCCCAGCAAGCAAGTGGGCACCTATCTCCTCAAGACAGATTTCAGACCTCGGGTCTGTTCACTGGCCCCCTTAAGAGAAGCTCGTTTCAGAAAAGTAAAAAAAAAAAAAAAAAATGGCCAAAATTAATTTTGAGAAAACACATCTTAGGCACATTTGCACCCACGAAACCTCAAATTATGAACGCTGTTTTCACTAGTGAAATAGCTTAAAATGTACTTTCAAAAACCCATGGGAGCAGAAAATAGCACCGAAGCAGCCAAATTTGTTTTAACTTCCCACATACTGCAGTGATGATGTCCAGATTACCTGTTAAAGGTCAACTTTGGCAATTTTTTCAAAACCATGTTGAAGTGATTGTGCCAAAGTGATGCAAAAGTGATTCTATGTTCCTGAAACTTTCTGTCATGAGGCTGATAGCAGAAATGCTCAGCAAATCCGAAAATAATTTTTAATAGGTAAAAAAGCACAAAACCGAAACCAAAATCCAACCAGCAGCTATGTCAAATGAGTCAATCCGCCTTCTGCATAATGCAACAGTGCATGCACCCTTCCCCTAGTGGTAAAGCCATGTTATGTAGCCCATGCGCTTCCGCTGCAGTGCCTACAATGATGTGAACACACAATGTGACCAATATTTGTAGGCAGCCGGGTGGGTAGTCTGAGATAATAAGTAAAAATTCATTTTAAAGTAATCTACACATCTCTCAAACCTGTATCGTGCACAAATGATAGAAGTGTGTCAAGGAACGTGCCCAGCGAATTTCATTGAGATAAACTGATTTTGAAAAATTGTGAGAATTTGGCCTTTTGTACCGCGTGGTGTTTGCGTTTACTCTAATACCCCTGTTACACGGACGCCCGCAACCATGGTTAGCGTAACCGCGGTTAACAATTTCAACCGTAGTTAACGCCAACCGTAGTCCACCGGAGTTACACGGGCTATCGTGTTCGCGGTTGACAGAAGCTCCGCCCACATCCAGCACATCGGCATAAACACACTCGCAAGACTTCGTATCTTGGTCATTACAGGTACGAGAGAAACAACTTTGCGCAACCCTGCATCGTTCTATGAGGACATTGTTGATAAAACTACGCCTTTGCGAGCGACAAACGCATCACAACAATCCATCGTCACCGTGGAATGTCCGGCGCTGACAACTCCGAGCGTTAGGCCTAGCGACGAGTACGGCGGTGCCGTTCGCGATCAATAGCGCGACTTGCGCTCGTCACAGAGCGCTTGTTTTTGCCATCACGATTAACATTAGTACTCATATATCATGCCTGAACACGTGCGATTAGTTTTACATGCGTCTCGGTGTGAAGAAAGTCTGAAAGGTAGGGAGTCGGTTCGGCGAAACGACCGGTGCCGCTGCAGTGTTTACCTCTCGTATCGCGGCATGCGATCTGTCGAGCAGTGTGGAAGTGGCCGATGCGTTGCAGAAATGGCAAACTTTAGAACTAACTTTACTCAGTTATGAATTATTTTGTGTCATAAGCAAATCGGAGTCAATATTTTAAATGCTGTTGCGAGCGGTGATACAGCAAAAGCCTCGGTTGCCTTGGCCCGAGCGGTACGAGCGTGCGGAAGCAACCGCGGTGCGCTGCAGAAGCACGCGTTTTGACCACTTGGGTGCACTGAGGTAATATTATCGTCCAAAAATTGTATTACTGCTCCGTATATGCCGCAACGGGTAGAAGACCACTTTTGGGAAGATATCTGCGAAGCGCCGCTGAACTCGGGAGCGGTACCGTCCGCCATTTCGTCCGTTCCGGAACGTCGGTTTACGCTTAAGGGGTGACACGGGTCTGGGAGGCCAAAAAACTTCCGAAGAATCGATTTTTTGAAATATTTTTTTTCGTAATTAATAATGTCTAGAGATGCTGTTCTTGAAGTATTATACCCATGTAATGCGTATTTATCGAGTTATTGCGTCCCAAAGTCAGTTTACTGGCCACTTTCGCTCGCGAAACCACCTAAAAAACGGTCATATTCAACGGTGCAGCACGCGTGAACCGCGGCAATTAACGCGGCCATATTGGTCTCATTTGAAAGACGCGCTCTTCTATCGCCTGTTCCTAGCGGAAGAACGCTCTTCGTCTGGCAACGACACAACTATCGCGCATAAAGAAAAACGAAATATTCGCACATCATTGGTGCGTTTCCATCACGTGGGGCAGATCCCGGCTTCCTATTGGATGCCCAAGGATTCGTCTGCTAGAGTGCGGCGCACAGTCCGCCATTTGACGGTAGCGCGGTCGGTGCGATGGCAGGCGGTCATCGGAAGTTCCGGACTGCTCATGCGTTTGGAAAAAGGCGAAAACGGCGTCCGAGAGCCCGCGCCTTATCACCAGCGAGATCTTCTGCTGCCGACAACACAGAAGAAGCGGGCTGTGCCAGTGCTATCACGAACGCGGCACCCGCCGTCGCGCACGCGATAGCCGCGCCCAAAGATCAAACACGAGCAGTGCGCGTCGACACGCCCCTGATTTCCGACGCTGATAAAGCGGCCATCGAGCGTCGTGCGAGTGATGTTTTGCAAGGCCTTTCGTCGACGTCAGCCACACAACGCAAGCGGTCTTTTTTTCTAGACTCGCAAGGAGCCGCGACGACTGGAACGCCATTCACCGTCGTAAGCTTAGACTTGGTGAATCAACTGCTGCAGTGCGTGAAGTGCGGTGTGTGTGGCGGGTCTTGCAGCATCTCGAAGGAAGACCGTGAATATGGCATCGCCGCGAAACTTGTGCTGACCTGTGACGAGTGCGGAAAACTGAAGACTGTGTGGAGCTCGCCGAGAGCAGGGGGTGACGCGGTGCGCGGCCCGTTCGAAATCAACGTGCTCGCGGTTCGCGCGGCAATGAGCACAGGGAACGGACAAACTGCGCTGAATGATATTTTTTCTACACTGAATATTTCACGCAGAGGCATGCACACGAAGACGTACCAAGATTATGTGAAAGGGAAAATGAACCCTGCCTCGCAGAGGGGTGCCGCGCGCGTTATTGACGAGAAGCACGCGCATGCTGAAAACTTCAGGCGTGCAATGAAAAGAAGGCGGACCAAGGAGAATGAGGAAGACTACGTTCCTGGTGGCTTCTAGCATCATTACTGCACTTTTTCACACCTTTTTTTGTTGAATATAAATGCTCGCCATGTTCCTAAACTTCTTTTCTCGTTTTCTCAAAACAACATTTTTCATCACACCCTATGCCGTTGCCCACAGTATCTTTTGATGTAGTAGTTGGATTTTAATCATTCTTGTAGCATTTGAAAGCTTACAGATTGATCAGTGCAACAAAACCAAGAAATTATGATATTTTTATATAGAGAAATGATTTAATTAGCTATAAAATTAAGCAACAGTTTCAGATTTCTGATGAGTACACTTGTTAAAGCCACAACTCTTGAACCAATGAAGCTAAAAATAAAATTATGGTTTTCTTGCACTCCCTGGTCTTCATAGAACACTGTCATATCAAATCTGTAGCAATCTTTTATGAGAAAGGTGACGAAAAGCTGGGCAGAATGTAAGCTTATGGGACAGTCAAAATTTTAAAATCTAGGAGTGATAGCCCAAAACTAATTGCATATCTGTTTTCAGCTGTGAAAAGTACATACTATATAAAAATTCCAGCTCAAAATACTGAAAATTTAAAAAAAAATTTTTCAGACCAGTGTCTCCCCTTAACCGAGCTAGGCAAGCTTGGTTAGCGGCCAACCGCGGTTAGCGGCCTAACCGCCGTTTCGCGCGCCGTGTAACTGCGCTAACCGCGTTTAACGATAACCGCGGTTACGCTAACCGTGGTTAAGGGCGCCCGTGTAACAGGGGTATAAGCCAGCTTTACTGTGGTGCAAGGGCTATGGCGTCACCGTCAGCATGCCGCTACGATGGAGATAGCACCAGGGTTCTCTCATGCTATGCGCCAGAACTATGAAACTGCGCCTTGGCCTTCTCTGTGTGCAGTCGACTCTTGCATGTATGATGGCTGGGACAACTGCGCAGATGCCTTCCCATTCCCCCGATGTGCCTCTGTTCGCAAGACATAACTATAATGTAGTTGTCACCATAGTACAACCATAGCCATGAACTTGGTAACATCGATGAATACGTAACACTGACAACCACAGCACACCCCAAAAACAATGTGAATTATAGCTCACCAGTTAACGGTGACTGTGCTCTGTTTTGTAACAGGCGTGCGCATGTATGAAGAATTTGGCAGAACCCGGTACAGCATTATAAATCTCAGTCACAACTATGCATTGGTTCAACAGGCATAGTAAATATTCCTTATTGCAGAACACATGCATAAATTTATTGAGTTGTAAGCTGCTCAGTGGGTAGGCGTGAGCAGCTCAATGAAAAAACATTTTTCTAGTAAAAGCTATGCAGCATTTTTGCAGCACCGTTTAAACCTGCTACACAAACGCTGCTTTAAGGGGGGACATGGGTCTTTAGACCAAAAATATTGTCAAAAAATCAATTTTTGGAAAATAGCATTTTTGCTATCTATATCAATCACTCTCCATATATGACAAGTTTCCTATTTGTTAAGGCCATATTTTAGCCAAATCACCAATTCAAAGACATAAAAAGCACCTGATCTTTTGCTGTGTCAATGCTAAAATGAGACATATCCAATGATGCCATGCTCACATTCTAGTACCTTGAGAATACTAATGGTAGCCTACGAAAATATTGTAAGTGTGTATGTGTACAAACATTTGCAACTGCTCACACCTAAAAATGGGATATATTTGTTTTCTTGGTTTTGTCAGAATGGCAGCTTTGCACGCCCAGAAAAACATTTACTTCGATATCTAAGCTGCCATCACCGATAGAACAATAATTCTTTTTGCAACATGAATCTAGATGGTTGAAGCACACAACATAGCAAAGGAATTTTTAATATTACTTGCTCAAGTTTATCAAACTTGATTTTTGTTAGACATCTGCACGCGTATTTTTGAAATGGTACAGTTCATTGTACTATAAAGCAAAAAGTAATGGCCTAATCACAAAAGTGCTTCCATTGTTGTGCTCCTTATGCCTCCTGCTAACAATTAATATGCCATTTGTATATTTCAGTGCTGTGGTAGCCTGTCTATTTGTAGTAAGAACAAAAGAGGTTGTCTTGTTAATTATGTCACTAAATAATGAACCCAGAGAAAAATAACAGTATTTTTAGAATGAGAAAAACAGAGTAAAGAAGCATGCAAACATTCGTTAAATTTGGTTCACAAATAAATAAGGACACCTTTAAGACCCACGTCCCCCCTTAATGAAATTTCTGCTTCAATGAAATATTTCTAATTCCCTGTCTGATAGCCATAGCAGTCAATGCGTCAATGTTGCCGCCACATTGAACAGTTTTTAAAACTTGTTTTTACAATTATATATAACATTAGTACATCCATGCTGTCTAATTTTACCAAAAACGTGCCAGCCACCGTGCCACCAAAACTCTCATAAAAGGGAGAGGAGATTGGGGGGGGGGGGGGGGGGATTTTTGCGGTGGTGACGACGATGGGGTAGGCCGCCTTGGAGTAAGGTACAAGCCCACTTAGCCAAGCGAGAGCCGCAGCCAATCCGTATCCATTATAGATCACGCCATCACATGAACACACAAGCACGTGATCAGGTGCTTGTGTGTTCACCCCGAGCACTTGTTCAAACTGACACTGTCATGGCAACAAAAGCAAAGCTGGAGTCCCTATCTTTGTAGAAGCTGCAGATCATCTCAAGCAGAAAAAAAAGGATATCGTATTTACTCGAATGTAACAAATTCGGAGGGAACACTTGATCACCGATGGCGAAGGTGATGAGTGAGCAAAAACTCATTTTATTTTTAGAAACTGGCAGGTGTTTGCCACTATGTGCGACAAATAAAGGTACTTTTTCCCCTCACTTGCGTTACGTCCGAATCCCCCCCCCCCCCCCCCCCCGCCTCCTTCCTTCTCCTCGTGAAAGGTCACCCCTTGCGTTATAATCATGCAATCATGGCCGCGTTACATTAGAGTAAATATGGTACATTGCAGTGGAATTTGGCATCTCCAGCAGCTTGCACTCCACAATCTTGAAATCAAAGGATGCAATAACCAGTCCCTTTTCTTCAGGGACGTCCACCAAGTGCAAGAAACTGACGCAAGAGGCACATGAGGATCTTGAGAAGGCATTTGTTTAAGAGGTGCTTTGACATGCATGCCAAGAAAATACCTATCAGCAAAAGTGTACTGCGGCAAAAAGCATTGAAATATGCTTGCATCCTAGGTGTCGACTATCTTAAAGCAAGTACAGGTTGGCCAACGCATTTTAATGCCCGGCATGATATCACTGCGAAGGTGTTAAGCGGCAAGTCTACTGCCATTGGCCATCACACTTGTGCAACAAGTCTGATGCCAATGGTGCAGCTACTCAGGCAGCATCTGATTTGTTGGACATAATGAAAGATTACACCCCGTATGACATATACAATACGGAAGAAACAAACACTTTTTCATGAACCTGCGATGACTCTGACATAAAGGGCCATCCATGCAGCAGAGGGAAGCATAGCAAAAATCGTCTGACTGCTTCTTTGTGCAAACACGGATGGCTCAGACAAGCACTGCCCACTCGTTATCGGCAAGAGCGTAAGGACTTAATGCTCTAAGTGTGGCAAGAGCTTGCCAATGAAAGATTTAGCAAACAAAGAATCTTGGATGACGCGTGCTATTATTATTATTTTTTTTTTGTGATTGGTTGAAGGCTTTTGTGACAGTTGAAGTTTCGGTTTTGCAAAGGCGATATCAGGGTCCCTCAGTACTTTTTCTGGTTATGAAACTCCCGCATAACTCAATGGGAGAGCTTCATATTGGGCGCGAGGGCCACCACTGGAAATGCTGGCGCTGCGGTCGTTCTGACGTACAAAGTTGGATCACGTGATCCCGCGATACCACCTCGCTCCGAGCCTCCGCCGAAGCAGACGGTTGACACGCGTTTTCAACGGTCATTCGCCAGCGTTTTTATCTAGAAACATCGTTGCTTCGCGCTTATTTCACGTTCACGGACACCTAGTGACCACAAAAAGCTGAAAAGTGCGCTAGGAGTTAGTGGCAGCCTAGTACTTTACTGCTCCATACCACAGTGCTCTACGTACGTGATGGAGCACGGTGTGAGCACATCTACCCTAAAGATAAGAAGCTACGACAACGTGGACAGCTTCAAACGCAGATTTCTATCAGCAGCCGCGACACGTCATACTGCTCATCGATAAAGGTGTAGATGCTGGACACTGGTAGTTTCACTGGAGCATTTAGACCACAATAAGTTACATCTTGCAGCGTGCTAGTGCATTCAAATGCGTAAAGTAATATGTCCGAATGTCACGCTGTATTTTCAATCGCTAATGGCCACTTTGTGCAAAATACGGACGGCAGTGATTCGCCGAAAAATTGAATCATGATCTGACTTGATCGCGGTCGAAAATCGCCTGTGACGACTGTCTGGCATACGCGGAAAAAAAATACGATACAGAAAGGAGAAGCAACGGACAACTGTGCCGCAGACAAAAGTGTCCTTGCAGTCATACTGGCGAGAACTTAAGATGTGATCAAGCCACAACGTCGTGAGGTGAACTATAACAAGCTTTAATGATGCGCGCACGTGCGTATGTACAGTGCAGTCCACTTATAATGATACCACATATAACGATATACGGTTATAACGATGGGTTGACCTAACAGTCTCATTTTATACATTGGGTTATTGGGAAAAAAAACCATATGTAACGATATGTGATCTACTGCATATCGGATACAACGATGAAAATTTTGCCGTCTGGACAACGTTTCCTGCAGAATAATTGTAACATTTACATCGATAAGTTCCAATGAAACGAGCTATGCCGCGACAAGACGAAAAGTTAGCGTAGGCGAGTTCATATTCACTGCCATTGCAACGCAGCGCCGGCAGCGCGTCCCGCCCATTCCGAACGCCGAGGCCGGGAAGAGCAGCGCGGGTTGACGCGGCGCGCTACTAGATTTGTGCTTTCACGATTTGTGCTTTCACGTCGTAAGTTTTGTGCTTTCACGATCGCGAACACTGGAACCGGGAAATCGTATCAACCCGGAATGTATCAGCGAGGTTCTACAGCATAAGTGAAACTAGAGAGACGTGCAAGGAACAGTGTAGCTTCAATAACCTAGTGATACATGAGTTTATTCCGAGTTTATTTGAATTTGTCCTGGTATTTTCGTAGGAGGACTCGGATGATGCTTTCAGGTGATAGTTACTGCGATGGCATAAGGGAATGAAACAAGAAAAGACGTAATGCAGGTTATAACTCGTTAGTGTTATGAGATTTGGTAGGAGAAAACCAAAATGCTTCAAATGGACACCGCACATATCGCTAATATCGAGCAACAGCAGGTCACAGCAGTAATGCCAGGATAGCCTTACATACAGGCTCACCGAGCTAGTCCTATTCATGGTTTTCTATGTCATTCTACTTTGAAAAGCAACCACACAAGTATTAAGAAAAGCTGGTATAAGTACGAATGCAGACGGAACTGCGTCCATTGACAGAACACCTCCGTCAAACCATTGGCAGCAATCAATTATTTAACCCACTAAAGAACGCCCATTCAGTATTACTTGGCCGAGGGTAATCACTGCAATAACCAGTTAGCAGACACAGTGAAGTGCAGAAATCTGGTAAAATGTTTTCATGGCAAACACTCACGTGAATGCGCAACTGCCCTTCCTAGTGCGGCTGACCGATGCCCTTCTGCTCACGGTGGCACCTCTGGCAGCCATTTTTGTCCCTATATGAAACTTCAGTGGGAGTTTCATGACCAGAAAGAAGTATTGAGGGACCCTGGCGCTAGAAACGAGATTGGAGCCGGTGAAGCGCGAGACAGCGATACAAGACAGGAAGCTTGCAGCCAAGACGTCTTAGCTGTTCTCGGTGAGTGATGGCTGCCGATCCGTTGCGGTTCCCGCGTGTTACCAGGTGCGACCTAGAGCGACCATCACTACTACCGGTCCACCACACCCCCCCATTGTCTTCGGTGACATCGGGCGGCTACTAGCGGAGCCTGTGCTCGTGGCCACAGGCTAAGCCTTGGTCCACTGGTCGCCTGTCCTTACATCCAGGGCGACGTTGCGGCCACGGCGGCACCGTAGACTCCACTGATGCCCACGGCCATGCGATTGACACAGAGCGGGTGAAACAGCGCAAGTTGTGTGCGTGTGTGAACGTTGTACACGAAAGTTGAGACGTTTGTACGCCGCAAACAATTCTGACGCTACTGGCGCAACCCCAGTACTTGTGTACGTGAAGTTCAGTGTGCTGTCATAGACGTCATAAAAGGGGCCCTTGCCTACGTATCGTCCCCTTTTGTCTGCGTGCCTGGGCCCATGAACCATCACACCCCCTTATGTGATGCAAGGAACTCACCCATAGAAATCATCCCTGCGACTATCGCCTCTCCGTGCGCCTCTGGGAAGGTGGTGAGGAGGAGGTGGTGGCATCGGAAGACGTGGATAAGGAGGGCTCATGCCCCGAGATGTTGGAGGCACACCGCTTGCTCCATAGAAGTCATTTTCTTTGTCAACCTACACATGCAGAAGCTCACAAGTTATCACATGTCACCAACACAGGCAATAAAAGCACAAACCTACAGCATACTGCACATACTAGTGTAGACCACCACACATATGCGATGCACAGCAGCCCAAGTTATGTGTTCCTGATTTTTATGTTATTCTTGTATAAAGGTAACACCTTAACTTCACAGGCAAAACTTCACCAGTCTCAGCTAAACTGCACTGTCTCCACGTAGTGTCAACCAGAGACATATTGCTCGTTTTTGCTGGCAGAGGGCGTCTGGGTTGCAGAGAAACATGTAACCCTAAGTGTTCACACTGACATATACCTCTTAGTATCCTATGTCTATACCAGTGTACTTTCCTGCACCTTTACTTTTTAGGGGCGAAGCTCCTTACGCTGTGGGTCGTTCCATCCTTTGTTGTCCCTCGTAGCCACCTCGTCTAGTTCGTGAAGTGCTCACTAGATGGCGTGATGGCGCTGCGGTGCTCGCTTCATTCAGATGTGTGGGAACGCGTAGTATGGCAGCGCATGGCGCACCAGACCGCTAGGTCTCGTGCTCGCTCTTGAATGATCTCAGAATGATCACGAGATGGCGCTGCGTTGCTGCTTAGCTAGTACGTGATTTGATCAATAGACGGCGCTGCAGCGCTCGCGCTCGGCGTGCGAGCTCTCGCACTCTTCCATCTGCTGTCTTGTGAGAGAGAGAGACAGAGAGAGAGAGCAAAAGGCACGCGTTGACTATGGAAACGCTCTTTCTTCGATGAACGCTCTACCAGCTTGCAAAGAAGGAGAACGCGCCCTCACCCGCGAGAGACAACGTTGACGCAGGCGGCGTCTTCTAGCGAGTTTCTTGATTGAAAAATACCGACTGCTCGCGCTGGAGAACCGTTCACCGGCCACCCATCTATATATATATATATATATATATATATATATATATATATATATAGGCAATGGATCTTGACTTGCAATGAAGTGCCGGTGTGAGATTTCACTTGTGCGTAGTTGAAAGATAAGGATTCATAGCGTGCGCGTTAACTAAATTAATCCGGAACTCGACACGATCTACGATGAACCTCCGGAGCTTCGCCCACTCATCATCATTCACTCCGTGGGTATGCGTGGATTTTCTTCAGTTCCCTGCAAATAGCAAATAACTTTTGTGATGTAAACTTTACTCACACTTGTGCCGCCCTCAGCCATACTGTTAAAAAGGGTGCACATACTTATAGTGACACACTTATTCTGGAATAACCAGCTATGCAACTGGTGGACACACACTGTATTGTCTGTGCCATATTCAGAAACTAAACTTATCCTTATGCTTGTCACTTAGGTAGCCCTTAACCTTAAACTGACCCTTAATGCATTTCAAGAGCCAACCTTATACTTGCAGCAGAACTTTTTTCGTACTTATCGCTGCCGTAAGTACGGCTTCCTTAAGGAAGCCCCTGCTGTCCAGAACGTGCGACCAGACCATTGTGCATTTGGAAAGAACTGAATTAGCTAGCTAGTGCAGCATAGCCTTATGGTGAAGAACTCTGAAATTTCTAGCACAAGCAGACTGTGATACTAATTTCAAAACTGCAATTAGTTTTACTGTCCCAGTAATGGTTCTTGAGTTAGAACAGCTGTGATAACAAAATATTGATTCCTTTGTGCACACTTTTTACCTTATTAAAAATGTTCACACAGCAGCTCAATATGGCTCGTTCTGCTGCACAGGGGCAGCGGTGTTCCAAAAACTACCTAAATGTGGAGATAACATCCTGCGCTTGCTTCATTTTTAACAAAAAACCAGAGGTGCCTGCTGTATACTGTAGATTTCCCTTACATGCATTTTAAATTTAAAAAAAAATTCTATAATAGATAAGTCGAAATTCTGTATAAATATATACATTCCATGTTGTCTGGAGATACTTCGTGCAAAATTTCATAAAGACTTGCCAATAGTGAATGCCTGAAAGCTCGTGCACAACATCCAGATAATTTCTATATGTAGTGTACAATCTTTCAGCTACTTAAAGTTGTCAGATATTAAAGAAATTCTATACAGAGTATCTCTGGGCAGCATGGAGTGTTGATCATTGATCACTGGCCTATACATTGCACACCACAATGCGTGCAATGTATAGGCCAATGATCCTCACCATGCAAGCTTGCGGCCAACCAAGGTCGCTACATCGCTGATGCAATCTTGGAAACACCCAGCCGCCATCAGCGTTCCACAGCATTCGTGGGTGGCCTTAATGGGAGAATCGTAGGGGTGTGCGAATATTTGAAATTTCGAATACAAATTGAATATTTTCATTATTCGAAACGTATTCGATTTGAAAAATGCATACTTGAATATTCCCGAATATTCGAAATTGGCCGAATATCCGCAAAAGCAGCAAATATTCAGCCAATTTCGAATATCTGAGAATGGCGACCACAGGACAAACTGACCAGTGTGTTCGTCCTTTGACAACTGATCACGATAACAAACCTTCACCCGTCTAATCGGCATTGCATGTAAAACAGCGCTGCTGTAAGCATAGTACACAATCCAACGGTGCCACTGTTTCACGCAAGTGTGGGAACGCGAAGTAAATCATCGCTATGCTAAGTGCGCCTCACTTGATCAAACGGAAACAGCGTGCTGTCGGTGCACTGGTCTAACCCAACACTCACCGCAGTCTCGCAGTCTTGTACAGCCAGGAGCGGGTACGAAGAACGCTCCGACGGCAAGCAAGCGCACATGGTACAACAAGCGCCTCTGTTGTGGTGACAACATGAGCAGTCAGCGCATTGCATGCAACTACAGGCCAGGAGGACTGGCTCCATGCAGCATCGACTATGTTTTGATAATGAAACGGCAAGTGGCACAGATTCTCGCACCATACAATGTCGCTGTACAGATTCTTCCATGCTATGCAAAAATAAAGAAAAGGTGGCAGGGATGGCCAAGTACAGACTTACTGTATCTGCTCCCCTATGGGGAGCATAATACAGCAAGTCTGTACTTTGCTATCCCTGCCCTCTATTTCAAGTGAGAGTTCTTTCCACTGGTGGAAATGTCACAACTGTGCGAAGAGAGCGTCTCCTTCCTGAACATTGAACAGTTGATTTTTCTTCATAATAGTGAATTTACTTGCATAATGAACGCACCCGCATAGTAAACACACCCAAAGCTCCAGCAGTTAAATTCTTCTATTTTTCTTTTTTTCCAACTTAGAGCCCCTGCGGCCCCATGAACTCGCATGCTGAGGCATTACCACTTTCACTCGATCCACGATGTTCGATCGCCATTCGGTGTGGCAACTGAAAACTCCTGCATCGCGATAAAACTGCCGCACGCTACTGCGCGTAGCGGCGTGCAAGCAGTGATAAAATCAGTGACATCTCCTGCTTTCCTCCTCGCTATCGCAGTACACCACTCGTCGCAGTGTGCTACTCAGGCTGCTGGCACAGCTAAGCCTAGGCATGATTGGGGTGTGGTCTCCGAGACTGCATTGATGCAATCACGCATGACCGAGAGGCTCAGCACAGATATGAGGGAGAAGTGCAATGGTGAGCAATTCTGCATGCTGTGGTGGGAAACATCTATTTTCCCATTACAGCAACCCGCGAGTGCTGATGCAGATGCGCATCTCCAAGACTGCATTGGTGACACAGAGACCTTTCTTCAATTGGCAACAAGCCGGCACGCCGAGTTGCATGGTACCAACGGCATAGCTCCATTTTACCGTTTTTTTAAGTGAAATTTATCGCATGCATGGCTCTAAGCAGTACCGCGGGTCGCAACACAGTCTTTTTTGCACATTAAAATATCTAGCTCACCTCGAAAAAAATTTCATATAATTCACCCTGTCTAAAACGTACCTCCCAACTTTGCCTCTTTTCTTTGGGGAAGAAAAGTGTGTTAGTTACATGAGTAAATACGGTCTTTTTCTTTCATAAGTCTCATCAATGTGCTGCTGCATATTTCATTAATTTCTTTAGAAATTAATAAATCTTCCTGTTTAGCAGCTTTTTATTACTACACACAGATATTCAATATTTGATTCGATATTTGAAGCCTGTTTTCTTTTTTTGTCTTATTCGTATTCGATTCGTATTTGACAATTTGAGTATTCGCACAACCCTAGAGCATAGATGTTTCCCATAAACACATGCAAAACAGCTCATCATCAGACTTCTCGCGTGATGACGAGCCGAGTGGTTGCTTATATTGAAATTTTTTGCGGTCCCAGTGACTTCATTATAACGAGGGATTACTGTATTTACTAATAATAAACTAAATGAGCACATGACAGTTCCGTCTTGGTAATAACGCACCTACATCAGCTTGGAGAAGAAAGAAACAAGCTTCCTCTGGGATAGCAATGATTAAATAGTAGAGCTGTGCAAACAGCGAAATTATGAGTGCGAAGTGGATTTGAATATTTATGTTCCAAGTATGAATCAAATCGAATATATTTAGAATAATTTTAGAATATTTCTTTACCAATAACATGTCAAATTACAGAAATGTTCTGCTAAACATAGGCAAAAAGATTTATTGCATGACTAGTGTACTGCCACAGTGTCATTACAAAGTCCTGGGGAACAGTCCAACAGAGCATTGTGCAACAGAAAGCTGAGGTAACTTTGCTACAGTACACAGGTGTTAACTTCACTGCAGCACAAGGGGATTATACCCCTCTCATACAAGGCAATTTAAGTGCACTTTGGGGGAGTGCACTTCGCCTCTAGTGTTATTCGCACGCTGTCGCATGGGAACGCTTAGTGACACTCGCTGCAATGTGCACTTGCAGGCGAGTGTGTAGCCTCGGTAGCAGTAGCTTGCAAACAAATACTATAATGCATAATGCGGCACCCATAGTATTTTTAAAACGTTTTCATTATTAGAAATGTTGTTATGTATTAAAACAAATCATATTTCAACAAAAAAAAAACCTTGCTATTCTCACCCTTGGGCAGTTTGCGGCCACGTCCACTAAGCAAATGCACATTTCCCAAGCATACATCTCTTTCTCGTGTAGCAGCGCGTGAACGTTAAGTGCACACCGTGAGCGTAAGAGCACTCGCACAAAGCGCACTTAAGTTGCCTCGTGTTACAGAGGTATTAGCTTCGCCGCAGTACACGAGCGTTAGCTTCGCCGCAATACATGGGTGTTATGCGGCGAAGCGGACTGCATGTGGGAACAGGCCACTTGACACGCGACAGCGTATTGTTCCCCCTAAATTACCAACTTCGAATAGTTCGAATGGTAAAATATAAGTGCGAATCGAATAGCAAACAACATACGAAAATTATTCGAAATTTCGAATATTTGCACACCCCTATTCAGTAGACCAACAGCTGCAAACCCAGTGAGGAATTATCTATCCCCGGAAAAATGTGAACGAGTGCATGAGAACGAACCTGATGGACTGCAGCCAAGACCTTAATGTTACTTTTAATGCATTTCACAATGTAACATAAAAAGCAAGAATGTCACAAATGAGCGCACTAAATGTCTAAATAGGGAGCTAAACAGCATAAGCTTACTGCGCAATCAAATGCACATTCTTGAAAATGGTGGCTTTTTAAAGGAAGCCAAAGGAAAACCCGGGATTTCCTCTTTATATCCGCTGTTTCTTATAACTGTTACCACACTTAACTGCAATACCGTATTTACTTGTGTAATGGATGTACTCGCATAATAAACACACTGCAAACTTTAGCAGTCAAATTCCGGATTCCTTTCTACCTTTCGCTTAATAAATACACCCCCCAACTAGAAACCCCGCAGTCCCATGAACGTCCACACTGTGGCTTTCCCACTTAAGTCATTCCGCGGTGCTCCCGAACCTGCAAGGCATCATGAAGAGGTGAATCCTACATCATTAAAATTAAGTTTTATGTGCATATATACATCTATGGGAATTTTAAGGAGAACTTTATTTACTTTGTTATATCCAATGCAATAGAATATTGATGGCATGAATTCCTTGGGGGCATGCAAAACATTTGTATCATCCTCAGTTCACATGATCCAAAATAAGCAAGCACTTGCAGATGAAAAATGAACACAGACTTCAATACGCTCATAGTAAGGTAGGGCACCAAGTCGGGCTAATTGGCTGACATACATTGTAAAACTTTTCAACTGCACTACCACACACTGACAAAGTAGACACAGACAAGACGTGCATAGACTCGCAACTGAGTGCTTAATGAGTTAAAATGACACATACACCGAGGAACATGAAAACAGCTCATTGCCCATCCAAACAGATACAGTAGAACCCTGTTCATACATCTTTGAAAAATAACACGACACTGAACGCATTATCCGAGAAAACGTATCACCCAAACACACGAAGTGCAGTTTTGCCGGAATAAATATTAAAGTATTTTACAATTTCACGTAATTCAGGCAATAAAACGTCAGGAAACAACAATAAACGTGTGCTTATATTAGCTCTGACGCGTGTTGGAATGCGCCCGAAGGCACGGCAGTGACCGCAAGCGCTAGCCGCCAGCGCTCACAGCGTCGGGAATGGAATGCACGCGTGTTGTCCCTTACTTCAGTGTTTAAAATACTCCGCATCTTCAGGCAAATTATTTAACATGTAACAAAATGTGCGCGTTCACAACGTAATTTTCTCGGCCTGCCTAAACCACGCGCGCAGCCATGAATACGTGGCGCGGTCGCACGGGCCACGTTGTGCCCAACAGCGCGCTCTCTGGTACATAAGTCGTGCGCACCAAGAGCACTACCTTTGCATCAACAGGTCACATGAACGGGCACATCACATGCGTCGCACGGCCAAAGCCAAGGTCGCTGGGTAAGCACATTGCTTGCATGTTGACCATCGGAGCCAGCAGCTTAGTCTTTAGACGCCAGGAAACGTTCAGCCGTTTTTTTTCTCTCTCTCTATCTCTCCCCCCCCCCCCCCTCCCTTTTTAAACCTGCACTTCCACGACGCCACCACCGCAACTTCCCAGCTGACAAACGAATGTGCAATCTGTCAGCGGTTCCTGGCTGTTCAAGTGGTGCGTGAGTGCGGCACGCGCCGAATGCGACCCACGCCTTTGCTCAACGACAAAACCGGTTGAGGCACACACAATGTACGCTTGCCAGTGCAAGGTTACGCTTGTCACGCATCTACTCAGCACAGGATTACATGACGCAATGCGTTGACGATTTGTTCGGTTTGACACGACGGGATTACCCACGCGATCTAATTGCTGGATATATAACCTTGCGATAGACTGCGTCCACTCGCTCTCTGTAAAAGGCACAGGATGCGCTTCATATTCCGTACACATTATCGGCTTTCGAACTTGCTTATTTTTGTTTTTAAGTAATGACCGTTGTCTCGCATATCGGTAACTTGCGATCAGAAACGGCAGGTTCGACGATGTTTTCAAAGCAATGTTGGGAGAATTCCTCTGGCAGTGTTTGTGCACTAGCTATCTAAATGTGCCAGACATTTTTATTTCTGCTTTTTGGACATGGTCATCAGAAGTGAGTTGAGTGGAAACGGGCAGTCGAAACTTTCAGCTTTCAAACGTTATCAAGATGGCGGCACTCGGTGTGGGAAAAGACGAGAGACGACCCGCATAAACACCGTTTGCACTCGCGATCGCCCTTGCGCTCGTGAATCGGTCCTACTGGAAGAAATGGTGGCGTGTCCTGGTTATCAGCCATTAAAAGTGCGCTCTATGTACGCTTCCAATAGCTACAGCACACGTGCTGTTAGAGCTGCCTTGATCACGAGTGTCAGTGGCGATAACGATGAACGCGGTGGTTTACGTCTAGCTAGCTGATATGCTAGTATCGGAAGAGAGCACAGCGGCATCTTCTTGTGACACGGTCGGGCGAGTACTGTGGTGTAGCCACCGTGGTGGGCAGCTACTGCTCTTGATCACGCGAGCTTCCAGACTTCTCGGTTGTGTGCAGACTCTAGAGGCCAGAAAACGTATCATCCGATCGGAATTGAACGATCAATCGAACATTGGTGCCGAATAATCGTATTTCCCGGGAAAGTATTAACCAGAAGAAAAGAAGCGTAACTCTGCGAGAAAAGTTCGTGTTTTCGCGTTTGCAAACGTTGGAACCGGGAAGTCCTCTCAACCGGGAACGTATCAGCGAGGTTCTACTGTATGTCGTCGTCAACAAGTAGCTTCTAAAAACCCATATCTCACTACTGGAAAGAGACACTGAAGTTTCGCTTGCATACCCACATGCTGTTTTAATCTTATACGCCTCAAACAGCTCCAGAGTTACGGTCCCAATGTCGGTACAAAATCCTAATTTGATTAGGAAGTGGAAGGCACATGTTCTGTTTTAGTTTTTTACACTGTAATGTTTAGTCATGTGAAAATAACTATCTTGTGCTATTTTGTAGATGCTCTTTCAGCTTTATATTCATACATCTTGTTGTCTAACCAATGTTAAGCAACCACATGAGCAGGGAAACTCATAGACCACGGCACAGATACAGGGGATAGAGGTTGACCTTTTCATATGTTGAACCTTGCAGACAAAAGAGCTGTGCTTAGGTACCGTGTCAGCTACATTCATTACCCTACCACACAAACGCGGCATTTTCTGATTGGCTGAGAATATGATGCTCACCCCATACCGCTGTGCTACGTTCTTCAAATTACGTGCTAATTTGTGCTGGAACAGAATCGCAGCACACGCTCCTCTCTGTTTGTTATTTCTGCGCGGTGTATGCATCACGTTGCTTTTTACCTTCTTCACTAGTTTATCACAAGTTGCTCCAATTACAGATTTTGGGTATCCAGCATACATCAGCCTAGTCACTTGCAATCTAACACCTTCTAATCCCACATGTGGGCATGCCTCCTCTAGTGCTGCTTCTACACAAGACAAGGCAATGCCACTCTTCATAATTTTTGAATGCCTTGAAGAAAAATTGAGGGGTGACTTTTGGGACCTTGGACGATAAATCCAACATGAAAGGACTCAAAAATAGATGTATATCAAGAAATTAGAATTCATTCTCGTGTGGGAGTTCTACAGTAAAATTAAAGCCTAGCCCCGACCTACAAAATACTTCCTTCGCTTGAAGAGCCAGCTCCTCAAGCCTGCTCTTGCTCACAAAAAACAGGTAGCCATCCACATAACCAAGCACGTGGAAAGCCAAAGTACCGATTATTTCATTTATGGCCCTGTCCAATTTAGTTTAAAAGATCTTGGTAAGGGTAGTGGCTACCCTAGAACCTATGCACACCCCTGGCCTCTGTATGAATTGCTGGCATAGCCAGCATACATATGTAGACGACAAATACATGGGCAATATTTCCAAAAAGCCCTCAAGAGAAACAGTGTTCCTCTCAGATGAAGTAACACATGAAGTAACAGACGATAATGGTAGACAACACCACTTAAATTACAATAATACCTCATTTGAACTCACTGGGACCATGAAGAATATCAGAATTAATAGACCATATGAAAAAAACCATGATCCAGATACTGTGGATTACAGAAACTACTTAGAGAAACTGATCTGATCTGAGCTAAATATCAATGTTGATGAGTTGATTGATAGATGAATTACTGCAGCCTCAGTGCTGCCAGTGCAAAGTAAACAAGTAAATAATGAAAACTGCGCTACATTGTACACCCTGCAGACAGCTCAATTCACAACCACAGACAAGAAGGCATGTTTCACTGCAACACAGTCGTGACATGCGGGTAGCATCATGTGCCCCCTCGCTGCGTCAACATGTCATGAAGCAACCATTTATCCACTCCCTCTGTGAAAAGGGAAACAAAGAATAAACGTGCATCTGACGCAATCAGCAATGCATGACGGCTAGAAAACGTGGCCCTTCAGGTTTTCAAATTACGTATGTGGGAGAAGCAGCTGTAGCAGGCTAGCACTCTGTCAGCAGTGTCACTGCACGTTATATGTATACGTCGTAAATACCATCATACCAACTTTTCTTAATTTTTACTTTTCCCAGAAAGACCCAAGTGAATGGTTGCATCATGACTTCCCAACACTGCAAGAGCATGTGACAGGCTGGCCAAGTGTCACAGCCATACTGCAGTGAAGCACGTCTTCTCATCAGACGCGCTTTTCAGCTGTGTGAAGGGCGTGCCATGGACCATGTTTTTTTCCCCTTTGCACTGGTATCAATCATCAATCATCAACAACACTACTATGTGACATTGTTCTGCGACTCCAAAGGGCGATCATTTTCCCCGAGACCACAGTGAAATCAGAATGTGAAAGCTGCTGCAGAGCACCCAAACCAACAACTTACCAAGCTTGTGCACGGTGCCACTGAATGCTATCTAGTCAAATACACATTAGAAAATATGGGAATATGGGACGGCTTCAAAATAACACTTCAAATAAGCACTGAGGTTTGAGTGCAGATATAAGAGTCTCACTGCTACCAAGAAGCATCTTCCTACACATCACAGAAAGGGGGATGAACATTTCACATCTCCTATAAGGATAGAAATAAAGGAAATTTAGGTTCAACTAAACAAATTTGATTTATATTAGAGAACTAATATTTACACATTGCTACCAATCTTGGGTTTGTACCAATATTCTTAAACAATTGCACTTAAAGTGCACAACAAAAAAAGGAGGCTGAAGGATTGGGGGTATTGCGAAAAGTGGATAGCGCCCGAAGCCTAATATTTTAAACATGGCACTGTTATGTTGAAATATTGACTTTTTGTACATAACTTTTCTTGTAAAATGTAACTAATAATGGTATTACAGAAGAAAAAAGATTAATATAAATGAAAGGATGACATAAGAGTTTTCAGGGAACTAGTATGCCACTGACATCTGCTACATCAGCACACCGACACAGGTACTGTCAAGCTCTCTATAGCTGGTGAGCTAAAGATAATCTTTTGAAATCACCGTTTACTGACAAGAGTACCACGTATATATTTGGTATGGTCTAGAAAATTATACGCATCAAGCAAGCACTGTGTGGCCTTACATTAATGCCATATACACAGCCACCTACCTAGTGTTGTGTTTGGTTGTATCAAATTTTGTGATTTGCTAACAGGTAATAAATGTTTCCCTAGCTTTTACAGCTGAGACCACTTATAACGTAACCGCTTATAGTGCAGGACCGGCTATAATGCAGTTCTTTTCTGAACCCCGTTTACCCTCCCATAGAACTTAATGTATATGCATACCGCTTATTGTGCAGCTCCATGAGACGAAAGACTGGTTCTAATGCGGCTGCCGGGAAATGGAAGTGTACCGCCCGAGATGAACACAACAAATTGCCATGAAGGAGGAAAAAATGCAGAACAAATGAACAAGGAGCAGAGGGAAGAAAAAAAATGGTCGTGGCAGCAGCGCGTTGCGGGCACGCCCTGTGAGAATAGGATTGATAGGATTGCCAATGCAACAGACAATGCTGCCACGGCCGTTTGTCAGCTCCAAACATGAGCTCCGCACGGAATGTGCGCCCGCGATCGCACGATGTCCGCATTACCTCTGTTTGTCTCCAGTTCTTTTTTTTATAATCATTTCACCCGCACTGCCCTTGAATCACCCCGCGAGCGTGATTCTTGTGCACCCGATCCCTGTGTTGTTAAGGGCAAGCTTCCCGTAAGGCGCGCTGCCCGTGACTCCACAAACTAGTCCTAACCACCTTTCCGGTACTGGCTGCAGATAGGGTGCCGCGGGCAACTGTGGTTCGTGAAGGCCGCGTTTAAAACGTGACGAATCACTTCAACAAAGGAAGCAGGGGCATGGATGGCAGGTGCACCACTCACATGGCAGTCTGCGGTCAATACTTTTTTTGAAATCGCGCACGCAGTCATTGGTTCCCGTTTCTGCGCGTCCAGTTCCACGGGAAGTCAGCATAAACGGCGACGTCGCTATAGTGCCTTTATTTTCTTTCTTTTTTGCACAGCGTGGCCGTGGACTTAAATCTTTGAAATATCCAGATTTTCCTCCTTCTTCTTTTTTTTTTTTAAAGTGGGTGAAAGCAGCCCTTCGAATGTCTAACACGTGCCGCTACCGTTTATAGTGCGGGTATTCGCGATTCCGGCGACTTACGTTATAAGCGGTCTATGCTGTATTTCCATATTAAAAGATGCACACCGAGGGCATGTTTCCAACTTTACAAATGAGAGATTATGTGACATTTGCAAATAGCTTGCCGTTGTTATGTGCCTGTAATTTAATTTCTTTAACTCTGTAATGCCCAGCATATCATGCTCCCTAGAATTTCGACACCTCAGAAGTGACTTATGCACAGGAAAATTTAAACTACAGCCCATACAGAGCTGTTTAATTTGCTGGAGCGAGGATTCAATGGACCTTTCCTAAAATCGCAGCGCCGCGCCATCCCCTGGTGGGTGCACGCAGGGCGCTATGGGAAAAAAAAGAGCACAGGCAGGGAGTGAGCCCCTCGGCTGGCGCCTCCGTCGTATACGTTGCCCGGTTTGTCGGCTTGCTGACTGACGTGCTGTGTTGCGGAATCTGATAACACATAAAAGCACACGCACCCCCCCCCCCCCCCCCACCCATCTTATTCAATTACTTTCCCAAAATTGAGAATCCGGAGAGGGGGTAGGTACGATCCAATTCTGAGTCCATTGCGACGTCCGGCGATATGATCCGCCAGTAGTATCGTGGGTGCTTTGCCAGAACCGTGTAGAAAATATGATTTGTTTATGACACGAAATAAACCCCAATTGAGTAATGTTATGCTTACAGTTGGCCAATCTTTAAAGCAGCACCTGCTTCCAGAGCACTCGAGAGATTGTAATAGGCCGCAGTTCAACGGAAAACATCGGCGGGGGCCGTTTCACCAAAGCAGCTCACTTCGTTTCTACCATTCCGATTTACATCGAGGATTTGCGAAAAACTAATTGTATATGTTAATACACGATATATGAGGGGGAATGTTAATCATGTTGCTGAAAATGACCACTTTATGGCGAGTGCACGATTGATTGCGAATGACAATGGCCATGGTGTCGGCCTGTGGCTAGGCCTACCCTCGGAGTAATCAGCTGTTGTGATGTGTTTGTTGCTCGCGAAGGCAGTATGTTATGGACCGTTTTCGGAGCTCTAAAATCACGAAAAAAAGTGCGCAAATTACGCGAGTAAATACGGTACATCGACAGTTTACCAACAATATTTCATCATCGGGTGTTCAAGGAACGAGCGTTGCCGAGATAACACATCAGTCTCTCAATCCATACAAGTGCAGGCTCTCTGTAGGCGCCAAAAACGGCAGCCGGCAATGCGTGTTCAATGGCATACTGCAGAGGATGTTCTTACGCTTGACGTTTACTCCATAACTTACGACGAACCACACAATGCAAGAACGAATGGAATCCGCGTGGTGGTTTCCAAATGGAGCACGTGAATCAACGAGCCTCATCTGCTCCAACAAGCCGCGGCCGGAGCAGACGACGGAGCTCAGCACACTTTTTTCCCATGATGCGCAGCACCGACGTACGGTGGCTCGAGGGATTTTTAGAAAAGGTCCATCGTGGGTAGTTCAGCAAACCAATCACAAATTATTATGAGGCAACCTTCGACTCAAATTGCATTTCCTCGCTTTCTGTGCATAAATGTTCTTCCCTTCAAGGCAAGAAATAAAAGTTAACTATTTTTCGCCTTCCTTTATATCCAAGAATGCTATGGCATTACAGGGTAAAAAAATATTGTCTGCTGTGGTGATACCTAACCACAGCAGAAACAGAAAAATCCTGACCTCAGACTGCAGTGGGGTCCGATCATGATGTGGAGGTACTATGTTGAGCCGCTTCTCCTCAAAGTCAGGCTCCTGTTCTTTACGACGAGAAGCACGCTTCATAAGCTCTTTAGCATGACGGAGACCTCGCTCCCATGCAGACTCTACTGGTGGCAGCATCATTTCCTCTGGTGGCGGTGGCAGTGGTGGCATTGGGGGCCCAAGAAACTCTGGCGGTGGCGCTCCACCACGCTTGAAAGAAAAAATCGGTCGTCACCTTAAATAAGGAATGGGGTGGGAGTGTGGGGGGGCATCCAATTGGATTCGCCCCTTGTCAATGTGAAGGACGGGAAGAATATGGCTGTGAGGAACCCTTACACTAGATGCAAACTTTTTTTTTTCTTTTTTTGGCCTTCGTTCCGGTTTGTAGAAAAATGTCAGTTCTGGTTAAACACTGCAGTAACGAAATGAGAAGCAGAGGTGAATTTGGAAGGATGCAGATAATGGGGGAGGGTGGGGGGTGGATGTGTTAAGATGGGATCTGGCCAAGGTCCACACATTCCCCTAAATCAGAGATAGAGACTAGAGTGCACATCGTCTATAGGCTTGGTGTGACAGCTTGGTTTCAATATATGCCCTATTCGGAACGTAATCTGGAGTGATGCACGGGCTGCGTAAGATGGCTGGCAAGCTGATTTGTGTTTTCTTCCACTGTATGTGCATAATCATTCAGAGCTTGAAAGGAGAACATCTTAAGACTTCTAAGTGGGAAGCAGCACAGTGTCTTCTCACTTCTGCCTGTGCCCTCCATCACAGCAAAGATGTTCACAGTCATCAAATGAGATATATTCACTTTTCAATATGCATGTAATTGAATATAATTTTATTTCATCTGGGCAAAAATAGTAGCAAATATAGCGCATATACAAGAGTTAAATAATGCTTACATGTGTAACGTAATGTTTGTAATAAGAACATTTACAGCAATTTATATGGCGATTAAAACCACTCACCCTACTTTGTAGTTGTAATGATACTCTGCTGTCCTTATCTATGCTTCACCTTCTGATAAACTTCAACATTTCTTAAGTGATACTTGCTTGGCTAGGTTCACACATGTGCTTGCTGATGTACACAACCTTTCTGCCACACATTTATTGCATGCATATGGTGCAAGGACTTCATGCTTGCTGATGCACCCCCCCCCAATTCAAGCACAGATATCCATCCAGTCATTATGGGCAGTCAGCCAAGCACTTGTAGCCGTAGCCTTATGAGCAGAAGCCATCCGAAAATATGTACTTTGAAATTTCTACCATCTTCATTAAATTCCCCATTTCTTCATTTTGCCTGCACTTAGACGATCTCAAAACTTTGAGCAAACCTATGATATATGTATGTCTGATATTCTAAATCGGTGAGAATCGCTATACCCCCATGAGCTGTGGAAAGCTCCCACACGTCATTCCCTTAACAGCATTACAGTCAGTTACACTCAAACGTCATTACTTTGTTATATACATTTGTTATGACCATTATTGCTCTTAATTACAGTGCCCATAATATGGGTGAAAAACTAACGTGAAAAGACGACAATGGTATCAATGCCAGCAGAACCACACATGCAATGAAGTTTCATAAAGGGGCCCCCCTCCCCAAAAATAAAAAATTTCTTACAGCATCGGAACCCTGTGACTTGGCACCTGGTGGGATGTGGTGGATACGTACGGTTCTGATGTGATCAACTTTTGCTTACGTTCATTTAGCGAAAGGCTCATACACACTGCCATGAAACCGGAAAGACGACAACACTGAACAGTCAACAGTGAAAATACGTCTGCCCTGAACATACAGCAAGCGGCAGAAAACCCTGCATGTTGTATTCACCACTCATCCATCCCGCTGTGACACACATGTTGCATAGGCCAATGGACCTCGCCGCGATGGCTTGGACTAGCTGGCTTCCAGCCCTCGAGGTCACAATGTCACCAGTGCACTCTCGGAGGCCATGCCCAGTTGCATCAGAATTCACATGTGGCATTAACGAATGCGTATGGCCATTCAAGAAAGGCTGCCATGCTTGTTTTAAGCCAACAAAATGCCTAGTTTGAATGAAAATCATATTTTAGTCATCAGTATGGCATCAGAGCGATTCAAACAGCCTGCCTAACCAGTTCTATTGACATAGGTTTGCTCTTTGCTCTCTTTACCAGCTGTCAGTTCAGAAAGCTGTGCGAAAGGCAGGAGCAGGCAAGGAGGGTTTAGCTGTTGCCATAACGAGATCAGCAACCATGGATAAACCTGTTTCTATGACATCGTGGCCGACTCCCACTGCATACTGCCGACCCTACAACCGCTGCTTTTTGTTAAGATCGAAGCTGTTTTCCCCTCTGAGGCTCGACCATACTGTCCCTACTATGCAGTGCAGCCCACAGTACACTAGACTCCCTTTAAAGGGGTCCTGAACCACCACTTGGGCTTGGTTTTGAAAACGGCTGGGTGTGTACTGAAGGCCTCTCAGAAATTCACAGCCGAAAGAATTTTTCAAAACGGTTTGTTAGGAGCGAAGATATTGCGACCGGAAAACCTCCCTTTCCAGTCCTGTCTCAACTCTGGGGAATAGCGGGTACAGAGCTCCTTAGGGCGGTGTCGAAGGAGGTGCCCCGCCCACCGCGTTGCGTCACCAGACTTCAGCGACGTGTCAGAGTGGCTGACGAAAAGCGCGCGACTACCGGGGACTGTTTGTCCGCAGGGCGCTTGTGGCCGCCTGCTCGCTCCGCGCCTGGGCTCGGTCGCGTGCCCCCGCGATCACCACATTTTTTTTTTTTTTTCCGATCCTCCGAAGCTTTGTTTTCGTTCGTCACACATGTTTAGGCTCGCAGGTGTGCGCGCTTACTTTGTCAGTGCGCTGCTTGTCGTCGATATTGCGCATAAGACGGCGTCAGGACAAACAGCGCAACTATCAACGCTGCTCCACCTTGTCATGCATAACCCCAGGTTAGTTAATTGTTGATTAGTGATTGTAGACGGGTTAATCATCCTGTCGGGCTCGAACGTGACTACTATGACTGGCAAGGAAGACCTTCACAACTCGAACCCATGCCGACAGATTAATGTGGAATAAGCTGCGTTGACATGCGGACAGAAGGATGGATTAATTTAATGTGTTAATACACTAATCAATTTTAACAGTGAAACTGTTTAAGCTATTGGTGAAACTGGGAAATTTGCAGAAAACTCCGCTAAGCTATGTAATGCTAGCATAACAATGCCACGCCGTAGTAAAGACAAAGCTTCCTAGGACTAGTTAGGTAAGGCTAAGTCTAATTCAAAGGAGCCTAATTAGGAATAATTAATTGAAGCCTAGTTCAGACAGGACTAATCCAACTAAGTCAAACCAAGCCAAACTGAACTAATTCAAGCTTAATTGAGCTATGACGAGTGACCACTAATTAAGCGGACACTAATTATTTACCGTTAATTAGGCCCCGATACCAATTAAAGTCTAATAGGGATAGGACTAATTATGCAAAGCCTAATTTAGCTGATATGGACAAGTTTAGTGTAAGCAAGCTTCTTTTGGGCCGTGTTTAATTAACTAGTACTAATTAAACCACGCATAGCTAGGTTATTACTAGTTAAGTCAAACCTAAGCTATCACTTATTAATCCAAGGTAAATTATGCTAAGACTTAAAGATCAAGCCTCATTAAGCTGGGACTAAATATTTCAGGAGTAATTGGGCTAACACTGATTAAATCAGGCTCAATGAAGCTAATACTCACCAAGCGATACCTAATTAAGATAATATATCAAAGCACAGCATAACTAGGCCTAAACTAATTAGGTCATGTATAATTAAGATACGACTAATTAACCCATGCATAATTATATCATGACTAATGAAGCCCAGCTTATTAAATCATGTGTGATTAGGTTTAAGTTAATTAGACCGAGCCTAATTAGCATAACTCTAATTAGATGCTGACTGATTAAGTTAAGGCTAAGTCAAGTCTCAATAAGCTCAGACTATTAAGTTACGCCAAATTAGGCCACACATTCCAGACATAATGATTTTAATCCACACTAATTTACCTTACTCCACCCTAATCTGCTGTAATCCTTAATTCGCCCTAACCTAAGTCTAGCGTAATCAGCTCTATATGCCATAGTCCACCTTAATGCACCTCAGTCTGTCTTAATCCACCCTAATGCGCCTTAATGAGGTCTAATCCACCCAAATATACCCTAATCAGACCTAGTCCTTTAATCCACCTTATAAAAGAAATATTTTGGGTTCGACTCCAGCCATGTTACTGAGTATGAGTACTAGAAGGTGGCGCATCGGAGTACCATAGGGAATAAACCCATCTACAATCACTGATGAATTTGTTAATTAAAGTTTGGGTATAATTTGTGATTTATTACAGGCTTCTGGCATGCATTTGTTGCATTCTTGGAAAACTATATTTATGGTGACTTTTGCACCGCACCGTTCGCGTCCACACCGAGGTAGTTTACGGACGCCTTCCAATGGCATCTATGAGACTTGCGCATTAACAAATATATTTTTACATATTTCCAGCAACTATTTTGCCTATATAGGGGCTCACAACGCAAGGAAAAGCGAGCGCACGGCACGCACGCGCTTACGGTTTTAAAAAACGCACGCTGCGAAGAGCCCGCACACAGGCGCGGCGGGCGTGTCTGCCATTGGCCAATGGCAGCGACACTCCTTGTAAATGCTCTATGACGAAACAGAGCATATACAAGGAGCGTGAGGAGAAGCCGCTTTTTGAGTTGAGGGCTCGTGAGGAAGTGGAAGCTTTGTGCTCCGCTTGTGAACGCTACGCTTCGCGGATGACTACAGCATTTGGCTGAGATGTTCATTACGGCGTAGGCAAGCCGTAGAATATGTTTTTCCACCAAGCCCGGGGGGTGGTTCAGGACCCCTTTAAGACGAACTCGAGGGTGTATCGGAATTGTGAAGCTGGTCTAACAACCATGAGGCCGGCATTAGATATAAAAGACAAGACGCTACAACAATAAATCACTTTTGTTCTGGATATCTTGTGTCTGCCTGTCGACGCATGGTGTCAGAAGTAGAAGCCCAGCGTCCCGCCAGCTGAAACGCCGCCATGGAAGCGTTGCTGCCGCCCGAGCGTCGAATTTTGTCCAGTTTTCTGCTGGAGCTCTCCGAAGCTCCAGCAGAAAACTGGACAAAATTTCGTCAACGAATGGAGCTATATTTCAAGGCCACAACAACGACGCCAGAACGGACAAGGGCCCAGAAAGCAGCAATCTTCCTTCACGTTGCAGGTCAAGAAGCTATCGACATTTTTAACACCTTTCAACTGACGAATGAGCAACGCGAAGACTATGATGTTATTGTGCAGAAGTTTGAGGAATACTGCAGTCCAAAGCGAAATGAAACATACGAACGCTCTGTCTTTAGAACACGCCTGCAACTTGAGGACGAGCCATTTGAGCAATTTTTGAGGGATGTTCAGCTGAAGTCACAGTACTGCAACTTTGGAGAGCTGAAGATTCAATGGTTCGAGACCAACTAGTGTGCGGCACGAAAAGGAGCAGTGCTTGCAGGTTCAAGGGCATCTGGAGCCCAGGATCATCAGCGAATTTCCACAACTGTATGGTGTCAGAAGTGGGGTCCAACGTGCCGACGGTTTGCTTACCGGCAACCAGATGAACCGCTGTTGCCAACGGGCCATCCCCCTTCTCCACCTTGGGCCCATGTAAGAGTTGACGTCTTTCAACACGCCGGTAAAACATACCTTGCGGTACATGATGCGTACTCCAACTACCCTGGACTGCAGCTCCTTTCACAAACAACGAGCCGCCATGCAAGTGATCAACTTGGACTAATCTTTGCGTGCCACGGCATTCCACTCGAAGTATGCACAGATGGTGGACCACAGTTTGCTTCACAAGAATTTCGCTCCTTCGGCAGAAAGTGCGACTTCAGGCATATAATTTCAAGTCCGGGGTTCTCTCGCTCAAATGGTCTAGCAGAGAAGGGAGTGCAAGTAATGAAGCGTCTGCTCAAGAAGACATTGTTTGCGAATGAAGATTTATGGATTGGTCTTCTAAATTACAGGATGGCACCACTGGAAGATGGGAAAGCACCGTGTGAGCTGCTGATGGGCAGAAAGCTGAGGGGACGACTGCCAAATTTTGCTGAATGCCAGGCTCCTGAGGTCAAGAAACACACACAAGGAAGCCGATCAAAGCATCCGCTTCCACCATTAAATGAGGGGGAACAAGTAAGAATTCTAGAAAAAGATGGCTGGACTGCAAAAGCGTGGGTCGAAAAACCGGTTGCACCTCGATCCTATCAAGTCCGCACGGAAGATGGAGGCCGTCTTCGTCGAAATCGCCAACACTAGCTAAAGACCCAAGAGGATTTTAGCGAACGTCATACATATGACGACGACTGGGAAGATGCTGCAGCAGCGCAGCCGGAGAACATCCGGCGTGCTCCATACTCGGGCGAGCCACAAAGTGGACGGTGACAGGACAGTGGCCACTTTGAATTATCACCAGGACCAAAGCCAGCCGCTCCGTGGTCTTTATCAGCCGCACCGAAAGCCGATCATGCGTCAGGGACTCCTTCGGAACTCCCCGTGGCAACAGGACCCTTAGGCTCAGCGGTCGAGGACGAACAGCCGCCCATTAGCGAAGAAACTGGTGTTCACCGTAGTGCGAGGTATAGAAAAAGGCCCTCTCGTCTCGCTTACGGAAAAGACTTTCAGCAAATTCCTTAATTTCATATTGTCTTCTTTCTGTGTTCCTTCACAGGAACGGAGGTGTATCGGAATTGTGAAGCTGGTCTAACAACCATGAGGCCGGCATTAGATATAAAAGACAAGACGCTACAACAATAAATCACTTTTGTTCTCGGTCTCTTGTGTCTGCCTGTCGACGCAGAGGGGACCATGACAATTTCTTCGTCTTATCAGAAGTTGTTCATCTTATCAGAAGTGCCTCCAAGAATAAATTGGCCACGTGCCCAGGTGAATCCAAACATCTTACTTCAAAAAGTCAATCAAGTAGACTTGCAAATGGGAAAAAAATACAAATGAAACTATATTTGTACCCAACTTGAAAACTGTCTTCAAGCACTGGCAAGCAGCCATAAAATTTCATTTAATGATTTAAAGTATCCTCCTGTATCTCCATGCTACTGGGAAAGGTTGTTTATTAGAGAATTTAAGCAGGCACAAGCTACCTCCCACATTCTTCGAAAGCACTTCTTCAGTGAGCATGTCAGTTGTGTTGCCAGTCAATGTGTTAGGCACTGTGGCGCATCTTTGAGGATACTCATATATGCATTCATGTCCGCCAGGACACCTTCACTGCCCATACTAGAAACTAGGCCTGCCTTTCATTGGAGCAGTTTTCCTGCACTTGCCCCATGAGGTGCTGATCAGCCAAAAGGTCTAATGCGTACACTTTGTTGTGGATAAAAAGCAGCATTCACTTTTTTATATCTGCCCCCCCCCCTTTTTTTTCCCCCCCTTTGTGGGAGCCTGGGTCCTCCCTTCATGTTTTGTTCTGGGTTGCTTTACCTCTGCTCTACTAGTTGGAGACAGGGGGGCGGGGGGGGGGGGGCAACCTTATTCAAGTACCCACAGTCTCTGTGTAAGCCCTCTTGGATTCTTTTGCCTTGTGTTCTTTGTACTCTCCCTGTAGGTGCTGAACAGGAGGTGGGGAGACAGCAAAAGGGCCCAAGAAGGCAGGGTGCCCCTAGCACTTGGGTCCCCAACAATAAAACTCTGCAGTTTTATTGTTGGCACCCCAGTGGCTTTGCTTACTTAGTCTCTGGTTCTTTTGTACTCTCCTTGGTCCGGAGACCACAAAAGAAGACAGGTATCCAGCCCTTAGGGGCCCCCTACAATAAACTAGGGGCGGCTGTCCACAGCACTGGGAAAGTTCTTCTTCACAGAAGGTTACCTGTGAGGGGGTTCGTCTTAAGAGGATTTCTTTTGCATTAAGTCTATGGGAAACCGAACAAACATACCCATTTTGTTCGTTAAATCTGAGAATTCGTTATAATCGAGTTCGTTTTATCGGGAGTTCACTGTATATCACTGCACGTGGGAATGTCCATGTCCACCGGGCTGTTCCCCTATCCGTTCACCATTACATTCCTCCTGGGAGACTGCACTGACCAGCTCAGCGCCGCAGGAGCAGCTTCGGCTGATCCAGTGGGCACGTGGAGTGGCGCGAGCCATTGGGGCCCTGAACTAAGGGCTCTACCCTATGAGGAAGATACCTCATTCGGTTTTAAATAAATGTTTACTCTCTCTCTCCCGACCATGTCACTGCACCAAGTTGGGAAAATACCCCACTGGTGGTGCAAACCTAGTCGCGCATTCACTTAAATTCCTCGGTGAAAAAAGTGCTCACATAGATAACACTGACGTTTTAGATGTTCTCAAGGATTGACCCATCTTTCTAACAGAAAAGTTGTTTGCCTTTAGTGTCCCTTTAAGCAAGACCTCTGAGACTGACACGGTCTCGAAGGCCACACCCCAACCAAACTTAGGTGTGGTTGGGGTTAGAGGCCAGAGTGAGAGGGTTGGCAGGTTGGGACTGCTAGTAGAATAGGGCAAGATAGCTGTGCAAGTATCTGGTGTGTGCCGCTGATTTCATGGGGTCATTTGATCACAACATGGAAGTTTCAAATCTGTGTATTATGTATGGCTGCTGAACGGTGCAACCCCAAAATTGAAGCTGTCAGTGTGAACATAGGAGGATTTTTGGTTTCGGCGACTATTATTATGCATTATTTCGTTATATCTCATTAAGTTGTAACAAGGTTTGAGTGTATTTTCCTTTTGCTTCAGGTACGTACGTAACTTCTGCACTAGCCAGTACAGTGGAATCTCGAATTCCTCGGGGCCACAAAAAAATCTATATCATCTTCAATTTTGTATTATTGAAAACAACCGAAAGTGCAATGAAAAGTGAAAGCAAAGAATAGCGTACTACAGCCTTGTACGGCTCGACTACCGTAGAATAAGGTCATGGTGCCCGATCGTTAGTGCTTTTCTGGTATCGATGTCTCAGGTAAGTCCAGTCTTAAAGGCCCATAACTGATAAGCTGTCTTGTTGTCCAAGCAAGAAGCATTTATGAGTGGGGAGATGCAGGGCACGGATTGGAAACACACACGTGCACGTGTATGTGTGTGCATGCGCACATACAAACACACACACACAATTGTTTCGGCAACTGCAATGCCTATCTATGCATAATTAATGCGTGAGATAAGCATTATCAAGGGTAAAAGGGGCCGACGCATGAGCCACACGGTGAAAAGGAGAGATCAGCAAAGTGCCGCAGAAAAGCTCGCACCGTGGACATGTTGATCCATATAATTGGTGGACAGCGGACTCGTGGCGCGCGACCCAAGCCGCGACCAAAGTTGGAAAAGGTTGAGCTGGCATTCTCTGTGTGGCCGTCGACCTGGCTTACGGTCAAGCGTGAACTTCGCAGTGGCAGCGGCCAAACTGCAGCAGTTCCCGGTATACCCGCAGCGCTCCACCTTCGCCGGCAGAATGGGACGACCAGCAGAGCGATCACAGCAGAGCGCCAGGTCACTTGGGAGACAGGGCATCACTTCAAAGGAGAGGCCGAGGCTGCGGCTAGGCCTAGCAGGGAGCCAGTGACAGCCACGTCAATCGGGAAAGAAGGCTGCGGAGACTAATGGACTATGCGTGAGCGGCGGCTACTACAAGTACCGTTTGTCGACGATGGCTACGTGGACGCGACACCGCCGAGAGGACTCTTTCCAACCCCGCACCGCAATCAATGTAAGACCGTCCAATTTAAGCTTTTGAGCAGCTACCGCGGACGTGAATGAGAGGCCCATTGTTGTCGGACTCCCGTTAGGACTGCGCCCAACGTGGAGGAACTGTAGCTTTACGAATTTGGCTATTCAGATTGCTCACTTAACCTTTTTTTCCTTTTTCTGTGTGAATAGTGCAGGAGGAAAAAAACTTTAATAAGAAAACAAAAATTAAAGGCAGTTCAGGGTGGGGCCCTCAGTCCAGGGCTCCACTGGCTCTTGCGGCTCGCTGAGCTTGGTCCAGGAGGGCCAGTTGGCTCTCCCGGTCCTCGCTTGCGAGCAGTGCCTCCCACTGCCGAATGAAGTCTGCTACCCTCACAAGGGGTGAGTTGATATTTTTTGGTCTAGCCGCACATTCCCACGTGATGTGGGCTAGCGTAGGTTTTTCGCCACACCACGGACAGGTGTTTTTGTAACAGGCCGGGTGCATCTTGCAGAGAAGGTTGAGGTGCGGGTATGAATTGGTCTGTATAAGACGCCAGTCCTGTGCTTGCGTTCTGTTCAATTTAGGGTGCGGAGGCCCGAAGGTGCGTCGCTCCCTCCTCTGAATCTCTAATATGTCGCATACTATGGATGGAGGTTCATCTAGAGCGCTGCCCGCTGCTCGGTCGTTGCTTCCTCGAGCGATGCGGTCTGCCCTTTCGTTACCTTCCAGTCCGTTGTGCGCGGGACACCACATTATGCTGTGGTCAATGTAGAGGCATGAGCCGAGAATTCTTGCGACACTGCGCGGTAGCGTTCCCCGCATGAAGAGTCGACACACTGCCTGCAAGTCTGTGAGTACATAAGCCGGCTGACCCTTAAAGTCGGCGTCTCGTATGGCCAGTGCAACGGCTGCAGCCTCGGCTGTGCATACCGAAGTGGTCTTGATAATGGCAGTTATCGTGGTGACTTTGTTGCTTGCGGCGATCGTGTAGAAGGCCTTGCAAGAAGTTGCGCTCGCGCCCGTGTAGTACGCTGTTGGGTCATTTCCGAATCGCTTCTGCAGGGCCCTCGTCCTGGCCTGCCTGCGGCCTGCATGGTATTTAGCACTCATATTTCGCGGAATAGGTGCGACGTATAGTCGATCTCTCAAATCTCGGGGCAACAAATCTGTTTTGTCTCCACAGAACGGAGGTCGAGGGTCGTATCCCAACCGTTGGAGGATAGACCGGCCCTGGAGCGTGGAGCTCAGCCTCTCTCTTTGCGAGATGAGCACCGCAGATGCATGTTCTTCATATTTGTTGTAAATTCCCAAACGCTCCAGGCGCTCCGTGCTGACTGTGTTCGGGAGTCCCAGGGCCGATTTGTATGCCATTCGGATAAGAGTGTCGACCTGCTTCATTTCAGTTTCGTTGAGTCTTTGGAACGAGAGGCCATAAGTGATGCGGTTAATCACAAACGCTTGCACCAGCCTGATTGTTTCTTCCTCTGCGAGCCCGTTGCGGCTGCGTCCCACTCGACGGATCATGCGTGCCACGTTCTTGACGGTTTTCCATGTTTTTTATGTGTTGGTGTGCATGTGGATAAAGTAACGTTTTTGTTTTGTCAACGCTGCCAGCGTCACTCTCTCGATCCATTGGAGCAAGCGCTCCTAAGATATCCCCTTTCACACGTGATATACAGTGGAACCCCGCTGTTAGTTCCTCACTGCTGCGTTTTCCCGGCTGTTACGTTGTTCTTCAATGGTCCCGGCATAGCTCCCATAGGGTCCCATGTATTGCAAACCCCGCTGTTACGTTGCAACTGTGGGCCTGTTCCCGCATGATGCGTCACAACCTGGCATGCTGTACCCGCCCGGGCACCGCTATTTTGATTTGACTTTTGACAGTTTTGGTCACGCTTGCAGGAATCGCCGCCCGCTGATGACCACCGAGATAGCGCCAGCGCTACTCGGCAGCCATGCGATCACTCGGCAGCCAAGCGACACTCCCCCCCCCCCCCCCCCGCCTTAACATCTTTTCATGCTCGTTAAAGACGGGTGGGGCATTTCCTGCCCGCTTCGACGGCAGGCGTCCTGATAGGGGTGATGTTATCGCCTCCGAGCGACGGAGATGGGCCGGGCGCGTTTGATCTCTGCTTCAGCCGTTTTCGTCGCCCCCACGCGCATGCTTTTATTCTAGCGACCGTACTTTGGGCTCCGGGGGCTTCCGGAGAAAAGAATCGGAAAAAGGGACATCACACTCCCAGCCCCTTTTGCGTATGACTGCGCTCGCCTGCGCAGCGAGGGGCGCAGCCGCGCGGCCCGGACGGCAAGCGCAAAATATGCGAGGATTTTTTTTTTTTTTGTAAAGCTGGCTAAATATTAGGGGGTGCGCAAATTATGTGAGGGTGCAAATTATGCAGGTTAATACGGTAAACAAACACCGAAGACGGAACGTGAATGCGCTATCGAGCAATCGCGGACCCGACGCGACCAGCCGTCCTCGCAATCACAAACCACGCGTGGGGTGCCGGAACAGGATGTGGTGATGTCAATGACGGAGCGACTTGCCTCCAAAATCACAGCTTTGATTGCGATCTCTGAGGCAATACTTTCTCTCATCGGGGCGCCGGAGGCTATAATGGCGGCCCATTCACTGCGCTCGACAGCCACGAACGGAGTCCAATTATCAAATTTAGAGCTAGAAACTGTCTAACATATCGGTCGTCTTAACACATTAAGTCTATGGGGGCACTGGCGGTACCGCGCGGCTGTCCGAATTATCAATCGGCGACCTAGATGGCTCACCTTGCTGAAATAAATTGGTTGAAGTCAAAGCGGCCCTGTTCTCATTCGTTTTCGGAGCATTCCTCACTCTTGCGTTTTCCCGGCTGTTACGTTTTTTGCCCCGGTCCGCTGAAAAACGTTTGAATGGGGTTCCACTGTAGTGTATTGATATTGTGAGATACTGATTTAGTGTATTGTTCAGCTGATACAAACGCAAACTGAGCAAACATTAACTTTTGTGATAGTGAACATTGTGTGAAGTGATTACATATTGTGTTGGGTGTGGTGATGACCACAGAACAAAATGTGCGCGAAAATGTGTCGGTGTGATGTGATGCTTTCTCCTCCTCTTCTGACTTCTTGAGAACTTGCCAAATCTTCTTGCTTTCTTGAAAATAAACTTAGGATGTCTGGAATTTTGGGCTCACTGCATCTCGCTCGTCGACCATCACGGATGCACCACAAATCACATCACACCAACACACTTTCGCGCACATTTTGTTCTCAGGTCATCACCTCACACAACACAAGTGACACATAACGCAAAACGATACATGTAATCACCTGGTCCGCTGCAAGCGAGTAAAAAGACATGGCTGCGAGACTGAAAGGTCTCGACACCAGACGCTTCACGTCAGAGGGCGCGGCGATGCAGTTTTATCTGATTGCGGTCGTCGCTCACGCTCTCCCACTATTCTATCTCTCACTCCGTACGTTTTCTCAGTTTCAGGTAAATCTACCCATCAATCAAAAATAATTTATCAACCTGGCTGCGAACTGCAGACCAGTCTCAGAATCCTCTGGCTTACTTGTGCGGAACTTCGCTCTAAACCCTTCGGCTGTTAGCTGGAACCGTTTCAATAAAGTGTTTTTAACCTTGTCATAGTCCATTGAATCATCTGCAGGCATTCTGCCGAACACACTCAATGCCTCCCCTACCAAAGAGAGGCTTAAGGCGCTCGCCCACTCGCTTTTCTCCCAGCCTTGCCCGACTGCTATTCTTTCGAATAGATGCAGGTATGCATCCAAGCAATCCCTTATTTCATCAAAGGGAGCCATTAGTTTCCTGGGGAAAATTTGTCTAGGCCTGGCAGAAGGCGAGCCGGGCGACGCCGTCAGTGTGGGGGTTTCACTATTCCGCCCCATCGCATTTACTTGTGCCAACCTCAGCTTTAACTCTAAAATTTCCTTTTCGCGCTCAAACTCTCGCTCGCGCTCCCATTGAGCGTTCAGCTTTAGCTCTAAAATTTCCTTTTCACGTTCATGAGCGTTCTCAAGAAACTGTAACATCTCCTCCTTGGACATATTAGTTAGTGTCATTTGCAATCGCCGCCAACCGCCCCCAATCCATCTTCGCAACCCCCGATGATCTTTCATGACTGGGCCAGAAGATGGTAAATCCTGGCAGGCTCGCCACTTTTTGTCACGTGTGAGAGGGGAGATCTCAGGAGCACTTGCTCCGATAGATCAAGAGAGTGAGAATAGCGGCATTGACAAAACAAAAACGTTACCTTATGCACGTGCACACCAAAACATAAAAAACATGGAAAACCACAATTCACACAAAAAAAGGAAAAAAAGTTAAGTGAACAATCTGAATAGCCAAATTCATGAAACTACAGTTACTCCGCGTTGGGCGCAGTCCCTACGGGAGTCCGACACCAATGGGCCTCGCGTTCACATCCACGGTAGCTGCTTAAAAGCTCAAATTGGACGCGCTTACGTTGATTGCGGTGCGGGGTCAGAAAGAGTCCTCTCAGCAGTGTCGCATCCACGTAGCCGTCGTTGACAAACGGTACTTGTGGTAGCCGCTGCTCATGCAGAGTCCGTCAGTCTCCGCAGCCTTCCTTCCCGGATGACGTGGCTGTCACCGGCTTCATGCTAGGCCTAGCTGCAGCCTCGACCTCTTCTTTGAAGTGATGCCCAGTCTCCCAAGCGACCTGGCACTCTGCTGTGATTGCTCTGCTGGTACACCGGGAACTGCTGCAGTTTGGCCGCTGCCACTCCGAAGTTCCCGCCCGACCGTAAGCCAGATCGACGGAAACCCTGGAGCCCGGCGCTCTCGTCTCCTCGTCACCAGTCTGTAGCTGCCAGGACAACCTTCGTTGACAGGTGCCACGCAGAGAATGCCAGCTCAACCTTTTCCAACTTTGGTCGCGGCTCGGGTCGCCCGCCACAAGCCTGCAGTCCACCAATTATATGCACGGACGTGTCTACGGTGCGTGCTTCTTCGCGCCTGTTGCCTTATCGCCCCTTTACGCCGTGTGGCCCGTGCACCGGCCTCTTTTACTCATGACATTGTCCAAGCAAGAAGCATTTATGAGTGGGGAGATGCAGGCACGGATTGCAAACACACACACACACACACACACACACACACACACACACACACACACACAAGCAATTGTTTCAGCACGTGCAATGCCTACCTACGCATAATTAAAGCAATTCCACAGATAGCATAAAAGTACCAAAAATAATTTTCATGGCGGCCAGTGAATAAAGAAATTAGCATCGTGCAAAAAGACCGTTCACGAAGCAATCCTATCTTTCCCACCGCCGAGCATGTTCATGTTGGGATTGTAAAGCTCAAAGCTTCTGTTACCACCATTCTTGCCCTCAATGACCCTGTACAAAAAGGGAAAGAAAAAAATAAGTTTTAAAATATTGCCAGGGCTGTGTAAAGTACACAGCGCAGTGACAGCGTAAGCTTGAATTTGCTGCATGCTGGCTCATTCTTCTCTTCCAAACTTCTTTTCCTGTCGCCTCCTCCTCCTCTCACTTCCTTGCCTTCGTCAATGAAACCACAGCCGGTGACTATAAAACATATCATATCTTGAAATATTTCGCACTGAAGAAAATTTAGTTGCTTGAAATAGGAAATCTTGTTCTGCTGAATACATAGCGAGATGTATACTGAGGCACCACAATACCCCCTGCATTATAGGCTGCCAAAACCTCAACTGCCTCATCTGCGTGGATGAAACCAGGGCCACGATTATGAACACATAATGTGCTGAAGCACCATCTTCTACTAGAGCCCTGGCTGAGAGCACAACGTGCTCAAGTGCTATGAATGTTACTCAAGGTTGCGTTTCGTCTTCATCAATGATACCACAGCCACATAATGTCCGGATATACCACCTGCTAGTACCACAACTATGGCCAAGAACACAAAGTTCACAAGTGGTGATGATATGTTGTGGGAGTGGTATCACCAACAAAAGCTGCGTGCTTGTTTGGTAACCCAGGCTGGGGTTAAACCCCAACTTGGGTTCGAAGCCCAACAAGCATGTTCCAACTGCCACGTAGAATGCTAGACTGCCATGCACAGAGACATGGGTTCGAATCCTCCGTGGTCCTGGTTATTCTTTTCCATAATTAGCGTGATAGTAGTTACGGACTCTGGTGGTGGTGGCGCTGGCGGACAACTAGGGCGCCAAAAACGGCCGCTGTTGTGATTGCATAACAGCTTACGCTGTAAAGATCGCTAAGAAATCAACGAACTGTCTGACGAAACTAGTGACGCACCCGCACCGCCATGCTGTTAGGTGCCTATGACAACTATGCACCGCCGCGAAGACATTCCCAACCGTGGTTTCTTCGTCAATCACACCGTGCTTCATAAGCTATAATTCAATGCTCTTCCAACAAATGAACCAACCAAAAGTGACATCGCAGTGGAATGCAGTCAAAGCTTTGCTGATGTTTCCCCATGGAACTAGCTTGTCGGAAAGACTGTAACTGCCCTGTTACCACCATCCCCCCCGCCCCCCCCCCCCCTTTTGGTTTTTCTTTTTTTCTTTTCTTTTTGTCTCCGCTCTTCCAACCCTCTTTATTTCCATGTTCCAACTTCTGGTCTATTTCTGGTCAACTTCCCTGCTTTTCCTTCTTATCTCTTTCTCTTCCAATGAAACAGGCGTTCGAGTGCTGACATGCACCAAGAAGCAGATGATTATTGCTAGGATAAGCCAGTGATAAGCAGTGGACTGAACAAGTCAACTACCAGCCGCGTAATCACCTCTGGCTGCGTCATTAATAAAGTGACAGGGAAGCAAACCATTGCCCTTTGTTCCCGCGGCCACGGACTTCATGAACACACATCGCTTGTACCGGAGAGCACAGCCCACCGATGATGGTCACGTGATCCAGTGCATGTGCAGAGGAATAAGCGCTTGGATCCTTTCCTCCTCCCCTTACTTTTTGCTACCGTTGGCCTGGCAGTGACTGGAGAGTGAAAGGGGGCAGGGGTGAAAAAGAGGGCCAAGCTGCGTCGGCAGCAAACGGTACTTCTGATAGCGGTCGCATAGGCCCGCTTATTTACGGCTATGGTCTCCGCATTCATATGAACAGTGACGCATTCAGAAACCATTCACATAAGCCCGAACATCAGCATATTTGATACAACATAGGCCCACCGGGCCTTTTTTTAAAATTCGTAGCTTTGCAAAATTCTTATCAACCAAGATCGTATTGAGATTCTACTGTAGCCTGTGGTGTAAAAAACAAAGTGAATTCACACAGTATAGTAAAAGTCAACGTTCAATGAATTATGCTGTGTAGTCTGTGTCGCTGACAATACATTCTTGCAGGGCTCATACAGGTTTAAAGATGTTGAAGGGTCTGTAGGACACTTTTGGACACTTTGCATTAACCTGGGTAGGAATCCAAGAATGCGCTATATTTTGCTATGATACAGTCAAACCTTATTTTGAACTTGAAGGAACCCAAAAATTTTTTCCAACTCTTAGGCATGTTTCCCTTTGACCTACTTACTTCTGTCACATGCGTTTGGGTTACAAGGCATTTGCACTTACATCCTCAGCACGCTGCTTGTCTTTCACATTGTGCATACTTCAGCACCAGCCAAAACAATGCGATTACCAATGTTCATCCACTTAATCCACCTAATCCAAAGTTCGTCACTAACTAGTTGGGTTAAATATCCTGTATGACTCAACCGCATAACTTACTCGGATGTGAACCCAAGACCTTTGAGGACTCCAACCCCAAATACAAGCCAAGCCCAGAGCCTTTCTTTAGGCTTGCCACGTTCCTGGTTTCTGACCGGTCTGGCTCCTGTTCACAAAAGCTGTGCACAAGAACAGTCCTTCAAAGCAGCCAGGGCTCCAACGTTGGTTGCCAATGTGGGAGCCGGCATCGTACCAGTAATTTTCTGAGTTCTTCTTATTCTTCTTCATTCAGTCAGAGGCTGAACACCAGGCTGAGAGATGACGAGTCCAACAGGGAAATTCTTGGAGAGAGACTTCATAAACACAATGTTTACAGGTTCAGCAACGCAAGCAAAACTTCTATACAGGGAACAATATTTACAACTGGAACTTTCTGCCCAGGTCATGGCCGGCCTTGAGAAACTCGAGCACTGCATCGCAGCTTACCTGCCAGAATGACCCCCTTCCAGCGCATTGCACCATAGCTTACGAATACAGTGTGATCAACAAATAGGCAATGATTCAATGAATTCTTCACAGAAAGGCATAGCAGGCAAGCACTATGCCAGCGGTGGCGGTGCACAGTTGTTACAAGTGCCTCATAGTTGGTGCCCCAGCAGTGCTAAATTGTTACGCCTGCTGAACTTAAAAGCAGAGCTCTTTAAGCTGGGCGTAAGGCATAATTCATCCACTCCAAATGATGTAACTGCATGTCGCCATGGAAACCAGGAGAAGCTGGTGTGATGCCAGGCATCGTTGTTCGCAAGCATCGCACAGCTGCCTAGTTGCGCAGCGACTATGCTGGTGCGACATCATGCATCTCTCTCACTCGCTCCACGGCAGCAGCAGCGCTGTGTGTTGCCATCAGCAACAACACACCGATGAGCGATGGCTTTGGCCCACTTGCAAGTGGAGGATGAGGAGAATGGGGGGGAGTGCTACTTCCTCTGACCTGCTCCCCTTCTCCTCACCACACTTGAAATCGAGACATCGAGTACACACACACACACATGCACCCTTCAGAAGTGTGTGCTCTCGCCCTCTTTGGGCACCTGCCACTCACAAATCGGGCCTGGCTGCTGCCAGAAAAGGTCGGCCACATATCTCACCGCTTCTTTGATGCGACTGGCTACAAGCTCCGCTCCTTCCCCAGTCTCCGCACCACTAGTGCGTAGCTGCCCCAATCGTTTTGTTCCGTGTGTTTTTTTTTAAACATGCGGGCATATTTAGTGAGGAAAGCAAGAACGGAAACGCGAAATTAAGCTTGCCAGCGATCACACAATGAAAGCTCTCGGTGGCGGGAGAGATGAGATGGCTCAGGTTTTTTCACATGTTCTTGAGCTCTTTATCATTCACAATGGCAAAAAATATTTTAGGTACTTCTACTGCTTTATCAACAAAATCCTGTAGACTCTGTGCCGAAACAAATGTTTCCTTCATTTGTTTTTGTTTGCCATTTCTCTTGTGTTGTTACCGATCTCATCTTGGTGTGTCTGTAAAAATTCCGCTAGCATGAACATTGATATCACTGCGCATCATGTGCTTCTCATACAACTGACTGAGCCACACATACTATTATAAATGTGTGAACAATCTGGCGCTACAGTTTACTTTAAAGGGACCCTAAAGAGAAACAATGAATCAGTTCTGGCGCTAAGTTTAGTTTAAAGGGACCCTAAAGTGAAACAATGCATCAGTTCCTATTGATTGTTATTTGAGAAATCTACTGTCATTGGTATTTCCACCATAGGTTCCCTATTAGAAGAGAAAGTAAAGGTTGAAGTTTCATTTTTGAATCTGACACCGATACCTCAGCACCCGGATGTAATCGTGACGCCACGGATTTCCATCATATTATGGCCACATTGGCTAAATGAAATTACATAAAACTTGCTATATTAGATATCTGGGCCCCTCTAGAACACAATGGGATTCATTTTTAGCAGAAAATAATTTTGTGCACTACAGAAGGTGCCTTCAAAATTCTGTGACATCGCAAAGAAATGATGCGGAAATGTGGAGGCAGCGCCACCACCTGTATTTTATTTTTGTGTGTTTTATTGCTTACTGAGCATCGTCTCGCGACAAGAATGATGCTGTTGGTATTGTGAGAGGGTAATTTAGTAATGTACGAAAGATCATTTTGCTCTTTAGTGTCACTTTAATGAAGTTATCGTTTTCAAGAGCAGTTTGCATGTTTTGGGTCATACAAATTCAGAATGGTACAAACATTTTTTGTGTCCACAAGAAATTTGTATCATTGAAATCCTACTGTAGACGTGTGGAGTGTTATGACAGTGGCTGCTGAAACGAAGAGATTTTCTTTCTTTTTTTTTACCATTTCATCCAAGAAGCAGTGTTCCTGTTTGGCACAAGTTACACAAGGGAGAACACATGCATGCTATGCTCATGTCATTGAATTGTTTCTAAAATGAGTATTAAATGTTTCTAAAATCAACACGAATTTACGATAAATAAAAAGCTGGTCACACAGATGATTTTAGACTACATTGGTCAAGAGTTTTGCATTGGCTAAGGGCAGATAACACATTCAAAAGCATGCACAATGTGCTCTGGGAATGATTTGTAAGAGTGGACAAATGTCCCTAGGCTCCAAGGTGCTCCCATGACCACAAAACCATGACACAGTTGAACCTTGATATAATGAGGCACAGAACACACAATTCACTTTACAGTATAAGTGCATGCCCATGGAATACCACTATTTTTAATCTCAACATACCAGAGAATGTTACTTAACTCTTTCGTTACCACGCCTATTCAAATCGATCACCGGTGATCGATGATTAAAACTGCCAATTTCGACGCGTTAAAAACGTTTCCCGTGCATACAGCGGCATTTCGCGTTTAGTTTGGGGACTGCTCTTCAACAATCCGTTCAAATTTTCCCGCTCTGACGACATCGCGATTTTTGACGGAGTTTTTCGCGAAGTAATGTGCGTGTGTTGCTGGAAAAGGGGGCGTGGCCGCCACACATGAGAAAAAAGCACGCTGCTCGAGTTTGTGCTCCATTATTATCAACATTTTGTTATCAAACGATTCCTAAGAAGTCAATTATCAAATAGTGTCGTCAGTTTTGCAAAGCAATAATGTTTGGCCGCGATAATTATGTGAAAATGACACCAGCTGTTCACCAGCGAGCTTTGGTTCCGAGTTTGGACAATTTTAATTAAATACAGCTCGTTTCTGAAGGTCCGTCGCGTGTCTAACTTGTTGATCTGGCCTTTTCAGCGAGTTTGCAGCAGTTTCGGTTTCGCTTCTCTTTATCTACGCGAGAGGGGCGCATCCGGCGTTAGCGTCGGTGCGCTCGGCAATCTCTCTCCGCCGCTCCCATGGGGCGGCGTCCCACGGGACTGTGTCGCGGGAAAAACGTTCCGCTCGAAAGTATGCTGAACCCGCACACGAATTCAGTGAAGATGAGTCGAGCCACGATTCCGAAGACGACACCAGCTCATATTCAAGCTCTGAAAGCGACGGCACTTCGAGCCAGCCCGGGTCATCCTCAGCTGTTCACCGGCAAGTTTCGTTTTCGGCCTTGGGCGGTCTCGTCCGCCAGGAGCGCTTATCTGCCGATCTGGGTGCACGCCCTTTGAGATATCCTCGTTATCTGCAGGGTACGCGCAGCGCTTGGACAGGATGTGCTGCCGCCGGCAGCGAAAAAGCTTCAATTTCACCAGTAAGGCCGCCCGGCGCGCATCTCGGCCTGGCACACCGGAGTAGTGCAAAGCGTTTCACGACATCGCGCGATTTTTTTTCCTGTCCTTCACAGCGGCGGTGACCAGAACCATCTGTGAAAACGCAAATATACTTGGATGCATATCTTCGAGCTTCCGACCTATGCTGAAGGAGACGGCTCGTGGAAACAGCTGACTCCGGAGGAACTCGTGAAATTCATTGGACTGCTCATTTATATGAGCATTGTGCACGTCCCGCGCATTCACCAAAACTATGCCGAAAAGAAAAAAAAAAAAATACCGCGAGTGCTACAAAGAACGCAAAGTTGAAAAAAAAGTTTGTTTTTTTTTGTGAAAGGTGTGGTGCACACCTGTGCTTCACCTCATGGCACGAGCGGTGGAGCAGTTTCAGTTTTTTTTATCTGCGTGTAAAACGGGCTTATGTGGATAGTTTAGTTTCCTTTTAGAATATTCCTGGATCATTTACCTTCGAAATGTATATTTTGAATTTTCTTTGTTCGTAATATTTTTGTAGATATTGTGTTTTCTTTGTATTGTTTTTCTCGAATTCCTACAAAAATAGTAGAGTTAATATTTTTTTCAAGTTGTGTAATATTTTCTTTTCTTTTCAAACTTATGTTACTTATAAAGAGCATTTCATTACGCACAATTTGGTGTGCTGCAATGTAACCTAGAGCATTATTTGCACTAGTAAAAAATTTTTTCCGCAGACCTATAAAAAATGGCCATTTTCACGCGGTAACGAAAGAGTTAACATACCAGAGGAAGTTTCATTGCTGCCAGAAAAGCCTATTGAAATGAAAATTTAGAACTAGTGCTGGTGCCAGTGACTGAATCTTCCTGTTACAAGCGGTTTCTGTGAAATGCATTTTACAAACTTCGCACAGGACAGTGGCCGCCAAATCACCACCGAGGCGAGGACAGTACACAGCCACACTACCTAGTGCTTTTTAACACTCGTATTGCATATCTACGAGACAATGTAGTTGCATATTCAACTCCACACACCCGTTGTGTCGGCACCCGATTTAGAGTTTTTGTTGAGGCAACGTACCAAGTGACAAGCAAACACATCCTTAGAGATGACAGTACTCAATGCAGCAGCCTTCTACTAATCTTGAAAGTGATGCTGACCCTTCAGAAAATTGTTGTCAATGACGAGGCTGGTATAGGCTTGCAATCTCACTGCATTAGAATATTGCAGGTTGACTTGAAAGTAAGTCGACATGTGCAATATCCTACAAATAATATGAAAGAAAGTTTGCATGAATCCCGTAATGTACATTTATTTAAGGCCACCATATAGCCAGGCAAAGTAAACCCCCAACTTTGTATTTCAAATATCACAAAACGAAATGGACTTACAATCGTGTAAATACAGTAATAAGCGAGAAAACGAGATGTCGCTGCTTGTATAAATTACCACAGAGCTCGCTCTCCATTATTTCCAAGTCAAAGGAAGCTAGAACTGGATTCTGTTAAGATGATAAATACTTGGGAAGAGCAATCGAAATACCTTAATATTAGGTGATTCACTTTATGGACTGTGTCACTGAGAACGTATTTTATGTTTTCTCCACCACAACTTAGTCACCTTACTTGATTCCCTTTGTTTCCGCAATGAATTACCTGCAGTTAGCAGACAAATGCACTGCATTTTGAGTTAAAATACACTACAACAGGACTCTCACCTAAAATTGAAGGACATTTTCTCTTTTATAAGCAACGGTCATCAGGAATGTGTCTGTTACAAAAGAGGGCCAACTAATGAGAGATACACGGCAGCCAACAAAGTGAGTGAACGATGTCTCTTATTCACAAATGTCTCTTCGAAGGGGTTCCAATGTATGTGATTGTAAGCTAGCATATAATGATATTAATGAGGAGCTCGCATTAACACAATTTTTTTTTCTTACTGCCTGCCATACGGCTGCTGTTTCAGCTCTGCAAGCTAGAAACAGTCTGCATGCAAACAAAGTGCCGTATGTATAGAACTTTTACTTCTCTTTGGAATGTCTATCACACCAGGAAACAGGCAATTTTTAGCCAATTTCACTGCATTACATTCCTGTTATGCAGTGAAGCACACTAGAAGTGGGAAGACTCCATTTGTTATGGGACACAGCACACCTTGTCCTTTAGTTATAAACCTCTAATAGACCGATTGAGAAAAATTAGATGTGTATCACATAGCAAATATTATTCTAAAACTATATGAAAGTTCGAATATTCCCAAACCACTATAAGAAAGAAAACAAGGGCACTGTGAACAACAGTGCCATAATTATGGTTGTCACCTCACTTTCACGCAATTTTGAATCGAAGTGAAGTAGTCCTGCTTTTTAGGTGGACATACAGCAGAGACCATTTATAACGTAACCGCTTATAGCGCAGGACCGGCTATAATGCGGTTTTTTCTGACCCCGGTTTACCCTCCCATAGAACTTAATATATAGGCATACCGCTTATTGTGCAGCTCAGTGAGATGAAAGACCGGTTATAATGTGGCTGCCGGGAAATCAGGGGACAACTGAGGTAGGGAGCAGGCTTCACAATGGAAATGCCCTGCCCGAGAAAAGCGCAACTAATCGCCATGGAGGAGGAAAAAGCGCGGAACGAATGAACAAGGAGTGGAGAGAAGAAAAAGAAAAAACGTCGCGGGCGCGCCGTGCGAGGATAGGATTGATAGGATTGCCAAAGCGACCGAGAACGCTGCTACTCCAGAACATGGGTGAAAACCCATGTTCTGGAGTAGCAGCGCCGTCTGAGTGAAAACGGGTGTCAAACGGAACGAATCGCGAATTATTGAAGTCGGTGGGTCCACGCAAGCCCCACCATGTTCGATATTTCGCGATCCGTTCCCTTTGACAGCAGTTTTCACCCTTCCGCACGCCCTCCGCACATTGCGGAACGGAGTGCAGGCTGAGCGACAACAGGCCCTAAGGCGCGTTCCGCACGGAACGCGCGCCCGCGATTGCATGATGTCCGCGTTACCAGTGTTTGTCACCAGTTTTTTTTTTTTTTTAATCATTTAACGTGTACTGCCCTTGAATTGCCCCGCGAGCGCGATTCCTTGTGCACCCGATCCCTGTGTTGTCAAGGGCAAGCTTCCCGTGCGGCGCGCCGCCCGCGACCCCGCAAACTACGCGCGCTACCTTTCCGGTGCTGGCTGCAGATAGGGTGCCGCGGGCGACTGTGATTCATGGCAGCTGCGTTTAAAACGCGGGCGAATCATTTCGACAACGGAAGCGAAGACATGCATGGCAGGTGCACCAATCGAATGGCGGTTCGCGGTCGCTACGTTTTTGCCATCGCGAGAAAACGAAGGATAGCGCGTGCAGCAATAGGTTCCCGTTTCTGCGCAGTCCGGTTCCGCGGGAAGTCCGCATAAACGGCGACGTCGCTATAGCGCATTTTCTTTTCTTTTTCGTTTTTGCAAAGCGCGGCCCCGCACTTAAATCTTTGAAATATCCTTTCTTTTTCTTTTCTTTTAAGCGGGTGAAAGCAGCCCGGCCGCGCGCTTCGAATGTCTAACCTGTTCGACAGATTTACACACGTGTAGACTGAAAAATGTTGTTTTGGTTATAGTGCGGTACCGCTTATAATGCAGGTATTCGCGATTCCGGCGACTTACGTTATAAGCGGTCTATGCTGTACAACAGTGCCATATCCCTCTGGGCAATACCAAAAGCGTTGATGACAATCCGTAGGGACGGAATGTGCATGGCAATACAGTTAAAGCTGGTTATAACAAATTAACAAATTTCCCAAAAACTTCGTTAGAAAGGAATTTCATTATATGCAGGCTCAGCACGAAAATTCGAAAAATAAACACTTAAGTAAGCAAAAAGGTAACAGACGGCAGAGCTGACACAAAACATTTATTTTGGCTGAGAAAACATTTACAGCTGAGACCACTTGTAACGTAACCACTTATAGTGAAGGACCAGCTATAATGCTGTTTTTTTCTGACCCCCATTTATACTCCCATAGAAGTCAATGTACACGCATACCGCTTATTTTGCAGCACCCTCCCCTCCCATCCCCCCTCCCAGGGGTGAAGGACAAGTTATAATGCAGCTGCCAGGAAATCACGTGAAAAATCGAGGTAGGGAGCAGTCTTCACAAAGGAAATGCGCTGCCCGAAAAAAGCACAGCGAATCGCTAAGGAGAACAAGGAGTATGCAACGAATGAGCAATGAGCGGAGGGAACAACAAAAAAGAAAAAAGGGCCGCAACAGCAGCGCATTGCGTGTGTACCCTCTGAGGATAGGACTTGCAAGGCGATGGAGAATGCTGCTACGGTCGTTTGTCAGCTGCAAACGTTTCGCACCGAGCATGCCCATGTCCACTTTACCGCACTTTGTCTCCAGTTCCTTTTATTTTAATCATTTCACACGCGCCGCCCTTGAATCACCCCGTGAGCGCAATTTCCTGTGCACCCGATCCCTGTGTTGTCAAGGGCAAGCTTCACGTGAGGTGTGCCGCCCGCAACCCTGCAAGCTAGGCCTAACAAGCACTGTCACCTATTGTCAGGTTATCAAAGTGAACTGCACAGATTTGCGCTCTTACCAAAGGGTGGCGCTGCCAACACGTAGAAAAAAAAACGTTTTTTTTTTCTTTCTCTCTTAACTCTTTCGTTACCACGCCTATTCAAATCGATCACCGGTGATCGATGATTAAAACTACCGATTTCGACGCGTTAAAAATGTTTCCCGTGCATACAGCGTCATTTCACGTTTAGTTTGGGGACTGCTCTTCTACAATCCGTTCAAATTTTCCCGCTCTGACGACATTGCGATTTTCGGCGGAGTTTTTCGCGAAGTAATGTGCGTGTGTTGCTGGAAAAGGGGGCGTGGCCGCCACACATGAGAAAAAAGCACGCTGCTCGAGTTTGTGCTCCATTATTATCTACATTTTGTGATCAAACGATTCGTAAGAAGTCAGTTATCAAATAGTGTCGTCAGTTTTGCAAGGCAATAATGTTTGGCCGCGATAATTACGTGAAAATGACACCAGCTATTCACCAGCGATATTTGGTTCCGAGTTTGGACAATTTTAATCAAATACAGCTCGTTTCTGAAGGTCCGTCGCGTGTCTAACTTGTTGATCTGGCCTTTTCAGCGCGTTTGCAGCAGTTTCGGTTTCGCTTCTCTTTATCTACGCGAGAGGGGAGCATCCGGCGTTAGCGTCGGTGCGCTCGGCAATCTCTCTCCGCCGCTCCCATGGGGCGGCGTCCCACGGGACTGTGTCGCGGGAAAAACGTTCCGCTCGAAAGTATGCTGAACCCGCACACGAATTCAGTGAAGATGAGTCGAGCCACGATTCCGAAGACGACACCAGCTCATATTCAAGCTCTGAAAGCGACGGCACTTCGAGGCAGCCCGGGTCATCCTCAGCTGTTCACCGGCAAGTTTCGTTTTCGGCCTTGGGCGGTCTCGTCCGTCAGGAGCGCTTATCTGCCGATCTGGGTGCACGCCCTTTGAGATATCATCGTTATCTGCAGGGTACGCGCAGCGCTTGGACAGGATGTGCTGCCGCCGGCAGCGAAAAAGCTTCAATTCTCACCAATAAGGCCGCCCGGCGCGCATCTCGGCCTGGCACACCGGAGTAGCGCAAAGCGTTTCACGACATCGCGCGATTTTTTTTTCCTGTCCTTCACAGCGGCAGTGACCAAAACCATCTGTGAAAATGCAAATATACTTGGATGCATATCTTTGAGCTTCCGACCTATGCTGAAGGAGACGGCTCGTGGAAACAGCTGACTCCGGAGGAACTGGTGAAATTCATTGGACTGCTCATTTATATGGGCATTGTGCACGTCCCGCGCATTCACCAAAACTATGCCGAAAAGAAAAAAAAACTACCGCAAGGTCTACAAGAAACGCAAAGTTGAAAAAAAGAAAGTTTTTCCGTGAAAGGTGTGGTGCGCACCACCTGTGCTTCACCTCATGGCATGAGCGGTGAAGCAGTTTCCGGTCTGCAGTATTTTTTATCTGTGTGTAAAACGAGCTTATGTGGATTGTTTATTTTTCTTTTAGAATATTCCTGGATCATTTACCTTCGAAATGCATATTTTGAATTTTCTTTGTTCGTAATATTTTTGTAGGTATTGTGTTTTCTTTGTATTGCTTTTCTCAAATTCCTAAAAAATAGTAGAGTTAATATTTTTTTATAGTTGTGTAATATTTTCTTTTCTTTTCAAACTTATGTTATTTATAAAGAGCATTTCATTACGCACAATTTGGTGTGCTGCAATGTAACCTAGAGCATTATTTGCACTAGTAAAAAAATTTTTCCGCAGACCTATAAAAAACGGCCATTTTCACGCGGTAACGAAAGAGTTAAAGGGACTGTCTACTGTCCTTCATCGCTTTTCCGTTTTTTGGCTCAATAGAAAGCGCACCTTTGAAAGTGTCCCAGCGTGCAGCTGTTTCTCCAGAAACCGCTGCACTAAAATTACTAAAACAAGCAATTACTAAAACAGGATATTTTCATCTACAAAGTCGCTATTTTCCTATGTGTACAGATGTGGGCAACAATGGTTAGTGCACACAATGCGTCGTCGTCCCCCTGGCAACCCTTTCAGGCATGGAAGGCATTTTCTCAACACGAACCGGTTCCAAGGACGACATTGCAAAAGAACGAATTGCTCTTGCACGCTATAAAAAGGTGTCTCATAGGGTGAAGTACGCTTGTAAGACATACATCACTGTTTTTCACCAGAATATGTATGCCTGTGTGGGCTGGTTCGCGTACACTTGGGAATTGACAAACATGCTGTTGGGTGT